>VDFB02256132.1:57008292-57265546 GCA_007258455.2 Sequoia sempervirens | reverse complement strand
GTCATCACAGATAATGCAGCAGCGTATGTGGCAGCTGGAAGGATGCTTGAGAGTAGACATCCATCACTTTTTTGGTCACCTTGTGCGGCTCATTGCCTTGACCTTCTTTTGGAGGACATAGGCAAACTTGTTTGGGTGGCACCGATTGTAGCTGATGCAAGGAGCATCACAAAATATATCTACAATCACCCTTGGGTTCTTAGTTTGATGAGAGAGCATACGCAAGGGAAGGAGTTGGTGAGATCGGGTGCCACAAGGTTTGCAACAATTTTCCTAACATTGCAAAGCATTTTGGATTCTTTGGGCTCTCTAAAACAAATGTTCGTGAGTCAAGCATGGAATGACTCCTCATATTCAAAGAAGGCCGAAGGAGATAGAATTTCTGCAATAGTCTTCGACCCCTTGCTTGCACAAAAAGCTACAGAGATCGTGAGGGTAACTTCAAAACTTTGATTTTAATTTTAATCTCAAGTTGAATATAAATATATATTTTTTAATTTAACTTTAAGCCTTTCATTATAAATTTCTAACTTTGATCTTTTTGTATTTTTAATCTAGGTGTCGGATCCCTTGGTTAGAGTCCTCCGCTTGGTAGATGGGGATGAAAACCCAATGGGATACATTTATGAGGCCATGGATAGGGCCAAGAAGGCCATCAAAAGTTATTACATGGGGAACAGCCTCAAATTTGATCCCATATGGGAGATTGTTGATAGGAGGTGGAACAATCAACTCCACCAACCCATCCATGCAGCAGGGTACTTCCTCAACCCTTCTTTTCTCTTCTCAGAGAGCTTCTCTGATCCTAATGGAGAGGTTATGGAGGGGCTCACAACATGCATTCAGAGGATGGAACCCGAGGTTGCAGTGAGAGACCTCATCGTCAAGGAGATGGATATATACAGGGAGGCAACTAGTAATCTCTTTTCTTCGGAGCTGGCTGTTAGAGGAAGAACCACTCTACCACCAGGTATAAAATTCAGAGTCTTTAAATTTTAAGTTTATTTCACATGCATCTTAGAATTTGATCAAATGTGTTTTGACTTTTGATTTTTGAGTCTTTGACTTTGTTTTCTAACTCTTCAATTTTCTTTTTTTTTTTGCAGATGTTTGGTGGAAAAATTGGGGTGGAAAAACCCCAAATCTACAAAAAATTGCCCTCCGCATTCTATGTCAGCCTTGTAGTGCATCCAATTGTGAGCGCAATTGGAGCTTGTTCGAGTCCATTCACCCGAAAAAGAGGAACAAGTTAACACAAAAGCGCCTCAATGACTTGGTCTTTGTGCAATACAACCTTCGGTTGCGCATAAAGAGAGTTGAAGAAAAATCACAGGATCCTATTGACTTAGATGAGATAGATCCTTATAGTGATTGGACAGGGCGAGAGGAGCAGCCTCCATTGTTTAGTGCAGATGAAATCCTTGACTTTGAGAGAGAGGCAATGGAGGATGTGGGTGCATCAGGAGTTGGAGATGTAGGGTTGGATGAGATCCAGCCAGAGCCAGAGCCAGAGCCAGAGCCAGCAGCAGTAGCACCGCAGCCACCACCACTAGCACCACGCACACGTGGCAGGGCTAGAGGACCCACCCCTTCTTCCCTAGCTGTTGCTAGACTAGGGAAGAGGAAAGCCTAGCATGTTGTATTTAGTTGTTGTTTAGAACTTTAGTATTTGCTTCTAGTTCTAGTTTTACTGTTTTCATGTATCAGACTTTCAGGCTTTTAGCCATCGGGATTCCGCATGAGAATGCGATTTTGTAATTAATTTACATTAAAGTCAATCAAAATTAATAGAAAACACTTTTGTACTCATTTATGGATTCATTGGATTCATCTTGTCATTGAATTTTGCAAAAAAAATGTGTTTTTAATGAAAATTAAGCAATTTTTTCATTTCCCGAGTTTTTTTCGAGTTTTTGACGAGTTTTTAAAAACTCTCCAATTTTTCCCTTGGCGAGTTTTTTGTTGGGGCGAGTTTTCCAACTATGCTTCATAGCATTAAAAGTTGACAAAACACCCATTGAGATAGAAAGAGCGCCATTTTTGCAGCCGATACCAAGGCCAACATCAACTATAAGAGGGAAGCCAAGGTAAGGGCAACCTACATCAGCAAAAATGGAGCCTTGTGTCAAAGCACTAGGCCTCCGGTAACAATTAAGTCTTTTCGAACAATGACTCTTAGAAATTCTTATAACCACAATAAGAGATATATTGTTTGTAAAAGGCAACAGAAATAAAACAGGATTTGTAAATTAAAATCATCGAAACCAGTTCACATCTTCAAAATGCTTGAAGTATTAATTTGATCAGCCCCATCACTAACTTGATTTGGAAATGTCACTTATAGCTTTCAAATTGATATCCAATGTCAAACATTGGATACTTCTGTCAAGACATTGGATGTAATTTAACATGGGTAATTTTTCCTTTAAGGTAAACACCACATGATTCAAAAGAGAATGTGCAGACAGGTAGATCGATTTGTGTAAATCCTGCTACATTGAAAATGTTGTGAAAAACGAATTGTAGATCCAACTAATGGTACTACAAAAAAGAAGCCACTTAGTTTTCCACTTTTTGATCTATTGAGTGCATGTTTTCCTACAAAATGTAAATCTGGTGCAATTGTCATCTATAATATATGTGCAGTTGATTTGTTTATCAGCCACAACAATTGTCCATGTTGCAAATCCTTTTAATAAGAATACAACCTAATTAATAACGCTTAAAAAGGTGCATGCCTTGGAAATCTAATATTTAGTGCTTTATATGAGTCTATAATTCATAATAATGTAGTTACATTTGTATAATGAAAGAATATTATTTGCATGTTTGAAAAAGACAATCCCGATCTTTTGCAGGTGAAACTTCAAATGAAACTAAGCTCACAATACAAATTAGAACACATTTAAACTCACGAGAAAGAAATTATAGCAGTTGACAAGCTAGATTCGCCATTTTGTAAAATGAAAAAAAAAAAAAAATTACACAAATGATCAATTTATCTTTACAAAAAGGCGGCAGATTATACATATTTCCTTTAGTTGAAACGACCAGGCCTAAACTGTGTATTTGAAATAAAATATCAATCTTCAATTAGCGACATCTAAAACTGAATTTGTCAAAGCACAACGCAGCAGCATAGCATCTCCCCAAAAGATTTAAGCTTGAGAAAAACAGCTATGTATAGAAGTTACATCAATGCATTTTACAAATGAGAAGTCTACCACCAGATGAAATATTGACCAGCCAAAGAAAGCTTTTTCAAGAAATCTTTGACCAGAATTCTCCCACCCACCAAGAATTTCTTCTGGATCATAATTTGAGAATAGCATAAACTCATTAACTATTTTGTTATGGTGTCTGGGCTGGAACCTACACCATTGCAGATTCAAAAATTCTGATGCAAATTTCTCTTGGACTTTTGAGCACAAGAACATCATATATAGAAGTTACATCATTGCATGCCATTTGCTAACAATATTAAAATTATAAATGAAAACCACCAGTTAAACACTAAGCAGTCGAATAAAGTTGTTTCTTGAAATAAATTTTAACCAGAATTCTCCCACCCACCAAGTCGATCTTCTGGGTCATAATTTGTGAAAAGCACAAACTCATTACCTAACTTGTTATGGTGTGTGGGCCGGAATCCACATGGCCGAAGATTCAAAAGTTTTAGTGCAAGTTGCTCTTGAACTTTTCCTGAAATGCAAATCAATCAGTTTTAATGAAAAGAAAATTTACTTTGATTAAAACTAACATCCAATTCATTCTTGGAATAAAAAATAATGCTAGTTCCAGCATTAAATTCCAACATTGATCTCTAAACCAAATATAAAATGACAACTTAGAAATAGATTCAACAACAATATTATATGTAATTAAAAGTATCACCATTAATTCTGAAAAATTGCATGGCAAAGGAAAAAAAAAATTATTATAGAATCAAGAATAACCAACAGAAGTCTGCAACAATATTGCTTCGATTCTTATTTTATCTTGTCCCCATGCATAGTTCATTTTTGAAATAGACAACCAAACAAAAGTATTGCTAGTAGAAGAAGCCCCAAGCAAACCAACAAGCCACAAAACACCTGCAGTATGGCTTTGATTCTTATTTTATCTTGTCCCCACGCATAGTTCATTTCCTAAATAGACAACCAATCAAAATTATTGCTAGTAGAAGAAACACCCAACAAACCACAAAACACCCATCTAGTGATTCACTGTTTTGAACATGCCACTTATACATGCAGTAAGTGCTTCCCAGGTGAAAGATATGATTACATATATATGAAAATAAATGACTAGAGAGAGAATATGCATGATGTGAGGCCAATAGGAGTCAACACTAGGGAGTCACACAATTCACTAGCTCACAAACAACTCACACATCTAATTACTGTCAATACTATCTGTCTCTTGTTTAACAAAATCCACACCTGCACATTGTGACGAGTACAATCCTATTCTATTATTGTGTCCAAGATGCAACCTACACCATTGTACAAATGCGATTTTTTTTTAATTTGGCATAATTCCCAAGGTGGTGAGAAATTGCCAAAAATAGCAATTTAATCACCAAAATATTGTGCTTGTCCAAATTTGCATTTTATCACTCTGAGCTCATTCATCCAAATTCCAATTTTTTTAGAGTGAATTCAAAGTTTGACAAAGCAATATTACTCAAGACCAAAATTAAATTGCATTGGATCAAATCCAATCAATTAGGGCACATATATTCTTTAGCAGCCCAATGATTTTCATCCAAGTAAAGCCCTAAGGGAATTTTTTGAGTTTTCAGTTAATTTTAAACCCTGATGGTGAGGATTAAGCTTGATATCAGCAAAGCTTATGACAGGGTTAGCTGGAGATTTCTGATCAAAGTTTTAGAAGAACTTGGATTCATCAAGGAGTGGAGAGAGTGGATATTCTGTTGTATTTCGGTCCTCACTTCTCTATACTCATCGAGGTATCCTTGCGGATTTTTTTGAGCCTATAAGAGGTCTTAGACAAAGGGACCCACTTTCTCCCTTTCTCTTCATTCTCATGGCTAAGGCTTTGGGCAGGCCTTTCTAGGCAGCAAAATAGATTGGGAGAAGTGAAGGAATCCAGGAAACAAAGGATCTGGAGGCATTCTCCCATCAACTTCTTGATGACAAACTTTTGTTTGGGGAGGCATCCATGGAAGAAGCCTCTGCAATAAAGGAATAACTGTCTACCTACACTGCTGTATTGGGACATACAATCAATGAACAAAAATCTGAAATTGTTTTCTCTACCATTTTGCATTGGTTGCAGGTCAGAATTGCTATTCTTTTAGGATTCAAGATCTTTGATCTTCCAAGCAAGTACCCGAGTGTTCTCTTTCTTGCAGGGGCTGGTCATCACTTGTGGATGCCTTTCAAGCTTGTCTCAACTCATGAAATAGTTAATGGCTCTCATTGATCAGAAGAATCCTTCTTATAAAATCTGTGCTAGCAGCCATACCAATATATCTTATGTCAGCCTTCAAATCAGCTACAAGTAATATCAAGAGTTTGGAGAAGATATGAGAAAATTTCTTTGACAAGGGATATGAGAATAAATAAAAATCTCTTTGACTGCATGGGACAAAGTCTATGTTAGAAAGTTACCAAGTTGATCAAATCATTCCCTACACAACCCTATGAGAGAAAAATATTCATACAAGCTTACAAAGGAACTTGCTATTTTTAGCAGGTGTGTCCCGGCAGCCGCTTCCCAGCAGTTCAGATTCATAAGCTGATCGCAATGCCACAGAAACAAGAGCAAACAGGGATCATTTGATATGCATGCAAGGCGAATTAGGGTTTCTAACTTCGGAGCCTAAAAATAGGCGTAAAAAGTCAAAATTTTCAAAAACCGGTGTAAACCACCGCGATCAGCATCCTTCAGGCTATCTGCTGGTGAAATTTCAAGTCAAACGGAGCACTTACTATTTATAGTAAGTTAGATTGGAAACTGGCTAAAAATAGTAAATTGAGCGCATGCGTCGGTGTCAGCCAGCAGGTCACGTGGTGAGGAGCGCCTCATCCAAATTTCAACTCGATCGGAGCATGGGAGCCATCAAAAACATGAGGTTACTATTTATAGTAAACCACCTTCAGAAACAGGCTAAAAATAGCAGGGTAACTAAAAATGGCTGTGCCGACAGGTTGATAAGGTTATGAGGATGCTACGTTCAAAATTTCAAGTTGATCCGAGCTTCAGAGGTGCAAAATTCAGAGAACTTACTATAAATAGCAGGGTATGAAATACTGGCAAGGAACGAGAAAATTGGTCTAAGTCTGAAGCTTCATCCAGTTGCTATGGCAAAATGCGCCCAGCTAGTAAGGAGGCATAAAAAAATTTTAAGTGTGAGTTCATCCTTCACACATGCCAAAATGCGCCCAAGGCACAAGAGAAAGTCAAAGCGAAGTCAACGATCTTCGTCCTGCAGGCATAAGGAAATGCGCCCAAAAGAAGAAGGAAAGCTCAGGAGGTATGAAAATTTTCTAAGTATAAGAAATCCGCCACCACCCTCAAAATGCGCCCAAGATGCAAGTTTATCCTTCACAGGGGGTGAAATGCGCCCAAAGTTGTAGGTGGTCAAAGCATGGTCAACACTCAAATCCTCCTCCACATCAAAAAAGCGCCATCCAGTACACAAGGCAAAATGCACCCAAATGCATGCATGTGAGGACAAAATTTGGAAGGTGAAGAGTCACTCCTAAGGCGTTGTCTTGAGTTTATCCACCAGCTACATCAAAATGCGCCCAAAGGAAAAGAGAGTCAACAGGTCAAACGTTTTTATCCTCCTCACCCTCCAAAATGCGCCCAAACTTGTGCATGTCAAGACAAAAAGGTGGAGTTGAAAGGTCATCCAGGGGATATGCTCAAATGCGCCCATGTTTGGATAGTAAAAGTAAGTGCAAGTGGTGAATGAGGTGAAATATGAATGTGGCGTGGTGAACACAGGGTAAATGCTAGGCGCGCCAAGGGTGGAGAGTGTTGCAAGGTGTTGCCTAGGCGTGATTTTTAAATCCCTCTTCAAATGCTATATGCGCCTAGGGAGATGGGAGTCATAAGGTGTTAAAATATTTTCTAAGGCATGTTGAAGGCGTGATGTTCTTCAAGTATGTTAGACGCCTAGGGTGATTTTAAAATATCTTGAAGGCGTTGAAATATTTTGAAATATTTCCAAGGTGTGAAATAAAATGAAGTATGCTTGGCGCCTCAAGTAAAAAAATAAAATATTTTCTAAGTGTTGGAGAAGTTGCCTAGGCGTTAGGTTTTTAAATAAATATTTTCAAGTGTGAAGTGTGAAGTGAGCAATGAAAGTGTGCTAGGCATGGATAAAATTTTGCTAAGTAAAGCTGAAATTTCCTACACCGGCGAGTGAGCAAATAAAATTTTCTAAGGAAAATTCTCAAATGCAAGAGATGATTAAAATATTTTTCTAAGGCAAATATTTTCTTTCTTAGAAAATACGCCTAGAGCCTCAGAGTGATGAAATTTCTCAGAGCACGAGCAACTCTTCAGTGACGAAGTCAGAGATGGATGATAATGCAAGATGATTCAAGATATTCAAGAAGTTGGAGCAACACAGGATGATCACAGGCGAAGAATGAATTTAAATGGCGAAAATAATATTTTTCTAAGGTTCAAATTCAAAAATTAAATGAACCCGTTCGTTGGGTACCCATGGATTCGAAGCGTTCTGAAGAAAATTTGTTTCTGGGTACTGGATGTTCGTGATGATAGATGGATTTCCCAAGTCTTCCAAGCTTCGCCGACACTCTTTCAGTGAAGAATTTAATCAGTGCTCAAATTGTGAATTTTCCTAAGGGAGAATTTTAAATCTTCTAAGGCAAATTTGAATAAAATGTGTTTTCAAAATGAATTTTCTTCGAACGATGAATCTGAAGTCAGTTGCCTAGATAATTTTGATTAAATTCTTCAAGGATGAATTTTTCAGAGCACAGGAGGAGTTGAATTCGATTTCTAGTATCAGAGCTCCAGCTGGTGAGTTAAAAAGATGGATTTAAATTAAATTTTTCGAAAACAAATTCAAGGATGCCAGTCAAAGTCAAGTTTCTAGAAGAATAAGATTCCCGACGACTGGAGACAAGTGTCAGAAATACCAGAGAGGGAAAATTCGAATTCTTGAAGTGGAGTAGTGGAGTTTAATTGCACTGGCTAAAAATGGCTTCTTCTAGAATTTGATTTTGGCTATAAAATGGAGAGGTCTCTCACTTATTTTTCACAGCTGAAGAGGTCGAACTTGCTCTGAGAGTGAAGTGTTGCAGTGAATTGTTGCTTGAAGAGTTTGAAATCTGAATGTTGCTGAAGCTGCTAAAGGGGACGCCTTGAGTTGCTAAGAGGTGCCTTTGCTGAAGTAAAAGAGGACGCCCTTGCTGGTTAAAGAAGTATTTGCTGAAGATTGAAGTTGCTGGTGTTGAGGCTGAGGCTTAACTCATTGCTAAGTTGAAGTTGCCAGTTGAAAGAGAGACGCCTAGAAGTGAATTGCTGAGAACTCAAAAGTACGAACTTGCAAGATTGCTGATTGCTGATATAAAGTGTGAAGTTCAAATTGCTGATTGAAGATAGTGAAGTGAAACCATCAAAGTCTACTTAGAAATCTGTTCTAAGTGTTGAAGTCCGAACTTATTGGAGAAAAGAAGCTGAGGTTTGCAAACACGAGAGTTATTGCAGCTCCTAAAAGTTGACTGCAGCCCCTATGTAATGTCATGTATCATTTTTATTGAATTAAATTGCTGATGAATGTTGTTGTTTGCAGATGGCTGAAGCGAGGACAACTGGAAAGGACAATGGTGCCTCGAGACAAGCTGTGATCAAGAAACTGAGCAAAACATTCATGCCGGAGTCGAAATTCATTTCAAAGCTGGGCAAGTTGACAGACACCAACCTGGGCTCCATCAACCTAGAGACCTTCAAGAACAGAATGTTTGGAATTGGAAGTCATCGGCCTTCGGCTACTTCGCACAATATCGTTCGAAGCGGGTTGTATGCAGCTGCTGGTTTCCCGCCAGCCATTCAATGCTCGGAGCTGATGATGGAGTGCGCCAATTACTATGAGAAAGAACACCGGTCGATCATGTCACCTGATGGCCAAGTGCTAGCAAATCTTACTCCGGCAGCCATCGGTGAAGCTTTCGGGATCCCGGTGCACAGAAACATGATCTACAAGTCCAGGGAGCGAGCAGAGCGTATGTATGCTTCTGCTTTTGAGCGATGCATGGATACAATTAACACCCACTGGATGACCACTCCTAAGCCTTCTCGTACGAAGTTGCCCAAGCAGATCATTGCGGATGACTTGAAGCAGGAATATTGTGACCTCATTATGATGCTGAGTCGGGTTGGTGGCTGTGCACAATCGTTCATTTTTGAGCCTTGGATGTTTTATTACATCAACTTGGTGCTGGAAGGCAAAGACTATGTCAATTGGGCCGAAATGATAAGTGATAATCTACATGAGCAGCTCCTGGGCCTCCGAAGAACGAAGACATTTTACATGAGCTCCTACATTATCTACATGTTGGCACGGATGACGAAGTACAGGGGGATCTGTTACAAGGAACCTGTTGGTTGTGGCTCCCACCAGTTTAAAATATATGATGCCTGTCCACAGTTGCATCTGGCAAGCACAACCCACTACTCGCGTGTCAACGATGCCTTCACCATGTATATCACGAGGCTGCTTCAGGAGCGGTTACATCATAGAATCTCGAGGGATGCCCAAGAACTAATTGAAAGGTATGGGTGTTGGTTTATACAGTTTCCGAGATTTTCATACATTAGGCTGCAAGGTTTTTCCTCGTACCCATATAGGCTGCCTAAGTACCCAACAGATAGAATATTGATGCTAGAGATATCCAGACAACTGCTAGCCTATGATAAAATTCAAAAGAAGAAGAAAAAGGGAGGGATAGAATTTCCAATTGTAATGGGCAACTCAGATGAGGTGTGTCCTTCGATACAGGCAGCTAGAGAAGCTGAAAGTGAGCTTCAATTTTATCACTTCTCATATCACACAAGTCGACAACACTATGACCCGCATCATAACATCAAGTGGGTATTGTCAGAGGAGTTTAAACATAAGGCCACCATAGAAGATTATTGGGCTGATGCAGTTGATGAAATTGAAGTAAGGAAGAGAATGTTCTCTCGGTTGCCTATTACTCTGATCAGGGAGTGTGAAGTTGTGCCAGTTCCGGATCAGGTCAGTGAGGATATGGATGTTGTTCACCCGGATTATGCAGCAGTTCGAGATACTCCACTTCCACCTATAGATTGGTCAGAGCCCGAGGTTGTAGATTTGGATACTCTTTCTATCCCTGTCATGACATTTACTAGAGCATGGGTTGATAGACGGGTGAACAGGCTAAAGAGTAGGTCAATTGCCTTGACTTACAATTTGATGGGAGATCACAGGACGCCCACCACTGGCAGAAAGAAACAGATTACAAGAGGTCCAGAGTCCAGGAAGAAGGAAATAGTTAGGCAGGAGCCTACTCAGCCAGAACCTCCACGGATTACAGTTGCAACACCATTGGAGACACGTTCTCCAAGTATACAGGAGGTGTCTTTGTTTGCTGATCAGAGGATTGCAGTGAATACAGGATGATATTCAGCCTCCACGGAGAGAGTCGGTTGGCCAGAGTGTCAACGCACCTGTTAGGGTTGATCAGCAGGATGATGAGGGGACTATTACTGACCCTCAGTTTCAGCAGGAATTAGAGGAGGCCATGAATGATGATGATGATATAGTGTCAGGTGATACTCAGCCACTTGAGGACGATGAGCCTCGCCAGAATGATGAAGAAGTTGAACAAGTTAGAGAAGTAGAGGCACAGGAGCAGCAGCCCTTTGATATACAGTATGATGTGCCTGATTGGCTTAAGGATAGGATGAGGAGAAGCCCCAGTGAGGAGATTGATCCAGCAGTTGAGATGGAGGAGTTCTTGAACCGGATCAGTGCACCTCCACAGAAGAAGAAAGCAAGAAAATTTTCGAAGATCTCCACAGATGAAGATGGTTCCCGTACTCTTCACGTTGCTGTCCCACGAGTTGAGTGTGACCGGAATGAAGCAGTTCCTGAGAATTATGTGGTCACCACTCTGGATTTGGGACGCCCTACTGGTGCTCAGATTGTTGAGGAGTGTGATAACTCCTTCCTTGCCCTCAAGGATAGATTGTTCAAGAAAGAAGGAAAGTATAAGAAGTTGAAGAGAGAACACAAAGCTTTAATAGGATATGTTCAGCAGTTATCTCGTTCTCGAGGGCAGGATGTTCCAGTGATAGAGCCTCCAGCAGATATTCCTAGAGAGTCGATCAATGGCTTAGTAGAGTTGGGGAGGATGGCACAGGAGGCAGATAAATGGGTCACGGGAGTTCGCGCTGAGACAGAGAAGTTTATGGAGGACCTTGCTTCTGCCTTTCAGCAGGCCTCTACTATTTTGACACGGATAGATGCAGTGGATCATGCTTGGGGAGATGCCTCTATCTATCAGAGTAAGGTGATCCAGTCTTGAGGTATTGAGGCATGTGTCGTTGCAGTTGCTGATGAAGTCATTCAAGCGAATGACCAATATGATTTCTCTCGGTGGTATTCTTCGGCTATCACAGGGCGTGGCTTCTTCGATGCGGCACAGGCAGATTCAGCCAGAGTACATAAGGCTATGGCCAACATTATAGATGGAGTTCAGAATACCTTCGAGGCCATATTTGCTAGGCGGTTGAATCCATATGAGATAAGTTTTGATAATTTGAGGGGTTTGCTGGTGCCTTTCTTTGCAGATGTTAAGACCTTTGTGCAAGATGATTTCGAGAATACTGCTACTTTCTCCACTTTGATCCAGAACACGCAGGACTCCTTAGCTACTTGGAGAAAATCTTGTACAAGGCATGAGCATTCAGTCACGGTGTTAGAGTTTCAGTTAGATTGTGTTCCACCTATTTCAGTTCATGAGGTTGAGGCCGTACTTGGCAGATTTGTTGAGTTGGCAGTCAGAGAGAAGGCAAATGGGAACACACTACTGGACGAGGATCTTCTAGAAGACTGAATATGGGCATTCATTGCATTTTCTATTTATGGGAGTGAGTGGGAATCTTTGATTCATTTAATGTACCACTCCCTATTCTGGCAGTTTTTAGGGTTAGGGCTGAGGTGGCACGATTCTGGCCACTCTATTAATTGTAACCCTAGCCGTCTTTTGGGACTTGGCTAGCTATAAAAGGGGGAGTCCCCCTCATTTGTAATTCATTAGAATCAGAGTAGACAGTAGACATTGTGAGAGATTGAGCATTAGCATTAGAGTATTGTAGGCATTTTGCATAGTGTGGAGAAGAAAGAAAGTTTTCCCTTTGAAAACTTTTGGGAGATTGTTGTGTAACACTTTTCATGATAATAGATATTTTCGTTGATGGTGGAATTTGTCTTGTCATGAATTGCTAGCAAGGTCTCTTCTTCCTTTCGTATCCAAGTAGCTTAATTTCATGCAAGTAGCTTACATTGATGGGTGGTGTTTTGTTGAGATTACTTCTTTCATTCCACACCACTAGCGGCTTGTTGATGATAAGTCCGCCTTGCGTGGTCAACTGGACATTACCTTGAGTTTAACTTCGGTTGTGGTTTACATGCTTATATGTGTCGTTTTGATGGTGTATGTATGTTAAATTATAACTTGAACATCTTTTGCTATCCCCTTGAAGATTGCACCGATTTTACTGAGGCTGTCCGACGTGAGGCTAGGTGAAATCTAGTTGAAGTCTATGGAAACAAAGCCCCACATATCTTGCATTTAGAATAGAATATAAGTTTCTTAGGCCCTACCCCCTTTTACTTTCCGCATTTCTGATTAGTTTTAGGAAAACAAGCTACATTGCCAAATCATATGCGCAAGAACCCCTTCAAATCATATATCAGCTGCTAACCGTGAGAAGTCTGAACAATTGTTTAAGTCCCCTCGTACGAACACAGCATTACACATCAACCAAACTGGGTCTATTCGCACTTAAGGAACCTTGGAGTTGAACGTGTGATCTTTCTCGCAATCTTAGCACACGGAATACTTTGATCAAGAGAGAATGGAGTAGTCCCAAACTATTTTGTTCTTCGGCTGATTGGTGAGGTCACAAAAATCGCATCAACAGTACACCAAGCCACAATCATTCTCTCCTCCCAAGTCCATCATGAACTCACATCCATTTTTGGGTGATGGCTTCTTGGTCTTCCTACTTAAATGTCATCAAAGAGTAATGGCCTCAACAAAAGTCTCTAAAACCAAAGAGAACTCCAGCCTTACCCAAGTCTCCAAGTATCCATGACTAACTATAACAGATTAGTTCATGCTAGAATCCAAATGCAACACCTTATTATCATGAAGCTCCCAAGAAAAAGATCAATTTACTCAATACCACTAGAACTTATCCAGACCACTACCAAAGCTCCCATTGCACATTTGCAAAATCAAAGAACACATCATGACATCATGATCTAACATCTCCTAGATCTCATGCTCCAATGAGCATATCCTTCTCCCAAGAGCATTTGTATCATGCCAAAACTCTAACTAGTATTCAAAGTAAACCAAGACACAATACAAAACATTTTCTCAACCAAGGATTGTGTATCAAAACTGACAAGTCATAAACTAACACCTCAACCAAAGACTCCAAGAGTCCTCCATGGTTAACCAAGATGTCAACATTTCCAATCACATGAAGATATCCATCTATCAATGGAAATCAAGATGTCAAAGTACTCTAATTGTATACAAAAATTGTGATCCAAGATTTTCATGACACCCACAACCACTACAAAAGATCATCCATCACCATGTGATGAATCCACATCGCTGCCAAAGCTCTCACTAAACTATGATACTAAGCTATCCATGGCATCTTGATAACCATCTCTTAAATTAAGATCACACATGGCACACACACACTCAAATACAATACCAACAGCTCCAAAGAAAAAGTATAACCAAGATCTCCAATCCAAGAAGATAAACCACCACCAAAACATCATTATCAAAAACTCCATTAAATCGTGTAACCAAACTATCCATGACATTGTGATAAGAAACACACCACAAGTCCTAGTAACCAACTACCTAGGCACACTAATCATTCATCCTCTATCCTAATGCAAAAATAACCACAAACAAGACCAACTAACTAAATCTGCATCAACATTGAAAAGCCATGTGGATATAGACAATCCACATTCGAGTCATCCCATTGCAAGCAATGGGTGGCCAACCCACAAAACTACATAACTCGTCGATCCCAAACCAATGCCATTCAAACTCACCATCACATTAGTAGTCTACAAACTGAGATAACAAAGAAAACATGAAGACCTCAAGGCTCAAACACCAGATCACCTATAAATCCGAATTGCCACACAAATCCATAAACAAGTAACCATAGTCAAGGAACCAAACAAGCATCCAAGAGATAAAAACAACCTCCTAACACTAAACCACACCACCACCAATAATCATGAATCAATCAAATATCACAGCCTAATCCTATCAACCGCATAAATGATCATGTCGCATCAATCCTCAAATGTACATAAATATGCGTAACACCATCATCATCATCATAATCTTTGTATCTATTCTCAAATTATTAGATCGAGACTCCAAGTCTCACACCCATATCAAATAGGTCCCCAAAACATAAGACAACCTATGTACCTATCTCCATCAAAGTCAATATTGTGAAAATGCTTTAAACCTATATCAAGAAGCACCAAATTTGTTAACTTGTTGCACCATCATATTGGTATCATAAAAACATGCACTCCCACAATCACACCTTGAATCTCAACTCAAGGTCCTATAGGTGCTCAATCAAGTACAAAACTCTCTGCTCATCCAAGTGAAAAACCACCTAATCTATTGTGTTTATTACACTGCAAATTCTCTTTATTACCTATTTGAAATCTGAATTCCGATTTCATATGTGAAAGCTATGACATGTTAACCATTCCAAACCAATGTTAGCATCAAGCACAAAATTATAACAAAATTTCAATATTGTGGGTGAACGTTATGCCCTCTAGAAGAAAAATGTAATTCAAGGGCTAAAAGGAGGCCCAAAGAGGAATGTCTGTATAGTGACATCAACATGATGCCATCTTGTGTCAACAAGTTGTTGGGTGGCAATGGCACACAAAGGCGACACACAAGTAAGGTTATGATCATAGAAGCATAAATCCTCAAAAAATCACAAAAATCCTAATTTTTAAAAAATCTTCAGTTGAAACGATTTTTTCCCCAAAGAATCTTGATTTAATCAACCATGATTTTCAACGATGTTCAATGATTTTTCAGGGTTTAAATTGCATAAAAACGTGAAAAAATTTCCCAACTAATCCATCATAAAACCCTAACCGTGCAGCACAAAACTGAGTGTTAGCCACTGGGATGTGGCTCACCATCAAAGATTCGCTAGATTTCCTTAGGTTGTTGAGGCAAATCGTAGGTAGGCAACCTTGAATGGACGTATATTTCTAATAGATGTTAAGGACATTAAAATAAAGACATGTTCTTTGGTATCCTTCTATGTTTGATGTTAAGGACATTAAAATGGAATGGTTAAGAGATGCGCTGGTTTTTTCTCTATGTTCCACACTACTATCATTTGGCTTAGACTCGTAGTAATGCTAAATCCAAAGAAACAATTTAGTGGGAAATAGTAGACAATATTATAAATATTAAGGCTTCTATCTTAATTTTAAACATATTTGAACCTTATAAGACTACTTGCCAAAAGTAAATATAGAAAGCCAGACTAAACTGAAACGAAACTCTATTGGCTTGATATCAACCTAAAGAGGTTTGCTTTCTTTGAATTCTTGTGATCTGGATGATTCAAAAGAATTTTAACATTTCAGTTGTCAACAATAATACCAAGGTAGTTCAGATTATCAAGGTTAGGTTGGGACACATTTACTTTTCAGATGCTAACAAAGTGTGATAATTTGGAGCTTCAATTTGTTGGAAATGTTGCCATTAATGTCAAAGTGTATTGGCAAGATTATTTTTAGTGTCATTGATGTCAAGAAGGAATGTCACATTATTGTCATTGTGTAATGTCCCCAATTTAGCCCTACGCTCTTCAGTTGGATTTAGCCTATTCTCGGAAATCCGTAGGCTAAGTAGAAGCATAAATTAGGGTTTCCGTTTTCAAATGCATTTTCGAAGGGTTGCATGCGTGAGTTTCTGACGCATGTCTGGTGGAGCTTTCTAGGTTTTTGAAGAGCTTCAAGATGAGGTAACATGCATGTTAAGATAATGACATGCAATTTTTTACTAATATCTTGCATGCAGGAAAAGTTTCTTGGTTTTTCTGGGTTTTCAGAGACCTCTGAGGTGGTGCGACATGCATCTGAATCTGACAACCTTTCCGGGCACTTACTATTTTAGTAAGTCATGATGGTTGCCCGGTTTGTGCTCAAATGATATTTGGAAACACTTACTATTTATAGTAAGTCATGATACTGCTCAGTTGGTGTTCAGGGGAAGTTGTGCAAACTTACTATTTATAGCACTTTGCTATTTTTGGTAAGTCTATCTTTAGCAGTATCATTCTAGTAGCAGCTCAATCTTCTGCAGTTCACATTTCTATTTTAGGCAGTGAGGCTAATCAGTTTGGCTTCTTGTTGAGTTTGAAGTAAACTCGCTATTTTGAGCATTTGCTATTTTTAGCAAGTTCATCTATGGTAGTGGCATCATCATCAGTTTGGCTCAACAAATGTCAGTTTGCTATTTTTAACAGGTTATCCATTGCAATTTGGGCATTGCTCATGGCTACCTCCTTGGACTAAGTTTCATACTTAGTCAATTTTTATGTTCGCAGTTGTACCCCATGCCTAGTCAATGAACTTTAAGTTGTTTTTAAAAATGGGGTCATGAAGGGGGACGCCTCATTAATGCACTTTAGTAATTTATTAAAGTTTTATATTTCCTCTAGTTTAGATGACTTGGGAGAAATATTGTTGTACCCAAAATAATTTTTTTTTGGCATTCTGTGTAAATTGAGCTAAATCTTGTTAAAATGCCATGAAAGGTCTGTTTTAGGTCAAACCAATCATAGAATCTTGGTGGGTTTCTGTCAAGGAACACATGTACAAAATTCTGAAAAATTGAAAATTAGGGTTTTTTTTCCCCTATTTTCAGGGAAATCCCCCGAAAATAGGACCTTCCCAGAAATGATCGAAAATGATTTTGATAGGCTTAAAAGGCTTCACGATCACATTGGTCAAGTCAGAATCATCAAAAGATAAGTTTTACTCTGGTGGGTCTATTTCTATTTTTCAGGAACAAAGTTAGGAGCTCCGCAGCCATTAATGGCAGATTGGCCAGTACCAGGTGCTGAAAGCTAACCTTTGAAAGCTTCAACGACGCAACCATGGCGGAAAAGGTCAAAAATGATGCTGTTTGATGAAGGGGATTTTCAAAGTGAAAAATGCTGAAAATTGACTAAGTCTGGGATTTTCAAAAGTGAAAAATGCTGAAAATCGACTAAGTCTGGAGAATGCACGCCTTGCTACCAAGAGGAGGCTATGCAGTCAAATGCCTTAGTCATTTTCCCAAACATCCATACACGATGAACGTGAGACATGAAGAAATGGTGATCTTCGACGGAGGAGTTTCCTGAAAGTGAAAAAGGTCAAAATTTGACTAACTCTGGAAACGTTACGAAGGAGAAAACTCAAAAGCTGAAAAGAGCCTTTTTCAAGCAGGGGCGCCCATGATCTTTGAAGGTCAAATGCAGTCAGTATGATCATCCAAAGCGTCATTCTTGACGTTTGAGTGCTGGCTCGACAGTGAAACAAACATCCAGATCATCCGATGAATAGATCACTAGCAACTGCTGTGAAGCAAAAAGAGGCAGTAATTGTCAGGAAACCACAGTTGACGGCAAAGTTCGAAGGAAAAAGAGCCTTTCCAAAAGAAAGCCCTTCTTTCTTGACCTCCAGATGCTGATAAATGACTAAAGGCTTCCCAGGATAACCTTCTCAGCCCAAATGGATCTCGGAAACGCAACTGCAAGCATCGACATCTGACAGAGCATTCAACGGATAATCCAGATCAAAGTAGGCAACTTTTCAGATGAAGATAATCAGCCCAAAAGGTAAAAGCGCCCTTTTCAAGGAGGGGCGCCCTTGAATAAAGGAACCCTAAATTGAGATCCAAGTTTTCTGAAGTCAGTCATTTTTGGCAGAACAGAGCTGGGTACCTGATGAGACATCAAGTGAAATCATCTGACTCTCCGATCAACGAGAAATCCAGATCAAAGCACGAGAGGTCATTTCAAAAGGCTGAAGAACGAAGATCAAAATTTCACTAAGGCATTAGCAAAAGCGCCTTTTCTTGGGAAAGGCGCCCATTCTGTTGAAGCCCTAAACTCAGCTTTTTATCATCATCTCTCCCAGGCACTTCTCTTCAGTTTGGATCCAGCTCCGCAATGAATGTGTCCGTGACGTCTCAGGATCAACAGACAACGCTAGATTCAGGATCAAACTGAGGCTGTTCAGGAGAGAAAATAATAAAAAACTTGCAAAAATCAAAAGGGACGCCTTGAAGAAGTCAAAAGTCAAGTTGTTGACTAAAGTCAAGATATTTTGAGCAAAACTTGGCTAAAACACTCCACGATCAGTGGAAATCACTTTTGATCGTGAGTTAGGTCCCCAAACTTGTGGATCTAAGGCTTGGGTCTATGTAATCAAGGTATAGGCATCCTACTTCATTATTTCATTGCAGGTTGATGATCAAGAACAGCCATGAGCTCTCAAGGACGCCATTTACAGATCTGGCCAAGGTTTTCATCCGTTCTTCGATATTTCTTGCAAATCTGAAGCAGAAGAAGATTGCTAATCTGAGGTTGGATTCAGAGACGGATTTTCTCAGAGAATCAGATAAAAAACTTCCAATCCATCTTCTGTCTACTTCCTCTCTTCTTGTCTTAGGTTTTCTTGTACATTTCAAAAAGGTGGCAGGCTACATCAGATCAGATCAACTGGGTAGATCCAGCGTAATTTTCCAGAGAAACCCATCTCGTCAAATTTCCGAAAATCAACATACTTGCTGCCCCTATTTTTGGGGGTTTTTCCGAAAAAGTTTCAGAATCAAAATTCTGAGGAACTGGGTTTGTTCAGCATTGAAGCACGAGCAAAACCCATGTGCCAGATTTTTCCCGGAAAAATACTTCTCGGCAGGGCGCTATTTTCAGGGGTTTTAGGAAGTTGTCTGAACACATCCGTGTTTACAGTCAACAGGCGAGTTCTTCTTCGCAGAATGACAATTTGGCATCCTTGGACTCCAATTGAACAACTAGACCTTGCACCAGCAACTCTCCAACCAGATCTTACACACATTGCTGGAGAGCAAACGGACATCACCAATAGTCTGCAGATCTTTATCTTTGAAAAGAATACATCTCCCGCTCAGTGGAGACCTGCAGTAGTTACTCTGGACGAAGAAGAAAGAAAGGCTGATCTTGCAGCAAAAAGACCAATATTACCACCTCCCGCATGGTAGTAAGCACCTTGACTTGCCAGCTGCGAAGAGATCATTCCAAGCATGGAGCCGCCAAAAGTTACCAAGAGCAACAACTTGCACAAGAAGAGGAGATGGCGTGTCATCAAAACATTGACTATTTGAAAACAGAAGAAGTCAACACAGATCAAGAAGCTGTTGACCGGAAGTGATGATGAGGTGTCAGACACCTAGGAAGGACGCCATACACCCTCCAAGTGGCATTCATGAGACTTGAGTTGACTTGATGCTTCTTTCCAAGTCAACTCGAGATGATATTAAATGTAGTTGGAGTTAACTTGATGTTTTTTTTCCAAGTTTAGCTCCACTTTCCTTAAATCATGCATTGTCAGATCCCACTAATTAAGGATGTCTAATTGGCTTCCATGATTTGTGGATCTTAGATCTCCACTAAATGTGGATGTCTATTTTGAGATTTAGTTTGCTTTCAGTCAACTGAAGTAGTTTCCAGTTGACTCTTTGTTGACTTTCAGTTAACTGAAGTAGCTTTCCAGTTAACTGCTTGTTCCCCCTATTTAGGAATAAATCTTGCTAATTGATTGGCAAGAACTCATTGTTAACTCAAGGAGATTTTGGGGTTGCCCACTCCTTTGAGTTCTATAAATAAGAGCCTTGGGCTCATTATTTGTTTAACCTTTACTTGCTATGCAAAATTGCTGCGCCATTGTTGCCAACACTTTGAAAGCGAATATTTGTTCACTCTTGGATGAGAGTTCGTTGGATGATTGTAATTGTGCATGATTTCGTGCCTTTGCTTTCCCAACTTTTGTAGTTCGTTGATAAAGCATTGAAGAAGAATATCAGAAGGCGCTTGCATTTTGATCATCTTATTTGAGTTATGTCTACGTCCTGTGTTTAATAGCTTGTTGTCTCATTTCCCTCCTCGGATAGGAGTCCCTCCTCCTTGGATATTTGTTATTGACAGTTGTCGTTTGATGTTGTTTAATGTATTGACTTCCAAGCTATACTTCGGATAGGAGTCCCTCCTCCTTAGCAAGCTCGTTGGCCAAGGCATCGTGATTTTGTTGTTTCTAGTAAACTATTTCTTAAGCTCATACCTCGGATAGGAGTCCCTCCTCCTTGGCAGATCTCAGATCTAGTTTACCGTGCAGAGTGTTTGCTTGTACCAACCTTATCCCGGTGTATACCCGAGAGTTCAGAGCCTCGGTCATATCCTCTGGAGACGGCGAATTCAAGTGATCCAACCATTCCATTCCCGCTCCTTTACCCTCATGCTCTGTTCATCTTGAAGGTATTGGATAGATAAAAGCTAGTTAGTCGTAGTTAAGATCTGCAGAAACCAGAGAAAAGCTTAGCTACGGCGCATTGTGTTTGTGCACCCTTGTGTCCTGCCGCTGAAGCATAAAAAGATAGGAACTTAGTTAAACATTTCCCTTCCCTACGCATTGCTCCCAGCAGAGAGGGACTTCTCCTCTTTAAATAACGAAGAAGTGTTGCAAAACATTTGAAATAGCTGAACGTTTACAATCAGCACTCCAGAGGTGCTAATTTAAACGCCAACAGTTTTCTGGCGCCCACCGTGGGGCAACGAGGCATAAAACTTCAAGAAAAGCTAAACGCTTTTATGTCACGGGAATGATCTTCTGGCATCCGATTGCATGATCCATACAAGAAGCAATGGATGGTAACAATGACAATGCTGGCAAGAGGCGTCCACCTTCATTACCTTGGGGTAATAGTATTGGACCTCTGGCTTTTCAGGTAAATCATGAGTTACCTAAAGGGTCAAGGAAGCACTTTCCCCAATTTCATGGCGATGGAAGTCAACACCCAGATGAACATTTTGCTGCATTCACAACGGCTTGCGCCATCTTGCATGTGCCACATGAAGACATCGCAGTGCGTCTCTTTGTGGAGACTCTTGTTGGAGATGCTGCCGAGTGGTTCAGTCACCTGAAGCCAGGCATTATTACAAGCTGGGAAATTATGAGCGAGAAGTTTTTGGCGAGATTCAAGCCCGCTGAAGACAATCATATGTTGTTTGCCCAGCTTGCAAATTCAAAGATGGAACACAATGAACACATGAGGGAATTTGTATCAAGATTTAATCGTCTTGTTACAAGAATTTCTTCTACGCTCGATCCATCACCAGAGATCCTGATAAGCTGTTTCATAAATGCTCTTCCATCAGAGATAGCCTTCTTCCTGAAGATGGCAAAAGAAACAGAGTTGAAGAGTGTGCAAGAACACGCCATCGAGTTGGAGGATAATATGATCACTTCCGGCTTGATGAAAACAGATTCTATCAGATCTCTAGCTCAGCAACCGTACCAGCCAAAGAGAGACAATCTTCAGCCACGGTTGCCAACACCTCCATCAAGACCAATGATTGAAGCTGCACACAGTGCAGTGTTTTGCTGTTTCCATGACAGTAATGAACATACCGGATCCACATGTCCTGAGAATCTGAGAATGACCCAAATCATGAGATACGCTGAAGCTGCTCCCAGTTCTAGTTTTGTACCAACAAGTTCGAATGTTGTCTTACCACAGACGGACAACTTCGATGGCGACTCCGTAACGGGAAACTTCGAACCCGTTATTAAAGAAGAAAAAGAAGCATACCGTCAGTATTCTCTTGCGGTGAATCATGAAATTTTTTCAACGCCTGTGACTACACGTGTTCAACACTTGAAAGCACAGAAAGAAGAGGAAGGAAGATGGAAATCAAACGAAAAGGGTGAAGAGGTGCCTTCCACTTCCAATCCCAGATCTTCATAGAAGAACGCTATTCCAGTTGCTCAAGAGACGTCTTTAGCAAATTTTGACATCGTAGCTTCCATGATGAAGAACAAGGTACAAATCTCTCAACTGGAATATCTTCAGGACCATCCAGAACAAATAGATCAGATTCTCAATGTTGTGAAGAAGCAAGCTGTGCTCAAGTCATCTGTCCCAGGAGGAGCTAAGCCTGAAGCGGGTCCTTGTAATTATGTGACTCTATCAGAGATAGAAAATGAAGATCAGAACATTGCTTGTTCTGAAAAGAGACTGACAGAGGACACAAGGTCATGGACAACACAGTTCGATGGAGGTTGTTCAGATACAAGTTCAGAAGTAGGGGAAGTGATCATCTCCCCTAAAGGACAATTGCACTCACCAGTGAAATTGGAATTCACTGAGGCTGAGAAAGAGGTGCTTTTATTAGGCCTCAAAGATGCCGAAGACATGGGAATCAAATTCCTATGTATTAAAGGCGATCTGGAGCTGACTTGTGAGCCGGTCAATGGATATTTTCAGGTCAGCAAAGATCACCTACGGCATTATAGAAATCGAGTTTGGAACTCGATCAACTGGTTTGAAGAGTTCAACATCCCGAGGATGAACTATAGCAGAACTAATGCCTCAGGGGTATCAGCTTTCCCATTTGCATCATATTCTGACTTCTATAAGAGTACTTTTGCTTGGATATATGAATACCTGAGAATCTTCATCCCAGAGGGATTATCTCCTGTAATTCCCATCAGAAAAGAAGTAAAGCCTTTCAGGCAGAAGCAGCATCGATGGGAGGCTCTTCGCTCTGCCATGAAGCAGGCGATACTTGAAGCATTTCGTCCCTTTGGGGACGGGGTGAGTTCTTTGTAAAATAATTTTTCTTTACTTTAACGTTATGTTGTTATGTTTTTCCCCGTTCAGTGAAGTATTGTTGTGTTTTAGGTGATTTCTTAGATGTTTTGTCGTAGGTGAATAAATTGGGGAACCCAATAAATAAGGTGAACTCTATTTTTAGGTATGTATGGAACCAAAGTCCTGACTCCGTTACCCAATTGATTATATACACTGGTCTGCGAAACTTGAGATTCTCGATTCTCCTATGCCGTAGGTATCCGACATGGTCACCAGACGGAGCCTATGTTGTACCCAAAATAAAAAAATTTTGGCATTCTGTGTAAATTGAGCTAAATCTTGTTAAAATGCCATGAAAGGTCTGTTTTAGGTCAAACCAATCATAGAATCTTGGTGGGTTTCTGTCAAGGAACACATGTACAAAATTCTGAAAAATTGAAAATTAGGGTTTTTTCCCCTATTTTCAGGGAAATCCCCCGAAAATAGGACCTTCCCAGAAATGATCGAAAATGATTTTGATAGGCTTAAAAGGCTTCACGATCACATTGGTCAAGTCAGAATCATCAAAAGATAAGTTTTACTCTGGTGGGTCTATTTCTATTTTTCAGGAACAAAGTTAGGAGCTCCGCAGCCATTAATGGCAGATTGGCCAGTACCAGGTGCTGAAAGCTAACCTTTGAAAGCTTCAACGACGCAACCATGGCGGAAAAGGTCAAAAATGATGCTGTTTGATGAAGGGGATTTTCAAAGTGAAAAATGCTGAAAATTGACTAAGTCTGGGATTTTCAAAAGTGAAAAATGCTGAAAATCGACTAAGTCTGGAGAATGCACGCCTTGCTACCAAGAGGAGGCTATGCAGTCAAATGCCTTAGTCATTTTCCCAAACATCCATACACGATGAACGTGAGACATGAAGAAATGGTGATCTTCGACGGAGGAGTGTCCTGAAAGTGAAAAAGGTCAAAATTTGACTAACTCTGGAAACGTTACGAAGGAGAAAACTCAAAAAGCTGAAAAGAGCCTTTTCAGCGGTATGATCTTTGAAGGCAGGGGCGCCCATGATCTTTGAGGGTCAAATGCAGTCAGTATGATCATCCAAAGCAGTCATTCTTGACGTTTGAGTGCTGGCTTGACAGTGAAACAAACATCCAGATCATCCGATGAATAGATCACTAGCAACTGCTGACGAAGCAAAAAGAGGCAGTTGAGGAATTGTCAGGAAACCACAGTTAATGGCGAAGTTCTAAGAAAAAAGAGCCTTTCCAAAAGAAAGGCTCTTCTTTGACTTCCGTGATGTCGCATCATCGACAAAAAAGGCTTCCTCAGATAACCTTCTTCAAATGATCTCGTAAACGCGAATCGCAAGCATCGACATCTCATTGAAGCAAATAACCTGATAACTGATCAAAGTAGGCAACTTGTCGATGGAAATAATTTCAGTTAAAGGCAAAAGCTCTTCAAGGAGGGCTCTTTGATAAAGCGGAACCCTAAATCGAATCCGTGCTTCAAGATGTCATTTTTGGCTGGCAGAAGCTAGGTACCTGATGAGACATCAAGCGAAATCATCTGACTCTCCGATCAACGAGAAATCCAGATCAAGGCACGAGAGGTCATTTCAAAAAGCTGAAGAACGAAGATTGAAAAATCACTAAGGCATAAGCAAAAGCGCCTTTTCTTGGGAAAGGCGCCCATTTTGTTGAAGCCCTAAACTCAGCTTTTCATCATCATCTCTCCCAAGCACTTCTCTTCAATTTGGATCCAGCTCCGCAGTGAATGTGTTCACAACATCTTAGGATCAACAGATCAAGCCAGATTCAGGATCAAACTGAGGTTGTTCAAGAGAGAAAATACTTAAAAAACTTGCAAGAAGCCAAAAGGGACGCCCAAAAGAAGTCAAAGGTCATTTGTTGACTAAAGTCAAAAGCTTTTGAGTTAAAGTTGGCGAAAACGCTCCACGATTGGTGGAAATCACCTTTTCAACTTTAGATCAAGCCCAAATCACCTTTTGAGCTTGTGTTAGGTCCCAAAATTTGTGGATCTGAAGCTTAAACATACATATTCAAGGTGAAGGCGTCCCATTTCATTATTTCATTGCAGGATAAAAGATCAAAAACAGCCACAAGCTCTCAAGGACGCCATTGATAGATCTGAAGGAGGTTTTCATCCGTTCTTCAATTTTTCTTGCAGATCTGAAGCAGAAAAGGATCACTATTTTGAGGATTGGACCCAGAGATAGATTTTTCAGAGAATCAGATAAAACTTCCAATCCATCTTCTGTCTACTTCCTCTCTTCTTTTCTTAGGTTTTCTTGCACATTTCAAAAAGGTGGCAGGCTACATCAGATCAGATCAACTGGGTAGATCCAGCGTAATTTTCCAGAGAAACCCATCTCGTCAAATTTCCGAAAATCAACATACTTGCTGCCCCTATTTTTGGGGGTTTTTCCGAAAAAGTTTCAGAATCAAAATTCTGAGGAACTGGGTTTGTTCAGCATTGAAGCATGAGCAAAACCCATGTGCCAGATTTTTCCCGGAAAAATACTTCTCGGCAGGGCGCTATTTTCAGGGGTTTTAGGAAGTTGTCTGAACACATCCGTGTTTACAGTCAACAGGCGAGTTCTTCTTCATAGAATGACAATTTGGCGTCCTTGGACTCCAATTGAACAACTAGACCTTGCACCAGCAACTCTCCAACCAGATCTTACACACATTGCTGGAGAGCAAACGGACATCACCAACAGTCTACAGATCTTTATCTTTGAAAAGAATACATCTCCCGCTCAGTGGAGACCTGCAGCAGTTACTCTGGACGAAGAAGAAAGAAAGGCTGATCTTGCAGCAAAAAGACCAATATTACCACCTCCCGCATGGTAGTAAGCACCTTGACTTGCCAGCTGCGAAGAGATCATTCCAAGCATGGAGCCGCCAAAAGTTACCAAGAGCAACAACTTGCACAAGAAGAGGAGATGGCGTGTCATCAAAACATTGACTATTTGAAAACAGAAGAAGTCAACACATATCAAGAAGCTGTTGACCGGAAGTGATGATGAGGTGTCAGACACCTAGGAAGGACGCCATACACCCTCCAAGTGGCATTCATGAGACTTGAGTTTGACTTGATGCTTCTTTCCAAGTCAACTCAAGATGATATTAAATGTAGTTGGAGTTAACTTGATGCTTCTTTCCAAGTTTAACTCCACTTTCCTTAAATCATGCATTGTCGGATCCCACTGATTAAGGATGTCTAATTGGCTTCCATGATTTGATCTTGGGACTTCCACTAAATGTGGATGTCTACTGGCGGGAGACTTTACATTTAGTTTATTTTCAAATAACTCAAGTAGTTTCATTGACTTTGAAGTTGACTTCGCTTAATCATGGCTCTTAACCGCTTGTTCCCCCTTTTTAGGAATAAATCTTGCTAATTGATTGGCAAGAACTCATTGTTAACTCAAGGAGATTTTGGGTTGCCCACTCCTTTGAGTTCTATAAATAAGAGCCTTGGGCTCATTATTTGTTTAACCTTTACTTGCTATGCAAAATTGCTGCGCCATTGTTGCCAACACTTTGAAAGCGAATATTTGTTCACTCTTGGATGAGAGTTCGTTGGATGATTGTAATTGTGCATGATTTCGTGCCTTTGCTTTCCCAACTTTTTTAGTTCGTTGATAAAGCATTGAAGAAGAATATCAGAAGGCGCTTGCATTTTGATCATCTTATTTGAGTTATGTCTACGTCCTGTGTTTAATAGCTTGTTGTCTCATTTCCCTCCTCGGATAGGAGTCCCTCCTCCTTGGATATTTGTTATTGACAGTTGTCGCTTGATGTTGTTTAATGTGTTGACTTCCAAGCTATAATACTGATAGGAGTCCTCCTCCTATAGCTCGCTGGGCTGCTATCGCGGATTCTCATATTTCTAGTAAATCCATATTTAAGCTCATACTCCTGGAGTAGGGAGTCCTCCTCCTGCCATTCCCATCTAGTTTGGCATCGCAAGTGAGTGTTTGACAACCAACCTTTATCCTGTATACCCGAGTTCAGAGCTCGTCATATCCTCTGGAGACGGCGAATTCAAGTGATCCAACCATTCCATTCCCGCTCCTTTACCCTCATGCTCTGTTCATCTTGAAGGTATTGGATAGATAAAAGCTAGTTAGTCGTAGTTAAGATCTGCAGAAACCAGAGAAAAGCTTAGCTACGGCGCATTGTGTTTGTGCACCCTTGTGTCCTGCCGCTGAAGCATAAAAAGATAGGAACTTAGTTAAACATTTCCCTTCCCTACGCATTGCTCCCAGCAGAGAGGGACTTCTCCTCTTTAAATAACGAAGAAGTGTTGCAAAACATTTGAAATAGCTGAACGTTTACAATCAGCACTCCAGAGGTGCTAATTTAAACGCCAACAAATATGAAGAGTTTTAAGTAATTCAAAATGCTTTTTGAAATGGACGCCTCTTGGAGAAGTTGGAGAGTTTCTTGTTTGGAGGTTATAGTTGATTCATCTCCTCTATTGAAGCTTACTTATTGATGCATTGCTCATTCATTCATATGTTGGATTTTGAAAGTAAAGTTATGCTACTGGACTGAATCCAAAACTTGGCTAAGGGGGAGCTTAGCAAATCAATCCATCCTTCGAGCCTAAAATGATGGCTTCCTAGGTGGTCGTTTGGGACTGTACTTCACACAGAGGTGTAGATGGAGCTTCAATTTGATGTTATTTGGACAAGTTGTTGTATAACCTATTATCTACCTGCTGGTTTATACATGGCTGAAGCGAATTTTCACTGATAGCTTCATCATGGAATTTATTCTCATTCTGGGTATTTGCTCATGTTGTTCTACTGTGGAGGGCGCCCAGTTGTGAGAGTTTTCAGATTTTTTCATTGAGTTTCTGATTTCTAGGAGAAGGTCGACCCTTCCTAGAGGCCGTAACATTCTTCCTAGCTGCATTGGGATTCGTGCCTTTCTGTGGTTGCTATTTTGGCACGATTTCTTGGTTGGAAGTGAGACGCCTAGCTCCTAGTTGTCTTTTGGCTATGGTTTGGGAGCATTTTGAGTTGCATTGGAGGAGCCACATCCAATTCAGTGAGTTTTGCTATTGCTGGTCCGGTTTTCTGTACATGCTGTTTCTAATCAGACTTGTGAATTTATGTTAACTTGTTGATTGAGCTTCATTTCTACATCATTGTGGCATTGTAATAGTTAGAGGATTGTTACTCTAACCTTTGTGAGATTTTGGAAGCACATCTTTCTTGTTTGCAGCTGTTTTTATTCATTGTAAAGTTGATTAGTAGTACTAACAGCTATTAATTTTATTGCTGCAAGTTTATATTTGTATACACTCCCACGAATAAGTGGTTGAGTTTACACAATCATCTTTCACTAATTGTAGTTCCCCCCACGAAATAAGTGGTAGTGTGGACTTTGTTTTCCCCCCACTGAATAAGTGGAAGAGAGGTTTTCATGGCTGGCTTGCCGCCTTTAAATGTGTAATAATCTCACCCACGGAATAAGTGGAGTATTCCCATTGTTTGTGGATGCCTGATGTTAGCAGATGAATGTACTTTCAGTTCAGTTTTTGTTGCTAACAATCCCCGAACCATATGCTATCACCTTGCTCACTCTGGGCTCTCGGTGAACATTCTTGGTGAGGGTTATTTGCAAGCTGATTTGGATTTTGGAGCTAATGCTAATCAGTGTTTGATGCTGGTTTGTTGTGTCAAGTTTGGGAAAAAATTAAGGGGGAACATTATACATCGATGTCAAAGATAGACAAAGAGATTGTCATTGAAATCAAAGATAAATGAGGAGATTATTCAAAGTGTTGTCATTAATGCATAGACATGTTGTCATTAAGGTTAAGAAGATAGGCATGAACAAGAAGGTGTCACTAATGTCAAAATCATAAGACCAATATTGTTGGCAAGATTAATGTTGTCATGGAGATTGTTGAACAAGATTGTCGTCATTTATGACAAAGACAAATGAAGAGATTGTTAGAAATTGTTAATGATATTGCAGCTTCAGTCGTTCCTTCCAGCTCAGCTCTATTGAATGAAGCATAAATTAAATGATAGCCTGTCGGCTATTTAATTTGTTGTCTTATATTTATGTGGAGGCTCGAATGTCTTGAGGCCGACCTCTCTTATATTCTTTATGATTGTATTGAGGCCGACATTCTTTATGATTGTATTCTGGCCGACATCCTTTATGACTTGTAATTAACATTTATCTTGGCCGACCTTATGATATGAAGAGGTGCAACCTCTCTAAGTTGTATATATACAAGATCATCCGTCCTTTGCAAGATCATTAAGCAAGTTCGTTTTCTCTCCTTCATTCAAGTGCGAATTTTCTCCAAGAGCAGATTGCGAATTTCTGTAAGTGCAGATTTAGGTATCAAGGGAGGACAGATTATTATCTGTTGTGCATCTAGTGTAGGTGCTGAATATTGGCCTTGTGATTGGCCTCATTGTAAAGAGAATTGTTGCCATTATTTATATATAAAAGAGAGATCTTTGTTTCTGGGTTTTTCTCCCTCAAGAGGAGGGTTTTCCCAGGGTATCTGCTGTGTTATTGTGTCTGATTTTGAATTAATTTTCTGTGCATTACATCTGATCATGAAATTTAACATGGTATCAGAGCGGGTCTAGAAAAGATCTGATCGGATGTGTTTAAGCTTTCTGAAGAAGAGTGTGAGAGACAAGGCAATAATCGCTCCTTTACACGATCATGTTCACTGGGCAAAGTATGGGAAATGAGAGTTGGTCTGATTCCCCTATAGGAAAAGCGAATCATTTGGTTGGCTCGTAAGAAGGAGTAATGGTGATTTAAAATCCTCACCGCCATCGGGATTCTTAATAAGTCTGTTCGGAGATAAGAGAAGTCGATGTTGCTTGGTCATCGAATATCATCTATGAATCCTGTCCTCATTATCACTGGAGCCAAATACACGTCGAGTAATGGTTATTGAACCAAGACACCTAGAGTTGTGTCAGGAATGTCGTCTCCTAATGGGAATTGAAAATCCTTTCCTTGGCCGCCGTGGGAGTTGGGTCTTGGAGGTTACCTGAAGAATTTAAAAGGGAGCGATATTATATGAAGAGATAAATCATATGAAATCACCTTCAATTTTTTATTTGTGAAGAGTGTTGTGCCTGCTAAGTCTGTCGCCGAACTTATATCTGGAGTTTATTAAGCCGTCACATATCTAAAATTGACTCTTCGATTTTTTGGAAGCTATGAATGAATCAAAGGAAGACTTTTGGAAGGAAAGAATCATTTTCTTTAAAGATCTTCGGGAGCATTATTATTGTTGTTATTACCAAGTCTGGAATTGATAGAGATTATCGGGCTCATGATTGAAGATTCGCACATTTCGGGCCTATGGGATCTGAGTCTACATCAACATCCCTTGTTCGTGCTTAACTGACGAAATTGATGTGCTTACGAAGGAGATACCATCCATTTAGAAGAGTTCAGGCAATCTGGAGATTTTACAACACTGTGTCAGGAAGAATCGGGATTAACAAAGAAGTTGTTGGTCGAGCTTACTCACTTGCGGCATGAATTTGATATTGCTGTTGCTTTATTTAAGAAGAGGCGTGTTGGAAATCTGTGAAGGTGTGTTTATATCATTGCAACCTTCCAACTTGTGAGTGATGATCTTATCTGCTTCTCTGGGTGTCGCTAGTGGTTTGTTCCCTTCAGATCTCAAGTCCTGTGAATCGCGGGTGTTGGCTATTATGGATGCGTGATGAACTCGAACTACTGTGGATGGCAACGGTGTCAGATGTAAGGTCTATCACATAAGTATGGATGCGATGGGGTTCATCTCTGCTGTTTTCATCATCCGAATATCATAGAGCTTGCTGCACCTATATAACAATTCTAGGTGGGTCGAGCTGGAAAAGTAATGCATCGATAAATTTGAATGATCAAAGATCATATTCAAATTTACCCAACCACCACCCAAATTCTGAGACATGGGCCTGTAAGAAAGTCGTGAACCTGTAGAAGGAAGGTTGTGGACTACAGTCAGAATTTTTTTTAAAGAGATAAGTATTCTTTGTTGAGTTATTCCATTCTTAGTTGGATCTTGTATTAGTAAAGAGAGAGTGGTTTCTCTTAAATTGTGTTCTCTAGCATAAGATCCTTTGAAAATTTCATTTATCGCAAGTTATTTCATGCTAGTTGGGAAGATTTCTGAGTGTGACTCTGAAAATAAAAGGAATTGAAATTTCGATAGTGATTAGTTGGTCACATCGATCTCATTCTCTAATGCATGAACTATGGTAGAGCCTTGAACTCTTGGAGAGAGTTGGGTCTACATGCTAATTGCATAATGCATTCAAGAAATCTGTAGTTGTGCAGATTGTTGTGTTGAGGTTGGCAATCTCAAGAGGAGTAAAAGATGAAAGAAAGAGTTATATCAAAATTATATAAAGATAAGTTTCCTTATCCCTTTTAGTTTGATCTTTTAATATATTTCTCTTTCAGGTTGATTTATTTATTCATGTTCTAACATTGTGAATAAATTCTTATGTGTTCATGCTATAACCTAAGATAGTAAACCTTGTATGATTCTAGTCTTGATATTTCTTTGGATAGTCATAAACTATTAGTAATCTCTGTCTAAATGCTTTGTGACCAGCTAGAAGCAAGAAAGTGATGAGAGATTGCTTAGCGATAAAAGGATTGAGGCATCTTATGAGGAAGTTATGCCAACCAAAGAAATGATCAAGCACGAAGTCACAACTTGCAGCCATGGGACTGAGTTGGTGGCCAGAAGGAGTTCACTTCCAGAAGTCTTCTTTGCAATCTTTGAAGCAAGGATCAAGAGGGAATTTTGTATCTCACTGAGAAGAAGTGAAGATTGTTGTATTGAAAGGCTAGGTGCTAAACCCTTAGAGGATCCCTTCAGTTGCTGAGATCATAATCGCTCAAGATTGTCTTTTGGATTTGTCATTGGTAGCTCCGCAAACCTATTCAGAATAAAGTAATCTGGGAAGAGGTCGAGGAGGACTATCCTGAACTCTCTACAGTACCAGAGGTGTGCGTTGGAAAACTTTTATCTAAGTCAAAGTGTTGCAGGCAATCTTGGATGAAGAGGTCGGAAGATTGACGCATGTGCTTGAAGATTCAGAGGGAGTCTGCTGAACCTGAAGAAGATGGTAATTTTGTTGCAGCTAAGCATATCCTGAGATACTTGCGTGGCACAGTTGGATATGGGTTGAGGTATACTTCAGATGCAGACTTGGAGTTATTTGGTTTCACTGATTCTGATTGGGCAGGTTGTGTCACAGATCGGAAGAGCACCTCTGGTTGTTGCTTCAGTTTGGGGTCTGCTATGATTTCCTGGTGCAGCAGGAAGCAGTCTTCTGTAGCATTGAGTACAACAGAGGCCGAGTACATTGCAGCTTGTATGGCAACTCGAGAAGCAGTTTGGCTTTGTAAGCTCCTTGCAGGATTGTTCGAACAATCAATGGAGCCTACTTCAGAGTTGTGCTTTCTATCAATCCTGTGTTTCATGACAGATCCAAGCATATTGAGATCAAGTACCACTATATCAGAGATATGGTACTGCGGAAGGCTGTACAGTTGAGGTACATTAGCACTGATGAGCAGACGGCAAATATTCTCACCAAGCCTCTCGCCAAGATAAAGTTTGTATACTTCCGAGATAAGCTTGGTATGGTGGAGAATCCAGCCTTGACTGAGTATGAGTCTCAGCATCAGTGAGCCTTGTTAATGCATTTTCTTCTGAGACGGAAGAATTTGAGGTGCAAGCCCTTGTTAATGCATTTTCTTCTAAGACGGAAGAATTTGAGGTGTAAGCCCTTGTTTCCACCCTCTGAGTTGAGTCATGGTGGGTGTCATGTGTGAGACTCCATGACATGTGTTGTACTTGTGTTTCACCCTCTGAGAGAGTCATGGTGAAAGTCACGTTGAGGTGACAACATCACGCAAGTGATGAACACTTGTACGCTAATGCATTTTCTTCTGAGACGGAAGAATTTGAGGTGAAAGCCCTTGTTTCCACCCTCTGAGCTGAGTCATGGTGGGTGTCATGTGTGACTCCATGACAGCATCACGTGAGAAAGTCCGTGATGATTTTTTGTGTACTTGTGTTTCACCCTCTGGGAGAGCCATGGTGAAAGTCACGTTGAGGTGACAACATCACGCAAGTGATGAACACTTGTACATACCATACATGGGTGTAGCCATGATGGTTGATATCACAATGAGGTGATATGCTTTCACGATGAGGTGATAAGCTCCTTTCCATACATGGGTGTAGCCATGGTGGTCACTATCACAATGAGGTGATATGTTATTTCACACATGGATGTAGCCATGATGTTCGTCATCACGTTGAGGTGATATCCTTCTCTTTATATCTGATTGCAGGCAATGATGGCTGATGGATCTCATATTGAGATGATTCGTATTGTGCAGCTGGAAGTTCTCTCCCTAGCTGAGAGGGAGTGTTAATGATATTGCAGCTTCAGTCGTTCCTTCCAGCTCAGCTCTATTGAATGAAGCATAAATTAAATGATAGCCTGTCGGCTATTTAATTTGTTGTCTTATATTTATGTGGAGGCTCGAATGTCTTGAGGCCGACCTCTCTTATATTCTTTATGATTGTATTGAGGCCGACATTCTTTATGATTGTATTCTGGCCGACATCCTTTATGACTTGTAATTAACATTTATCTTGGCCGACCTTATGATATGAAGAGGTGCAACCTCTCTAAGTTGTATATATACAAGATCATCCGTCCTTTGCAAGATCATTAAGCAAGTTCGTTTTCTCTCCTTCATTCAAGTGCGAATTTTCTCCAAGAGCAGATTGCGAATTTCTGTAAGTGCAGATTTAGGTATCAAGGGAGGACAGATTATTATCTGTTGTGCATCTAGTGTAGGTGCTGAATATTGGCCTTGTGATTGGCCTCATTGTAAAGAGAATTGTTGCCATTATTTATATATAAAAGAGAGATCTTTGTTGCTGGGTTTTTCTCCCTCAAGAGGAGGGTTTTCCCAGGGTATCTGCTGTGTTATTGTGTCTGATTTTGAATTAATTTTCTGTGCATTACATCTGATCATGAAATTTAACAGAAATAACATAGAATGCAAGGAGTCAAAGATGTTGAAAGAAGATTGGTAATGTTAAATTAAAGATTTAACATTATACACCTATGCTGACTGACCTGAGATACTCAAGTCTAATGTTGCCTGAAAATGAAAAGCACTTATTATAATCTCTATCATAAGCCCAACTCATTACATTAAAGGAAAATTCAGCACTGAATACTATAAAGAAGAAGGATTAATAAGCAGCGACTTACTATTGCAGTGATTAATAAGAAAATGATAATTAGCAGCGATTAAAAAGCAACAAATATTGAAGACATTGAATCTTGCTTCTGGCCAACCATACTCAAATAATCACCCAAGTTAAAGTGCCTATATTAAATGCACCAATTTATATAAAAAGAAGAGAAGAGCAGCGACTAATATTAAGGACTGCATTAGAGGTTAAAAAGGGCAATAACTTAAGTTAAAAAGCAGCAATTATTCTTAGAAAAATTATTAAAGATAACTTATAATTTATGAAGGCAGTGTTTGGGTTTATTAAAAGACATGTCCATTCAAAGAGACACATCTCTCATAAAGACGCATCCCTTGGCAAAATAATGTGGTATAAATAGAAGTCAATGTAAGAACCAAAAAGCAAGAAATTAATGAATATTTTCTGAGTTTAAAAAGCAGATATAAAAGAGAAAAAGAGGCAGAAATGAAGCGTATATCAGATTCATATAAAGAATACATGCAGCCTATGTGTGAAGGACAATTGCAAAAATATATAACGAATATATGAGACTAGTAAGAGCAGATTGAAAAGAGAATTAAGAGCAAATTGTAAGACATAAATTTATGTGAAGATATTGCCATATTTGTGATGAGTTGTGTGAAAACAATTGGTGCATAGATTAGAATTGTGAGACATTGTGCATAATAGTGATCAGACTTGGAAGGAAGGTTGATATTGGAGTGGATCAGATTTATGGTTTTTGAAGCCTCCAATAGGTTGGAGCCTATCAAATTAAGATTGGAGCCTCTTGCTGGGTTGGAGCTCAATTTGTGTGTGGGGGCTGGAGCCTATCAAGTAGAGGTTGGAGCCTCTTACTGAGTTGGAGCTCAGTTGGTATAGAGATTTGAGACTTTATAGTAGGTTGGAGCCTACAAGAAGAAAAAGATAAAACTATAATATATATGCAATCATTCAAGTATAAAGTCATTCAGGCATCATTCAAACATTAACTTGTCAATCCTTAAATATCAATCAACTCACAAACATTCAGCATATCGTATCAACTAGATCAGATTGGAAATTGGAAAATAAAAAGGAAGTTGAGTCATAAAGGAAGAAATAAATAGTGTCTTCAGCACTAATAACATTGTGAGATAAGTTTAAGAATAATATTAGATTACAAATAAATAGATGCATAGATATACCTTGCAGAAATTAAGCGATTGCTAATTGTAAGTAATTTAATTGCATTTCCTTTTAAGAGTATTTAATAGCAAATTTATATAGCTAACTTCTATAAATAATTGGTTTTGGAATTTATTAGAAATGGCTTGCAAATAGGAAGGACAGACAGCCTTTCGAGTTCATGAGAGGTGAAGTACAGGCCTTTCCTTCATCAAGCACGCCACCAAGAGATGCAAGCTCATGGGCCGGGAGGTGTATGAGTGCTCTTGGGCTTGTTGAGGAAGGCATTTTTCATGCATCTTATCAAGCACACCACCCTGAGATGGGTGGATTGGAGATGCTGCCATGCTCGTGGGTTGGGAGGTGAATGAGTGCTCCTGGGCTTGATCGCGGAGGATGGTGTGCCTCCAAGGTGGGTTGAGGGATAGAGTGAACTTGAGATCCTACCATGTTCGTGGGCCAAGAGGCGTATGTGTGCTCCTAGACTTGAAGGTCTTCTCAAGTATGTCACCCCGGGATGGATGGACGGGGATCCACCCATGTTCTCGCAATACAAGAACAACCATCCTTGAGATTGCAGTTTGTTTCTAGTGAATTCCTAATATGATTGGCTATAGGAAAATGCCTTGGAATAATCAATAATGATGTTAAAATGTTTTGAATTCAAATATTAACGGCTATGAACTATAGATCTAAATATTATGATGTTTCAGCTATGATGTATTGTTCTCAATATTATAATATTTTATGTATTAATTTGAATATAACTGTAAATTTGATACTTGTTATTACTAATATCAGTTTTTAGTGATTATTACTGTTTTGCAGGCCTAAAATTAGGAATTTCCCAGAAGGGGACATTACAAGAATATTCCCCAATGACCAATCCATAAATGGAAGACATAGTTTTGTGTGAGTTCAGGAAAATCATGTCCTTGGAAATTCAAATGGGATCCCATGGTGCCCTTCACAAGGAGTACAAGGAAACTCAGAAATGGTGGTATTTCCATGGCTAAAGGGCCACATACTTGGAGTCTCTTCCATCAAATTTTTATCGCATGTATGTTATATTACTCTTTCTTTCTTTCTTCTGACTTCTATAAATTTGAATCACCAATTAACCATCCAATTTAAGCAAATTCATAAATAAAATTTCATACTAAATTTTTCTTCTAAATGTTGCAAGTTCCTCTTCACTAGAGTGGAACTAAATTACTGATTCTTTACCCATTTAGCTAGCAGAACTGATTGAAAGCAAAAATGACAAAGGAATTGGCCTACATGCATTCCAACTTGCATCTCCTGTAATATAAGCAACCTGAGTACAACAAAGAGGTGACCATGAGTTCAAATTTAGAGTTAGAGCATCCCAACTTTGCTGATTCCATTTGCCAACCTTCCATGGGAGACGCATAATGGAGCCGGTAGAAGTGGCACTGCCTAATGCATCTTTGTAATAAGCCTTACCCAGACTTATAATAATATTTCTGATTTCCTTGCTGTTCCCAATGTCTGTCCGCTGATTTATGGTTTTGTAATGGAGCAGAATAAGAGTTTCCAATATTGAACAAAGGTATTTCATAAACTCAACAGTCCAGTAGAATGTATGTAATTAAGCTCAATCTTGATTAATTGATATGGCTATGCATGTTGTCAACAAAGTATCATGCCCAGACTTCTAGACAGGACTACAATTTCCAACTTTACTGAATACATAAACTTCAGTCTCCAAATTTTCTATACAGAGATGCAGACATTCAATTGAACGTGAGCAGTAACTGACATATGACCATTTCAGTAAAATATGATAATTCATATACATTCAATTACTGAGTTCAAATGCATAGAGATGATCTTCAGTGTAATATCATTAAAGTGCAACACAAAGCATTATATTCATTCCAGGCGTTAAAACTGTGAAGCCAGAACTAATCAAAGAACTCTTTCATTCATTTACAAGTAGTTACATACCCATTCTGAGAGGTTATGTGATCTCTACCAATGGCTACTCCAGCGCCCAGAATAACATTTCAAGCAGCAACATTGAATATTGTTTTCCGTAGGCTATCTTTCTCCAACCAATGATCAAGGACTCGTCCAGTAATAAATAAGAAAGCTCGATATCAAATACCACCTAATGCAAGACCAAAATCAATAACTGATCAACATGAAGTTCGATAGCTTTTCTCCTGGAAGTCACACATCCTGCTGTTGCTTGTCGCTGATGAATACTCATGAAGGCATTGGCAGATCATAGGTACTGCCATATATTGTGCTCCGACTCAGCATCAACAAATACCCGAACAGAATAGAACGACTCCTCCAGATTAACAAATATCACAACCCGATAGCTGAGTCTTTATAGTGCGGTAGGCATATAAGTGTCGTCTTCAAATAACAGGATGTCGGGCTTGACAATTCCGTTACACCTTTATTGATCCCCTGTTTACACGATGATCATTTGAGAGCATCCGGACTATATGGAAATTGCCTTCACCATATCAATAGCATGCATGCATTCCCTCCACCGTAATGATCATTGTAGCTAGGTATATGTCCAGTAACCTAAAATTCTTCCGCACAAGTACGCGACTCTCTAAGTTCATATTCCCGACTCTCCTAGCAGGGCCAATATCTGCTTCCGCTGCCAATGCGCAAGTGTTCTCCCGCATTCATGAATTTGTTCAACAATAATGTTCGTCCGCATTAGAATGACGGCTCCTATAATTATCGCTCCTATATATTAATTCTTGACCCCGACAAACACGTCTTCAGAGAACAATGAAGATATGAGACCAATGGGTATGCCAATTCCGGAGAATCACAAACAATGAAGATATGAGACCAATGGGTATGCCAATTCCGGAGAATCACAAATAAACCTCTGTTGGAACCCGCCATAGAGTAGCGATGTCTATCATGAAGATTCTGAACTGTGTAATGTTAAAAAATATAATAAATTACTACAAATGGCCAAACCAGGTTTTCGTCTGAGAATGACCCCGAAGTTTGAGAGTTTCCGTTCTCAGATATCCCAATTCAAAAACCAAACAAAATTCAATTCTCCGTGATGATCCATGAGATCTCTCCCCAGCACAATTAAAGTCCGCCACTTTCAGTTTTATTAACTGAATTATTTTATTAGCTTTATAAACTATAGTTTTTGATATTCATATCTTATAAAACTAATTTATTAATTAATTAAATAATTAAAATGCCTTTTTAATAAATAAAGACAAATTAAATATTTAATTAATTATTAAGGGAGCCTTAAAATTAAGGGGACATCACAGTCCTCCCTTCTCGGAGATTGCTTGTCCCAAGCAATCATATATCAATCTGTTGCTCCACTCTAACATGAATGCCATTAAGCCTCAAGATATGAAGCAACTCACCAAGATCCATGCAGACAATGTAATCAACCTTGGCAATACCTGGATCCCAAACCAATCTCAAAAACACTGCTCTGCCAATTTGCTGCACCAATTTGTTATCAGTCACCCTGTTATGCCGCAACAACTTGTGAAATGCTTGATCCAGCCAGCAGATCCTTGGGTCCCATACTATAATAACTCTGTCATAGCACACCAACCTGTGAAGTACTCCGCTTGCCAAACAAATTCCTGGATCCCACATTGTAATAATCTCGTCATGCCCAAAGTTGTGAAGCAACTCGACAAGATCCAAATGAAACAATGCACCAATCATGTCAAGGCCCAGATCCCAGATTATCCTAGGTGCATATTCAATCATTCCGACCTGCCATGTGCTGTTGTTATAAGCCCAAACATCATACATCCAACTGAGAATCTCACTCCAGAAGAAGCCACAAATACCTCTAATGTCAGAAGATGGTAGAAATTCATCACTATGTCTACCTCCATTGGGGAAAGGGCGATGCAAATTCCTCCAACTTCTCCAACCAACTGCTAAAAGGAAATTCCATTCAACAAGAGGAACTATGATCATGCATGCCCCATTAGCTCCATATGCATTATAAGAGAGTAGTGAATCATCTCCAAGAGTGTTTGCGCGCTCAAACAGATATGAACCAGCAATGCCACCATTCATGCATACTCCTTCATAAGCTGGTCTAAAGAACGTAAGCTCTGCCATGCGAGCCTCCTGAAAAGAAAACTCCTCAAACTCATTATGAAAAATCAAAGGCTCAATCAAATCTGCCTTATGTAAATCAGTATGTGCAATTGAAGACAAGATATTAGTGGCTGGTCCACTTATTGTATGCTCAACTTTACATCCCACACTTGAAACCCACATATCATTTGCGTCATCAAGACCAAGAGCCTCCTCATCATCCAACTCAAAGAGTGGATTATCTAAAGTCAAGTCAGCACTCAACTCAAAAAGAGGGTTGTCAACAATGGTTGAATTAGCTTTTTCATGACCATAAACAACAAATTCATGAGAATGGGAGAGTAATCTGCTGCTGTCCCAAATCAGCATTTGGGATTCCTCCTTGCTTTCTTTGGAGTCATTGAACACCTCCAAATCTTGATCTTCCTCCTGGTCTTTCCAAGTGAGAAGTGGTAGTGTCTCACCTAACTCATCATCAAATGTCATCAAGCTACAAGATGTTTCCTCATGAAACTCCTCAATTCTTCCATCAAGTTGTTCACATTCTTTGCAAATTGCATTGTCTTTTTGCATCCTAGTAGAGGCTGCTATAGAAGCTGCATTTTCCCTTAGTCTTTCCTCCTTTTGTGCTGTCCAATTGAGGTCTTCTAGAAGTCTATCTGTCATCACCAAATGATCGTGCAAGTCCTCCCACATCAAAGGCTTTTTTTCCCAGCCTTGTGTTCCTACTACTGATTTTTCAACATGTGTAGGAATGGCACCAATTTGAGAGTCAATGATCCCACTTGAAGATGTATCCAAGTCAGCCTCCTGTTCTTCATCAATTGCTGATACAAAATCAGACTCTGAGCAATCTAAAAAATCATCAAGCTTCTCATGGATGACTTCACTGCAAGGTTCATATGATGTCAAGGAGCTGCCGGCCAAACTCAGGCAATCAGAATTGTGTTCATCACTAGTCTCTCCATGGGCTGCCATACCTTGCCTATTGCTTGAGGCTATAAATTCTTCCTTCACATCTTCCACCATGAATGAAGGAACAACATTGTGGTTAACTAGAGGAACACCAATAAAATCCATACCGTCATAAGATTTATCAATCGAAATCTTTATGCCACCCACTATAAAACTTTTGCATTCTTTAATAGATGTCACATGCAGTTCTTCTAGTAAGATTACACCAGATTCTATCCTTTTGCCTTCATGACCTGAATCTGCCTGTCTATCCAATTCTTCACAAGGATTTTTATAAATCTCACCTATAGCCATTATATCCATTTTCTTTCCTTGTTCCAAACCATCTTCATCAAATTGTTCAGGTTCCATGTCTCTGGCATTGACTTCTCGCTCTTGCAAATTGGCTGCAACACACAACTGATTTTCTACTTTGCACACAAAATTGAGCCTTACTCAATTGAAGGCGAAAATCAACAATTTCCCTATCTTTGTCCTCCACTAATTTGACAGCCATGTCTCTATCTCTTAGTAATTTCAAGTAATCACCTTTTACGAATTCTAACGCTTCTTTGATGGACTGCAAATGTGCATGAGAAATATTGGTTATCTTTCCTGTTCGCCTTTCCTCAATTTGGGCTGTCCTAATGAGGTCTTCAACATGCTTATGAGTAACATCCATCCTTGATAATACTTTCACAATCTTTTCTTCCTTCACCATAAATTGACCTTCCAAATCTTCCACTACAAGAGGCTTTTGTTCCCGAGCATCAGAGTGATCTTGGTTGCCATGAACTACCTTTTTTGATTTGTCCTCATGTGTGAAATGTTTTTCAACAACAGATTCAGCCAACTTGCTTGTGGAAGCATTACAACCTTCAACTACGGATGATTGGGCAAAGATGTGGTCCAATAAGGACTCATTATTAGAATCCGTACCTTTATCCATATCATCGTTCATCTTCAAGCTAGCGCACTTCATGTTGAGGGGACACTTGTTCACCTCATATGATGCATCTTGTCTGGATGATGATGGCGCATTAGAATCATTACACCTTTATTGATCCCCTGTTTACACGATGATCATTTGAGAGCATCCGGACTATATGGAAATTGCCTTCACCATATCAATAGCATGCATGCATTCCCTCCACCGTAATGATCATTGTAGCTAGGTATATGTCCAGTAACCTAAAATTCTTCCGCACAGGTATGCGACTCTCTAAGTTCATATTCCCGACTCTCCTAGCAGGGCCAATATCTGCTTCCGCTGCCAATGCGCAAGTGTTCTCCCGCGTTCATGAATTTGTTCAACAATAATGTCCGTCCGCATTAGAATGACGGCTCCTATTATTATCGCTCCTATATATTAATTCCTGACCCCGACAAACACATGTCTTCAGAGAACAATGAAGATATGAGACCAATGGGTATGCCAATTCCGGAGAATCACAAATAAACCTCTGTTGGAACCCGCCATAGAGTAGCGATGTCTATCATGAAGATTCTGAACTGTGTAATGTTAAAAAATATAATAAATTACTGCAAATGGCCAAACCAGGTTTTCGTCCGAGAATGACCCCGAAGTCTGAGAGTTTCCGTTCTCAGATATCCCAATTCAAAAACCAAAAAAAATTCAATTCTCCGTGATGATCCATGAGATCGCTCCCCAACACAATTAAAGTCCGCCACTTTCAATTTTATTAACTGAATTATTTTATTAGCTTTATAAACTATAGTTTTTGATATTCATATCTTATAAAACTAATTTATTAATTAATTAAATAATTAAAATGCCTTTTTAATAAATAAAGACAAATTAAATATTTAATTAATTATTAAGGGAGCCTTAAAATTAATAATACCTCCAGACTAATGAAATTCAGATACAGAACCACTGTAATGTTCCCGACCACTGGGGCCAAGATTATCGATGTTTAAAAACGATTGCCCTAGTTTGACAATGTTATTCGCCAAACTATTTGAAACATCAGGTCTGAAATAACTAAACTCCTTGTATATGCAGAGTAGAATATAATACCTCCAGACTAATGAAATTCAGATACCAACAGTTGGATTTACAACACAGACAGAACATTAAAGTTCTCATCAACTGTGATAAACCCCTTGGGTTTAATTTCTGATGATGCATTCAGATTAAGACTCAGAAAGATACAGTCCCAATATTTCTTGGAATTGGCGTTTATTAACATAACCAGAATTCAATACTATTCCAATGTTATGCTTCAATACAAACAATCTAACAGAATAACAACAAAGCATTCAAGTACTCAGTTGGAAGGGAATTATGTTGCAAATCATATATTTCTTCTAATTGTCTGAACAAATTACACATTTTCGAAAAATGGAAGCAATATATATTATTCATCCTTCATGTAGATAACAGAGATGAGTCATGCACCTGGCAATACGCAGTGAATACAGAGAGCATTTTGACCACCTTCAGATTACTTGCAACTGAGGCAATAGTTTGAGCAAATACAGGTGTTTGATTGCATATAATATTCAACACATAGAGATGATATATTAACTTCTGCCAAAACGCCCTGGATAGTATTCTGTAACAACACAGTCTTCTTCAGTAGACGATGAGCACATATAACAATACTAGATACCCGTATCCAAGAAGACTCTGACAACAGCAGAGATAAATATTGCCGGAGGCACCAATAAGAATGTGAGTTCCACAGTCCGATCTCAGCTGCGGCAGTATGTAAGGGAGGAAACGACAATATGGAAATAGAAGTTATCCAATCCTCCAGAATCCTAATGGCATTCTCCCAACAGCACAAGCGCCAACAAAAGTCAAGAAGACCAACAATACAACAATGGCTTCAATGATAGACACGAAGATGATCCCGTATCAATGATGGCTATCTGCTCAATTAATCCCGATAGTTTGTATAAACCGACTGGTTATATCTCAACTTGCCCGTATCTAGATAACGATTCTAGCAAGGTATGCGTCGGAATGCTTGGAATATAATTACGCTAAAGACGCACACGGCTAGCTCGTTATTTCTCTGGGCGCTAAAGGTATGTGACCTGTGATACATAAAAGTAGCCCGATGTATGCCTTCACTATTTCAACACCTTAACCGTTCAATCTCACACAGCGCGACAATGAATATTTTGAATACGTGGTGGAGGCAACTAAACCCGATATCCGGTAGCATGATTACATCGGCACATAATGAAACGTCACTCCATGTATACAATATGAAATAGCATTACCTTGTATAGTTGAGGATATTCAATCTAAAAGCTTGTCGCTCAGGCCCGAGTATATATGGCGCCGGGAATTTGATCAAATGTAGAAGCGTCAATCTCCCGTCAACAAAAATCAACAAGTAATACAAGTACCAACGCCAATAGATTGAAATACAATTCAGGAACTACACCAATGCTTAAATTCTCGATTCTCCAATATAATTTCAAATGCCATGCCCAGGGGTTTCGTCCTTCCGTGGCTATGAAATCCTGAGAGATTTCGTTCTCAGATATCCCAATTCAAAAACCAAACAAAATTCAATTCTCCGTGATGATCCATGAGATCGCTCCCCAACACAATTAAAGTCCGCCACTTTCAGTTTTATTAACTGAATTATTTTATTAGCTTTATAAACTATAGTTTTTGATATTCATATCTTATAAAACTAATTTATTAATTAATTAAATAATTAAAATGCCTTTTTAATAAATAAAGACAAATTAAATATTTAATTAATTATTAAGGGAACCTTAAAATTAAGGGGACATCACAATCTTGTTCTAAATCAGATGCCGATTTTGTTGCTCTTAATGAAGAGCAAAAAGAGAAATTGTTCACAGTAGTATCTAAGTTTGAGCATACATTATGCAGAATGGCCATTGGCTCTTTGCCTATTTTGAACAAATAATATAATGTTATAAACCATTTGGCATTGAATTAGCAATTGTGAATAGGGTTATGTTATGCATCAAGAGCACACAAAAAATACTGAGAGGAGGGGTGAATCAGTATTTTAAACTTTTAAAACTTAAAACCATCAGAATCAGCAATGAAAACAGTAAGAGCAAGCAAGAGACAAGATGAACATGGATTTCACATGGAAAACCCTTTCGTATAAAAAACCACAGCAGATAAATAGCTTTCATTAACGACAAATGGGCACCAACCCAAGAGACTACAATCTCCAGATTACAAATGTGAGCACCAACTCACTGGAAACACCAACTTCAAACTATTGAAGCACCAATTCCAGTGTGAGCACCAACTCACTGAAGATTAACACAACTTTGCATACTTGACTTCAAACACAATCTGCACAACAACTGAGACCCTTATACTTGCAAATAATATAGTTGATCAAACTCTAAAATTTCTTTGTTTAGAAACTCAAATTCATCTACAACTAAGCCTTCATAAATGTTGAAATATGGTAGCTTCGGTCAGATATAGAAATGATGATGATATGTGTGTGTATATATATGTCAGTATGTATTGACATATGTATACACACACACACACACACACACACATATATATATATATATATTAATTGCATACATCATCATTTATATCGAAATATACTACATTCCAAGTATACTATCGATCTGCATTTAGAGGTTATTAACTGCAGATTATTAGCATTTCATGTTTCATATAGGATCCCGATTGAGCATCATTATTAGTGATCATTTCCAGATTGGATATTATTTATTTGTGCAAGATAAAATCAGATCAAACTTAGTAAGCATTTATGTTTATTAAGTAACTAACTCCGATTTGGTGATCGGGTGTTTAGTTAGTCGAAAAGGCCCAATACATGAGACACGTCCCATGAGTGGACATGCCTCCACTTCGTGGAGACATGTCCGCTCATGGGACATGTCTCCCATTTGATATTTAATGCAGATCCGATCCACATTTGAAGACATCGAAATCAATAAATGTTCTGCTCTTGTAGATCGAATACCATTAAAGAAGACTCAGACTTGTGAATTCATGATCAGTATGTTAATCTTGATTTGGTATCAACTTCATATTTATCAAGTTCAAATTTCTGGTTATAATCTGAAAGAAATTTAATCATATTTAACATGGTATCAGAGCCATGTTAGGAAGATCCGATTAAATTCAATATCAGATTATTTAAAATCGTATTCTCTCTTGAAATCGCAATCACATTCCATTCTTCATAATGTCTAGTGTAATCAGATTCGAGGATCGTCTTGAAGGTGCAAACAACTTTACATCATGGAAATTCAGAATCATGATGATTCTGAAAGAAAATAAGTTAGACTCATTTGTGAAAGAAAACAAAATAGAACCTGAGAATGATTTGGAGAAAACTCAATGGATTGAGAACAATGAGAAAACTATGAAAATTATAGTAGATGCAGTTAGGGACCATATAGTACCTATTATGTCTAAACATGAGACTGCATATTTAATGTTTAAATCTCTTGAAAGAACTTTTGAAATAAACAACACCAGTAGGACCCTTGCTCTAAAGAGGCAACTTAATCATGTTCAAATAAACAAGGGAGAATCTATTAATACATATTTCATGAGAATCACTGAACTAAGAGATCAACTGTCAATAGTTGGATATCAAATTGATAGCAAGGAGTTAACCCTAATAGCTCTAGGTGGTCTACCAAACTCATGGGAGTCATTTGTTCAAGGAATAAGTGCGAGATTGTGATATCCCCTTTTTTATAAGGCCAAAAAGAGAGCTTATTGATTATTTAAATATTAAATTGTCTTTTATTCTTTATAAGACATTTTAATTATTTAATTAATTAATTAAGAAATATGACTTTATTAAATATTATTGGGTAACTATGGTGTTTATTAAAGTCATGAGTTTCATGATATTGTTAAGAGCCTTCTAAAGTCCGTAAAGAAGAATCAGTTACGCAAACTGAATATGGCGAAGTTATATGGCTTTGAGAGCCGACGGAAGATCATCACGGAGATTTGATTATTGAATGTGTTTTGGTTAGATATTGAAATCTCTGAGAACGAAAACTCTCAGGATTTAATGGCCATGCTGGACGGAAACCCGGTGTGGTTATTTGAATTAATTTACGATTAATTCTTTAGTTGGATTACTAGTGCCATTTTATATTGCCGTTGCAGAACAATTCGTGGTTGTTCGATTTTATCTATTGGTCTGATAATGTAAATGATATACATTCAGTATCATTGTGATGTTGGCATGACTACATCGCCGTAGAATATATGGGTGAAATTCGTCATATTGTTGGGGGCTCATTCAGTGACAGAAAGTCTGGAGAAGTCTCGATATCAGGATCAGTGGCGCTGTGTCTGCTCAACAGGGACTAGCGGAGACGCATCCATCGCGTGTTATGTTTACTCATTCCCGCCGCTTCATTCATTACCTTTATTTCTAAAGGATATCGACAGGATGCAGGGGATCGTGAGTTTCCCGTTATTCATAGCTACAGCTATATTTGAGTCAATGTATTTCTGAAGGAACGTGCCTATTGGTGACAGGATGATTTTCTGAGGTTGCTCTGTATGATTGCTAGAATTGTGCCAGGTAGTTGCTCGGGCTTATCTGTTCTCCATCGCTGGCGTTTCTAAACTATTAAACTGGCGTTGTCCGGGATTTTTCATCTTGGTATTTTGCTACATATATATATGTGTGTGTGTGTGTTGAACAAGCAAATCATTAGCGGAGCACTACTTATTGCTCTGGCAGCCGGCAGGCTGAAGTGGGATGTCATTTCGAAATTGTTCGTCTCATTGTGCATATATCCTCTGTTGGTGTGGGGATACTTAGGCATAACATCACCCATTGGTGCAGCGTAACTCTTTGGTAAGGAGACGAGAATAAAGATTGCGGCCATATCTTGTACTATTACTCCAGTGCACATGACTATAATTGGACTCTGATGCTATAGTGGATATTTTCGGTTCAATCATACGCTGGACGTCATTCCTTTGCATATCGGGGTTACGTATTCATTGGAGATTCCATTATCATTATCAGGACTATCTGCCGACTGGAGTGGCAACTGGAATGGGTATGTAGGAATCTGTAGCATTCTGTGCATTTCCTGTAATGTTCTACATTTCAAGCATATATAGGACTCTGTGCAAATCTGTGCCTTTGTGTGTACTGCCTTATGAATATAACACTGAGTATATGTATAATGAAGATTACATTGTGTTCTAAGTAACGCTGAGTCTAGTAAATTGTTCTGAATCTTCTGATTATCTCATTGGAGTGATTGTATGGTCTGCTGAAACACTTTGCTCCATTATACATTCTACAACATTATTTCAAGACAATGTAATAGTCTTATACATGAAAATGTATTGTACCTGAGCATACATATATCTGCAATATATTTTGGGCTTGAAGTTGCATCTACAGTGATCAAATCATCTTAAGTTCCAACCGTGCCATCAAAATAGCTTGACAAATAACATTATCAAACTAGGGCAATCTTAATAAACAACAATAATTCTTAGCCCCAAAGGTCGGGGTCATTACAGAGATCTAAACTCCCTAAATTTGATAGGCTAAGAACAGATTGCTTACAAGAAGAAACAAGACTAATGACAAAAGGAAACCATCAAAAACCCATAGATGAGGATATTCATGTGCTAAACACAAATTCTCATAAGAAAGGTAAGAAGAAAAACTTCAAGAGAAAGAAGAATTCTTATGGAAAGGGATCATTCAAGAAAAGGAAAGACATCTCCCAAATACAATGTTTCAGATGTGATCAGTATGGACACTATGCAATCAAGTGCCTTGATAGAACAAAACAACAAGCATCCTTTGCTAAAGTTGAAAAGACAAATACAGAATACGATTCTGAGAAATTTGTCTTCTACTCAGCATTATCAAGCCAAGTATCAAACATAGTCAATAACTAGGTAATTGACAGTGGTTCATCAAGGCACATCACAGGATTCAGAGAACACCTAGATACTATGATAGAAGAAACTGAAGAAGTAACTATTGGGGATGATTTTGCACATCCAGTTAAGGGGGTTGGAACTTGCACCATAAATTTGAAGTATGGCCTCTCTTCAACTCACTGGAGTATTGTTTGTACCAGGAATAAAGAGGAACCTACTATCCATTTCTGCTCTTGAAGACAACAGATATAGGGTTACCTTTATGGATGGAAAAGTTTTGGCATGGCCAAAGAACTCCACCATAAAGAAAGCTCAAACTATAGGGATAAGACAAGGATATCTCTACAAATTGTGCACTGACACTAATCAAGCCCTTATTCATGAGACTTTTGATTCAAATGAAATTTGGCATCGAAGATTAGGACATATTCATTTCCGTGCCCTACCTTCAGTAGAAAAATTAGTAACAGGATTGCCCAAACTAAAACAAATTCATGAAGGAGCATGCAAAAGGTGTGCCCTAGGGAAGAATACAAAGGGGACCTTCCAAAATAGTTTGAGTGAAACCAAAAACATATTAGAACTAGTACACTCTGACTTATGTGGACCCATGTCTGTATCCTCCATGGCAGGATTCTTATATTATGTAATATTTGTAGATGACTTCTCTAGAAAGACCTGGATATATTTTCTTAAATGTAAAGAGTCAATAGAAGTCCTTAAAAGGTTTAAGGAATTCAAAGCTCTTACAGAAAACTTTTCCGAGAAGAAAATCAAAATACTAAGGACAGATAATGGGAAGGAATACACCTCAGAAATCTTTAAGGAATTTTGTGTAAATGCTGGGATTAAGAGGGAGTTTACTGTAGCCTACAATCCTTAACAAAATGGTGTTGCTAAGAGGAAAAATAGAACTATTGTAGAAGTTGCTAGAGCAATGTTGTACGACCAAAACATAGAAACTTCATTTTGGGCAGAAGCCTCTAGGACAGCTGTCTACATTCAAAATAGATGTCCCCACTCACATCTAGATAACAAAACTCCTGAAGAAGCATTTACTGGTGTAAAACCTGACATAAGTCACTTAAGGATCTTTGGTTGCCCTGTCTACATTCACGTACCTAAAGAAAAGAGATCTAAATTAGAACCTACTGGAAAGAAAGAGATATTCGTGGGCTATAGTGAAACCTCAAAAGCTTACAGAATTTACATAGTCGGTCATAAACAAATTGAACTAAGTAGAGATGTCATCTTTGAGGAAGACATTGCTTTCAAAAGGGAAAAGAGTTCTAATGATATAGAAATTCAAGATTCTACTAAATTCATAGAGGAGGATCCTGCTCCTGAGATTCAGAGGGAGTATTCTGAAGAAATCTTAAATGAAAACCAATCTGTCCCAGAAGTGAATCCTTATAACAACAGCAAGAGGAGACCACTTTGGGATAGAAAGATGATTGAGGAAGCTGAGAATTATACAGCACCCAAAGGAACTTTTAGAGAAAGTAAGAGACCCAAAAGATTCTCAAGCTATGTTGCCTTAATGAATGAGATCATTAGTTCAGAACCAACTAGCGTTATGGAAGCTCTCAAGCATCAAGTATGGAAAGATGCTATGACGGAAGAGTATCAATCCATTTTGAAAAATGATGTATGGGATATAGTACCTAGACCAAAAGAGAAATCTATTGTCTCTTCCAAATGGCTCTTCAAAATCAAACATGCTGCTGATGGCAATATAGAGAAACACAAGGCACACTTTGTTGCTAGAGGTTTCTCACAAAAGGAAGGTATTGATTACGAAGAAACATTTGCACCTGTTGCCCGGTACACCTTTGTGAGCAGTAATAGCTATTGTTGCGGCTAAAGGCTGGAAGATCCATCAAATGGATGTGAAAACTGCCTTCTTGAATGGGTCCGTTGAAGAAGTCTTTTTAGAGCAACCTAAAGGCTTTGTGATACATAATGCAGACTCATATGTATGCAGATTGAAGAAAGCTCTATATAGACTTAAACAGGCTCCCAGAGACTGGTATGAAAGAATCGACAACTATCTTTTGAGACTAGGATTTTCCAAGAATGATGCAGATCCAAATCTCTATTTTAAGGTAATTAAAGGTGATATGTTAATACTAATTTTATATGTTGATGACCTACTAATAACAGGAGAAGATCACCTTATTACTCAATGTAAGAAAGACCTGGCTTCAAAAATTGATATGAAAGACTTGGGCATTTTACATTACTTCCTGGGGTTGGAAGTCTGGCAGAAATTAGATGGTATCATTTTAAATCAAGGAAAGTATACTATTGATATTCTAAAGAGATTTGGGATGTTAGACTGTAGACCCATGTCTACACCTATGGAAACCAACTTACACAAATTGAAAGAAGCAACAACAGAATCTAAATTTGCAGATCCTACTTTCTATAGACAAATAATTGGATCATTAATGCATTGTAACGAGACTCGCCCAGACTCGGCGAGTCCCGGGCCGAGCCAGTCTGGCCGAGTCTGGGGAGCCCGGACTCGGACCCGCCGAGTCCAGAGCCGGACTCGCCGGACTCGCCGGACTCGCCCAGACTCGCCCAGAATCGGCGAGTCCTGAGCCTGGGACCCGGCCGCAGCAGCAAGCACTTAAGACCAGTGTTCCACGGGGACGCGTTTCCCCCCAAAAATGGCGCGTTTCATTTGATTTTCTAGGTACTCTCCACTAGTTACCTTCAATTTTACAAAAACAATTTCATTTGTCAAATTTTATTTAGCAATTAGCATTCAAGATATCTTCGTATTTAGATTTAGTATTTCAAATTTTGCTATGTTATAATTTTACTAATTAGTAATTTGAGTAATTTCCTATAGTTTCATTTGAAATGTAATTCTTATACTGTTATACATCCTTTCAAAACTAGTTTTTCAAGTACTATCTGTTTAGAGGAGGTTGATCCACAGTCTGAGTGGATCACTGAGGCTACAGACGCAGTCTTTAGTGACGAGGACCTTGATTGGGTGGACCAGGCAGAGAGAGAGGCTGAGGTTGTAGCCATGGCTGAGGAGGAGGCTAGAGCACGAGGAGACATAGCTACTGGTGGTGAGAGTGGTATGGGGACTCAGACACAGGCAGAGACTATGGCTGCAACTGCAACATCATCCAGGACCTTTAGACGCCTTCGTAGGAAGGATGCTGGCTCCACTATGCCATAGGCATAGAGTGATAGACTTATAGCTATTGTTTTGAATCTTTTGATATTTCATATTTGTATGGAACATTTGATGTCATGGATTTCATATTCCATGAGTTTTGTATACATTTGAATAATTTTATATATCAAAGTGTATTATTTCCTTCAGCAGCGCAACTACAATTTGTGTACTTTATACTTATGTGATCATTGTATACTTGTGTATGTGATCAAATTTGCTTTTATTTGTGTTGTATTCAATAAAGGGTGCTTGAAACAAGTTTTAAATCTTTAAAAATCTCTAATTTTCTAAGGTTTTTTCAACTTTTTTCATTTTGTCTAGTCTGCGCCGAGTCCGAGTCCGAGTCGCCGAGTCGCCGAGTCGAGTCACCCTAGCCGAGTCCGAGCCGAGTCCGAGTCTCGTAACTATGCATTAATGTACTTGGTTAACACCAGACTAGATATTTGCTATGCAATGAATGCTCTAAGCCAGTTTATGTGTGAGCCAAAGGAAATACACCTTGTTGCTGTGAAGCATATATTGAGATACCTTCAAGGTACTATTGGATATGGTCTTAAATACAGAAATGTCAACTTAGATTTACATGGATACTCTGATTCTGATTGGGCTGGAAGTGTAACCAATCGGAAAAGCACATCAGGATGTTGCTTCAGTTTAGGATCGGCTATGATCTCTTGGATCAGCAGGGAACAATCTTCAGTGGCACAAAGCTCAATAGAAGCCGAATATATTGCAGCCTCTATGGGAGCAAGAGAAGCAATATGGCTCCGGAAATTGCTTGTGGGATTATTTGGTGAGCCCCTGAATCCTACTATTATCCACTGTGACAATCAGAGTTGTATTAAGCTTTCAGTGAATCCAATATTCCATGATAGATCAAAGCATATAGAGATTCCTTACCACTATGTGAGAGACATGGTAGAAAGGAATGTGATCCAGTTGGAGTATATTAGTACAAATGATCAAACAGCAGACATGCTCACCAAGCCTCTCTTCAGAGTTAAAGTTGAACACTTCAGGAAGAAACTTGGTATGGTTGAAATGTAAGTTATTGTTGAGATTGAGACTCAAATTGTTTATTTTTGTACTAATGTATTTAAAAGGTGTTTAATGTGTAAACTCTTTTGTCATGTGTGTGACTCCATGAATTTATGGGCCCTCACCCCCTGTGTACATTATTGAAAGGTGACGATCTTTCTCTTAATGAACACTTGTATTTGACATTGTAAAGTGACGACTCTACAATGATTAGTTTCACTATCATGATGGATATCATGTGACTTGATATCCGTGGATATGCATGATAGTATCTCTTGGACATTTTGATAGATATCATGAGACTTGATATCAGTTGAAGATCATTATGATCCTTATGAGATAATCATGGTGGATAAATGTATCCGTGGATATGCCATGATTTATTATGGTAGACATCATGAGACTTGATGTCAGTGCACATACCATAATGAAGATGTGTTATGAAGAATGTCAAGTGACTTGACTCTCTTAGAAGCATACCATATCTTCTGATATCACGAGTAAGGTGATATCACTATATACTTGGTTAGTGTTATATTCCCTAGCTAAGAGGGAGTGTTGAAATATGGTAGCTTCGGTCAGATATAGAAATGATGATCATATGTGTGTGTATATATATGTCAGTATGTACTGATATATGTATACACACACACACACACACACACACATATATATATATATATTAATTGCATACATCATCATTTATATCGAAATCTACTACATTCCAAGTATACTATCGATCTGCATTTAGAGGTTATTAACTGCAGATTATTAGCCTTTCATGTTTCATATAGGATCCCGATCGAGCATCATTATCGGTGATCATTTCCAAATTGGATATTATTTATTTGTGCAAGATAAAATCAGATCGAACTTAGTAAGCATTTATGTTTATTAAGTAACTAACTCCAATTTGGTGATCGGGTGTTTAGTTAGTCGAAAAGGCACAATACATGAGACACGTCCCATGAGTGGACATGCCTCCACTTCGTGGAGACATGTCCGCTCATGGGACGTGTCTCCCATTTGATATTTAATGCAGATCCGATCCACATTTGAAGACATCGAAATCAATAAATGTTCTGCTCTTGTAGATCGAATACCATTAAAGAAGACTCAGACTTGTGAATTCATGATCAGTATGTTAATATTGATTTGGTATCAACTTCATATTTATCAAGTTCAACATTCTGGTTATAATCTGAAAGAAATTTAATCATATTTAACAATAAAGCTACACGGCACCCTCATTCAAACTTCATTTCATAAACAAATCATCCTTTTCGTTGATACCTCCCACATTCATGAACGTTGAAAAGACTATACTCAAAAAAATAAAATGAACCACAGAAACAAACTTCTCAATACTCTGTGCATACCTGGATTCATACACGCACCCAACTCCTTAATAATTCACACATAAACATCCAAAATTCATTATGAAAAGGATCACCTCTTTCATACACGGTAAATTCAGAAAGAATGTTGTGTAGAACACGACCCCAAATGAACATAAGCAATAATATCCACTTTTCACGACTTCAAACTTCTCACACAGAGACACAAGAAACCCGTAGCAATAGCATTCACACAGCTGCTCAGATTATACCAACGAATGACATTAATCACTGCACAGATGCACGATCACTCTGAAAGATACACAGGTTGACACTCTATCACAAGCCGTGCCAAAAGTGGAACCAAAGGCGTTTTTGATCATTATGTCTCCCACACTAAAATGCAACCTACTCCACACAACGTCAGCTTCATTTCATTCCTATTTCAACTTCACGAAAGCGTCACATGGAGATGCAAGGTAACTCAAACAACACCCATAATACTCAACTCATACCAAGGATTAAAGAGTAATTGCATTTTTACTTCACCGACTACTCTTTTTGAATGAATGCCATCATAAACAACAAGAATATCGTCCCCAATATTTCCAAAACACAGTAACTCCCCTTTTACCAGTTGGGAGAATAATAAGTGCGCAATTAAAATTCCACAACGGGCCTGAGCACATCCATGCACATACCCATGAATATAATTACTGAGTCAAACATGAAAGAAGCTTCACACAGCTCTATCACATACATCCTACGGTTTGCGCAACAACCAAAAAATAACGAGAGATCTTTTTAATATAATCACTGCCACTAGAAAAAATTCGCATCAAAGCTCATTATATAACCCGTGTGTCAACATCGTAGCGATTCATATTTTTAATGTCCACGTTCTTTTCATTCGAATGCAAGCATTACCAAAATAAGCTCGACAAAGAATATCGTTTGGAAAAGATTTGTCACGTATCATGACATATCATGACTTCAAATAAGTTCGAATAGAAACATAGGCCGATACTGAAAATAGAAGACTCCAAAAAAATGAAAGACTAAAGCCATCGCTAGAGATGGAGCTATCAGCCTGATCCTCAACAACAGACATTCATGAGCTGCCGTCAACAACATCTTCGTCAGGAAAAATAAATTCAATAGCCGCCACCACTATATGAGACATAAACAAGGCATTACAAAAGGATTCGACCCCTTGAAAAATCCAAGGGGTTACTAAACATTCGAAATCCGACTTGGCATTAGACATGTCAACACTAACTTGGCACAAAGAATCAAATTTGATGACATAAAAGGTCCGCCACAAACTGCTTGAACTTTGCATTTAAAAGGATGAGTTTATATGAATTTCATTTACAATGAAAACTAAGCAAGCATACCAAAATCATTTACATATCAGGACAAACTTTATCATCTCCTTCATAAGTTTTCTAAAGTTTTTCCCAAATATCATGAGTTGTATCACAGTGCATAACCTTTATGAATTCAGATTCTGCCAAGCCACATAAGATAGCATTCATAGCTTTAGCATTATTTTAAAAATTCCTTTTTTCATATGCATTTGTTGGAGTAGTTGTTGGAATTGTACAACCAATTACCAAACTTTGCCATATATCAAAACCAAAAGACATCAAATAAGTACACATTCAAATACTCCAGAAAGCATAGTTAGAACCATCGAATAAGGGAGCTCTGTTTGTAGCAAGACCTTCATGAGAACCCATGTGTGCTAACAAGATCTACCTCCAAGCATTTAAGCTCACTTTTTGAAGGAACCCTGTTCTGATACCAATTGAAGAGCACACAGAAAATACTGGGGGGGGCGAGTGAATCAATATTTTAAACTTTTAAAACTTAAAACCATCAGAATCAACAATGAAAACAATAAGAGAAAGCAAGAGACAAGATGAACATGGATTTCATGTGGAAAACCCTTTCAGGTAAAAAACCATAGCAGATCAATAGCTTTCATTAACGACAAACGAGCACGAACCCAGGAGACTACAATCTCCTAGAGATTACAAAAGTGAGCACCAATTCACCAGAAGCACCAACTTCGAACTACTAAAGCACCAACTCTAGCATGACCACCAACTCACTGAAGATTAACACAACTCTGCATACTTGACTTCGAACACAATCTACACAACAATTGAGACCCTTATACTTGCAAATATTATCGCTGATCAAACTCTGAAATTTCTTTGTTCAGAAACTCAAATTCATCTACAACTAAGCCTTCATAAAGCTACACGACTGCCTCATTCAAACTTCATTTCATAAACAAATCATCCTTTTCAATGATACCTCCCACATTCATGAACGTTGAAAAGACTATACTCAGAAAAATAAAATGAACAGCAGAAACAGACTTCTCAATACTCTGTGCATACTCAAAATCATACACGCACCCAACTCCTTAATAATTTGCACATGAACATCCAAAATTCATTCTGAAAAGGATCACCTCTTTCATACATGGTAAATTCAAAAAGAATGTTGTGTAGAACACGACCCTAGATGAACATAAGCAATAATATCCACTTTCCACGACTTCAAACTTCACACATAGAGACACAAGCAGCCCATAGCAATAGCATTCACATAGCTGCTCAGATTATACCAACGAATGGCATTAATCACACAGCATAGATGCAAGATCACTCTGAAAGATACACAGGCCGACACTCTATCACAGACCGTGCCAAAAGTGGAACCAAAGGCATTTCTGATTATTATGTCTCCCACACTAAAATGCAATCTGCTCCACACAATGTCTTCATTTCAATCCTGTTTCGACTTCATGAAAGCCTCACATGGAGATGCAGGGTAACTCAAACAGCACCCATAATACTCAACTCATACCAAAGATTAAAGAGTAATCACATTTTTACTTCACCAACTACTCTTTTTGAATGAATGCCATCATAAACAAGAAGAATATCATCTCCAATAATTCCAAAACATAGTAACTCCCCTTTTACCAATCAGGAGAGTAATAAGTGCACAATTAAAATGCCACAATGGGCCTAAGCACATTTGTGCACATACTCATGAATATAATTACTAAGTCAAACCTAAAAGAAGCTTCACACGACTCTATCACATACATCCTACGGTTTGCGCAACCAAAAACAACGAGAGATTTTTAATATAATCACTACCGCTAGAATAAATTTGCATCAAAGCTCATTAAATAACCCACTCCTCAACATGGTAGCGATTCATATTTTTAACGTCCACATCCTCCTTTTCATTTGAATGAAAGCATTACCAAAATAAGCTCAACAAAGAATATCGTTTGGCAAAGATTTTCCACATATCATGACTTCAAATAAGTTCCAATAAAAACATAGGCCGATACTGAAAGTAGAAGGCTCCAAAAAAATTAAAGACTAAAGCCTTCGATGGAGATGGAGCCATAAGCCTGATCCTCAACAATAGACATTCATGAGCCGCCCTCAACAACATCTTTGTCAGGAAAAATAAATTCAATAGCCGCCAACACTATATGAGACAGAAAAAGGCATTACAAAAGGATTCAACCCCTTGACAAATCCAAAGTGTTACTAAACATTTGAAATCCGACTTGGCATTAGACATGTCAACATTGACTTGGCACAAAGAATCAAATTTGCTGACATAAAAGATCCGCCACAAATTGCTCGAACTTTGCATTTAAAAGGCTGAGTTTATATGAATTTCATTTACAATGAAAACTGAGCAAGCATACCAAAATCGTTTACATATAAGGACGAACTCTGCAAGACAAGCATCATCACCCACAAGTTCACTCTTTGACATCAATGACAAAATGTTCAACAATGCATACTATGGTTAATTTTTTAATATTTTTTGTGTAGATGCACCAAACCTATACTAAACCTAGAGTCTCAAAAAAATTGGTGTACACTCATATCCATAATAAAATCCTACCCTCGCAATAGCTGAAAACAATGAATCATCGACACCTTGAACATGATCCGCGATCGCCCACAAGGGGCTAAACCTAGAGTCTCATAAAAATTGGTGTACCCCCATGCCTGTACTAATTTCCTACCCTCGTAATAGCTGAAAACAAAGAATCATCAGCACCTTGAACATGATCCATGCTCACCCACAAGGAGCCAATGACCAAAAATGTTATAGTAAATCTTGAAGCCAACAATGATTCATGTTGGGCCTAGGCGTGGCATAGAGGACAACTAATGGACTAACTAGCAAGCAGATCTATCTAACCAACCTATAGGTGATTGCTGAACATGAAATAAAAATGTAAACAAAATGGAAGCGTCGTTACACATTTAATGAAAACCATTAAAATCAACAATAGCTATCCTATCATTCTTGAACATGGTATAATATGTGTAATGGCATAAAATTGCACCCTAGTGCAATTTCCCATTGTATACCCCTACCTTAGCCTTATAAACCCGACATCACAAAAACTGCCACCTTTTCCTTGCTTTCCGCACATGCCTTTTGTCATTTTGTGTCAGTGAGGGAATTTTTGTTGTGGATGCTGTCAGAACTCTGGTGGTTCTCTGATTCAACTCTAATGGTTTTTGTATTGTGTTTTGCAATTTTCGATTTTTTTTGTGTTTTTGGGGTTTTTCACAGGCAAAATGAAAAAGTGCGATTTCTCTAGAAATTGAATAAAAATTCATAAAAATTCATACAAGCTTAAAAATGCACAGATTTTGCTCAGAATGGATGGGCGTTCCTTTATTTCATCTTTTCCAGAACATACAATATTAAAATCTGAACTTGCAATGAAAATACATTGAATTTATTAATAAAAACCTGGTTTTCTGTAAGTGGCGGCTGCAGCAATAAATGCTGGGGTACGGCCAAGAATAAAGAATCCTCCAGACTCTGAATACACTGCCAAATCTCCAATGAATGCTTAAGACCAAGCCAACGCCTCAAGCTGAGAACCAGAATCTGAGACAGGAGAATAATCTCTGAAGACCAGAGTACGGCCTGCAGGTACAGTGGTACGGCCAGTCTGCAGCAATTAATAAATGGTACGGCTGCCTTGAAATTTGTGCCAAGTCTCAAATGTAAGATCTCTGAAGAATTCGCCTTAACTGCCAGATGATGTTCTCTGTAAATCTCTGCTAAAATAATCCAATATTCTCAAACTGTGATCTCTGAATGAAATCACCAAGTGCCAGCTTCAACTGATATTTCACAGCCTCAGTCTGCCTGATTCCTGAAGAGTTTTCGTTCTCCAGAAACGATCGTCTGCCAAAAACCCTAGGGTTTGCAAACTCCAATGCTCAGAGCAAAAATCAAGACAAAATTGAATAATAACATGATAGTTCGATTTTGCCTTGGAAAGAACAATATATTCTCCTTTGAAAAGTTCGACCTAATTCTCCATTAAAATAATCATTTAAATAAATGATTTAATTTTCACTTTTGGACTTAGGAGAAATGATTTAATTATTGGCATCCACTTTTAATGAGCATTAAATACTCATTAAGTCACATTTTAATAATATATTATAAAGTATAATTAAATACTTTATAATTAAGCCAAATAATTAAATATTTTAATATTTCAATAAAGTGACTTTATAATAAAGTCAAATTATTAAATATTTAATAACTCATCAAATACTCCTTATTTCTCCGTCAAATCACCCAACTGCTGAACTGGGTCGAATCTGAGCTGAACAAGTGCACCAGGTGCCCTGCCCGAAATAGCAGCTTCCGCCTGACCTAACTTTCTAAAAATAGAAAGTTCTCTGAAAAGACTCTCTGGAAGATTCTGCGAAGGCCCAACCTGACACCCTGCAAACTGGAGCTAACCAACACTGAGCAACTGCCAAAATGGATCCTCTGAACACTCCTGTCAGCCTACGAGGATCAAATGATAGGCTAACCTCGTCACCAGCTGTGCTGACTAGGATGGGGACATGACAGATGCCTACACACCGCACTAGCGTTCTAACAAGATTCCTACATCAGGAGATGTTGGAGACGTTACATTTTCTGCCACCCTACAAATGTAATTCCTCTCTTCGAATCTTCACCACCCAAAAATGTCTATTTGGCTCCAAAATACCTTTTGAACATATCTCTTGCAATTCCATTCTCTCTCTACCTTCATTCACTCTATTCTTGCATTCTTTCAACTTGCTTCACTCTTGCTTCACACTCTACACCATTGTTGCTGCTTCTACACCACTTTCTATTGTAGGTTGTCAAGCTCTACACTATCAACGTGGTTGTCTTGCTCTCTCTGTAATGTCCCAGATTAAATTTATTTGATATAATTTAATTAAATAGCAGCAAGGGACATTCTAAGAAATTAATTCAATTAATCCAACCCTCTGAAATAAACTTATCCAAATGAAACTGAAAATTCATTTGAAGCTTCATAGTAAAACTCACAAATCATGCACCCGATTACACAAATTTCACCCAAACTTAAGGAATAACTTACCAAACTTAAGGTGAAAGTAAATGGAAGAAAAATAAATAGTATTTGCACCAAACCCACAGCCTCAAATCTCATATAATCAACCAAAAACTTCTGCTAAAAATAAACCCCAAATAGTGAGCCAAAAATGAAGCCTGGAATGCACTACAAGCTCACAAACTCTAGAATAAACTCACAAAACTTCCAGAAGAATTTATTGATGATAAAATATCATGGAAACATATTAAATAACAGAAAATTCACGGCCTCAAGGCTTCCAAAAGACTTTTGTAACTATTATCCAAATATGAAGCCAAAATATGTTCCGGTAGGCACTACCAAACAACACTATTTTTAATGAAAACTAACCCAACACATAAAATATTTACCAAATGATCAAACATCAGTTTGAAATATAAAATAACAGCAATGTACAACAACAATGCTGTTATAAAAATCTATAGCAATTGAAATCCAAAATCTGAAGCAAACCTCATAAATAAACCTGATAATCTTCTCAAAACTGCTGGAAAAAAAAAAATCTAAAACCCTTCAGTACACTGGCAATCTCTAGATGAAATTGCACCAATAGACCCTTGGAACCACTACCCTTGAGCCTTTGTCCTCCATGGTTTATTAGCCTTGAAGAACTATCTTCATAGGTTTATCAGCCCTGAAGAGCAAGCAACCGCTTTTTTAAAAAATAACAAGTGAATGATGTCAGAATGAATCCAAATTTGTGTTCTATTAGAAAATATTCAATTTCCAAGTTGGGAGCCCAAAAATCACAACCAAGGGAAGAGAATAAATCTTACATGCAAAGATTTGTAACTCCTTTTTGTTATTTTTCCATCACCTCCTAATATTCTCTTCCAAAATCTGCCACTTGTCCAAACCTGTTTTCCACCACAAGATGCCTTCTTAAAAATCAAATATGTTCTTCCCAACACCCATGCCAACTTGGAGAAATTAACAACCTTGTAACAATATTTAATATTTATCATTAAATCAGGTTTGTCCCAATCAATCTGAAATATAAACTTTTCTGGTCTATTCATATGTCCTAACTTACTATTTTTAGGTAACCGGATTACTAAAAATAGTAAATTGCTATTTTTAGAAAATTCAAAAAAAGGGACATGACACTGTCCCTTCTCTCAACTTCACCAAGCACGTAGAAAGGAGGGTAACATATTTGTTTATTTGCATTGTCTTGTTTATAGAATAGCATCTAGATTGTTTTTGCATTCTATAAATTGTGTCTCTTTCCTTTCTTTATCATTTTCTCTCTATCATTGCATATTGGTTGTCCGTGGAGGTGGAAACACCAAAACGGAGGCTTGACTTAGGCAAGCTCCAAAACACAGCCACAACATTTTTTCATCGTCGTGTGTGTAGGTTCATTGCATTCATGAGGAGCTTCAGGAGGTTGGACCTTCGGTGAGTTTGGTTTCTTCTTCCTTTCCCTTGTCATTTCATTATTAAATAATTTATCTCTCAAGTTAAAGTATTATTCTTGTTATTTCCTTTCATTTCATGCATTTCTTCGTATCTGTTAAAATGTTAGATTAAGACTCTCGGGTTGTTAACACACCCTTTGAGTTTCAATCTATGAATTTTTCTCTTTGTCGTACAAGACGCCAACACGCCTTTAAGACGACGGCGCACCATGCTATCGCTCGTCTCACATGCTAGCATCCTCTGGCCAAGAGCCAATTAGCTTGCAATCTGAGAACTTTGCGGTCTGTTCAGCTGTTTCCCAAAATCTTCCATCAGAAAACATAAAAAGCAAAGCTTAGTTTGCCCTTCCTTTTTAGCCTATTTAGTCTTGAGGTAGTTGAGGACAATTCACTCTCTTTAGGCACTTTTGTGTCCTAGAGACTTGGGAGTAGCAAATTCCCTCTACATTTTGGTGAACCTGACATGAACTTTCTCCTTTTCATTTCTTTGTGTCAAAATTTTTTTCCCTCGGGTCTTGGGTGTGTTATAGATTAGTGTATCGTGAAGCTTTTATGAGCTTTACAACCTCCAAATTCATTGTAAAAAGAAGTCTTCGACATACAACAATGGAACCTAGGAAGGTCACCTCTGGTCAAACTGGTCCCTCTTTTGAAGAAATAATTTCAGGGATGTCTACTAGATTTTCCAACCCCTTTGGAGAAGCTACTACTCATATTCCTACCCCTTGCTTCTCCTTCTACTTCTTTTGTGGAGAAAGATGCTACTCTTGAGGTTCCTATTGAGCAACTTCTTTCCCTAGATAAAAGGCTTGGAGAGTTCGAGCGTCACTTGGCAAAAGATAGTAGTCTTTCCCAAGTGGCTACCGTTGTCAATAGACTAACAACCATGTTGGATAAGGATCGAAGAGGTATAGAACTTCTCCGAGGTATCGCAGACATTATGGATACCCACGTCCCGGCCTATAACTCTAACTTGGGTGTTACCTAAGACGTTGGTTCCTAGACCGCTGTGAAACAACTAGAAGTCTCGATGCCCGAAGTGTCAATGTATATGGCTAAGACGGGTCCTTCAACTAACACCATCTCTATACCTGAGCAGACCCACACTTTCAAAGTAAATAGGGTACCTTTCGGCCTTTCGGCTTCAGTTCTTCTTCCTCTAAGGTTTGTACTTCTGGTGGTAACACTGGTGTCCCTACAGGTCTTGGTGTTGGAGGCTCTGCCGGTATGGGGGCTGGTGGCTCTGGTGGTGGTTCCTCTGGTCCTGTTTCATCTGTTGATCCTGTCTTAAATGCTCTGATCCAAAACATGGGATGAATGCAAAACTAGCTAGCGAACCTAGCCAGCTCTTCTTCATCTCAACCTATGTTCCAACCTTTCTTTCGTCATAGTCCTTTGTCTATCGCCATCTTAAACACTCCTATCCCTCAAGGGATGGAGATTCCTAAGTTTGAAAAGTATAGTGGTTGTGGAGACCCTCAAATGCATGTGTCAGCTTTCAATGCAATATGCACTGACTTCTTCCACCATGATGCTCTGATGGCGAAGTTGTTTTCGCGTTCCCTTAAGGATGCCGCATTGGACTGGTATTGTAATTTGCCAGATAATTCTATTTTCTCGTTTGATTAGCTATTAAATTAGTTCCTTTGACAATTCCAGGCCAACATCGGGTCGAAGATGGCGTTTGTCTATCTCGTTTGATGTAAGCAGGGGGACCATGAAAAGGTTACTGATCTCATTGCTCAATATCAAACTCTATTTCCTCATATATCTTACCCATTGCCTGATTCGGATGTCCAAAAGGTTTTCATTGGGAACTTGCAACAATCACTGCAAGAGAAATTTGCCCTAGTGAAGTACCCTTCTTTCACGCATTTGTGTGCAACTTTGCGTGAGTATCAACAGATGGTTGCTTAGTTTGGGGATTCGTTGTCGCACTCTCATTCAAATAACCAGTCAGTAGTGTTGATTTCTGGTGATTCAAGAAAAAACAAGGCCATAGCAAATGTGGTCTCTATTCCTAAGAACAAAGGCCTAGGACACAATAGAAATTTAAAATTTTACAAAATTGTCAAAGTCCTATGGAAACATCTTGCAAAAATTGTTAAAGGATAAAATTATAACATTACCAAAAATCCGACCTCTTTTTGAGCCATATCCGCAGTGGTATGATGCACAAAAGTTTTTCCAATTTCATCGAGTACACGAACATGAGATTTAGGATCGCATCAAGGATAGGACTATCCATCTTGATGGAAGGAAGCAAAACTCTAATAAATCTGTGGTTAAGCCTAACAACGAACCACAGATATACACAAATCCATTTCCTTCTCATTCTACTAACTTGGTTACGCAGTCTTTCACTTCTTCCAATCTTGTCCTGTCTGAGTATGTGAACATGGTCTCGTTCAATCATATGCCTCTTGCAAAGAATGTAACTGATGTTCTTGATATAGCCTTCACCTCACATGATTTTCTCTTAAACAAGAAGCCTTCTCTATTGTATGTTCCCGCCTAGATTAATGGTAACATTGTGACTGGTGTTATGGTCGATCCCTCGAGTCAAGTGAATGTGATCACGGAGGAGGCCTTGTTCATTAACAATCTTCATAAGGAGAAGTACGATGATTCACAGGTCACTCTTTGCACTCATGACAAATTTTCTATTGCCCATATGGGTAATACCTCTTTGTCGATCCTTGTAGGACCCAAGGCTTTGGATGTCTCATTTGTAGTGATTCTAGAGTTCGACCTATTTAGGTCGAAGTTAGGCATTCAATGGCTAGCTTCCATGAATATGGTTGACTCTGTTGTCCACAAATGTTTGAAATTTCCCCACGAGAGTACAATGCATGTCGTTTAGGACACTAGGTATAAGCCACCGGTATCATATGGGGCCTTTTCTTTGGATCAATTTTGGCCCACCCCGATTGGACCCTCCCTCCCAGGGGGGATCTCTTGTATCGCGTTTATTGCAAGTATAAGACTAGGGGCTCAGTGCCGAAAGGTGGTTTTCCTCCATCGCCTTATGTTGTGTCTTTGAAGGCTTGCTTGCGTGCACGACAGTAGGCTTCATCATCCACTCCTGTAAAGGGGAAGGACAAGCCTGCTCTTGCCCTCAAGCCTTCCCCTTCCAATTCTTCTTCTGCACCTCATGCTTCTGCTTCTCAGCCTTTGGTGGTGTCCTTCATTTCTCCTCCTGTGCCTGCCATAGGAAAAGGAAAGGTGCCTATTCTGCAGAAGTCGAAGCCCCGAGTTTTCAAGCTTCTTGTTCTTCCCATGGTTCGTCGTGCCACCCTATATGGGGGGGGGGGGAAGTTTTTCCGTGGGGTTCCTCCTGCATCTCGGCCTCCGCCTGTACTTTTGCCTCCCTCTAGTGTGGGGCATCGGAAGAGGCTCGGTACAAAGACGCCTCGCTCTATTTCTACTTCTGAATCTATTGCTCTTCCTCCTCCTAAGGAGTCTCACCTTCCACCGGCAACAGTTGCGGAGGTCCCTCTTATGGTAGACCAAGAGCCCCCAGCCTCTTCTTAGGCCGTTCCTTCGAGTGCCAATAGCTGACTTAACCAACTTGCGTGCAATCGTAAGCATCAACGAAAGGCTCTGGCCAAGGAGCACGCGGCTTTGCAACAAAGTGTCGAGGAATCCCTTGTTCCTATTTCCGCTTTTGCTTCTACGGTTGCTCCTGTTTCTTCTCTGCCTTCCACTTCAATTCCCATCGCCTCTATGCTTCTTCTAACTTCATCGGTGGATCTTGATGAACTTCGCCCCAAAAGGGTGCAAGTGTTCATCGCTCCTTCGGTAGAGCCTCCCCTTCTCCTATCTCTTCCTGATATTCCTCCGTTTTCACAGCCCTTAGACATGCCTCATACAAAGTTTGTTGTTTGTAACTCCTATTTCTTCCTCCACTTTTGCTTCCTCTGTGGGGATTCAACATCCTCCGCTGAAGCGCAAGTTGGAGGATGACGTTACCTCGAGTGATGGCTATAAGAAAAGTTCATCTTCTCTAGAGTTTGGTTTTGTTTTGGCTTGTGCTGTCCTTGTGACAGAGGCAGCCCCCACATCCCTGAAGTTTGTTATTTCCCCTTTTGATGAGGTTGACAATGACTCTCGAATGTCTTGTCCTCCTCCCGCTCTGTTGACACATGGCACTCCTGAGAAGTGCATGTTCAACTTGGTCGAGGATATCCCGACTCTATTTTCGATTTTTGCAAAATTGATGACCTTTACCTCACAAAAACTCGGCGAAAAAGACCTCAAGGGACCTTCTTCCTAGGCTCTTGTTGCAGGAGAGTCGAAAGCTACTGCCCTTGCTATCCCTCCCTTGTTGACTCGTCCTCCTTCCCCTATAATGATCTAGATTAGGAGCAGGACGACCTGCTGGTTGATCAAGACTAGGGTGGTACCTCCCTCTACATCTATAGATTAGCTTTGTTTGTTTGTCTGTGTTCCCCAATACTTGTCTTTTAATGTTTTGTGATCTTGCTTGGAGGACCCTTGCTACCTGTTGATGTGTTTTTCGTGACCGCACCAACGCAGAATAAAGTTGCCAACGGCTTCCCTATTCTCTCTTGATCAAAGTATTCCGCACGCTAAGATTGCAAGAAAGTTCGTGCGTTCAACTCCAAGGTTCTTTCAGTGCAAATAGGCTCAGTTGGCTCAATGTGATTTGCTGGTATTTCAAGGGGGACTTACGGAATTGTTTGGCAACGGAGAAAGGAATTCAAATGCTCGAAAGATTTGTCTATGAAGTGCGGGATTCCTATTCTAATCATAAAGTACTGAATTGAAATGGGGTAAGGTTAAGAGAGTCTAAATCTATTCTAAGGCGTGGGATATGGAGCTCAACTTCAGCAAACTTCTAACCGGACTTCGCTTTGCCTCGCATTGGACAGCTTCCACGGAGTCGGTGCAATCTTCAAGGGAGATGACTAAAGATCACCACTTGACATAAAGATACCATCACAACGACGCATACCTTTATTCAAACTGTGATTGAAGTTAAGTACATGATATTCCAGTTGACCACACAAGGCATATTCACCATCAGCAAACACACTAGTGGTATGGATAGACGAAGTTGCTTAGATCAAACACCACATTCCACAGTTAACGTCTTGCATGAAAATTATACTACTTAGAACTATTTTACGCTACTATTTGAATCGGAAGGACGAAGAAACCTCGCTAGCTACTCACAATAAAGACGAAATTCACCATCAATGAAAAACTCTTTTATTGAGAGTGTTCACAACAATTTCTTACAAAGTTTTCAAAGGGAAAACTTTCCCTCTTCTTCAAACTACACTATCAATCTATACTAAGTTACTCTAAGCTATCACCTAGTTGTCTCTCTACTCCGACTTCTACTCTAATTCTACTGTCTAATGACAATACAAATGAGGGGGACTCCCCCTTTATATAGCTAGCCAAGTCCCAAAAGACGGCTAGGGTTACAATCAATAGAGTGGCCAAAATCGTGCCACCTCAGCCCTAACCCTAAAAACTGCCAGAGTAGGGAGTGGTATATTAAATGAATCAAAGATTCCCACTCACTCCCAAAAATAGTAAAGGCAATAAATGCCCACAATCAGTCTTCTAGAAGATTCTGCTTGTAGACGCATTCATATTGTCCTTGATCTTCTTTCTTGACGTTGCTCTTTGACTTCTTCCACTTGAGGGTCCTCATCTTTGTCACTTAAGTTATACTAAGTCTCAACACTTAGCCATTTTCTTGCAACTTTCTCCCTTCGAGATTGAAACTCGTAACTTTATCTTCCTCCGAAGGTTGTAATATCATCGTGCTTCACCACTTCAAGTCATCGTGCTCTGGCCTCGACATTCCTCCTGCAAAACAAGCGAGGAGAAGAGTATTAGGACACTTCATAATATAAACTCAACTTACTTACCTGATTTTCACGCCTTGATCTTCAAGGGCTCATCGTTTTTCCTTAGCCAACTTCGCGTTCAAATTCTTCATGCCTTAGCCAAATTTTCAACCCATCTTCCTCAAGGGCGTATCATCTACTTCAACTGCATCTTTAAGAAATTCATTTCACCTGTTGTAGCTCTCGACAACTTTGATTTTACCCATCTCTGGCTCAAGAAGACTATCTTCACGAAGGATTTAAGCAAATTCACCTAGGCAGTTCCTTTCAGATTCATCGTCTGGAGGATTTCACCTTGAAAACACATTTTCTTCATTTTGCCTTAGAAAATTTTCAAATTTCCCTTAGGAAAATTCATCAACCTAGTGCCCACCAAAAAATCTTCATCCTGAAAGCTGCAGCAAAGCATGGAAGACTTTAAAATCAACTCCTTATCGATAATCTTCAATACCTAGAAGAAAATTTTCTCCGGAACGCGTCGAACTCATGGGTGCACAACGAACGAGTTCATTCAATTTTCTTGAATTTTGAACCTTAGAAAATATTATCTTGTCGAATTTAAATCCATTCTTCGCCGGTGATCATCTGTGTTACTCCAATTTGAAGAACTTGAATTCATCCTGCATTATCATTCTGACTTCACTGCTGAGAAAAATTTGCTCCAGCTTCAGAAAATTTCACCACCTTGAGCTCCAAGCGTATTTTCTAAGAAGAAAATATTTTGCCTTAGAAAAATTTAAATCATCCTACACCCTGAGAATTTGCCTTAGAAAATTTTAGTTCACCTGCTAGTGGAGGAAATTTTATCAACTTGACTTAGAAAAATTTTATTCACGCCTAGCACACTTGATTTGCCACTCACCATTTTGTACTTGCAAGGCAATTTTATTTAAAATTCTAACGCCTAGGCAATGTTTTATTTTTTTATTTTTCTATCACTCAATATCTTAGGCGCATTTTATATTCATCCTTGCCTTTGAAATTTCTTATCACTTAGCAAGTTACTTCACTTCATATTTCTCCTCAAACTTTTGGCGCATAACACTTGACATTTTATTTCCACCACCTTGGACTATCACTTCATCACGCCCTAGGAAATTCTCCAACACTTTTAGGCGCCCAGCATTTTATTTTCACACTTTATACGCCTTAGAACTTTTCTAACACCTTATGACTCTCATCATCCTTGGCGCCTAACACTTTTGGAGAAAAATCAAAAACCACGCCCAATATTCATCTTCACCACCTCACACGCCTTGAAAAAAAAAAAAATCCTCTAAGACTTACCACCTTGGGCGCATTTTGCACTTGAAGAGGAATAACGCCCAACATTCACCACCTTTTACCATGCTTTGAAGTATCTTTCACCTTATTTACCACCTCCATTCACTTTTTACACCTCAATCTAGGCGCATTTGGACATGCAAGAGGGATGACCTTTCAACTTCCATTTCTTGTCTTCACATGCTCTGCTTTGGGCGCATTTGGAGGGGTGAGGAGGACGAATTCTTTTGACCTTGTTGACTTGCTTCTAACTTGAGCGCATTTTTATGTAGGTGGAGGATAAGAATGTTGACTTGTTTGACCCTTTTGCCTTTTGGGCGCATTTTGACATGTCTAGTGGATGAAACTTATAACAACGCCCTTGGAGTGACCCTTCACCTTCCATTTTTCGTCTTGACTTGCATGCATTTGTTTGGGCGCATTTCACCCCTTGAGGAGGATGAACTCGTTTGACTTCCTTTGACCTTCTTGCAACTTGGGCGCATTTTCACCTGCCTGCAGGATGGGCGCATTTTGAGGGTGGGGGCAGATATCTTCAACACTTAGAAAATTTTCAACTTTTTCCTCTTCAAGGTGGGCGCATTTTGCTATGCCAACAGGATGAAAGGTGTTGACTTTTCTTTGACCACTTGTGCTTTGGGCGCATTTTGCCCCTGATGAAGGATGAACTTCATACTTAGAATTTTTTCGTGCTTGGCATATACTTGAAGGCGCATTTTTCCATGTCAACTGGATGAAGTTCTAGACTTAGAACTTTTCTCGTTTTTTGCCAGTATCTCATGCCCTGCTATTTATAGTAAGCCCTCTGATTTTGCATCTCTGAAGCTCTGAACGACTTGAAATTTTGCACACTGCATCCTCATCATCTTGTTGTTCTGTCGACACTGCCATTTTTAGTCACCCTGCTATTTTTAGCCTATTTCCGAAGGTGGTTTACTATAAATAGTAACCTCTTGTTTTTGATAGCTCCACTGCTCTGATCGACTTGAAATTTGAATGAGGCACTCCTCACCACGTGACCTGTCTGTCGACATCAACGCATGCAGTTGATTTACTATTTTTAGCCAGTTTCCAAATTGACTTACTATAAATAGTAAGTGCTCCATTTGACTTGAAATTTCACCAGCAGATAACCTGAAGGATGCTGATCGCGGTGGTTTACACCGGTTTTCGAAAATTTTGACTTTTTACGCCTCTTTTTGGATCCCGAAGCTAGAAACCCTAATTCGCTCTGCATGTATATCAAATGATCTCTGTTGTCTTCGTTTTTGTGGCATCGCGATCAGCTCGTGATTCAACTGCTGGAAAGCGCTGCCGGGACACACCTACTAAAAATAGCAAGTTCCTTACTGAGTGAGTATCTTCATTTGCATGTCACACCATTGCGTAGGTCTTGAAAAACCCATCAGGAATCATCCGACATGCAAAAGAAACCCTGACATGCAAACCCTAAAAATAGCCTCAGAAGACTGCATTCTAAAAGTTGTCGTCTCGTTTTGCATGTTATGTCATCGCGAAGGTCTCGAAAAACCCAGAAGGAATATGCCAACATGCAAAGAAAAACTCAGCATCTGAACCTTGAAATTTGTCCCGAAAGCTGGACTGCTAAAAATAGTAAGTTGTCCGTTTTCGCTCAAATTTTGCATACGAGTAGTCTGGTGTGCTCTGAATGCAGTGTGACTGTCAGAATCTCAAAAGTGCTGACGAATCGCCTGAAATTTCACACTTACTAAAAATAGTAAGTACCTCAGAATCTGATGAAAATTTGTTGAAACCCTGTTGGAAGCACACTGACAACAATGTTAAGCTCAATTTTCAATTTATCAACTTCGTTCGACCTTGGACTAACCAAAAACGAGAAACCCTAATTTTCCGACTTGGTCAATTTCACGCTTAAACTTAATGACGGGCGCAATCTCGGAAAGACAGACAGCAGAAAAGAGAGACAGCAACAAAACGACAGAAAAGCAAAGCCAAAATTAGGGGGTCCCCATTTGCAATGGGGCGATGTGTGAAAAAGGTCACAACACTACCCTTGTAGGTACTTGGATACAGACGCAAAAATATGTCGTACACTTCTATTTGTGTCCTCATTCTTCTATGTGTCGTACTTTTGCTTTTCAATATCGGGGACAATGCAAAGCATTGGGGGCATTTAGGCCTTCTTCCATGTTGACCCGATTTTTTTTTTTCATTTGTCTTCATATGCTCTTCTTCTTGTTCTGATACATTTGGGGATTGATGACAATTCATACATATATTCTATTATATCTATATGTCTATGACTATGAGCAATTTTGATCCAGAATTATCAAATCCCCCTGTCTCTTGACTTCATCTCTACTTGTTTGCTTCATGATGTTGTCGTTTTCAATGTGTTGTCCCTCATGTGTGTGACAACATACCACGAATACATCTCGCCATGTATCTCATGCCACAACATCTCTCATCCTTCTTTTCTCTCCTTAGAATGACATGTGCTCCTCTATGTAGTATACATCATCCTAAGGGGGGGCTATCATACTTGCCTAATTTTCAACAAGGAGAATTCTTTCAAAGGATTCCTTGGTGCAGAATTCCTTACAATGAATTCCTTGACAAAAGAATCCCTTGTTGAAAACCTCATTTTCCAAAATGGCCTATTCTTTCAACAAGAATTCCTTGGTAAAAATATCTTTCAAAAAGATCCCTTGGTGAAAGAATCTTAAAACTTTCCTTTCAAAAAGGAGAATTCTTTCCAAAGGATTCCTTAACAAAAGTTTTTTTCAAAAGGATTCCTTGATGACAAAATTACTTGAGGAAAATCTTATGTCTTTCAAAAGGAGTGTCCTTTAAAAAGGATTCCTTGGTGTCTTGGTGTCTTATGAAAAGGATCCTGGATGAAAGAACCCCTTTGTGAAAGCCTTCTTTTCAAAAGGATTCCTTTGTGTCTCATGCTTGTCTCTTGTGTCTAATATTTGACATCTTGTGTCTTGGTGTCTAGATTGTCTTATATCTTAGCGTCTACCTTGGGGGCAACCTGACTAAACTTGTCATTTTTGTGATTGTCCTGCAACGTAGTTTGCAGTAGCCACAAATCCGATCAGAGGGTCTCATTGTGTCTTATAATGGTGTCTATTATTTTTCCTTTTTTTGCCTAACATGTTTGTCTACAGCTGACATAGTTTTGGTGAGATTGCAGCTTGCTTTGCAGGATTGAAGATCGGTGTCCTCTTCGCATTCTGGTGAAGTTTGTTCTACGTCAGGTATACTAGACCAAAGGAGTTTCGGTATATTCTCTTCAATCTCTTTCTACTTTAGCTCGCACATGCTTAGACACATATGCTCACTAAAGTGGGGGAAAAATGTAATGGCGTAAAATTGCACCCTGGTGCAATTTCCCATTATATACCCCTACCTTAGCCTTATAAACCCAATTATGCAAAATCCGCCATCTTTGCCTTGCTTTTCACGCGTGCCTTTTGTCGTTTTGTGTCAGAGAGGGAATTTTTGCCGTGGATGCCTACGTGTCGCACAGACGTTTGTGTGCCGCACTAGCATCTTGACAAGATTCTCGCATCAGGAGACGATGGAGACGTTACATTTTCTGCCAACCTGCAAGTGTAACGCCTCACTTCGAATCTTGACCACCCAAAAACGTCTATTTGGCTCCAAAATACCTTTTGAACATATCTCTTGCAATTCCATTCAATCTCTCTACCTTCTTTCACAGTATTCTTGCATTCTTTCAACTTGCTTCACACTCTACACCATTGTTGTTGCTTCTACACCACTTTCTATTGCAGGTTGTCAAGCTCTACACTATCAACGCGGTTGTCTTGCTCTCTCCCTTCTCTCGACTTCACCAAGCACATGGAAAGGAGGGTAACATATTTGTTTATTTGCATTGTCTTTTTTATAGAATAGCATCTAGATTGTCTTTGCATTCTATAAATTGTGTCTATTTGCTTTCTTTATCATTTTTTCTCTATCATTGCATATTGGTTGTTCGTGGAGGTGGAAACACCAAAAATGGGGGCTTGACTTAGGAAAGCTCCAAAACACAGCTACAACACTTTTCCATCGTCGTGTGTAGGTTCATTGCATTCGTGAGAAGCTTGCAGGAGGCTGGACCTTTGGTGAGTGTAATATTCCCCCTTAATTTTTTTGATTTTAATCAGAACAAGATCAGCACAAAACCACTGATTAACATTAGCTCAAATGATAACCAGCTTGGAAAGTAAATGATAACCAGCTTGGAAAGTAACCCTCGCCAAGAATGTTCACCAAGATCCCTATGTGGGCGAGGTGATAACATACGGTGTCGAGAATCGTTAGCAACTGAAAAAATTACAAAGCTACTGTAGGCGGCTGGCTGACCATGAATTAAAGTAAATACAAGTAGGCGGATAACCAACCATAAATTCCGCACTACCACTTATTCAGCGGGGGGAATATTTTTCTGCTCTGCCACTAGTTCAATGGGGGGGGGAATTAACAAGAATGATAGTAAATTATTTAACTCAACCACTTTTTCAGTGGGAGGGTTTACAAACATTAAACTTGCAGCAATAATTAAAAACAGTTGTCAGTACTGCTAAACCAGCTTTACAATAATATAGTTTCAGCTGCAAATGACAAGAGATATGCTTCCAAAGTTCACAGAAGGGTAGAGTAATAAACCTCTAATAATTACAATATAAGAATAATATGAAATTAAGCTCAAAACAACAGTATGCTAGAAAACACTAAGTCTGATAAAAAAAAACATGAACAGAAAATCAGACCAACAATGAAGGATTTCACCAGAATGCTTATATCTTTTCCAAATGGAGTCTGAATGACTTGAAACTGAATGCAGATGAATCCTTGCAGCAAGGCGTCCCAAAACACAACAGAAAGACACCTTCAAACTCGCACCTGTCAGTGGCACCTGCAGAACTGGGTGCCCTCCACAGTAGCATTACATGAGCTCGTACCCAGAATGAAATTAAAATCAAAGGTGAAGCTATCAGTAGAAGTTCGCTTCAGCCATTGACATCAGCAGTACAAACAAATTATAAACCAGCAATTTGCCTATAATTAAAATAAGAAATTGAGCACTATCCACACTCCTGAGTGAAGCATGGTCTTCAGTAAACCTTCTAGGAAGACATAGTTTCAGGCCCGAAGAAAGGTAGTAGAAAGCTAGGAAGCACTAGCAATGTCTGAACTCAGTTCAGTAGCATAACTTTAGGAAAATTTCCATAGATCCTCAACTCATCTCAAAACATCAATATATAAGCTCATTAGATGAATGAAGCAACCTATAACTCCCAGCAACAAAACTCTTCAAATTCTCCAAAGGAAGTCCACCTCGAAAGCATTTTAAATTAATTAAAACTCTTCATAATCTTCCCAAATCGTCCCACTTTTTTGAAGAAATATTTGAACATTAATAAAACATTAAGAGCTTTAATGAGGCGTCCCCTTCATGTTCCCATTTTAAAAACAACTTGAAGTTCAATGACTAGGCGTGGGGTACAAATTTAAAATATAAATTTGACTAAGTGTTGAGACTTAGTCCAATGAAGCAAACAAGACCAACGCCAAAACTGAAATTGACAGATTGCCAAAAATAGCATTGTAATGTCCCCTTTTTCGGCATGATCATGTTTGATGGTGGTTAGCTTATTTCTCAGACTCTCGTAGGCTAACAGGTTGGGTTAGAGGGTCAGTGGCATTATTTGATGAGTTTTGTCGTTCTCAGTTCAGAGCCCAGTGACTGGTTCACAGTAGGCGTTGGCAGTGCAGGAGTCGATCGCTTCTGATGGCACAGGATTATATGGTGTTTTGAGTGAGTTATGGGTTTTTAAGTGATTTAAATATTAATTGATTTAATATTTAATTATAAAGTCAAATTGACTTTATATTTTTAAATCACTTAAATATTCTCTAAAAGTGATTTAATATTTTAAATCACTTAAATGAATAAAGTGCGCCAAGTATTTAATTCATAGACTATTGAGATGAATTAAATATTATTTTAAAAGATTTTAATATCCCAAAAGTGGCGTACTTTCTTGGAATGCGTGCCTTTGCATAAAAGGGCATTTTTGGCAATAGAAACTCATCTTTTGACAATTTCAACTTTGCCTTGTGCTATTTCCTGTGCATTCTCCTGTGATCAGGGTTTGAACTATTTTTCCATTGAAGAACGATAACTCTTCAGTGTTGAGCACTTTTGAGGCTGTGAGAGATCAGCTGAATTTGTGCAATTTGTGAGAGCTTCATACAGAGGTTCTACTGGGTTTGAGCTGTGTTTCCTATTGGATTTCTTCATCAGTTTCAGAGGGTTTTGGGAGATGGCGCCTTCATTTCATCTGGCAGACATCATACTTCTTGGCCGTACTTTCTAAGTGAGAATTCAGGTTGTTTGCAGTGAAGTGCGTGGCTCTTGTACAAAGGCATTTGGGCATTTCTTGGAGAAACGCCTTCTTTTCTGAGGGTTTCTCTTCATCATTTTAGGCGTTTGGCTTGTACCCTTCATCTGCCACCGTTTTCAGGCTGGATTTCGCATTCTGTAGCTTTCTACACCAGATTTGGTCAGTTTTTCACCATCTTGGCTGGCAAACTGGACTACTTTCTTAAATAAATAATCTGGACACTTCCGGGTATGTTTATGAGTTCTAAATCCATTGTTGAGCATATTTATTATCTTTTGTATTGTCAATTCGCCTGAAATAACTCAGATTTACATTTTATATGCATTTATGCTGTGCGCCCCTTCTCTTCTGTCTATCAAACTTTCTCTAAAAAACTAAATAACACTAAAAAGACTTAAGAAAAATTGGGGTTTTGAGTTGAGAGCCAGCAGGGCTCATCACAGTGGTATCAGAGCTTTGATCCTGCCAGCTTGTGGGGTTAGAGAAAATTATGCGGTCACACCAAGACAAATTTGACAGGTACTGTTCACACAGGGGTTGAACAACAAAGTGGTTATCATGGCTTCTAAATTTGTTGATGAAGTAATGGTTGCTTATGAGGAATATATAGCATCTCCAGATAAGATAAAAGATCACCTAGACTTCAAACAATATATGGAGCATCGGATGGTTTATAATAAGCAACGAAGCAAATCAAAGAAATGTGAGCAGAAAAATGTAGAGAGCATTTCAAATAATATTCAGCAGAAACCTATGCCATCACAACAAAGATTAGCTCGTAGCTTGCAGCAGTCTGAAGACTCCATTTCAAGACAAAGCTCATCACAAAACAAAAAGAAATTGAGTTTCCTTGATGTGTTGGGGTTAAAAAGGGATCAATCAGCAGTTAGTGACCAGCATACAGCTGATCTTATGGAGGACAAAAATCAGACTTACATAGAAGTAGATGTTGGGCACAGGACACTTCAGGATGAGCAAGTGTTGTATGAAGACAAACCAGTTGCCTTAGAACAGCCACATGAAGATAAGGTTCCTTGTGATGCTTCATCAATTACTATGAAAGAAGAAGTGTACAGAAATATGGCTTCTACAACATCTTTTGAGACAACTTCTATTGAAGAGAAAGTTTTACACCATGATAGTGGTTTTGTTGAACCCCAGGAAGATATTATCAGCACTAACGGAGATGATATCAGCCTTGAGATCAATTCTGATTTTATGAACAGCAGTCCATTACTTTCACAAAATCATGAGGTGATGGATAAAGTACATAAAGATGGTCATGTTATGGAATCTCCTAACATTAGCATTGAAGTTTTGCATGTTGAGCTTGAAGAATGTTTGGTGGATTCAAGTCACAAACAGTCTGATTTTATATATCAGACCTTGGAAGATGTGAACAAAACTCAAGTTTTGTGTGATGGGTGGCTACAAAGGGCTAAGAAGGCAAAGATGTTGGCTGCTCAAGCAAAACAGCATTTGCAAGAGGTCAAGGAACGCTGCAGCCAGCTAGATCAAGCAAAGAAACAAAGGGAGTTGCACCTTAGATCTCTAATTCTTCCAAGAGAAGAACATGTAAGAGGTGAGCATGCTATGGATGGACTTGCAGTGACTTTGGCAACAGAGGTGTGTGAGGATATCGTCATAACAGCAGCTTCTACCTTGCCAGTCGAGACATCCTATGAGGTACATAGCAGCAATACCTTAGAGGTTGATGACAACACACATGATGTTGCTGATTATGAGGTGAGTGATGCAGATTCAACTTCATGCTATAGTGCAGATTTGGATGGAGAACAAAAAGTGATTCAAGAGGGATTTTCCTCTCCTCAGTACAGTTATGAGTTTTATGATCAGCAAGCTCCAATCTATGATATTGATGGAGAAGAATCAGAAAATGAGGCGGATGCTACATCTTCTTGTGATAATCCGCTCTTTGAGGTGGATGTTGATTCTACTCTTGACCCTGATTTAGGCAAGAGCGTTGATCATAGTATTGGAGATTCCGTCAGTGCATCGAGATTTCAGACAGAGCTCGTTGAGGAGATTTCCAGTGTGTACATGGTCAGGTGTCTACATAGTTTCTTTCTCAGTCATCATGTACATGATCTGTTTCGGATGCACAATTCTAGTATGCACGTGTTAGACATGTGGGATGATAGCCTATCTCGTGCAGTCTTAGGGAGCATGTTTTGTCAGCGGTTTGACTTGCTTTCTTATGAGTTCCTCTCTCCTGTGACAGATGGTGGTGAGATTGACAGGGTACAGCACGATGATCCAGTTGATCAGATTTGGGAGTTACAGGAGACAGTTGATGACAGTAGGGACATTTCACGGCACTATCCTTGGGATCCTGGTGGAGTGGATGATTCTTTGCTGTTGAGATTGCTTGCGGACAAGCAATTTCCGAGAGGGCGGACTGTAATGTCCCCTTTTTCGGCATGATCATGTTTGATGGTGGTTAGCTTATTTCTCAGACTCTCGTAGGCTAACAGGTTGGGTTAGAGGGTCAGTGGCATTATTTGATGAGTTTTGTCGTTCTCAGTTCAGAGCCCAGTGACTGGTTCACAGTAGGCGTTGGCAGTGCAGGAGTCGATCGCTTCTGATGGCACAGGATTATATGGTGTTTTGAGTGAGTTATGGGTTTTTAAGTGATTTAAATATTAATTGATTTAATATTTAATTATAAAGTCAAATTGACTTTATATTTTTAAATCACTTAAATATTCTCTAAAAGTGATTTAATATTTTAAATCACTTAAATGAATAAAGTGCGCCAAGTATTTAATTCATAGACTATTGAGATGAATTAAATATTATTTTAAAAGATTTTAATATCCCAAAAGTGGCGTACTTTCTTGGAATGCGTGCCTTTGCATAAAAGGGCATTTTTGGCAATAGAAACTCATCTTTTGACAATTTCACTTTGCCTTGTGCTATTTCCTGTGCATTCTCCTGTGATCAGGGTTTGAACAATTTTTCCATTGAAGAACGATAACTCTTCAGTGTTGAGCACTTTTGAGGCTGTGAGAGATCAGCTGAATTTGTGCAATTTGTGAGAGCTTCATACAGAGGTTCTACTGGGTTTGAGCTGTGTTTCCTATTGGATTTCTTCATCAGTTTCAGAGGGTTTTGGGAGATGGCGCCTTCATTTCATCTGGCAGACATCATACTTCTTGGCCGTACTTTCTAAGTGAGAATTCAGGTTGTTTGCAGTGAAGTGCGTGGCTCTTGTACAAAGGCATTTGGGCATTTCTTGGAGAAACGCCTTCTTTTCTGAGGGTTTCTCTTCATCATTTTAGGCGTTTGGCTTGTACCCTTCATCTGCCACCGTTTTCAGGCTGGATTTCGCATTCTGTAGCTTTCTACACCAGATTTGGTCAGTTTTTCACCATCTTGGCTGGCAAACTGGACTACTTTCTTAAATAAATAATCTGGACACTTCCGGGTATGTTTATGAGTTCTAAATCCATTGTTGAGCATATTTATTATCTTCTGTATTGTCAATTCGCCTGAAATAACTCAGATTTACATTTTATATGCATTTATGCTGTGCGCCCCTTCTCTTCTGTCTATCAAACTTTCTCTAAAAAACTAAATAACACTAAAAAGACTTAAGAAAAATTGGGGTTTTGAGTTGAGAGCCAGCAGGGCTCATCACAAGCATGATGACCAAAGTTGAACTGCTGATGATGCCACTGCCAAAAATAGACTTACTAAAAATAGCCAATGCCAAAAATAGTAAGTTCACTTCAATCTCAACAGAAAGCCAAACTGAGCAGAAAACATGACTTACTAAAAATAGTAAGTTTCCAGGAAGGTCGTCAGAAACTAATGCATGTTACCTCATCCCGAAGCTCTCAAAAAACCTAGAAAAAACCACCAGACATGCATCAAAAATATTCACATGTAAGCCTTCAAAAGCACCTCCAAAAGTGGAAAGCCTAATTTGCACATCTGAGTAGCCTACGGATTTATAGAAATAGGCTATCAGTCCATAATGAGATCATCACTGAGAAGGGGACATTACAATCCACCCTCCCCAAAATTGCTTGTCCCCAAGCAATCGCAAATCAGGATGTTGCAAGATCTACTCATTCTCCCACGTAGCATCCTCAAATGGCAAGTTCTTCCATTTAACCAAGTACTCTTTGATTGATCTCTTCCTTAAAGAGCGTTCTCTAGAATCAATAATTGCCTCAGGAACCAAAATTAGCTATCCTTCATCCAACGGAGGCAAGTCTGAAGATACAACAATATTATGACCAAGAGCCTTCTTGAGCCTGGAAACATGAAATACATTGTGCACCTTGCTGCTTGATAGTAATTCTAATTCATAAGCCACTTCACCCACTCTTTTGATGACCTTGAATGGCTCATAAAATCATGGCTTAAGTTTTTCTACTCCACTCTTCTTGAGAGTAGACTACCTGTAAGGTTGGAGCCTCAAATAAACCAAGTCACCAACCTCAAAAGAGCGCTCAGTATGCTGTTGGTTAGCATATAACTTCTGCTGATTCTGAGCATGATGGAGATTGTCTTTCAAAGACCTTAGAATGTCCTGACTTTGCTGCAACATGTCCTTCGCCTATGGAGCTCTACAATCACCAAACAAAAGATCAACAAAACTAGGAGCCTCATATCCATACAAATCCATGAAGGGAGACATTCTGATTGGCATATGATAAGATGAATTATAACAATATTCACCCAAATGGAGCCATCTCACCCACGCCTTTTGCTGCCTTGAAACATAATTTATGAGATAGCCCTCTAACCATTTGTTAACAATCTTTGTCTGACCATCAGTTTGAGCGTGATAACTAGTGCTTGGAGTAAGCACTGTACCACACAATTTAAACATCTTTCCAAAAGGTGCTAAAAAATTTACTGTCTCTATCACTTACAATATTCTTTGGAAGCCCATGCAAATGAAACACCTCATGGAAGAACAAATCAGCAACCTGAGCTGCTATAAAAGTGCTAGTAATGGCTAAGAAATGAGCAAACTTGGTCAATCTATCTACCACAACAAAGACGCAATCCCTCCCTTGCACCTTTGACAACCCGGTTATAAAATCCATAGAAATACTTTCCCATTTCTGATTTGGAATGGGTAGGGGCTGCAAGTAACCAGCAGGAAAAACATGCTCATTTTTATTCATTTGACATACATGACACTTCCTTCTATAATGCAAGACTTCATTTTTCAGCCCTTTCCATGTAAATCTTTCACGGATCTCTTGAAGAAACCTTGGTGACCAGCAAGAGGGTTGTCATGAAATGTTTAAAAAAATCTTCTTCTTAAACTTAGAATCTGGTGCCAAGAAGATTCTATCTTTATATTGGATCAGCCCATCAATCAACTTGTATCTATCCTCATGCAAAGTGCCTTCAACAATGTTGGTTGCAAATGAATTTCTAGCATAATCTGCTAAAATTTGCTCCTTACAATCTGCAGATATTTTAGTTAAGGAGCACAGACGAGGCTTTCTTGACAAAGCATTGACAACAATATTATTTTTCCCTTTGACATATTCAATGTCAAAGTCATAAGCTTGAAGCTTACTCACCCATTTATACTGCCTCTCGTTTAAATCCTTTTGATGCATGAAATGTTTAAGACTGTTATGATCAGTCTTAACAATGAATTTACTCCCAACCCAGTATTTCCTAACCTTGGCTAATGCATGCATGATTGCAAGCATTTCTTTATCATAAATTGAATAAAACTTTTCAGCTCCTCTTAATTTTTTGCTCTCGAAGACAATGGAATGCTTGTCTTGCATGAGAATAGCTCCAATCCCTTCTCCAGAGGCATCACACTGCAATTCAAAAGTTTTGGAGAAGTCTAGTAAGGCCAACACAGGACATGAGCTCATGATCTGCTTGAACTTGTCAAAAACCCCTTCAGTATTTTGAGACCATGCAAATGCCCCCATTTTGGTGAGGTCGGTCAATGGAGCAGCCATATGTGAATACCCTTTGACAAACCTTTGATAGAATCCACAAAGGCCCAAGAACCCCTTCAGATGTGACACGTTCTTAGGTGGAGGCCAGTCCATAATAGCCTTAATTTTGTCAGTATCAACTCTAACTCCCTTAGAGCTGATTATGTGGCCAAGGTAGAGTAGTTTTGTCAACCCAAACTCACACTTTGACTTCTTGGCATAAAGGCATTTTGACTCAAGAATACTAAGCACCTCATCCAAGTGCTTAAATGCTCCTCCCATGACTTGTTGTAGATGAGAATATCATCGAAGAAGATCAAAACAAACTTCCTCAACTGCTTCTGGAAAATTCTATTCATACAAGATTGAAAGGTTGTAGGAGCATTAGTCAAACCAAATGGCATGACTAAAACTTCATAATGCCCAAAATGACATTGGAAAGCAATTTTCTCGATGTTTGACTCCCTCATTCTGATTTGATGGTACCCAGATCTAAGATCAATCTTTGAAAAGTACATTGCACCATGGAGCTCATCAATTCTGGGAATAGGATATCTATTCTTGATAGTTTTTTTATTTAATGCACGGTAATCAACACACATGCACATGGTCCCATCTTTCTTCTTCACAAGAACTGCAACTGAAACAAAAGGGCTCTTGCTTGGGCGGATATGACCCATCTCCAAGAGTTCTTTGATGACCTTTTCAATTTCATCCTTCTACTTCTTGGGGTACCGGTAGGGAGTAGTGATAACCAGTTTAGCCCCATCTTCAAGCTCAATAATATGTTCAATCCCTCTTTCTGGCAATCTTCCTAGTGGTATACTGCCAAACACTTTACTTCTCTTTGTAATCAAAGACTGAACATCAAGATGGTAGTGCCTTTTGTCTTCCATTGGACTAGATGGCAAGATCAAACATTCTACTACCCATTTAACTTGATTATGCCGAATCAGCTTCTCCATTCTTTTGAAAGACACAATTCGAGGACCTCCATTAGACAATCCTCTTAACACCACCATTTTTCCATCTGCTTGAAACTTCAGCTCCATTGTTTGCAAGTTCAAAGTAATCTCTCCAAAAGATCGCAGCCACTAAATTCCAAGCACAACATCAGTTTCTCCAATGCTAACTACATAAAAATCATCTTTAACATCATAATTCTCTAGTTGCATGGACAAATTGGAGATCTTTCGGTTGCAAGATATTGTGAAGCCATCCACCACCATGACTTTGAATCCTTCAAATTCTTCAGTCTTAAGCCCTCTTCTTGCAACTAGTCCTTCATCAATAAAATTATGTGTTGCTCTCGTATCAATGAGAGCAACCATCCTTTGCCCACCAAGCATACCACGAACTCTGAAAGACTCATTTTTTCGAAAGTTTGTTAATTGAGCAAATGTATTTCCACTTCCTTGCCCTCTTTCAAGTTCAACTGTAGCTCTTTCATCATCACTATACTCATGATCACATTGCTGTTCTGAAAAATCAGATTTTGATTCATAATCTGAATAGGCTCCCATGTGATGTGAAAGACCTTTACCATAGCATCTATGCCCTCTAGACCATGGTTCACGGCATGTGTAACAAACCCCCTCTTTTCTTAGCTTCTCACACAACTCTTCATCCATCTTGGTGGGAAATTTTTTGGATGAAAGAGGTAAATGTTTCTTTTCTTTTTTATGAGCAAGGGGTTTTGAGGAGAACTTAGGCCTTGGAGCAGCCAATTCCATACTTCTAGCTTTCCTCATTGCTTCCTCAAGACTCCATGGATCAAATGCTTTAACCCACCCTTTAAGTGGCTCCATAAGACATTCTCAAAACAGCACCACAAGCCTTCTTTCGGTGATGTTGGTCACCATCACGGAAAGTCTTTGAAATTCTACAATATAGGAATCCAATGAGCCATGCTGATTTAACTGAGCTAGCTCACGAAACTTGATTTCCGGATCTTTGGTATCAAATCTATCGATCAGCTTGTTGGTGAATTCTTCATAAGTATGGATAAGGTTGTGGCCAAGAGTGACCAAACCGTGGTACCACCACTTGTGTGCAGCTCCATCCAAATGCAAAGTTGCAAATTTGATGGCGTCTTCTTCTAGCATAGGCCTGAGTGATAGGTAATTGTCTAGCTTCTGGACCCATGATCAAGCTGTGCACTTGTCACTTCCGTCATAGTGGGCCAAGGTGACTTTGGCAAGCGTTTGTTGATAGTCCATTTTAGGACCTATAGGAGCTCGAATATCCTTCTTTCCTCCTCTTCCCTTCTTCTGATTCATAAACTAATCAAATGTTAATATTTCTCTAATTTCATATGGAAGAGAAACATACTCCATGTAACTCTGTCTCACTTCATCCGCCATAGGGACTTCAGGTTCGGAAAATGCCTCCTCCCTTGGAGTAAAAGTAGGAAGGAGAGGTCTTGGGGCTGATTCCCTTGAATTGGCAACATGTTGCCCCACTATTCTTCCTCTTGGCTCCGAATTGGAACCACTAGAATCTGACTCTTGCTTAGGTTGGCCTGGGTTTACTTGTTGGTCTATCTTTGCAAGTAACCTAGCCATCATTTCCATCATAGCATCAAACTTCTTTTTTGGTCTAGAGTCACTGCCATTTGCTTCATGGGCTGGTCCCTTTCCCCTATCAGCCATGTTTTCGACTGGTGTCTCTTGGTTTCTCAAAACCTCTAAAAAAGTATCAATCTCAGGAAACTGAAACTGAACTTTGTTACCTCTGGTGTAGCACCGAAATTCTTTCACTCATCTGTCACTGAAGCTCAGAACTCACAAGATGGCAAAATAATAGGCTTTGATACTACTGTAATATTCTCCCTTAATTTTTTCGATTTTAATCAAAACAAGATCAGCACAAAACCACTGATTAACATTAGCTCAAATGATAACTAGCTTGGAAGGTAACCCTCACCAAGAATATTCAACAAGATCCCAATGTGGGCGAGGTGATACAACATGGTGTCGAGGATCATTAGCAACTAAAAGAATTACAAAGCTACTGTAGGCGGCTGGACGACCATGAATTAAAGTAAATACAAGTAGGCAGATAACCGACCATAAATTCCACACTACCACTTATTCAGCAGGAGGAATATTTTTCCGCTTTGCCACTAGTTCAATGGGGGGAAATTAACAAGAATGATAGTAAATTATTTAGCTCAACCACTTTTCCAGTGGGAGTGTTTACAAACATTAAACTTGCAGCAATAATTAAAAACAGCTGTTAGTACTACTAAACTAGCTTTATAATAATATAGTTTCAGCTGCAAATGACAAGAGATATGCTTCCAAAGTCCACAAAAGGTTAGAGTAATAAACCTCTAACAATTACAATATAAGAATGACATGGAATTAAGCTCAAAACAGCAGTATGCTAGAAAACACTAAGTCTGATCAGAAACAGCATGAACAGAAAATCAGACTAGCAATGAAGGATTTCACCAGAATGCTTATATCTTTGCCAAACGGAATCCAAATGACTTGAAACTGAATGCAGATGAATCCTTGTAGCAAGGTGTCCCAAAACACAGCAGAAAGACACCTTCAAACTCGCACCTGTCAATGGAACGACTTCCAATGCAATCAAAGTGAGATGGTATGGCCTCCAAGAAGAGTTGACCTTCTCCCAAAAATCCAAAACTCAATAATAAAATCTGTAAACTTGCAGAACTAGATGCCCTCCATAGTAACATAGCATGAGCCAGTACCCAGAATGAAATTAAAATCAGAGGCAAAGCTATCTGCAAAAGTTCGCTTCAGCCATTGACATCAGCAATACAAACAGATTATAAACCAATAATTTGCCTGTAATTAAAATCAGAAATTGAGCACTATCCACACTCTTAAGTGAAGCATGGTCTTCAGTAAACCTTCTAGGAAGCCATAGTTTCAGGCCCGAAGAAAGGTAGTAGAAAGCTAGGAAGCACGCAACCTCCGTAGCAATGTCTAAACTCAGTTCAGCAACATAACTTTACAAAATTTTCCAAATATCCTCAACTCATCTCAAAACATCACTATATAAGCTCATTAGGCGAATGAAGCAACCTATAACTCCCAGCAAGAAAACTCTTCACATTCTCCAAAGGATGTCCACCTCAAAAGCATTTTAAATTAATTAAAACTCTTCCTAATCTTCCCAAGTCGTCCCACTTTTTTGAAGAAATATTTAAACATTAAGAGCTTTAATAAGGCGTCCCCTTCATGGCCCCCATTTTAAAAACAACTTGAATTTTAATGACTAGGCGTGGGGTACAAATTTAAAATATAAATTTGACTAAGTGTTGAGACTTAGTCCAATGAAGCAACCAAGACCAACACCAAAACTAAAACTGACAGATTGCCAAAAATAGCATGATGACCAATGTTGAACTGCTGATGATACCACTGCCAAAAATAGACTTACTAAAAATAGTCAATGCCAAAAATAGTAAGTTCACTTCAAACTCAACAGAAAGCCAAATTGAGCAAAAAACATGACTTACTAAAAATAGTAAGTTTCTAGGAAGGCTATCAAAAACTGATGCATGTTACCTCATCCTCAAGCTCTAAGAAAACCCAGAAAAAACCACCAGACATGCATCAAAAATATTCACATGCAAGCCTTCAAAAGCACCTCCAAAAGTGGAAACCCTAAATTGCACATCTGAGTAGCCTACAAATTTCCCAAAATAGGCTATCAGTCCATAATGAGATCATCACTGAGAAGGGGGCATTACAGTGAGTTTGGTTTCTTCTTCCTTTCCCTTGTCATTTTGTTATTAGATAATTTATCTTTCAAGTTAAAGTATTCTTCTTGTTGTTTCCTTTCATTTCATGCATTTCTTCATATTTGTTAAACTGTTAGATTAAGACTCTTGGGTTGTTAACACACCCTTTGAGTTTCAATCTGTGAATTCTACTCTCTATCGTACGAGACGCCAGTGTGCCTCTGAGACAACAGCGCGCCATGCTGTCATTTGTCTCACGCACTACCGTACTCTGGCCGAGAGCCAATTAGTTCGCAGTCTGAGACCTATGCGGTCTGTTCACTCGTTTCCCAAAATATTTCATCAAAAAACATAAAAATCAAAGCTTAGTTTGCCCTTCCTTTTCAACCTATTTAGTCTTGAGGTAGTCTTGAGGTAGTTGAGGGCAATTCACTCCCTTTAGGCCCTTCTATGTATTAGAGACTTGGGAGTATTGAATCCCCTCCTGTACAATATGTATGATTGAAATGTTTGAAATGAGAAACAATATTGCATGTCCCAGTGGTCATGGTTCAAGAAGAATTATACAACGTAAGGGTATGAATACAAAATTATAAACAAACTAGATGAGCAATTGAAGAATAGGAATGCTCCAAACAATTCTAATAATTTACGCAAAGTACTGGCCTTAGGAGCTTCAAGTTCTTTACTGTCATAGGCTTCTAGAATAGTTATTGGTTGGTTCAGTTTTTGGAACCATTTAGTGATCCAATTGATTCAATTTCATAATTTCCTAATCCTATTCTTGATCTATGTTTTTGGGTGTAGGTTGGCCTCGAGCCATTGTATACACTTCTTGAATGATTTCCTAGGGCATGCAACCATTCAACTTTCTAATTTTCTTACATAGTACTTGTGGTTAGCATTGCATCTTGTGTCACTTGTGGAAATTGTGTCAACCAACTAAAAAGGGTAGTGAACAAAAGTATTGCAACACTAATGCACTAGTGATCAAGTAAGAATATGTGGGTGTGTGATAATCAGTGTTAGGTGGCGCTTGTGGTTGGAACCTGTAACATGTCTAGAATAAAACTTTCCCTATAGAATGATTACCGTTTTCAAAATTCTATCAACCACTTCAAATAGTGAGTCAATTGATACTTTGTCACAAGCAAACTAGATACGAAATCCATGTTGATATATTCCCATAAATTGGAAATTTTGGCATTGGTGGATTTCACAATGTTGTAAGGGACACAAGACATGATGTAAGCCTCAATGTTTTTGTGCATGTGCTACCAAATTCTTGGTGACTACTAACTAGCCTATTGATACATAATGTGCCTCATGCGTAAATCTTTTGTGAGTCCTAGAGGGAACACATAGATTTCCAATCTTGTAAAGAAGATCATCCTACAAATAGAAGTCTTCAACCTACTAACAAGTCTAAATCTACAAGGTATTGCAAAATCAAATCCATAGTGTTGCCTCCAATATCAACCATATAATAATTTTTTGGGTCAAAAGCATTATGATTGGACCCTGACAATAGATTAATTTTAAATTGATTTCCATGAAACGATGTGCATCACTAGTCCAAGAGATTATCAACACCAAGTAGAAGATGCCTACTTTCATAGTGATCTCCTTGAGAGAGCATAGTAATTGATGCAAAGATACCACAAACTATCCTTTCCTGTGAGGACAATTTGACTCCTACAAGTTACGAACTTGGTTGTATCTTCTCTTGGTCAAAGAGTTCCTATATTTTCCTTTGAATCTCATCATTCTTCCATCCCAAAATGAGATCTAATTGATGTTTGACAAAGACATCTCCACAATGTTGTAGCATGTTGTCATCAAGTTATTGTGTCTTCTTTGCAGACCCAAATGGTTATGTTGCAATCTAATGCTCCTTTAGGGTGCTTTAGATAGTCTCTAGATGGACCATGAGTAGCAGAAAGTTTTGGGCATGAGAAACAAGCTCCTCTCATCATTTCAAAAATATCAATGTGGCATTGCTCTTTGAGAGCCTCTAGAATGCAGCAAGGCATTTGTTAATTTGTGGGACCACCATTGTAGTTCAACTCTATAACCAACATCTCAAGTAGGTTTTGAGCAGTGCCACATCCCAAGTAACAAAATCATGCATGGGCACAATGTCATATTGAATGTTCATTGTTGTGTGAAATATTCCGAGCCAAATTTTTTCGTTTTTCAATTTACAAATTACAAAGCAGTGCACCCGTTACGGTTAGAGGAGAAAACCAAAACGTGCAAGAAAGTAACTCTAACCAGAATGGCGCCGATGATGGCGAGCATTGGTCAGAGGGTCTTCTATTCTAAATGCTGGAAAGGGAACTCAACGTCAAGTATGTGCTACCCAATCCAATGCGGAGTGAGGGGCGACCATATGACGGAGTGATTACAGAAAGCAAAGCTTGAAATGAAATGCTGAAAGCTGGAAACTACTCAACACCCAGAATGTGCTTGCTCACCCAGAATGGGAAGTAGCTACCATAGGGCGGAGTTATCACTATTTCAAACTAGTACTGAAAGCAAGAACGAGTATTACAAATAATGACAAAGCAATATTAAAGAATACTGGTCAGTACTACTGCCAGTTTACAAAATATAATAATTGCCTGCAATGTCAATATATCAAAGTCTTTCCAGATGGAGTATTCAACAGTATATCTGCTACAAACTCTAAGTAAACCACAATGCCAAATACAAATCAGAAAATGCAGATTTCTCGAACTGTCATAATCAGATCTGCACTTTTAACATACAACCAGCAGCTTACAACCTTAATGAATTGTTCATAACTTTCTCAGATGTTATCCGATTGACGCGAAATAAAATGCATTACTCTCTTAAGACATAGGCGACCAACCCAAGACACTAAGACTGATCAAAATGACTCTAATTTAATTTGCACGGACTCCAATGCAGTTTCAAGAGGTATGGCCCAGCTAGGAAGTTCGACCTCTATTTAAAAATTCAATACATCACCAAAAAATCTGAAACTTGAACTATTGAAGCGCCCTTCCTAGACAAAGAGAATGGGCTAATACCCAGATGCAATATTTTTGTCTTTTTCGAAGTATGACTAAAAACATGAATCTGCTGTCTACAACAATGCAAGATGCTGAAACCACTAATATGCCAAATCTAATCTAAGTTTGCAATAAGCTGAAATACAATGCACAAACTTAAATGCAACTCACAATACAATGAATCACCACTAGATGTTGTCTTTCAAACACGAAGCGATGCCCAAGCTAGGAGGCCTTCATTCCTCGAAGCAGTCCCAGAGCCAATCCGGCAGCATAACAGTATATTCGACCAAAGATGAAGAAATGATGCACAAGACTCCTTTTTATAAGTTTCGTTTGACTTCACGAAACCCTAAAATCCAACTCAATGTTCAAACCCTAGCTCTTTCTTCAATATGGTGTCCTTTTCCCTTTTAGCTCAATATTCATATTTTAATTAAATCATCACCTTGATAAATGCGCCCAAATTAACTTGCATTGACTTTGGAGAATTCATCAAATATTAAATATATCCTTAATGATGGCGCCACCCTTTGAGTCCACCTTTTAAAATGACTTTAAGTCATTCGACTAGGCCAAGGTGATAAAATAACATTTAAATTATAATGTTATTTTTTAAGTGAAATGAGCTCAATTTCCCAAAACTGCATTCTGAAACCCGAAACTGAATACGCCACTTGAGTCAACTGAAGGGGAAGGTCAACTGCCTGAGACCATCCTGTTTACTGCCAAAAATAGAATTTACTAAAAATAGTAAATTCCAGAAAATGCTCTGAATGTCGAGATGAACATACCCCTGCGAAGCTCTCTGAAAACCCAGAAAGAATCCGCCATTGAATCCATCATCTCTGAGCAATGACCTCAAAAATAGGAAACCCTAATTTATCTTCCAACTAGCCTTCGGGTTCCCAAAGAAAAGGCCAACAGTCACTGGAAAGATCAGGTTTGAGAAGGGGACATTACATTGTGGATGTAGTTTTGGGGAAAGGCCAAGGCATTTCACCATTATTCACAATCATATTGTAGCTTCTATTGTGGATGATGACATGAAGAGGTGATCCTTGAACCAACATTTGGTTTTGGAAAAGATGCTCTCTTTTTTAGACATTGATGGGAACCTTTTCTTTCCTTTATCTAATTGTTGAGCTAGAGCATTTGTTTGTACAATTTGTTGCTTGGGCAAAGGTTTCCCATTGCGAGATGTTTGCTTCCTAGAGGATTTTTGTGCATTATCTTAGGACTTGTTCTTGTATAAGAAGTAAAAAAAGTTTGGACCTTCATTCTTCATCCTATATCTTTCATCAAACTTGGCAATATGTTGATAAGCTACAGAATTTGGGAAGACAAGAACTCCATTTTGGCATGTACATAATTTTGAAGCTTACTAGTGGTACTTCAATACTTTATGATTCTTTGTTTCATAAATGTTTAGAAGCTCAATGAGCTCACGGAACTTGTTTGCATTAGTCTTGTATCATTGATCTCTCTTTTACCTCAACAATTGATAGCTTGTGCAATTCAACATAGATTGTGTGGATGGTATTCTTCATGTATGTTGAGAACAAGCTTAGACGCCATATGGATAGAATTGTAGTCTTTCCCCACAAATATAATATTTCAACTAATGATACATTGGATAAAACTTCTTAAATACTGCTAAGATAATGTTTTCAGCATTTGTGAATTGATTGTCAATATGGTAAACCTCCAATATGTGTATCCAATCATCTAATACATCAACATTATTTTTCTTGCAAACATGAGAATGACAAGATTGACTTGTATCTTGAAAGGATTTTAGAGTTGGAACAGGGACCCAATAGCAATTAAATCCATATACAATGGACCCAAAAAGCCTCAAAAAAATAGAAATGTTGTGAAAACCTCAAAGAATTAAAATTTCTTACTGATCTTTCTTCATACATAACTTCCTAAGGCCACCTACCTAGGAAATTTCCTTCAAATTTTCCCTGACTAAGATCTTTATCAAGTTTAGGATCAAGGCTACTCCACCTTTTCTCACCTTATCATTATTAAATATTCATTGAAGAAGAATGAGTCACAACAGTGTTATCACGGAATCTAGCAGCGCTCGTTCCACAGATAACCCCCCTACGAAACTTGTCTGTTTCCTAGGTTTGTGAAGTTCAAGCACGCAAAATGAGGTGATTTTCGAGCCACCTCGTAATGCGTTCCAAAGCCTCAAATAGTCAGTTTGAGCATCCCCCTATGTTCGCCTCGCGAAGACCTTCGAAACGAGCTCCTTCGCAAAGTCTCATTGTTCATACTTAGTCAAATTGTGAAAAATGCAGTTGCACCTAAAAAGTGCGCACCCTGCCCATGTTAAAAATTTGACTAAGTGTTGAAAGTGCAGGGGCGCCAAAAATTAGTGCCCCTGCATAAAAGTGATTTTTCAAAAATGTGTAGAAGCGCTAAAAAAGTGCGCTCTTACACATTGTTGCCAGACTTAGCCAATTTTTTACTATGGCATTATTTTTAGCACCTTTGAGTCTCACTGTTCATACTTAGTCAAATTGTGAAAAATGCAGTTGCACCTAAAAAGTGCGCACCCTGCCCATGTTAAAAATTTGACTAAGTGTTGAAAGTGCAGGGGCACCAAAAATTAGTGCCCCTGCATAAAAGTGATTTTTCAAAAATGTGTAGAAGCGCTAAAAAAGTGCGCTCTTACACATTGTTGCCAGACTTAGCCAATTTTTTACTATGGCATTATTTTTAGCACCTTTGCACTTTTTCCAGACTTAGTCATTTTTTGTGCAATGGTGCTGAATTTTAGCACCTTTGCACTTTTCTTCCAGACTTAGTCATTTTTTGTGCAATGGTGTTGAATTTTAGCACTTTTGCACTTTTCTTCCAGACTTAGCCAATTTTTTACTATGGCATTATTTTTAGCACCTTTGCACTTTTTCCAGACTTAGTCATTTTTTGTGCAATGGTGCTGAAGTTTAGCACCTTTACACTTTTGGCAGTTTTTAACTTAGTCTCTTCAAACTTGCTCTTTTTCCATTCCGGACCCCGTTTCTTCACTCCTGCATTGTTTTCCATGCCTAGTTGCTCGTTTCACGCTTGCTCAACATCGTTTCTCGCTTCACGCTTCCCAATGTTACTTTTTCTGCTAACGCTTATTGATTCACCATCCTTGCAGTTTCTCTCCAGATCTCGTCAAGTGATCCCGAAGCTAATGTCCTTTGATCTTGGTTCTTCCAGATGACACATTCATGCAGGAGACCAGGAAGACTTCCGCGCCCAAGCAAGGAACCATGAAGATACCTGATCTCTAGTGTTAGACTTTCTGATGCGTCCCTTTGTGCATCTTGTAAATAATTTTTGACATCTTAAATGTCATTTTGCAAAATGTAATTACACTAATATCCGAGATGTAGTTTCATGAAAACAAATTACATTTTGACTTTAGTCAAAGTTAGGTGAGATTTTCCTAAATTAGCTCACCTAACTTTCCTAGATTTACTCTTCCCTCTCTTTTATAAATATGAGGGATTTCTATTGTAATGGGGGCCTTTAGTTTTTGCAACGGAGTGCTGCTCAATTTGCAACAAATTGTGAAACTTTGTGTTCATGTTTTGTGAATCTAAATTTGATCAATAAAGGAAGAAATTGCATACCAGACTTTGCGTTGGATCAATTGTCTCTTGAATTTGATTGAGATTGGTGGTGATTAGTTTATGAAATCTGAAGGACTTCAAGTGATTCTTGTGGACTTTGTGTCACATTTCTAACTTGAATTTGTGCTTATGTTTTAATGTTTTGGTTGAATGATCTACAAGACTTTGAGCTTGTAATCTCTCATGTTGTCCGAATGAATTGCTGCATTTAAGAAGACTTTGTGCTTCTAATGCGACAAACTATATTGTTCTCACAGATCTGCAGTTGAAAAGACTACGAAACGACTTTGCGCCTTCGTAAGACTTACTTGTTTCCATTTTTCTTTTGTTATAATCTTATCTGATACCTCTAAGTTGTGCTTTTCCAAGATAGGGAATCAGTTGTACTGCTTTTGGTAGGTTTCTAGTACTTTGAATTAAGAACGTTTTCAGTTGTGAAGCATTATACACATCTTCTCTGAAAAAAGAGAGAATGATGAATGCGACATGCACCCCCCACTTCGTAAATACTGTAAATATTTTGTAAATACTCTAGCTGGTTTCTAATTGTAAGAAGGGCGCCTCCCCTTGCTGAGAGGAGAGATTGAATCTCACATAGCTGTGGCTGAAGTCCTAGTTGTGTAATCTATTGAAAAAGCTGATTACATAATTTTCACCCAACAAATAGCAGTCATATTAGACATAAACCTTCAAATTCCTGCCTTTTTCTATCAGTTGTTAGCAAATTTGAAGAAAATCAATCAAGGGGGCAGTTCTGCAAAAGGCTTTTGATAGAAAATTTTGATACAAAAGCAGTGTATTCCATTCCAAAATGCAGAACAAATCAGAAAGTACACTTCTCAAGATACAGTATCATCTTTTTTTCTGTGGTTGTGCCTTCAATTCTTGTTCATGATTATTCAAAGGTGCAGGAAACTGACTTATGTCATGTTAGCATAGAAAGTTTGAACCTTGAGGAAAAGATAAAAGATGGAAACAAGGTGGCAAAGAAGTTGATGGCCAGCGGCCTCATTCAAGCAGACTCATTCCAAGTTTCCATACAAAGTCTAGAATTCATTCCAACTTGTGTTAAACATTATGATCCTAACAAGAAAAAAATCAAACCAAAGGATGGGAGAGCTATTTGTAAATGCAGTTCAGATGAAACTGAGATGATGTTTGCAATACTTCTATATAAGGAGTCACTTTAAGTGGATCTAGAAGAATGGGATAAAACTTGGGAGAATACTTTAGTAGATTGTCAAAAACAAATCAAGAAAAAGTGGTTAAAGGAAAAGACATCAAATTCGTCTAGGAACCTAAGTAGAGGTGAATGCAAAAACAAATTCTCAATAATGATCACACTCTTGAGCCAGATCACAGACCAACAGGAAGCTCACAATTTCAAGCCATGGATGTTCTACATCATGAGTACCATATGCAACAAAAATGAACATTTTGATTTATCCATATTCATCAATGATTGCTTGTGTAAACAAGTCATGGAAGAGAACTCACGAGTTCAGGATGACATCTTATGTTGTATTCTTTATGGCAAGCCAAGGAGCTTTCATTGGATTGAACACCGTAGAGCCACGACAACATGCTCATGTATACTATCACTTGCTATATTTGGACTACATGAAATCTCTCAAGCATTACAAAAAGGTGGATGGTGCCTTCCTTATGCATTTGGTACAGCCAATAGAAGATTACATACACATCAAGATTTCAAAGAAGGCAAGAGCTATCATTTCAAATTGGACATATTAAAATATATAATTTCCTACTTTCACATACATTCAGGTACCAAGTTTTGCATCATATCCATATACGTTGTCAAGGTACGAGAGTCACGAAGTCATATGGAATATCTTCAAGTCTCTACGATGCATTTTTTGTTGAGATGAAGACACAAATTGGAAGTGGATTTTCCAATTTAGCATGGAATATACAAGTGCAAGACTATTGCAAATTCTAAGTTCATCAATGGAGAAATGGCCAAGTTCAATTTCAATCCCTTCTATGAAAAATGTACCTATGATACTAAAAGTGTCATGCAAAAGAGGTTGGGGATCAAATTCATGCATGCTCTAAAAGTTGAAGACTATTGAACCAATTGTGCAAAAAGAAGTTTGAGATGTGAAAAAGGGATTTTTGTCATGACCCTTTTCCTAGCTGACCTTAACCATCAACGATATTAATTAAAAAGTGTTTTTAACACTATATATATAAAATCAGATTTTGAAATTTCAAAATCTTGGCGCTAGGAATTGGGCCCATGTGCCCTATCCATGTTGCATATTTATAAGTCTTTTGAATTCTGGTTTGGTTTGTCTGGAACGTTCGGGTATTTTCCACGTTTCCATAAGATAATACCTACCAGGACGCAAAACCTAGCAGTACTCTAAGGTTGGGATGAAAACCTTAGCCTTCTCTAGTCAATTTCCTCTCAGGATCGCAACATTCTGATCAAGATTGATTTTTTATGTGTAGCGCAAGACTAATCATCAAGTGTCGATTGCCAGTCACTGAGTTTGGAGAGGAATCATACTATTGCTCCAAGTTGCAGGCCACCTATTTCACCACTCAATAAGTGTCTTCCACCAGTGAGCAGTCAAGGATGCAAAGATGCAACTATCCACCAGCACAAGGTATAACAGTAAGCAGATCTACAATGTTTTTGGGTGATATTGACCAGCAGGCACCACTCTTCTAGGATCTTCAACTGAGATACCTCAGAGGTAAACCTGCAACCATCAAAGTGCTACACACAGCACTATCACTGCTGCTCACCCACTTGGAATTGCACAATCTTTACTCAGATCTCAACCATAGTCAGGAGACACATAGAAAGTGCTTATTTAGACCTCAATCATAGTGGAGGAATACATAGATGGTGCTTAAAATGGGTGACCAACCAATGAAAGGTGTAATAGGTGTCAATTCTAGCTGGATCTTGAAATAAATTTACAATTTTAATTTCCTTCATTGATAACATTGGAAAGTAAGACACTGAGTTATCATGCAACTCCTAAACTCGTCAGATTTGAACAGTCAATTCTATATTCCTCCTCAAGTTGGTTTCCAATCACTATCATTTTTTGTGATGAATGATTGAAATGTGAATTAGTGAAGTACCAATGATTAAGTGCAAGAATAGTACATTGGTATCAGAGCCACTTTTTCTAGCCAACCTGTGGGACAATTTGATCCAGATTCATGTAAAGGAGTGATGAGGAAATTAGGTATCAGTAAAGGGAGAAGATAAAAGAGGAAACCATGGTTGACAGGAATGAATAAGTAAACATTCAAAAAAAATTAGAAAGGAAAACAGGGAGCTGACCAAGGAATTTTGGACCTCCATGAGAGAGTCCATGGCTGAAATAGTTTGGACTTTGAGAGGAATGAATCAATAATGGAGTGTTGGTAGACAATTTTACAGAAGAGCAGCAACTACCACCAAGACAAGAGGATGACATGGCAAGGTATTATGCAGAGTACAGTGCCCTAAGTCCAGCGATCTGCCGTGACATGTCCTTCATGGAGTGCTATGATATGAAAACAAGGAATGAGCATAGAAGGGGAAGGAGATGTCATTAGGATCAACCCTGGAGAGACATACAACAGCGGTTGGGAAAGATCATATACCCACTTATGATAGAACGAATAATTGTACAACTAGGGCATGGTTGCAAAAGTTGGATAACTACTTCTCATTGAACCCCATGTATGAGGAGGAAGAGATCAAGTTTGCCACCCTTCACCCAGAGGATGTGGTTCATGAAAGGTGGTACCACAGATGGTGACTCAACGAAATGGTTCAATTACTTCAATCAAAAATTGATGGAGAGGTTTGATAGGAAGGATTCAAAGATTCATTTCAGAGAGTTAGCATAGCTGAGACAAGAGGGTACAATTGAGCATTATGTGGCAAAGTTTCAAAGGCTATTAGTAATGGCTCCAAATGTGACAAAGAGGAGGCTCATAGTACTATTTGTAGAGGATCTAGCCAAACCACTGAAGGGTTTGATAAGGGCATTTGATCAAAGTTCCATGCACAAAACCATCAAGAGAGCTTTGAATTTGGGGGATTCAATGACTAGGAATGAATTCTACTCCAAAAATGCACCATTCAGTCAGCAAAAGAAACTTTTTTATAAGGGTTTCCCTCAACCTAAGGCTCTACCTTCAAAACCAAGTGGGATTGAAGAATCCAAGAACAAACTTCAAAGCAAAAAAAATATACTTTCCTTGTAGGGAGCTATGGGAGCTAGGACCCCAAATGTTTGGGAAAGGGGGACAGGTACACTACATAGAGATGGTTTTCGATGAGGATTCAAAGATGGAAAAACTCAAACCCAAGGTTGTAGTTGATGAAGCAGGACATAAAGGCAAGGAGGAGAAGAGTCATCAAGAGGCACACTTGCTACACTTTCAAGAGCACCCAAGTATTATCCTTTTTGAGTCAGAGGAGTCTTACAAGGAGAGAGAGTGACAATTTTGATTGATAGTGGGGTTACCCACAACTTCATCAATGAGGGTTTGGTGACTAGGATGAGATTGAGAATAGATGATTTTGAGGGATTCAAGGTTACAATGGCTGATGGGTTTACTATTCCATGCAAAAAAGGATTCAGTATCTAGGGAAACATAGAGTGCAAGATGACTTTTATGTGCTTGGCATCGGTGAAACAGATTTGATTTTGGGTGTGCAATGGTTGCATTCACGTGGCAAGTTTACACAAAACTATCAAACTATAGAGTTGAGATTCAAATTCGAAGGAAAGGAGGTGGTTCTTTGAGGCCTATCCAATGGGGTTCCCAAGATTGTTTCGGAAAAAAAGATGGAGAGGGATTTTCGTAGAGACCAAGTGGCTTGGATAGTAGAGTGTTTGATTACAGACACAAGTTTATCCAAGGATGGAAGATCTTATCCTATTGACATTCTGATGTCCCTTACCCAGCTAGTTCTAAGGTTGTTGGATGATAAAGGATTTGAAACTCTTATTCCCACCCCAAGGGTCCTTTGCAATTGTAAAACCTTGAAATAGTACCTACATCACCATTTGTATACATGTCCACATTCCTATATGTTAGCTTCAATATCTAGCATCTAGAAATCAGACATAATCATACTTGCAGAATGAAAGACATAAGAAGAGTCACTCAGCCCATCAGGAGAGGGGAATCCTTAAGGGGCCTAAGGTCTACCACCTCCTATTGCCCAACCCTTGTCTCAGGCCTGCGGTGCAGAGTGCCTAGGTGGAACCCCCACCCCTCCATGACCTAACCCTTGCTTCGGGCCTCTGGGGCAGAATGCCCAACCCTTGCTTCGGGCCTCTGGGGCGGAACCTGGGTGGGGTTTTTAAACAAACCACTTAAGTCATGATTGACCTCTCCTGGCAGGATTACAGGCACAATTCAGACAATTGATATTGCAGTCAACACATATGCAATCATTAGTACTTCATTTGTATTTACATATATTATGCAATAAGAGTATTCGATATGATCAGACAGTTCATTGAGTCCTAACATGGAGGTAAATCAGAATACAGAACTAAATTAAGCAATGTTCATGTCTACATGTTCATTATGTTCTTTTGCCATTCAATACATCCTGCAGGTCCAATATTAGTTCGATACAAATGTAACTTGCAAAAATCAAATATAAATGCAGATTAATCATCATTAGAACCATATCTATAGAAGATAAACCATTTGGCCTATGATCAGTCAAGGACTACACAGTCTGCCTAAGTACACTACTGATTTCCAGTCTAGTGAAGTCTGTTTCCAGATTCAATATCAAGAAGGCATGGTTCCAACACATTAGAAGCGACTCTGTGCATTCCATGAATAAAGTCTATTGGTTATATTTAATAGTACACAGATCGGCTGGGCAAACAAGGTTCATGCAGCATGTTTATGTCAGATTGAAGATAACCAAACATTAAAGCTAAGTGAGTAGTCTCACCTAATCTGTTGTATCTTCCCATGTCTCCTTATTCCTTAATCACTTCCCTTCAACCTTACATTTGATTGATCATAGAATAAAAACATATATAAATAAATGTTAAAATATTCATTTTTATATTAAGATCATAATTACTTATAAGGCTCAATAATTGCTACAAGCATCATTATTGCAATGATCGTATATATATATATATATGATTATTTCTAATAAACATTTATATATCATTATGTAAATAGTATATATATGTTATTTCTTATATATATACTTTACTTATTTCATATTATCCTTTATAAAATTTATCTATACCTATGTATATATATAAATATTAATAATCATATAAATAATCATCATCCTTACATGATGATTGCATCTAAATATTAATAATATTCCAAAAGATATTACTTACTTACTGATTCTTTTACTCAGAATATACTCATATACTCCTGATTTTTCCATCAATCACAATATGCTTTTATATATTATTTTCTATCTTCCTTTCCCCATATTGCTTGCTGTTCTCTTTAAAAAACCCCCCTTCAATATCCCCGATGATAGCAAAGTGTAAATTTTAATGATCAGATTTAATGCACAGAAAATTAATTCAAATCAGACACAATAACACAATAGATACCCTGGGAAAACCCTCCTCTTGAGGGAGAAAAACCCAGCAACAAAGATCTCTCTTATATATATAAATAGTGGCAACAATTCTCTTTACAATGAGGCCAATCACAAGGCCAGTATTCAGCACCAACTTTAGATGCAAAACAGATAATAATCTGCCCTTCCTTGAAACCTAAATCTGCACTTGGAGAAATTCGCAATCTGCTCTTGGAGAAAATTCGCACTTGAATGAAGGAGAGAAACGAACTTGCTTGATGATGGAAAGGATGGAAATGACCTTGTATAAATACACAATGAGAGAGAGGTTGCACCTCTTCATGTACAAGGTCGGCCAAAATAGAGAAATATAATTACAATTAAAATATGCGAATTACAAGGAAGGTCGGCCCTTTTAGAAATTACATTGTTGCCAAGTGAAGTGCCCCTTCACATTAAATATCACATATAAATAAATAGCCGATAGGCTATATTAATTTATGTCTTCACTCGTGGCTAGAAGGATGAACCCGAAGCTGCCATATCATTAACACAAAGGACATGCCTTTTGGTGGAAATCGCATCTTTTTGTCTTTCTATTAGGAGTCGTTGCCTTCCACATTATAATTATGAGCTATATATAAATCGCAGCACCCATATGCAATTCTATTAATTTATTTTTAGCTTCTTTTATGGGTTGGCCAGTTATATACGATGCTTCTTTTATTTGTATATAAGTCACTCCATGTTAATATAAGAAGTCTAGCATAACAATTATAATGATGTTGGCCAGCATAGAATCTCGATGCCTTCAATATTTGCTGCTATGTTACTAATTAGCATGGGTGATTTAAGATGTATACCCAATGATATTTAGGTTGCTGGTAATTACATCTTGCTTTGTATATTTATTATTTATTTTATGTTTATTATTTTATATTAATGTGGTATATATGTATTTTGGTATTTAATATCTATGTTGTTATATTTGATATTTATACTTATAATATTATCTTACAATAATTATAATTATAATAATAGTCAATATTTTCTTTTTATAATTTTAATATTTATTTTATTCATTTATTTGTATTTTAATGCGTTACAATTTCGGGGTCATAACAGACATCCAATCTATCTTGGATAAGCATAGAAAGGTGTTTAGCAATATTCCTTCAAGGTTGCCACCAGATAGAGGTTTTCAGCATGTGATTGAGTTGGAGGAAGAAGTGAAACCAATCATTACTACACCTTATCATCATCCTTGAAGGCACGAGTAAGAGATTGAGAAGGTAATTAAGGAGTTGTTAGATATGAGACATATACGATCAAGATCTAGCCCATTTGCTTCTTCCACGGTATTGGTCAAGAAGGACGGTACTATGAGGATGTGCATCAATTACAAAACCCTTAATAAGAAGACAATCAAGAACAGCTACCCCATTCCCAGGATCAACGATTTGATAGATGAGTTTCACGAAGCAATGTACTTTTTTAAGATTGATCTACAATCAAGGAATCATCAAATAAGGCTAAGAGATGAGGATGTACATTAAACATCTTTCAGATGTCATTATGGGCATTATGAGTTCTTGGTCATGCCATTTAGGTTAACTAATGCACCTACCACATTCTAGTCTTGCATTAATCAAGTATTAATTAAGTAGATGTGGAAATTTGTACTAGTTTTCTTTGATGACATTATGATTTATAATAAAAAGTGGGAGGATCATTTGAGGCACAAAAATGAGGTGCTTGGTATTCTAGAGCAGCAGTCATTCTTTGCAAAAGCATCAAAATGGAAGTTTGGATTGACAAAGATATTATATCTAGGGAACAAAATTAGTGCCCAAGGGGTTAGTGTGGATGATGAGAAAATTGAGGCAATCATGGATTTGCCTCCACCTAGGAATATAGTAAATAATACACTTTGAGAGGGTTTTTTGGTGTTTGCAACTATTACAAGAGGTTTATCAAAGAGTTTTCATAGATAGCAGCCCCAGTGACACATCTGACAATGAAGTGATCTTTCTCTTGGAGTGATTCAGCACAGAAAGCTTTTGATAAGTTCAAGGAAGTAATCAATTCATGCTCCATTTTGGCTATTCCAAATTTTTCACTTCCTTTTGTTTTGGAGTGTGATGCTTCAAGAGAGCGGATCAAAGTGGTTTTGAAGCAAAACAAACATCCCATGGCATTTGAGAGGGGGAAGCTCAAGGAGATAGAGTGGAGTTTTCTATCTACGAAAAGGATATGCTAACCATCATGCATGCACTAGCCAGGTTCAGACAATATTTGGTTTGTGGGAAATTTGTGGTAATGATATAGTTTGAAGTTCTTCCTCAATCAAAAGGATTTGAATGATGATAGAAAAAACGGGTATGTAAGCAACAAGACTATGATTTTGACATTGAGTATATTAAAGGAAAGAATAATGTTGTGGCTGATGCATTATCTAGGAAGCCTTACCTGTGTTCCACGACTGATATATCTACTGATTGGAGGGTTTCTATAATAGTTGAGTATGCCAAGAACACATTTGATATTGATATTTTGGATGCCAAGCTACAAGAAAATAGGTATAAGGTATTTGATGAGCTCATCCTCTATAAGGACTAAATGTATCTTGTCCCAAAATCGAAGATGAAGGAGAGAATATTGAGGGCATGTCATGACACACCACTAGTCGGTCACCAAGGTACTACAAGACATTCAAGTTGGTAAGAGAGTGTTTTCAATGGAAGAGACTCAAGGATGATGTTGTGAGGCATGTTAGGGAGTGCTTGACTTGTCACGAACAAAGCAAAACATGTATTTCCAACTAGTTTGTTACAGCCCAATCCCATTCCAAATCAAAAATGGAAAAGCATCTCCATGGATTTTATCATGGGTCTTCCAAAAGTGCAAGCTAAGGATTGTATCTTTGTGGTAGTACATAGAGTCACTAAGTATGATCACTTGTATCTTCATAATATAAAGGTACACAGGTGGCTGATTTGTTTTTTAGAGATGTATCTAAACGACATGAGTTGCCAACGAATATTATGAGTGACAAGGACAGCAGGTTCATTAGTTTGTTTTGGCAAGAACTTTTTTGATTGACTAGTATAGAGTTGACTTCAAGCACTAGCTATCACCCTCAATAGATGGGCAAAGTTAGATTGTGAACAAATAGATAGAAGGATATTTGAGGAATTATATTACGAGGCAACAAACAACATGGATTAAGTGACCCCATGTTGGAGGGTATTGCTACAACTCCACTCATCATATGTTTATAGATATGACTCCTTTAAAGGCACTATACGATTATGATGCATCATCATTTTGTTGGCATTTCAATTTGCACCTTTGGAGTGCGAATTGGAATTGGACAGCTATGCACAGTTAGACTGCTCTTCGAATCAGGAGGGGAAACTCCCTCTTTGTTGATTATGCGTAGTAAAAAAATACTAAACTAATTGCTTATCTTTTTATCTCAGCTGAGAGCACAAGGTTACAAAACTCTTTGCGTTGTAGCTGAGGTTTTCTCTGGTTTCGCAACTTCAACTAAAACTAAGCTTAAACTAGTGACACTTCTAAATTCTCAAGTAAATTCAGAGCAAGAGATGTTAGAAGTAAACAAGGAATGATCGATACACACAAAGCTTAAACAAACTTATTTCCAGAACACATCTGAAGACTCATTGTACTTTTAGATGTAAGCTGGAAATAAAGATTATGAAAGCAAAAAATGAAACAATGACACTGAAAGATTTTGAGATCGTAGATCAAAGCAAGGTAGGCATAAGATTTATTTCCTCAAACTCCAACAGTAATAACAAATCTAGGATAGTAGATTGTAGCTAAAATAGGCATACAATTTACAATCAAACCAAATTACACTTAACAAAGTTCAACATATACTGAATAACAAAGTAGCAGGCCAAAATAAGCTCAATGTTTTGTTATCACAAGCACGGTTAAAACTAAATGGGCAAGGTTGCCCTTATTTATACACAAACAAGGTGTAGGGAACCCTAAAATCTCCTTGTGTTTACAACTAGTCTTGCCAACATGCAAGATTTACATCTCAGACTAAACAAAAGATAATTGATAGCTATCTATCTACTAACATCAGTTAACTAACTCAACTAAAAGAAAGGCTCCAACTTCACAATTGATATCTCCAAGGATTAGATATGCATGAAAGAGAACAGCCAGTTAACGTGGAAAAGGCATCAAGTTAACTACTGCCTTCACTTGAGCTCTATTCTTGGAAAACATTGCATGCACCAAATGGTGTCTCACTGATTGATAACTCTGGCGGCTCTGCAACTGGAGTGATAAACTCTGTTTCTTCTGCAGTTTTATGCTTTTGATGCTTCTCTTGATTTTTCAATGGAAGAGTATTGAATGATGAAAACCGTGAAGTTTGACTATGAACATGCCTATATTCAGACAAGTTTTGCACAAATGCTAGAAATAGCTTCATTGGTTTTTCTTTAGAAAAAGGCAGATTCTTTTGGAAAAGATTTGAGCTTTGGGTTTTGTAGAGAATGTCATTGTGAAGAGGCCTATATCATCAAATTTTGAAAAAGCTATTTTTTTCAAGAACATGCAAGATCCTCTAAAAAATAGAAGCAACAAAGCAATTTTTTTGAAAAAAATGTGACATATGGGTTTTTTAGATATTCATGTGCTGAAGAGACCCAGATCGTCCGTTTTCGAAAAACTGAATTTTTCCGGAAAAAAAAAAAGATCTAGAAAAGTGGAAGCCACAAAAGCAATTTTTCCGAAAAAATATGAGGCCTGGGTTTTGTAGATAATATTATTATGTCAAAAAATATGTGGATTTCTTGAACATGCGTGATATCCTAAAATTTAGGAGCCGAAGAAGCAAACAAAAAAATTTCCAATCTTGAAGAAGAATGAAAAAGAAGACCTAAATCGATGAAAATTGAAAATCTTGACCACTTGTTTCTGAAAAGTGATGCCCTAGAAAAAAAGATCATGAAAAAGTAATCTTTTGTGCTTTCCAAACTCGAATCCACGAAGAATGCTGAAAAATTCCTTCATTTGAGCCTTCAAATCCTGTTGAGAAGAAAAATTTGTGTTTCTTCCTCTTGAAGCTAACCTACAATTTGAGAATAATGAATGTTCAAGGCTTTCTTTTGGAGATAAAAGCACTTTGCATGCAAAACCCTAAAATTTAGGAGTTTGTGCATGAAGATAGAAACTTTGTTTGCTCCTCCAACTTCGTTTGCATGAAAATTTGACCTTGTTTACTTCACCAAGGCGAATCCCTACTTTATAGCTGATTTTTCTCCAAAAAGCAACGCATGAATGAAAATTTGACTAAGGCATGAGCCTTTGAGCACCCCTGGCTAGCTGGGGCGCCTAAGCTCACCAGTGTTAGCAAATTTTCCTTGATTTTCAAATTTTTTGAGGCTTTTTTTTTTTTTTGGTGTCCGTTCGATCTTCGATTGCTGGCGTTTGATAGGTCCTCTGAGCTGTCTAATGGATTCACTACGGAGCTGGACTAAATCCAGGATGAATCTCTTGGAAGTGGCTAACCCTAAAAACTGGTTTTGAATGCCTTAATTTCTAGGCGCCCCTAGCCTTCAGGGGCACTTTTCTTTGCCAAAATTGGCCATTTTTTTATGATTCTTGTGATTTGAAATTTCCCCCTTTGATGAGACATTTATGCTTGATCTACAATTTTGGGCGTTTGATGGATCTTGTCGTCAGGCTGAGATATGCATTGGAAAGCCTGAAGAATTTTGGAAAGAACGACCAATTTTGCAAACCTTAAAAACTGCATTTGATGGTTCAAAAGTCTGGGCGCCCCTGGCTAACAGGGGCGCTTTTATTCACCAAACTTACACAAATTTTGATCTTCATTTTCCATTTGATTTTCCTTTGACTTTCTTCTTTTTCCATTTGATCTTCATTTTCGGGCATTTTACAAATCCTGTGAACTGGATGCTGGACTTGTTGGAAAGCTTACTCAAATCTAGAAAGAACCCGTTTGAAGCTGCAAACCCTAGAAGCACTTTAGACTACCTGAAATCTTGGGCACCCTTGACCAACAGGGGCACTTTTCTATTCCAGACTTAACCAAATTTCCAATGATTTTCAACCTTCTCGTGCTTCGCGTTCACCACTTCGTCAACTGCGTTGAGCACCTTTGCTGACGACGACTAAGTTGACTATTTCGCATGCGTGACAAATAGAAACTGAAAATATTCTAAGCCATTGAAGCCTAGGTACCTTCCTTGGCCAAGGGCGCCCAAGGTCTCCAGTGTTTGAATAATTTTTGCAATTTTCAACTTTTTGAATTCCCCTCTGTTCACTGTTTTTCGAGCATCCTTCACCATAGATTGTTTTGTGCAGTGTTTGAGACTTAGATTCTAACACCTAGTAGCTGGCCATCCTCCATTGATGACCTCAGAGGTCCTAACTTTTCTTCTGAAAAAGCGAAATAGACCACCAAAGAAAAACTGACTTTTTGACGATTCTGACTAGACCAATGTGATCATGACGTAAAATCAACCAATCAAAATCAATTTGAGCCTTTTCTACAAAGATTCTATTTTTAACCATTTTCCCTAAAAATAGGGTCTGAAACCCTAATTTCAAAATTTTCCAAAATTTTGCGAGCATCCTTTTGACAGTAAACCTAGAAAAACCCTATGGTCCATTCATTTTTCAAAAATTTCTAAAAATAGAAAATTGCTATTTTTAAAAAGTTTGACCTTTTTTGACTTTTGACAACAATTTTACAAGATTTTGACCATTTATACCAAAATGCCTTAATGAAGCAAAAATTTTAATTTTGGGCTACAATATTTGGCTCTGTCTAGGGACCATGTCGGATACTTACGGCATAGGAGAACCAAGAATCTTTGGATATTTAAGCGTAGACCAGTGTCTTATTAGTTGGGCATCAGAGTCGGGATCATTTCTAAACCACCTATTAGTTGGAACTTGGAACTTTCCCTACAATCACCTAAAACACGACAAAAACTTCACGGAACGGGGAAACACATTTCGACATAACGCAAACATTATGGAAAGGGGAAACACATTACGAAAATAGAAAAAAAAAAAAATTACTCCATCCCCGAAGTGTTGTGACCTTTTTTCACACATCGCCCCATTGCAAATGGGGACCCCCTATTTTCGCTTTTTGCCTCGGTGTTGCAACTGCTTATCACTTGTCTTTTTACAATGAGGTCATCATTTTGAGAGTTTCAAGTCAGTCTTTTGAGAATCATGAGCCAAGTCAGTAATCCATGCTTGAATCAGTGCGTAAACATCATGGAAGTGCTCAGAAGGCCCAGGAAACGAAGATCGCCTGTGCATTCGGCCAATTCTGACACTTCCTACTTTTTAGGAAATTTTGCTTTTTCGCTTTTTCATTTTTGGCATTTTTGGACCAAACGGGGTTCCCTATTTTTTAGGGTTTTGCTTTTTCTATTTTTAGAAAGTTTCTGTTTTTTGAAAGTTTCTATATTTGGAAAGGTCTCGAATTCCAAAAATCCACTCAGAAGTTCAAAAAAATCAAAAAATCTCTGAGAAAATCAAAGAGAAAATTGAAAAATCATTGAAAAATCTGGAAAAACAAGTAAAAAGCATGAAAAATCAGACTTAAAGGCATCAAAATTCTGGAAAATCAATCAAATCTGAAGCAAAATCACAGAAAATCAACTCAAAAAAGGAGTGAAATTCATGAAGAATCTGGTTAAATCTGGAATTCGCCAAGATCAAGGTATGAAAGATGTCTGGAAGCTCATAAAGTCCGCCTTAGCCTCAAAGAGAAGATGCCAAAAGGTTTGGAAGTCCGCCATCCACTCAAAAGGAAGTGCCAAGAGCTTTGGAAGTCCGCCATGCACATGCCAAGAGGTTGGAAAGTCCGCCTAGGCACATGGGAAGGAAAAAAAATCAAGAATTTTGCTAAGTATTGGTGCCTAGCAAGGAGAATTTCAAAAATTTTGCCTAAGAGAAAGATCCTAAAAAGGAAAAATCGAGATTTTGGCTAAGTGTTGTGATATTTCCAAGAGGCAAAGTGTTAAGGAAAATGCTAAAATCCTTGGAAGTCCGCCATGTTCAAAGAAGGAATGTCCAAGACCATCCAAAGTCTGCCCTCACATGTCTAGACATCTTTGAAGTCCGCCCTAGAAAAGAGGGACGTCCAAGATGTTTGTCCAAAAAGGTTAAAGGTCCGCCATGGTCTATGAAGGGAAAAAAATTGATTTTTGCCAAGTGTTTGGTGCCTAGTCAAGGGAAATTCGAAAATTTGCCTAAGTATAGAGGCTAAAGGATTAAAAATTGAGATTTTTGACTAAGCATCATGACATTTTCAAGAGGTCAAGTGCTAAGATTGAAAGGACAAGTGCTAAAGAAATTAGGCTATGGCAAAGAAAAAAATGAAGTATGCCTAGCACAAAAGCGAAGAGAAATTTAAATTTCGCCTAAAGTCTTGGATGTCTAGAGGAAGATACAGAGAAAAATGTGCAAGACAAGGAGAAAGGAAGGATCGTCCTTGATCAAAAGGAATAAGAATTTGTCAAGCATAAAGGAAATTCGCCTGATGAGGACATCCAGACAAGGATCTTGCCTAGAAAAATTCGACTGAGCAAGAAAAAAATTGACTTTGGCAGAAGAAAATAGGCTCAGTGCAATTTAAAATTTGACTTTGGCAGAAGAAAATAGGGATCTGGCATAACATTTATCGACGGAATGGCTAAAATTTTGGCTTAGCTAAACGAAATTGGGAATAAAATTGGAAAATAAACTTTTGGCCAAAAGAGGAGATTGGATAAAAAATAAATGACAAAAGTCTTGAAAGTTTGCCTTGATAAAATAAATAAAACAAGTCTCAAAGAGTTCGACTTCTAGAGAGAGAGTATGGCAAATTAGTGAGAATTCCGACTTCGGGAGATTAAAATGGAGAATTAAATATGAAATATGCCCGTGCCAAGATGAAAATTGCAAAGAGAGTATGGAATTCGCTTTGAAATGATAAATTCGACACAAAATTCACTGTGACTTCAGGAGAGAGAGTGTTAAAAATTTAACTTCGGAGCTAGAATTCAGGAGAGAGAAAATCTGAATTTGTTTATTTTATTTCTTGCAGGTGGATGACGACACGAGGCGAATCTTCAAAGAAGAAGCAATGGCGTGGAATGGTGGCAAGTCTGCTTCAAGCCAAATGGAGTGAGGGAAAAAGGATGGGACAAGCATGAGAAAGTCCAACCTTGCCTAAGCATAGCATGTCCAAACCTTTGTAAGGCATGTTCAAGGCAAAATAAAGTCTGACCTGGATAAGAAAATGTCTTGAGCATCATGAAGTCCGACTTTGACTGAAGAAAAACATCCAAGCTCATGTGAAGTCCGCCCAAGGAGAGGATGAGAAAATTATCTAAAACTCAAAAAATTGGCTAAGTGTTGATACCTTGGGGAGAAGAATTCACTAAGTATTGGACGGAAAACAGGAAGGATGAAGAGGAAAATAAAGAGGAAGTGAACAAGATCCTTGTCCAGAGATGGAATTTGTCCTACATAGCACAAGCCAAATTCAAAATTGAAGAAAAATCCACAGGCAAAGTGTTGATAGTCCATGTGAAGGTGGTACAAAATGAACTTGAATAGCCAAATTTTGGCTAAGTATGGGAAATACTTCGCAGAGGAAATTCCAATTTCCTCCATTGTGGCGAAATCACAGAGGCATTCTTCTCCAGATTCTAGGCACTTGAAAGAAGCAATCAGGACAACTTCTTGAGGGATTTCATCTCCTGAAGAATTAAAGACAAGCTTCCAATCAGAATCAGATGGTGACAATAAGAGTGTTCCAATCACATCTCCATACTTAGACAATTTCTCGACACAAATTGGAGAATTCAGAGAGGAAATCCCAAGGAATAGCATCAACCCAGTTCAAGCAGGAGGAAGTTCAAAGCAACCAACTTCAAGTCCAGACACCCACTCCAAGGGGAGAATTCCAGATCTCAAAGATTCCAGTACAGGCAAGAAGAAGAAATCAAAGTCTCAAAAGGGATCCAAGATCAAAGCTAGGAAGGAACAAGCACAACGGACAAAGTCATCGACAGGGAAAATATTCTAAGGCAAGCACGTGGAAGAAAAACGAAGCAACCAAGGAAGACATCCAGCATGCTGAGGTGGCGCCTCGTCATCTTCCAACCAATCAAATTGTTCCAAATCAACATGCAACAACATTCTATTTTATTGTTGATTTATATTTGGCAAAAGGGACAAGTGTCCTCAAATGAAATTTTCTCATTGGTCGAAAGTGACAAACCCTAATTAGGGTTTTATTTTGTAATCTCGGCCATTGATTTGAAATCAATCTTGGCCATTGAATTGTAATTGGGGAGCCTATAAATTGAGCTCGCCCCTCATTTGTAAAGTGTGGAGACAACATATGAGATTGTTGCATTGAGACTATTTCGAATAATAAAAGCTCTTATGCATGATTTGCTTTGAATAACTTTTATTATCAAATAGTAAGCGAGGTTGCATATCTTCTTTCGCCATAGATTAAAGTTAGAATTAGATTAAGTAGAATTTGCTTTGAAAGTTGGTTAAGTGAATGAGAGATTGATCGTATTGATTCAATGGTGAAGTATTGCTCATACTTTCTTCGAATGGATGATTTGCATTCGATGCGTAAAGTTAGCCTGAGCTCATAATTGTGGAAGCTTAACTTCAGCTTCATTCGAGGTTTGAAAATTATCATCACACCCCTTGAAGATTGCACCCATTTTGCGTATGTTGTCCAGCAGGAGGCGAAACAAAGTGTGGTTTATCCCCTTCACCGAGTCCTTACTGTCTCTTGAATTCTTAGGCATAGAATAGACCTCCTAAACCCTTATCCTTTTGCTATTTTTTGAGATCCACCTTGAAAGTCCTAAGTGAAGAAAGCCTTTAATGATAGATTCGCCTAAGTCCCACACTTGTGAAAAGTTCTTTAACGTAAGTCCCCTTGTTCATTACCAACATATCACAACGGCCATTGAGCTTATCCACACGTCGAGACCCAACAAAAGAAACCTTGGAATCGCCATATGATCTTCTCGCAATCTTAGCATACGCGGTGGTTTTTCAAGAGAGGATAGAGTGTCTTTGGACATTTTATTTTGTGTGTTCGGTGGATGATAAAATGTACACCAACACGAAGGAATGAAGTGCTTTAGATATTGTCCACTGTGTGGAAGCGAGAATGGATTATAACAATGTCGCTTCTGCCTAAAAGGCTTTACTATTCTTTTGATGGGTATCGCAGGAGACAATCCCTCTGGGATGAAGATTCTCAAGTTTTCATATACCCAGGCAAAGGCACTCTGACAAAAGTTAGAATATGATGCAAATGGGAAAAATGATACCACTGAGGCATTAGTTATGTTGTCGTCCATCCTTGGGATGTTGAATGCTTCAAACCAATCGATCGAGTTCCAAACTCAGTTTCTATAATGTCGTAGGTGATCCTTTTTGACCTGGAAATATCCTTTGATTGGCTCATCGATCAGCTCCACATCCCCTTTAACACATAGGAGTTTGATTCCCATGCCTTCGGCATTTTGGAGGCCTAACAAAAGTGCCTCTTTTTTAGCTTCAGTGAATTTCAATTGTAGGCAATATGCAAATGGGTACTGTTGTCAAATAAGGTTTGCACCCTTGCTAAGCTATGAAATTCAGCAACCTATTGACACATGGGCACACTTTGAGGTTGTGGGTGACCTGAGAATGAAGTGGACCTCCAAATTATGGGCTGGTTCCCCTTAAGATAAATTGAAAATACTAAAAGATGATAAGGAAAAGCGTAAGAAGGATATGCTTGAAATTTAGAACCTATCACTATCAGCTAGTACACCAAAGATAAAGTTTTGACAAAGTTGTTGAAACTCACAAAAAACTCAATAAAGTTGAACAATCTCACAACACAGAGATTTATGTCTGCAAAAATGATTCTATGTAAGGTTTTGACTGTTCTAATGCTTAAACACAAGGAAAACATTGATGTTTTCACAAATATAAATGCAATAAAAAGATATCACTAACATAAACCTGCACTATGACATAATATTCTTTACATCTAACATTGATGGAATATGATAAAATAAAGGATAACACAGAATTTTATCATGTAATTCACAACCAATACTAAAACAACAAAGAAAATAGGTGAAAGAAATGACTTTCTATTGAGAAAAAATGAGAATCTATATTACAAAGGCCAATGAGTTACAAAGTGTGAACAAAGCTCTCACAGCAATCTCTCAACCAAGAACTAGAGAAAATAAGAAAGAAGAGAAGAACTTATAGAAAAGGCTCTCAAAATTCAAATTTTGGCTCCAAGAAAAATGTGTTGTCCACCTTCTCCTTCAAACAAGGCATGAAACTGAAGATGCTCCACCAAATGTGCAAAAAGAGTTGTCAAAACTCAAACTACTCCAAAGGGTCGTATGAAACTGAAAATCCCTCAAAAAGAGGAACATAATTGAACGTGAACTCCTGTTTTGTGTAAAAGACCAGGTGTCTCTCAACCTGAACACTGTTTGAGAATACTGAGTTTTTGTTTGTTTTTTTGTATTTTGATTTTTTGTAGGTTTTTTGCATATAAAGAGAAAATGCGATTTTGCAAGGAAATGACTGGAAAAATAATATAAAATACCAGATGCATATAAACTACAAAATATAGATCAAATCTTGATGCCAGATGGTTTATTGATCATTCTGAATGATTACACTGCGATTTAATCAACATGCAAAGAAAAAGGCAATAACATTTATTGTGAAAACCTGGTTATTGCAGCCACCATAAAATGATGAAGAAAAGGTACGGCCAGTTTCAGAACTCAAATCTCCAGCGTCAGAAACGATCCAGAAGACCCCAGAGACCTAGGCGTCCAACTTGCAGAAGACAGAAGACCAAAAGGCAAGGCGTATTCTCCAGTAAAGAAAGTACGGCCCTTGCTAGTACAAATGTACAGCCCAGCCAACAGCATTAAATAAAGTACGGCCCTTGAAGAGTGTGCCAAATCACAGAACAAGAATGAGTGAATCGCCTTACTGCTTAGATGAAAGATCTCTATCAAAAACCCTTTTTGATATTACTCCAGTAAGCACAAATGCAACCTCTAAATGAAGTCGCCCTGTTGACAATCTTCAACTGATATTTCACAATCTCAGTATGTCAGATTCTAAAGAGGGAACGTTCTTCAAAACCTGTTGATCTGCAGAAACCCTGGTTTCTCAAACCCCAATGCTCTCTGAGAGATGAATAAAGACAAATTAGAATAATCAACATATGAATTCAATTTTCCTTCAGCTGAATATATAAGTTCTCTCAAGAATTCGACCCTTTCTCAAAAATCAATTAAAATGCATTTAATAATATTAATTCGCCTCTTTTTGACTTAGGCAATAATATTAAAATAATGGCGTCCCCTTTTAATAAATAAATAATTATTCATTATAATAATAATTATCCTTTATTATAAAGTAATAAATACTTTATAATATGCCATTAATCATTAATATTTTAATGTATCATTAAAGTGACTTTATAACATAAAGTCAAAATAATAATTATTTAATAATCATTAAATGCCCATTATTCTCCATCTGCTCATCAAACTGTCAAACTGGATCAAAACTGAGCTGACCAGCAAAATCAAGTGCCCCTGCTAAAAATAGCAACTCCTGCCTGCCTGACTTACTATAAATAGTAAGTACCTCTAAATCACTCTGAAAATGCCTGCAAGGCCCCAAACCTGAATCAACTGCTGGAGTGATGTTCCCAACGCTAGATAACTGCCTCAAATGATCCTCTAAACACTTCTGCTAGCCCACGAGGATCTGAATGATAGGCTAACCTCAAACATCACAGTACTGTCTAGGAAGGGGACATTACAGTCCGCCCTCCCTGAAATTGCTTGTCCTCAAACAATCTCAGCTCTGGATGCTGTAAAATCTCCTCTGACTCCCAAGTAGCATCCTCAACCGGCAAGTCTCTCCATTTGATCAAATACTCTTTGATAACTTGCCTCCGAAGATGTCTCTCTCTAACATCGAGGATGGCCTCAGGCACTAATATCAACTTCCCCTCATCATCCAGGGGTGGCAGCACTGGAGAGGGGATCACATGCTGACCCAATGCCTTCTTCAAGCGTGAGACATGAAATACGTTATGAACCCTGCTATCCGCCGGTAAGTCCAACTCATAAGCAACTTCGCCCACTCGTCTGATAACACGGAATGGACCATAGTAACGAGGTTTCAACTTCTCTACACCACTCTTCCGTAGAGTAGACTGACGATATGGCTATAACATGAGATACACCATGTCACCCACTGCAAAGGAACGCTCAACCCTTTTCTGATCAGCATACTGCTTCTGCTAATTTTGTGCCCGCTGGATATTGTCTCTAAGGGACCTCAAAATGTCCTGCTGACTCTGCATCATGTCACTTGCGCTAGGCACTCTGCTATCACTCAATATTAAATCCAAAAGGTTGGGCGCCTCATACCCGTACAATGCCATGAAGGGCGTCATCTGTATAGTCATGTGGTGAGTAGAGTTATAACAGTACTCACAGAGGTATATCCACCTCACCCAAGCTCTCTATTGTCTAGCTATGTAATTGCGCAGATAACCTTCCACCTACTTAATGACAATTTTTGCCTGTCCATCTGTCTGTGGATGGTAGCTGGTACTCGGTGTCAGTTCAGTCCCACAAAGTCTAAACAACTCCTGCCAAAAGTTGCTCATGAACCGACTGTCTCTATCGCTGACTATAGTCCAAGGCAAACCATGTAACCTGAATACCTCTCTGAAGAACAGCTCTGCAATCTGCGATGCTGTGAATGTCGTAGTGATCGGGAAAAAGTGCGCATATTTTGTCAACCGATCGACAACTACGTATATGCAATCTTTACCTTGGACTTTCGGCAAGCCCGTGATAAAGTCCATCGATAAACACTCCCACTTCCTGTCAGGTATCGGAAGTGGCTGAAGCAATCCACAGGATGTGTGTTCTTGCTTGTTCTGCTGGCAAACAGAACACTCACATACATACTGAAGAACATCAGTCTTTAGCCCTTTCCAAGTAAACCGTTCCCGTACCAGCTTATATGTCTTGAAATAACCGAGATGGCCCGCCATAGGAAGATCGTGAAAGGCTCTCAGAACTGTATCCCTCAACTCTGAATCAGGAACCAGAAAAATCCGCCCTACTATCCTGCTCTGTCCCATCAACAATGCTAGAAGCCCATGGGTTCTTAGCATACTCAGTAATGATCCGATGCCTCCAATCCTCGGAAATTTGTGCCATAGCATTCAACTGAGGTCTGCGAGACAAGGCATCAGCTACAACATTCTGCTTCCCCTTAATGAAGGTGATGTCAAAGTCATACGACTGTAGTTTGCTGACCCATTTTTGCTGTCTCTCATTTAGGTCTCGCTGTCCAAGGAAATGTTTCAGGCTGTTGTGGTCTGTACGCACACTGAACTTGCTGCCTACCAAGTATTGCCTGAACTTAGCCAAAGCATGCATAATGGCTAACATTTCCTTATCATAAATGTTGTAAAACCTCTCAGGACCCCTAAGCTTCCTGCTCTCAAAAGCAATAGGGTGCCTCTCCTGCACCAAAATAGCACCAATGCCCTCTCCTGAAGCATCGCAGAACAAATCAAATGATTTCGTAAAGTCAGGTAATGCTAGCACTGGACATGAAGTCATGATCACCTTAAACCTGTCAAAGCACTCCTGAGCCTGTGGTGACCAAGTAAAAGCCCCTTTCTTTGTCAAATCAGTAAGGGGTGCGGCGTGACGTGAGAATCCACTAACAAATCTCCTATAAAAAGCACACAACCCAATGAATCCTCTGAGCTACGTAAGGTTCTCGGGTACTGGCCAATCAACTATAGCTCGGACCTTCTCAGGGTCCATACTAACTCCCTTGGCACTGATGATGTGCCCCAAATACAACAACTCAGCCATGCCTAGCTCACACTTGGACTCCTTGGCATAAAAGGACTCCTCCGCCAAGATACCCAAAACTGTATCCAAGTGAGCTAAATGCTCCTCCCATGACCTACTGTACACCAGGATGTCATCGAAGAAGACCAACACAAATCTCCGCAGCTGAGGACTGAAGACCCTGTTCATGGTAGACTGAAAGGTAGCAGGTGCATTGGTTAAACCGAAAGGCATAACCAAGAACTCGAAGTGACCGCAATGGCATCTAAAGGCGGTTTTCTCTATGTCCTGCTCCCTCATCTGAATCTGATGGTACCCAGATCTCAAGTCAATCTTCGTAAAGAAGATAGCACCGTGCAACTCATCAATCAACTCATCGATGCGGCATATCGGGTACCTGTTCTTAATTGTTTTCTTATTGAGTTGGCGGTAATCTATACACATCCGAAGTGATCCATCCTTTTTCTTCACCAATACGACCGATGAAGCAAAAGGTGACTTGCTAGGTCTAATATGCCCCATAGCCAACAGCTCGTTGATTGTCTTCTCTATCTAATCCTTGAGCCGTTTTGGATGCCTATAGGGTGTAATCATAATGGGTTTTGCGCCCTCCTCCAACTCGATAATGTGCTCAGTGCCTCTGTCTGGAGGTCTGCCAGGTGGAATGTCGTTAAACACTTTAGAGTGTTTAGTCCTCAGTATCTAAATGTCTGGATGGTACTCAACCTTTTGCTGCTCCTGCTGTGCTGGCAATAACATACACTCTATAGCCCAAACAACCATATCATGACGAATGAGTCTCTCCATCCGCCTGTATGAAACCATCCTCAAATTACTATCTCTGATGGCCTTGATGACATGAGGTTTCCCATTTACCTTGAACTTCATCTCCATGTCCTGTAGATTGAGTGTGAACTCACCCAAATCGTGAAGCCATGCCATCCCTAACACCACATCAGTATTTCCCATATTAACATAGAATTCAGTCTTGAACTCATAGTTGTTCAGCCGCATCGGAAGATTTGTTATCTTTCTATCACGTTTGAGGGTGTACCCATCAGCGACCTTGACTCGAATACCCTCAAACTCTTCAATCTATATACCTCGTCTCTCTACCAACCGTGCATCTATGAAATTATGAGTAGCACCAATATCGAGTAGAGTGATTACTTTCTGACTTGCTAGGAGCCCACGAAGTCTAAAAGATCCATCTCTATGAAGACTAGTCAAATGTGCCTCCTGTAGCTTCCTTCCTCCTTCATTATCACCGTCATTTTCAGACCTTTCATCATCTGAATGCTCTGAATCAGCTTGCTGGTCTGACAGATCAGATTGCTCTTCTCCCTCATAAAACCACTCCATCTGGTTATTTTTCACCTTGGGACGAAGAGGACATACATGTTTCTCATCATAGGGTGCCTTGCACCAAAAACGTATTTTTTTCTTTCGTAAATCATTCAATGTTTTTCTGTCAAATGGTGGTGCATTTTGTCTCTTAGGATCAGGTGGATCCCTCTTTCTATCAAATGGCCTATTCCTGTCAAATGACCTATTAGGCCTCGTATAGGGTGTCGAACCTGAAGTGAACTTGCTGCGAGGTGCTGCAAGCTCCATGCTACATGCCTTCCTCATGGCCTCCCGAAGAGTAGGAGGATCAAATGCCTTGACCCAACCTCTCATAGGCTCCATCAAACCCTCGACGAAGAGAATAACAAGTCTCCTCTCAGAAATGCCTGTCACCATGACTGCAACCCTCTGAAACTCACCTATGTAGGTGATGTAAGTGCTCCTTGGTTTGCTTGCACAATCAATTAAGAAGACTTTTCACTGTCTTCATCCAGGAACCTGATCCCTTTCTAGGTTCTTGCTAGGCTTAGATTATTGGCTAAGTCCTGTCTCAACTCTTCTCCAAGAGCCTCACTCCTTGTGCTTCACCTTAGAGGACTGACACCACTTGAACTTGCAAAGCTCTCTCCTACACTTAGAAGACTCTAAGTGCCAATATCACACAAAACATTGAACTGCTTGCAGGGGTGTTAGAGACACTAAAAACTTGCCAAACACATCCATTTATATCCATATTTGATGGTCTTCAATCTTCCTCTTTACCGATTCCAAGAATTTGCCTTGAAGAGGCCTAATTCCTTGTAGCCCTTGACAGTGACCTTTTTGCTTTTCTTGCTCAAACTGTCCAAACAACCTGGCAAACAAATTGCACTTTCAGACACCCTTTTGGAACCTTTAAAAGATTCACAGGGTTTTAGACCCCTGACTCCTTCGTACAGTGGGTTCCTACAATCTAGGGCAAATAGGGCTAATAGGCCTAATTCCTAGGGTTACACTGGTTTCTTGCTCCTTTCTCACACAAATGGATTGGATAGGCCACAATCCTTCTAACATGTCAAGATGTGACTAAACCCTACCTGGAACCGTACTTGTTCCATACTGTACCTCCTTCCCCTGCCTATGTTCTTCAAATTTTCACTGCCAAACCTCTAACCGGGCGCCTTTAGCTCACCTAGGGTTTGTTAATACTTTCTACTGCTCGACACTTCAAGACTCCTACCACTTCCTATGTACAGACCAATGACTCCCCTAGCAAATCCATCCATTCTCAGGAAATTCCTGTGGCTAGATTTCATGGGGGAGCCATGAAAAGACTAACTGCTCAAAACAGAAACTACAAACCCTCTAGACCCTAATCTATGAACTCAAAACACTAATTTAGCACAAAACAACTTGACCACTGAATGAAAAAGACTTAAAACTTCACTATGAACACGAATACAATGCCAAATCAGTATATACAATGCATTTGATATCACTGTTTCTCAAGATACTCAAGAAAAACACAGAAATTCCAGAATTCTCTCTATTCCCATCAACCAAAAACTTGATAACAACAATTCACTCACCATGCATTCGAGCCACACCTTACATAGATGCCATTTTCCAAGTTTTAAGGGATGTTGGTCGATCCCACACTCCTAACTTTTAGGGGATCCGAGATAACTAAGTTGCATGCAACCTGACAAATGTTGTCATGCAACTTTGCAACAACTTTTTGCAACTTCCCATCATTGTGTCCTCTTCCTAACTTCTAGGACCTCTAACTCCTTGATTTTGAGCCATCAACTCCCTTAACTGCCTCTTGGCATCTTCTAACAACTTAGATGTGTTTAGAACACATTTAATGCTCTATTCCAAACTTAAGCTACTAAGGCTAATTAAAGCAAAAGTAATTAACAAGGACTAAACTATGGTGACCTTAGTCCTAGTGACTAACTCACCAATTCCACACACAAGCAAGACCTTCTAAGGTCCAAAATAAACACACTATTACCCTGACTTGGCTAAGGTCAGGTACAAGCCAAAATTGATTGTTAACAAAATGGAGTTTAGCTTAGGTGCTCCTGCACCAGTAGGAATCCAAATTGCCTGTCTGTCTAAGCTGAGTTAGCTCTCTGAAATAAAGCTTTGGATCCTTCTTGTCGAATCACTCTATGAACCTGCTGGTGAATTCCTAGTAAGTAGTAACTGTATGATGGCCAAGTGTGTACATGCCATGATGCCACCAATCATGCGCCAACCCGTCAAGATGCAATGTGGCAAACTTAATGGCCTCGTCCTCCTGCATAGGTCTCAATGATAGGTAATTATTTAGTTTTTGTACCCAAGACCTCGCTGAACTTTTATCAGAACCATCAAAATAAGGCAAGGTAATCTTGCAAACTGCATACTGTAAATCTTTGTTCACCTGTGGTTGTGGCTGCTGATGCTGAGGAGCTCTGCGGTCAAATCTACCTCCCCCTCTAGGTTTATGCACATCCATAAACTCATGAAAAGTCAAAGCCTGCCTGATCTCAAGTGCTAAAGACATACTCACCATGAAATCTAGTCACATCTGCCACTGACATGCCATTGTGTGGCTGAAACTCCTGATGATGACCCTGCTGCCCTGCCTCCGGAGTCGAAGGTGGTGTCTCTCTAGGTATGAATGTAGATTGTCCAGGCCTACGCTCATGATAGATAGGTGATGACTGCCGCGGTGTTGATACCAAAGGCTGGTCCACGCCTGCAATCCTGCTTGTATGCCCTATCTGAATATAGTGCGGCTGGGATGGAGTATACTGCCTCATCATGCCCATCAACTAGGACATCATGTCCATCATGTTGTCGTGCCTGTGTCTAAACTCCTCATCAGTAATGTCACCTTCTGCATGCGCTTTCCCTAGATCCCTATGTGTTTCTGCAGGAATCTCACAATCTGCCATCAGTGTTGTGACACTATTCTCACTGCTATTCGAACTCGATCTGTGAATACCCAGAACCCCTAATACTCTCTCACCTTCACGAATAGGTGGACCTGTCCAATCCTCAACTCTGCCTGTTCCTCTACCCTTACTGTAGAAAATGATGTCTCTACTCATGAAAAAGCATCAAAAAAGCACACTTATGACTAAAAAAAAACAGGATGGCAGGAATTTTGTGCTCTGATACCACTATAAGAGACCAGGTGTCTCTCAACCCGAACACTGTCTGAGAATACTGAGTTTTTGCTTGTTTTTCTGTATTTTGATTTTTTGTAGGTTTTTTGCATATAAAGAGAAAATGCGATTTTGCAAGGAAATGACTGGAAAAATAATATAAAATACCAGATGCATATATACTACAAAATATAGATCAAATCTCGATGCCAGATGGTTTATTGATCATTCTGAATGATTACACTGCAATTTAATCAACATGCAAAGAAAAAGGCAATAACATTTATTCTGAAAACCTGGTTATTGCAGCCACCATAAAATGATGAAGAAAAGGTACAGCCAGCTTCAAAACTCAAATCTCCAACCTCAGAAACGATGCAGAAGACCCCAAAGACCTAGGCGTCCAACTTGCAAAGACAGAAGACCTAAAGGCAAGGCGTATTCTCCAGTAAAGAAAGTACGGCCCTTGCTGGTACAAATGTACGGCCCAACCAGCAACATTAAATAAAGTACGGCCCTTGAAGAGTGTGCCAAATCACAGAACAAGAATGAGTGAATCGCCTTATTGCTTAGATGAAAGATCTCTGTCAAAAACCCTTTCTGATATTACTCCAGTAAGCACAAATGCAACCTCTAAATGAAGTCGCCTTGTTGACAATCTTCAACTGATATTTCACAATCTCAGTATGTCAAATCCTGAAGAGGGACTGTTCTTCAAAACCTGTTGATCTGTAGAAACCCTGGTTTCTCAAACCCCAATGCTCTCCAAAAGATGAATAAAGACAAATTAGAATAATCAACATATGAGTTTGATTTGCCTTCAACTGAATATATAAGTTCTCTCAAGAATTCGACCCTTTCTCAAAAATCAATTAAAATGCATTTAATAATATTAATTCACCTCTTTTTGACTTAGGCAATAATATTAAAATAATGGCGTCCCCTTTTAATGAATAAATAATTATTTATTATAATAATAATTCTCCTTTATTATAAAGTAATAAATACTTTATAATATGCCATTAATCATTAATATTTTAATATATCATTAAAGTGACTTTATAACATAAAGTCAAAATAATAATTATTTAATAATCATTAAATGCTCCATTATTCTCCATCTGCTCATCAAACTGTCAAACTGGGTCGAAACTGAGCTGACCAGCTAAATCAGGTGCCCCTGCTAAAAATAGCAACTCCTGCCTGCCTGACTTACTATAAATAGTAAGTACCTCTAAATCACTCTGAAAATGCCTGCAAGGCCCCAAACCTGAATCAACTGCTGGAGTGATGTTCCCAACGCTAGATAACTGCCTCAGATGATCCTCTAAACACTTCTGCCAGCCTACGAAGATCTGAATGATAGGCTAACCTCAAACATCACGATACTGTCTAGGAAGGGGACATTACATTTTGTGCCTTAAATCACTCCTTGACTTAAGCAAAGTCAAACTGAACTCAAAACTGAACTCAAACTCCTGATTTCCCCCCATTTGTTGGCATAATTTACTCAACCATCTTCATGACTCATACAAGTCATCAAAAGCTCAAATTGAACTCCTTTGACTAAGTCCAATAATATTCAAATTACTTTTATTTGCATTTCATGATATCATTTATTTAAAAATGATTTATTATATCATTTTAAATAAAGATTTACAATTTTTATGAATGCAAACGATAAAGACTTCATCTATTTTGCTTTGTCGTTTAAGGCACTTAATTTTTATATTCACCAATAACATTTATTTGAAAATGATTTATAATTATCATTTTTAAAATAAATGATTATACAATTTTGAACTTTCAAAAAATGCAAAAAACTAAAGACTCCTTTGTCTTTTTAAAAGCCAAATATATAAAAATTGAGTTGAAAGGCTAAGTTATAAGTTTGGTGAATATTTGAAAAGATTATTGAAAAATAATCCTAAGGCATTTTTAGAGTGTGCCACGACTTAAAAGACAAGTGAATAAAGTTTTGAAAAAAATAAATGATAAGGCAAAAATGCCTTTACTTTGCATCAAACCTTCTAGGTTTTCGACAAAACCTAAAAAGAAAGAAAGAAACTTCATTTGGTTTATACTTTTCATTAGCCGTGATCTGGAAACTTTTGCTGAAGCGCCGCCATATATCTTCAAACCCTAGCCGCCATTGAGCTCGAAATCTCTGTGTTAAGGGCCATTTTCTAATAGATTCAAGACGCTTGGAGCATGGTAAGTCTAATTTTCTCTAAACTGGAACTTTCCTTTGTCTTTTTAAAAGCTTTTACAAGCTTATATGGCGCGGCCCAGCACTTTTCTAATGCTTTCCTCTGTGTTTCTATCTTTTTATTGCTGTTCATTTTCCTGGGCGTTGTCATTAATGATCACTTAAGTTTTGAATGGCTTCTAAAGAATAAAGACGGGTTTATGGTGTTGTTGAGAATCATAATTCACTAAGTCTGAAGTTCTTCTGGGTCAGATTCAATCTACAAGAGCAAAATATCTATCAATTTCCATAATCTGCTTTGAAGATCAAAACTCCCATAAATATGGGTGAGGAAGACACGTCTTTAAGTTTTAGGGAGGCACGAATTTAGGGAGATGCTTCTCATAGAAACACGTCTCTTCAATCCACATGTCTCTTATATTTAATCCCTTCGACTTTAACAAAGCCGACGATTTGTCATCAACCATAAATCAAGACATATATGCATTTGATTTATTTAAAGCAGATTATACTTAGGATTGGAGATTTGATATAAATAATGATAATGCATGAATGCAATCATTATTTATATCTGACCGAAGCTACCTTTTTTTCAACACTCCCTCTTAGCTAGGGAAGAGAACTCCAATCAAGTACATAAAGTGATATCACCTAACTCGTGATATCAGAAGATATGGTATGCTTTTGAAAGTGTCAAGTCACATGACATTCTTCATAACACATCTTCATTATGGTATGTGCACTGACATCAAGTCACATGATGTCTACCATAAATAAATCATGGCATATCCACATATATATATACATATCCACCATGAATAAGGATCATAATGATCTTCAAATTGATATCAAGTCTTATGATATCTATCAAAATGTCCAAAAATACTATCATGACATGTCCACGGATATCAAGTCACATGATATCCATCATGATAGTGAAACTAATCATTGTAAAGTCGTCACCTTACAATGTCAAAGTGTTCATTATCGAAAGATCATCACCTTTCAATAATGTACACAAAGGGGGTGAGCCCATACAGTCATGGAGTCACTCACATGACAAAAGAGTTTACACATTAAACATCTTTAAAACATATTAGTACAAAATAAACAATTTGAGTCTCAAAAACAACTTACATTTCAACCATACCAAGCTTCTTCCTGAAAGGGTTCAATTTTGACTTTGAAAAGAGTTATGGTGAATGTCAGTTGTTTGATTATTTGTACTAATATACTCCAACTAGATTACATTCCTTTCTAACATGTCTCTTATATAATGGTAAGGAAACTCTATATGCTTTTGATCAATTAATCTCACAAGCAATTTACGAAGCCATACTGCTTCTCTTGCACCCATAGAAGCAGAAATATATTCGGCTTTTGTTGTACTTAGTGCCATAGAAGATTGCTTCCTGCTACACCAGGATATCATTGCAGACCTCAACCTAAAACAACACCTAGAGACACTCTTTCGATCATTTTCTTTAGGTTCAGTAAGCTCCCTCTGAATCTTCAAGCACTTGCATCAACCTCCTGGCTTTAACGTCCAAGATTGCCTGTAACACTTGCTTTAGAGAAATGGATTTCAATGCACACCTCTGTAGAGATTCAGGGTTGTCCCTTTTAACCTCATTTCAAATCCCTCTATTATAAATAGGTTTGCGGAGCTACCAATGTTAGATCCAGGTTGCCTGACAAGAGCAATTCTGATCTCATCTGCTGAAGAGGTACTTCAAGGATTTAACATCAACACTGCAACCCTTACTGAATCATGGAACTCCCTCTGAAGGTTAAATCTCCCTCTTCGAGGAGATGTCTTCAGCCATTCATTCAGTCCCATGGCTGCAAGTTGTGTCTCTATTCTCTTATTCTCTGAAAAGTAATTTCTTGGTCCATCCTAATGTACATTAAGAAGAGATTACTTAATAGTTCATATGACTCAACTATTCCAAAAAGAAATACAAATGCTAGAAGCATACATGATTTGTTATCTTAATATTATAGCTTCAATCAATAACTATGTAAAGATTCATGAACATTATTCAAACATGAAATACTTATCTCATGAAATCAAAATCCTGTACGCAGAAAAATGGGGGATCGATATCAACGACCACGATATCTGCTCTCTCTGCCCTTTAGGTGGCATCGATTGCTTCAGAAATACAGATCATAGAAGTGGCTCCAATCCAAAGTCGCAGAGGCACCAACACTCATAATAATCAGATTATTCATGTCCAAGTTTTCATCCAGCCATGAACTTCACTTTCTGAAAGGTATCGGCTAACAGTACTTATGCTACTCTAGGAAGGAGTAGTGATTTCTAAGATTGATCTGTGGCTGCGTAGCCTTCAGCTCTTGCCACCCGTCCGATCATAGTATTTAGTATCACATGGATTGCAATGCCAAACGCCCTTACTCTAAGATCAGAAATCCACGCACACTCATTCCATTGCGGCTCATCTGCTAAGGTCCGAGTCAATTATGAAGCAACGTAGCCTTGCCATCTTTGCTCCCGAACAATATTCTTTGTGCCACAAACGTGAGAAAGGATCATGTTCATCATCTCGGCATTATTACTTTCTTGAACGGAGCCTTGATCAATTCCGTGCGCAGTACCACTCTCCTTCCAATCGGGACATCCTCAGACACAGGGATCATGAATCGAACAACAATATGCAAACAACCGTCGCTAGTGTCTTTCCTCCCGTAATGATGAATGTTGAGTACAACCCGTCAAGATGCCCGAACAAAACACTTAGTTCACCACGGATTTGCCTCAATGCACCTTCCTACAGTGGCATAGAGTCTTGAATTCCTTGATGGTCAAACCTTAATCGCTGAACGTATATTTGTCTTTATGCACAATTGTTCACGACACCTCCAGGTAACCTCGATATGGTTCAGTGAGACCAGTCGATGATTTAAAGAGACAATCTGCTAGCAATCCAGATATTTTTATCTTTGCTACTTTCCCTCATATGGTCGCTAGCAAACAAATTGATTCCTTAAGACTTCGAATACAAACACGCGTCATTAAGCCTGGAGTTTCCACTTTAATGACTTCGCACGTTTATAATTGCCCATAATACTACGGCCAATTCTATGAATGTCGGTGACGAATGCACTATGCAATTAAACGTCACTAGCATTCATGAATACCAAACGTAAACTTAAGACAACCAATATATATATACATATAACCTTAGGCTTCCTCATATACATTAGCAAGATATCGCCGGCGGTGTGAATGCAGGACGTATAGAGTTCCCCGCATTGTAGCGAAGATCTTCCAGTAATTACATATTTCTTCGCTAAGTTCCAAAACATCCAACCTCCCAACACCACCGATATATTTGTCTATATCCTTCCCGTGGCTTTAATATTGCATCTTTGAAATGCTTGACAATCGGTCATATAATTGACGCCATATAAGTTCTTTTTTCCGGAGAATGAAATCCCGATATCAGTCGCCTCCAATAATACTCCCACGATACCGATAGTGAAGGCACAAACAGTAAGCATATTTGTTGAGGGAATAATCCCGTCGCAAGAATGTAAGAAGGGTGCCACGATCTCAATACTCTTCCGCCTTTGTATTTCCGGCACAAAACTTATCAATGAAAACACGAATTTAGAGGACGCCTTAGCAGAGAGCTTTTACAGCAAGTCACTAGATTGTATAATCAATCCATCATAACGATCAACCAAAGATACAGTGTCCAGTCAAGCATAATGTTATCTGCTGCTTCGTCCAAGTGACCACGGGGCAAATCTCCTGCAAGTGGCTGCGTAGCCTTCGGCTCTCGCCACCCGCACCATCTGTGGTCTCCTGTGCGCTTCTGACAAGTTTGTTGTATCTTCCTCCAGGGGTCTCCAGTGACGGCTCTTCAGGAACAATGTCGCACTAGGCAGAGTGCGCGCCTGAAAGGAATGTAGATCAAAAATTCAGACTTGTGAATTTTATAACCTGGCTCTGATACCATGTTGTTGAGAATCATAATTCACTAAGTCTGAAGTTCTTCTAGGTCAGATTCAATCTACAAGAGCAAAATATCTATCAATTTCCATAATCTGCTTTGAAGATCAAAACTCCCATAAATATGGGTGAGGAAGACACATCTTTAAGATTTAGGGAGGCACGAATTTAGGGAGATGCTTCTCATAGAAACACGTCTCTTCAATCCACATGTCTCTTATATTTAATCCCTTCGACTTTAACAAAGCCGATGATTTGTCATCAACCATAAATCAAGACATATATGCATTCGATTTATTTAAAGCAGATTATACTTAGGATTGGAGATTTGATATAAATAATGATAATGCATGAATGCAATCATTATTTATATCTGACCGAAGCTACCTATTTTCAACATATGGCTAAGTTTCTCCACATACAACTGCAAGGTAAGCTGAAAAGTCATGTCTTCCAGCTCAACCGTTTCTCTGAAAATTTGTTCTTTTTCTTCATAATGAAAGCTGCGGCCTTGGCTGTAAGAGAGTTTCATGAGTTTCTCTTTTGATATAAAACTTAAGTTAACCAGATCTTCCTTTTTTGCTTGGAAATGATCAAAAGAAAAGATATTTTTTTGCGCATCAGGCTATTATAACTTTGAGTTTTTGAAAACTCATAGATATAGCCACAGCTTTGGCTCCTTTCTAATTCTTTTCTTTTTGGAATTTTCTATAAATTCAAGCTGCTGCCTTCAACCCCTGATGGGCATTTGATACTCAGAAAAAATAAATAAAAATTAAAGCCGCCATGAACAAATCTGTTTTGAGTTTAAACTTCTTGTAAAATAACAGAAAAATTTGCTATTTCTACATCTGGGTATCTCCATTTGCTTTTGTATTTAGAGGCAATCATTCGAAAAATTTCACTGTTCTGTACACTTGAATATATTTACTGTTGTAATGTTTTCCTCTCTGAGAATAAAATAGACTCTATTCAAGTTGTATTGATGAATCATAGCCTTAGTTTGTTCTTCTGAAAATGGATATTTCATTTCTTCCTTGTATTCTACAATATATGTAGAAACCCTCATAAACTTGTAGCTGGAAATTCCTGTTTCTGTGCACATTTGGAAGACTCTTTATCCTCATTCTGGATATCTTGAGCGTTGTAATATTCATTCATATAATAATATCAGCTCTGATTCTTATGAACTAATAATCTGTCCTCTTCTTGGTATGAAGAAATCTGCAATAAAAAGGTATTATGCATTCAAAAATACACAAAAGACTTGTATGTAATGCAATGATCCCTTTTATATGAGGCTGTTCTCAGCAGGAACTTCTAACCTCATGATAAACTTGTAGCACAAAACTTAAATGAGTTGGGCTCTACCCTTGTGGGAGCCACATTTTACCCCACTCATATTGATACCTTGACAATCAGCAGCAAAACATCTCCTGTATCTGCACATGACACAAACAATGTTAGAAAAAAGATGGATCAATGATTCTTTTCTGGTGCTCTGCTTTTCTTTTTAACTGGTGAATGATTGATAGGATGTACATTCCATTTCTGTTGGTAATGTAGGGATAAGATGAAATGTGATTCCTCATTGCTCTAACATCACCCCTCACAATTTTGCAGGTAAACTTTGGAGCTGGAGTTGAAATTGATGTTGGAGCTGAAAAAAAAGATCAACACAACTACGACAATGATTCATCATTCCAGGCAATGACGAATCGCCTTCTCACCTTATTGTTACATTACTTCCAATTGTGTAATGCATGCTTTCTTTCATTCAACATTTGATTAGGAATCAAAACAGGCTACTCCCACGGCTTGTGTGGGATTACAGAACATTTTTCTCAATAAATGAATTATTCATGGCATGCAATGGCTTCCATTATTTTTCTGAATTTATTTTGTCTGCACAATGCAACAATGCAATTGCAATTGTTCTAAAACATATATTTTGTAATCAAGGATGATTTTCCTACATTTTGTTCTTAAATCTGCAATGCCTTATACAAAACAATTGCTACAGTTGAATGGTTCAGTCTGAACATTGTTTTCTTCAATGAAATTTGTTTATTTTCTGGTTTGTTGAACTGTTCAACCAATTTAGTCTAAACTGTTGAATGATTTTGCAAATCATTCCGAAACAAACCTTCATTTTGAGAACAAAAATTTCATTTGATGACTTGTAATAAAAAAATTTGTATCCCAGCAAATAATTTCCCTCTAAGTTACACTAATTTATGCGGGAAGCATAAAATTAGCAACAGGTACAAGTGTCCTTTAGGGGAGATGATCATTTTGCCTACTCTTGAATCTACAATTGAACACTCCCCATCAAACTGTGTTGTCCATAACTTTGTATCCTTTATTAGTCTCTTTTCATGACAAGCAATGTCCTGGTCTTCAGTTTTTATCTCTGACAGAGTCACATAATTACTAGGACCCGATTCTTGATATAAAATCTAGGCTAGGGGGTCTAGGGATTTCACCACTATGAATCGAGATTTGGGCTCAGGTTCTATCTTGATTTCGCCCTCCTTAACAGGAATGGTTGCAGACTGTTAGTGTTTTAAGTAGCTACGGGAGGTATTTCCCAAAAGAATAATTACATAAGGCTAGTCGGCCTATTATCATAAACAAATATTGATTCTTCTAGGTCAGCTCAAGACGAGATTGTCACCTAGATTGGTATATATAGGAGAGAGACTCTCCTCATTAATCATTCAATTTCATCAATCCGATTTTCTGATCTGCAGGAGCAAGTTCAGCATTCAAGAAGGAGATTCACTTATTCTTGTTGCTCAGAAATTCGCACTATCTACAGTGCTGATTTATTGTGTTATAATCTGCCTCTCTAGGCCTAATTCTGGAGTGCTATTTCTGCACTATTGTACCTGATCTATAAGATTAAATTTCTGTTGGGTTTTTTTTCCTTGAGTAGAAGGGTTTCCCAGGATAAACTTTGTGTCTCATGTTCTGAGTTATTTATTTTTTGTTTTTTGTGCATATCTGATCTAAAATTAACATGGTATTAGAGCCAGGTTCAGGAAGAACTGATCAGATTTGGCAAAGCAATGTGTGGAAGACAATTCTGTCTAGACTATGTCATGAGAGGGATTTCTGGAGAAATCTGATCGCTTGCTAGAGAAGTTCGATATTCTAAGGAAGTGAATCAGAATAAGACAAAACTGCCTGGTAAGCAAGTAGCTCAATCAGCATTTGCAAAAAGACAAAAAAGGCTAATATTGGGCTGCTCTCATAAAGGGACGATTATATTCACAAAAATAAAAATAAATAAATAAATAAATAATTGAAGATTGCTTGGTAGGAAAATCGCGGCTACAGGAAGCGAAATATTGTGTGTGCCAAGTCAGACTAGCTATCTATCGATGAAGTCTAAGATTGAATAAAATATTGAGTTTGGAAGGGGATCCGAGTGAGAAGAAATGCCGATGCTTCTCAAAGAGGAAGTCGCTACCATATTAGCAAGAAGACGAGATCGTCATCACCCATTACTTGGTTTCATCAAGAGGAGCTTGCCATCTATCGTCCATACATCATTATATATGATATTGGTGGAGGCTTTAGGAAGCAAAAGGTGTCAGATCAAAGACTGTCGGATTTTACTCTGGGGTATATCTAAGTGATGGAAAAAAAAGTCAAGGATTGCCGACAGCGATTTTTGAAGATTTGTCCATTCTGAAGGAGGCAATTCGAATAATGACATCTGCAAAAGACAACACTGAATATTTCGAATAAGATAGGGAAATTATCTTTGGTGTTGTCTTAAAAGGCATCGTTCCAATAAAACAAAGCGCAGGAGTTCCCCACTACGACTGGAGGTTCAATCTAGGAGGACGTCATCAACAGTTCGATTGAGGATTGTGAAAGAAGAAACATTGTTATTGCTAATCTTGTTGGGACGTCAAAATCAAAGGAGACATCTTGAGAGCAACCTGTGAAGGAGACAATGTGTTTGGCATCATTCCGGTGTCAACCCAGATTGTAATCCATCAAAGCAATACATGAGAAGTTTGGGATTGAATGTCAAGAGTTTGTCAAATTGTCACCTTTTGTAGCAACTTATTTGCTTGAGATTACAGTCATACTTTAGTATGGGAAATCAGAAATATATGTGCTTTGCATCATACTTTCATTTGTCCATTTAGATAAGTCTTATGCAAGTCACTTTATGCATTGGAAATCATTATATAAACTCAAGTCACTTTATGCATTGGAAATCTATGATGTCATACTTTAGTATGGGAAATCAGAAATATATGTGCTTTGCATCATACTTTCATTTGTCCATTTAGATAAGTCTTATGCAAGTCACTTTATGCATTGGAAATCATTATATAAACTCAAGTCACTTTATGCATTGGAAATCTATGATGTCATACTTTAGTATGGGAAATCAGAAATATATGTGCTTTGCATCATACTTTCATTTGTCCATTTAGATAAGTCTTATGTAAGTCACTTTATGCATTGGAAATCTATGATGGGAGATTGCTGACAACGATTGAGTATGAGGATATATGTAAAATTGCATGAATTCAGAGGTCAATGGGAATACTATGAAAGCACTGATTGGTTACCACTTTGACAAATCTAAGGAGTCTGAGGAAGTCCTTGATAGATTCTTAGAATTCAAGGCACAAGTTGAGAACATATCCGAGAAGAGGATTAAGGTCCTAAGATCAGGGGGAGTACTCTTCCAGAGGATTTCGTAATTTTTGTATTGAGGCAGGGATCAAGAGGGAGTTCTGTGTTTCGTACAATCCTCAGCAAAATGAACCTTTTTTTTGGTACTGTGTTTCAAGCAAAATTGGGCGCGAGGCATGCCAAGAGGCAGCATAATGGGCATACAAAAGAAACGCAACCGAGTTTGGGGGCTGCTCAGTGTAGGGGACAGGCATCATTCGGCTTGACCCCCCTGCGTGTGGAAGGCAAAGCTTCATGAAGGAAGCCAAGACAAGCTTCTCACAATAGTGGAGAGAGAAGTTCTGAAGAATCTATTCAAAACAAGCTAAGTATGGCAAGGTCCAAAATGGTGTTGAGGAATGCAATCCAGCTTCAGAGGGAGTCACAGCATTATTAAGATATTCTCCTTATGTCATGGGAATGGTCAGAACGATGGTTTGATCTGTCGTAATGTATATTTCTCTGAGATGGAGAAATATGACGCGAAAGCCCTTGTAGTGTATTTCTCTAAGATGGAGAAATATGAGGTGAAAGCCCTTGTAGCATATATTTCTCTAAGACGGAGAAATATGAAGTGAAAGCCCTTGTAGCGTATATTTGTTTGAGACGGAGAAATATGAGGTGAAAACCCTGGTAGCATATATTTCTCCGAGACAGAGAAATATGAGGTGAAAACCCTTGTAGTGTATATTTCTCTGAAATGGAGAAATATGAGGTGAAAGCCCTTGTAGTGTATAGTTCTCTGAGATGGAGAAATATGAGGTGAAAGCCCTTGTAGCGTATATTTCTATGAGACGGAAAAATATGAGGTGAAAGCCCTTGTAGTGTATATTTCTCTGAGACCGAAAAATATGAGGTGAAAACCCTTGTACATATCACATCTCTAAGACTGAGCAGTGTTTCCCAAAATTGGGTGTAGCCATTGTGGATGTCATGTTGAGAGAATCCATGATCAGATATCTGTGAATACCTCCCTGGCTAAGAGGGAGTATTAGTGTTTTAAGTAGCTACAGGAGGTATTTCCCAAAAGAATAATTACATAAGGCTAGTCAACCTATTTATCATAAACAAATATTGATTCTTCTAGGTCAGCTCAAGAGGAGATTGTCACCTAGATTGGTATATATAGGAGAGAGACTCTCCTCATTAATCATTCAATTTCATCAAATCTGATTTTTTGATCTGCAAAAGCAAGTTCGGCATTCAAGAAGGAGATTCACTTATTCTTTGTTGCTCAAAAATTCGTACTATCTACAGTGTTGATTTATTGTGTTATAATCTGCCTCTCTAGGCCTGATTTTGGAGTGCTATTTCTGCACTATTGTACCTGATCTATAAGATTAAATCTCTGTTGGGTTTTTCTCCCTTGAGTAGAAGGGTTTCCCAGGATAAATTATGTGTCTCATGTTCTGAGTTATTTATTTTTTGTTTTATGTGCATATCTGATCTAAAATTAACACAGAGGACCAATATAATTGCATCGCACCACCAAGATCTCTACAAAAGCTCTGGCTCAACAACATCCCGTAGCTAGTTGGAATGTTAGCCACTAGGATGGTCGTCATTATCTTTTTATTTGGACAAGCCGCCAACCTTACTTGAGTGTCTTTCAATTGTCCGACCAACGACACCGACTTAGATTCAAGTAAATAACACTTGTCTTGCATCTTAGTGCACGAAACCTAACGCATTCATCACTTGTAGAGACATGACATTGTCTGAGGCTCCTAAACCTATGATGCAATTGCTCAATTTGAATCCTCCTATATACATAGATATATAGAAGGGTTTAGGCTTTTCTCCCGCTGGAATAGATGACTCAAGCAATGTAGGCTAAATGACAGCCTCTTTCTTTACATATTGTATTATTCTGTTCAACTGCTCAAGGTGATCACGAAGGTACTCCAACTGTGAAATCTTAACCTTGGTCTTCATCATGGAGTTTACAATGTCAAAATTTGCTAAAGACAAGTCTTGAGCAACCGCTTTAGCATTCTCTTGTGAATTTTTAAAAGTGGAAGTTGCAACCACTTCCTTAATTTGTTCTTTAGCTCTCTGCCTCTCTTCTTCTTCCTTTTGTGCTTTCAAGTGCAGAGCATGTGTAAACACAAGCATTGAAAATTTTTCATGATTTATAGCAAGAGAATAGTGGCAGGGGTCTTCTTTTTCTTTAATAATAGGTTCAAAGTATCCTGCAACAGAGTCGCCATCGAAGTTGTTTGTTTGTGGTAAGACAACATTCGAACTTGATGTAGAGACCAAACTTGAACTGGATGCAGCATCAGTGTATCCCATGATTTGATTCATTCTTAAATTTTCAAGACATGTAGAACCGATATGTGCATCAATCTCATGGAAAGAACAAAATACTACATTTTGTGCAACTTCAATTGATTGTCTTGGTGGAGGTGCTAGCAACCGCTGCCTATAATTATTGAAAGGCTGAAAATTATTTCCTTTCGACTGGTACGGTTGCTAAGGTTGGTATTGTGGTGGTGGTAGTGCAAGCATTTCATTGGTTACCTTTTGTAGCAGTGGAATTGCAGAACTCTGAACTAGAGGTCTGATTGAGTCCTTCATCTTGCCGGAGGTGATCATATTATCCTCCAACTCGATGGCGTGTTCTTGCGCATCCGTCAATTCTTTTTCTTTTGTCGTCTTGAGGAAGAAGGCTATCTCTGATGGAAGAGCATTTATGAAGCAGCTCATCAGAATCTCCAGTGATCGATTAAGTGTAGAAGAAAGTCTTGTAACAAGACGATTAAATCTCACTACAAACTCCCTCATGGGCTCGTTGTACTCCATCTTTGAGTTTGCAAGTTGGGCAAACAACAGATGACTGTCTTCAACAAGCTTGAATCTCGCCAAAAATTTCTCACTCATAGTTGCCCAGCTTGTCATAATGCCTAGCTCCAGGTGATTGAACCAGTCAACAACATTCCCGACAAGAGTCTCCACAAAGAGACGAACTGCGATGTCTTCTTGTGCCACATGCAAGACAACACAAGCCGTTGTGAATGCAAAAAAATGTTCATCTGGGTGTTGACTTCCGTCACCGTAAAACCAGGGAAAGTGCTTCCTTGACCCCTTAGGTAACTCATGATTTTCCTATAAAGCCAAAGGTCCAATGTTGTTACCCCAAGGTAATGGGGGTGGACGTCGTTGATTTCTATCAGCATGATTATTGTTGTTCTCACCCATTGCTTCTGGCAAGATCACAAGTTTTTTCTGAAAGGAGCAGTAGGATGCCAGATGGTCATTCCCATGTCATAAAGCGTAAGCTTTCTTGAAGTTTTATGCCTTGTGCCCACGGTGGGCGCCAGAAAACTGTTGGCGTTTGAATTCGCACCTCTGGAGTGCGGATTGGAAACGAACAGCTATGCACAGTTAGACTGCTCTTCGAATTAGGAGGGGAAGCTCCCTCTTTGTTGATTATGCGTAAAAAGAAAATACTAAACTAATTGCTTATCTTTTTATCTCAGCTGAGAGCAAAAGGTTATAAAACTCTTTGTGTTGCAGCTAAGGTTTTCTCTGGCTTCGTAACTTCAACTACAACTAAGACTAAACTAATGACGCTTCTAACTTCTCAAGTAAATTCAAAGCAAGAGATGTTAGAAGTAAATAGGGAATGATTGATAAACACAAAGCTTAAACAAACTTATTTCCAGAACATATCCCAAGACTCATTGTACTTTTAGATGTAAACTGAAAATAAAGATTATGAAAGCAAAACATAAAACAATGACACCAAAAGATTTTGAGATCATAGTTCAAAGCAAGGTAGGCATAAGATTTGTTTCCTCAAACTGCAACAGTAATAACAAATCTGGGACAGTAGATCGTAGCTAAAATAGGCATACAATTTACGATCAAACCAAATTACACTTAACAAAGTTGAACATATACTGAATCACAAAGTAGCAGGCCAAAATAAGCTCAGCGTTTTGTTATCACAAGCACGATTAAAAAATAAATGGGCAAGGCTGCCCTTACTTATACACAAACAAGGAGTAGGGAACCCTAAAATCTCCTTGTGTTTACAACTAGTCTTGCCAACATGCAAGATATATTTCTAAGAGTAAACAAAAGATAACTAATAGCTATCTATCTGCTAACATCAGTTAACTAACTCAACTAAAAGAAAGGCTCCAACTTCAAAATTGATATCTCCAAGGAATAGATATGCATGAAAGAGAACAACCAGTTAACTTGGAAAAGGCATCAAGTTAACTACTGGCTTCACTTGAGTTCTATTCCTGGAAAACATTGCATGCTCCAACTAGTATCCCACTGATTGATAACTCTAGCAACTTTGGAACTAGAGTGATAACCTCTATTTCTTCCCCAATTTTATGCTTTTGATGCTTCTCTTGATTTTTAAATGGAAGAGCATTGTATGATGAAAACCGTGAAGTTTGACTGTGAACATGCCTATATTTAGACAAGTTCTGCACAAATGCTAAAAATAGCTTTGCTGATTTTTCTTCAAAATAAGGCAGATTTTTTTGGAAAAAAGTTGAGGTCTAGATTTTGTAGAGAATGTCATTGTGAAGAGGCCCAAATCATCAGATTTTGAAAAAGCTGATTTTTTCAAGAACATGCAAGATCCTCTAAAAAGTATAAGTAGCAAAGCAATTTTTTCGAAAAATATGTGAGATATGGGTTTTGTAGATATTCATGTGCTAAAGAGACCCAGATCATCCATTTTTTGAATAACTGAATTTTTCCTAAAAAAGAAAGATCTTCTAGAAAAGTGGAAGCCACAAAAGCAATTTTTTCGAAAAAATCTAAGGCCTAGGTTTTGTAGATAATATTATTCTGAACAAACCTAGATCATCAGATTTCGAAAAATTTGGGGATTTCTTGAACATGCGTGATTTCCTAAAATTTAGGAGCCAAAGAAGCAGACAAAAAAATTTCCAATCTTGAAGAAGAATGAAAAAGAAGAAGACCCAGATTGATGAAAGTTGAAAATCTTGACCACCTATTTCTGAAAAGTGATGCCCTAGAAAAATAGATCATGGAAAAGTGATCTTTTGTGCTTGCCAAACTCGAATCCACAAAGAACAATGAAAAATTCCTTCGTTTGAGCCTTCAAATCCTATTGACAAGAAAATTTTGTGATTCTTCCTCTTGAAGCTAACCTGAAATTTGTGAATAATGAATGTTCAAGGCTTTCTTTTGGAGATAAAAGCACTTTCCATGCAAAACCCTAAAATTTAGGAGTCCATGCATGAAGATAGAAACTTTGTTTGCTCCTCCAACTCTGTTTACATGAAAATTTGACCTCGTTTACTTCACCAAGGTGAATACCTACTTTATAGCTATTTTTTCTCCAAAAAGCAATGCATGAATGAAAATTTGACTAACGCATGAGCCTTTGGGCGCCCCTGGCTAGCTGGGGCACCTAAGCTCATAAGTGTTCGCAAATTTTCCTTGATTTTCAACTTTTTTGAGGTTTTTTTTTTTTTGGTGTTCGTTCAATCTTCAATTGCCGGCGTTTGATAGGTACTCTGAGCTAGCTAATGGATTCGTTGCGGAGCGGGACTAAATCTGAGATGAATCTCTTGGAAGTGGCTAACCCTAAAAACTAGTTTTGAATGCCTTAATTTCTAGGCGCCCCTAGCCTATAGTGGCACTTTTCTTTTCCAGAGTTGGCCATTTTTTGATGATTCTTGTGATTTGCAATTTGCCCCTTTGAAATATGCTAACCAATTTTTTCGATAGATTTTTCACACACAATCAACACTTCACCAATTGAATTAGCGTTAGCATCAAAAACTGAAATCCAAGCTTGAAATAACTCAACGCCAAGCATGCACACTCAATCCCAAGGAAGGATAGCTGTTGTCATATGGCGAAGAAACTAAAAACAATACTTGAAATGAGACAAACTCAACGTCCAGAATGTGCACTCAAGATCCCATTGAGGGCGAGGTGCTAACATATGATGGAGTTATTAATTGAACTGAAATAATTAGGCGAATAACCAGCCATGATGATACATCTATCTAATTCATCCCCTACAGCGGGCATCCACTTAAAAGTGGGAATTCACCAATTGAGAGTGGGTACAATGAGAGCTACAATGTTCAATTCTCCACACTGCCGGTAAACCATCCAGAGGTAATTAATATGGAAATTAAACAAGTAATTGCAGAAAGTAAATGGTTGGATTAATACTACTATATCTCAACCGTACAATCATGAAATCTGCAAATTACAAATTACAATAATAGAGAGCAATGCTAAGAAGAGGAGAATGAATTCTTTCAATGTTTTTTTAGCTCTTCAATGATGAAAGAAAGCCAAAACTGAAAACTAATAAAGTCTGATATAAAACTGAGATTCTGGAAATTCTGATCAGCAACTGTGAAATTCAAAGAAATATTCACAACTCACTCAAAATACCTCCGATTTGCGTGAAACGAAAACCAATCTGCTGCTGGAAGATAGGCGCTCAAAATCAGATGAAGAAACAGCAACAAAAACTCAGAATTTATTTCTTACACGATTCCCAATGCACCATGAATGGTACGGCCTTCTTGAGGGGCGATTTGGCAAGTGAAAATCAGAAACTCCAAACTAAAATCTGCAAATTGGTAGAAGGGGTCGCCTTGGGTGTAGAAATAGATAGGAAAGATACCCACAAGCAAATTAAATTTGCTCCAAGAGCTGTATGCAAAAACCACCTTCAACTGTAGATGAACCAGCAACTTCAAAATTGATAAAACTCCAAAATTCTTCAACATTCGAATTCAATCTGCTAGTCTGGATGAGAATCAGTCCCAAAACCAACTAGGTGTTATCTTTCAAACACGAAATTGGATACATGCTAAGAGGTAAGCATTCCTCGAAGCTAAATTCATGAAGTCATTCCGACAGCATAACAATATGATAAGCATAATGGATGCTAAGGCTGGAGCAAAACCTTCACTAAATAGAAGCTCACAAAACTCTTCGATTTCCTGAGAAGGCACACCAAAAGACACAAGAGTCTTTTCAATTTCAAAAAAAAAATAATTCTCAATATGGCGTCCCTTTTTGCACAATTATGAACTTCACTTTATTTTTAAAAATATCTCCTTAAAAGTGGCGTCCACTTTTCCCAAGGCATTAGACAATAATTAAAATATATAAACACCTCATGAAAGCGTCCCCCTTCCAAGTCCCTCTTTTAAACACAACTTAAAGTTGTTCTCCTAGGCCAAGGGGTCAACTGCAAATTATAACATTAATGCCTTTATTCACCAAAATAAAACCTTTAGAAGCCAGACTTGAATTGTATTAAATGCTCCAACTGAAAATGAAGACCTTGAAGACTAATAACTGCATACTGCCAAAAATAGAATTTACTATAAATAGTAAACTCCTTGAAATGCCATAGAACCTCTGAACATGGAAACCCTAATTTTACCTCAAACGAGCCTACAAGCTTCCGGAATAGGTTGATAAGTGTTAGAACAGATCACTGATGGGAAAGGGACATTACAGTCCGCCCTCCTCGAGATTGCTTGTCCTCAAGCTACCGAAAAGATGGATGCAACAAAATCTGTTCTCCTTCCCACGTGGCATCTTCAATAGGCAAATTCCTCCACCTAACCAAGTATTCCTTGATTGTCCTCCTCAAAGAATGTTCTCTAGTATCAAGAATCTCTTCTGGAATCAACACCAACTGACCTTCCTCATCCAATGGAGGTAATTTTGAAGTAGCCACAACATTGTGTCCAAGTGCCTTCTTGAGGCATGACACATGAAAGACGTCATGCACCTTGCTTTCAGCTGGAAGCTCCAACTCATATGCAACTTCACCAATCCTTTTGGTGACTTTAAAAGGACCATAAAATCGTGGCTTTAACTTTTCTGCACCACTCTTCTTAAGGGTAGATTGTCTATAGGGCTAAAGCCTCAAGTAGACCATGTCTCCAACTTCAAAAGATCTCTCAACACGCTGCTGATCAGCGTATAAGTTCTGCTGATTTTGAGCTTGTTGCAGATTTTCCTTGAGAGATTTTAAGATGTCTTGGTTCTGCTGAAACATATCCTTAGTCTGTGGAGCTCTACTATCACCAAACACCAAATCTACAAAGTTAGGAGCATCATAACCATAAAGGGCCATAAAAGGAGACATCTTAATCGACATATGATAGGAAGAGTTGTAGCAGTACTCTCCCAAATGAAGCCACTTAATCCAAGCTCTTTGCTGCCCTGAAACATAATTTCTAAGGTAGCCCTCTAGCCACTTGTTGACAATCTCGGATTGCCCATCTATTTGAGGATGATAACTAGTGCTTGGAGTAAGCACTATACCACTGAGCCTGAAAATCTCTTGCCAAAAAGCACTTAGGAACTTGCTGTCCCTATCACTGACAATGATTTTAGGTAAACCATGCAACCGGAAAACTTCTCTAAAGAATAACTCAGCCACTTGAGCTGCTGTAAAAGAAGTTGTGATAGCATAAAAATGTGAAAATTTAGTCAATCTATCTACCACCACAAAAATACAATCACGTCCTTGTACCTTAGGCAACCCAGTGATGAAATCCATTGCAATGCTTTCCCATTTTTGATTTGGAATTGGCAAGGGTTGCAACAACCCAGCTGGAAAAGAATGCTCATTCTTATTCTTTTGGCAAATTGAACACTCTCTTATGTAATTCATTATCTCATCCTTCATTCCCTTCCAAGCAAACCTTTCTCTAATCTGCTTGTAAGTCTTGAACATGCCTTGGTGACCAGCAAGGGGAACATCATGGAAAGACTGTAGAATCTTCTTTTTAAGCTTAGATTCATGCACTAAAAAGACTCTACCTTTATAGAAAATTAACCCATCAACCAACTTATACCTTTCATCAACCAAATGTCCTTCAAACAAGCTGGTTGCAAACTGATTTTTAGCATAATCAGCAACAATTAACTCTTTCCAATCTGCTGATAACTCACAAAGTGACTGCAAATGAGGCCTTCTCGAAAGGGCATCAGCCACTATGTTATTTTTCCCTTTGACATATTCAATGTCAAAGTCATATGCCTTAAGCTTACTTACCCACTTCTGCTGCCTTTCATTCAAATCCTTTTGGCGCATAAAATGTTTAAGACTATTGTGGTCAGTCTTAACAACAAATCTACTTCCCACCAAATATTGACGGAATTTAGACAAAGCATGCATGATGGCAAGCATCTCTTTGTCATAAATGGAATAAGTTTTTTCTGCTCCTCTCAACTTTCGGCTTTCGAAGACAATGGGATGTTTGTCTTGCATTAGAACAACTCCAACACCTTCACCTAAAGCATCACATTGCAATTCAAACGATTTTGTAAAATCCGGAAGAGCCAACACTGGACATGTACTCATGATTTGCTTAAACTTATCAAAAACTTCTTGTGCCATCTTGGTCCAAAGAAAAGCTCCTTTCTTTGTAAGATCTGTGAGAGGGACTGCTTGATGAGAATATCCTTTCACAAATCTTCTATAGAATCCACATAAACCCAAAAATCCTCTCAAATGAGAAACATTCTTTGGAGTTGGCTAATCAAGAATGGCTCTTATCTTTTCAGGATCAACTTTCACACCCTTTGCACTGATAAAGTGGCCAAAATATAATAGTTTTGTCATCCCGAACTCACATTTTGATTCTTTGGCGAACAAACATTTCGCTTCCAAAATACTAAGCACTTCTTCCAAATGTTTAAGGTGCTCTTCCCATGACTTACTGAAAATGAGGATGTCGTCGAAGAAGATGAGCACAAACTTCCTCAACTGCTGTCTAAAAATTTTGTTCATACAAGATTGAAATGTTGCTGGAGCGTTTGTCAAACCGAAAGGCATGACAAGGAATTCAAAATGCCCAAAGTGACATCTGAATGTTGTTTTTTCTATGTCCGTCTCCCTCATTCTGATTTGATGGTAACCCGAACGAAGATCAATCTTCGAGAAAAACATAGCTCCATGGAGCTCATCAATAAGCTCGTCTATCCTAGGAATAGGATATCTATTCTTGATTGTCTTTTGATTCAATGCACGGTAGTCAACACAGATACGCATTGTGCCATCTTTCTTTTTGACCAGCACTACTGCAGAAGCAAAAGGACTCTTGCTTGGTCTAATGAAACCTGTCTCCAATAACTCCTTGATGGCTTTTTCGATCTCATCTTTTTGCTTCTTTGGATAACGGTATGGTGTAGTCATGACAGGCTTTGCTCCTTCTAATTCAATTACATGCTCAGAACCTCTTTCAGGAGGTAGGCTTCCAAAGACTTTGCTCTTCTTTGAAAGTAAGGCTTCGATATCAGGATGATACTGCCTCTTCTCTTCCACTGGATCAGCTGGTAGGACCATACACTCAGCTGCCCACTCAACTTGATCATGACGGATCAGCCTTTCCATTCTTTTCAAGGACACAATTCGAGGGCTCCCATTTGACATCCCTCTCAAAACAACCTTCTTTCCATCAGCTTGAAATTTCAGCTCCATTGTTTGTAAATTCAAAGTGATCTCTCCAAGAGATCGCAGCCATTGTATTCCTAACACGGCATCGGTATCACCAATACCCACAAAATAGAAGTCATCTTTTACTTCATAATTTCCTATCTGAATAGAAAGGTTAGGAATTTTCTTAGTGCATGACATGGTGAAACCATCAGCTACCATTACTTTGAAGCCTTCAAGCTCTTCAATTTTCAAACCTCTCTTTGTCACCAATCCTTCATCAATGAAGTTGTGAGTTGCTCCAGTATCAATTAGAGCAATTATTCTTTGAGATCCAACCACTCCACGAACCCGAAAGGACTCATTTTTCTGAAAACTTGATAGTTGTGCGAAAGCACTACCATCTCCCACCTCATCGGGCTTCTCTTCTGGAGCTTCTTCACCTTCACTACTTGCTGATTCGTATTGCTGATCAGACGAATCAGATTCTGATCCAAAATCAGAATAGCCTTCCATTAGGTTTGCTTTGCCTCTTCCATAGCAACGGTGACCCTTAACCCAAGGTTCACAACAAGTGTAGCAAACTCCATCTTTTCTAAGTTGTTCTTTGAGCTCTTCTGACAACTTTGGTGGAAAATTCTTTGGCAGATTTGAAGAATGTTTTTTATCCTTCTTATGGCTGAAAGGTTTCGAATGAAACTTAGGCCTTGGGGCTGCCAACTCCATGCTCCTCACTTTCTTGATGGCTTCATCTAAAGTTGGTGGATCAAAGGCTTTGACCCATCCCTTCAAAGGCTCCACTAATCCTTCTGAAAAGAGTACCACAAGTCTTCTCTCAGTAATGTTAGGCACCATTACTGACAACCTTTGAAAATCAGCCACATAATTTTCTAAAGATCCTTGCTGTTTCAATTGTGCCAATTCTCTGAATCTCAACTCTGGATCCTTGGTGTCAAATCTCTCGATCAGCTTGTTGGTAAACTCATCATAGGTGCGAATGAGGTTATGGCGAAGAGTGACCAAACCATGAGTCCACCATTCGTGATCTATCCCATCCAAATGCAAGGTAGCAAATTTGATAGCATCTCCTTCCGGCATGGGTCTGAGAGAGAGATAGTTATCTAGCTTCTGCACCCATGATCTGGGTGTACACTTATTACTACCATCAAAATGCTCCATGGTTATCTTTCCCAAAGCTTGGTAGACATCATTTCTAGGCACCATAGGAGGACGTTGCTCATTCCTTCCTCCATTTCTCTGACTCCTTTGATTCATGTATTGATCAAAGGTCCAAGCACCTCTCAAGTCAAGAGGTAAAGAGATGTACTCCATGTAAGCTTGAAGTGCATCATCAGCAAAGGTTGGTGCAGCTTCAACCGGTTGTTGCTCTTCCATTGGCGTGAAGACGAGGAAAAGAGGTCTAGAGGATGACCCACTAGGAATTGCAGCATGCTAACCCACAATTTTGTCTCTTGTATTCACCTCAGGACTGCCATTATTGTTATTCCCATTAACTCCATTGCTTTCTCCAGTTGAATTATTCTAGGGCTGAATGATATTTTGTGCTGCTTGCTGGTCCAACTTGGACAATAATCGAGACATCATGTCTATCATCCCATCAAACTTCTTCTCAACTCTGTCCCTCTCATCATTAGCTTGCCTAACACTGTCTGACATTATTTCAACTGTCTTTTCTGTACCTTCCACTGTTTTGCCAAGATCTCTTAAGGCTTCTGAAAAAGTATCTGCCTCTGGAACGAGAGGGAACTGATGTTGAGTTATGGCCTGACTTCTGGTGAATGGCCTAGTGTCTCTTTCATTCATCAGACAACCAACTGCAAAATGCCACAGGATGGCAGGGTCTTCTGCTCTGATACCACTAAAATATGCTAACCAATTTTTTCGATAGATTTTTCACACACAATCAACACTTCACCAATTGAATTAGCGTTAGCATCAAAAACTGAAATCCAAGCTTGAAATAACTCAACGCCAAGAATGCACACTCAATCCCAAGGAAGGATAGGTGTTGTCATATGGTGGAGAAACTAAAAACAACACTTGAAATGAGACAAACTCAACGTCAAGAATGTGCACTCAAAATCCCACTGAGGGCGAGGTGCTAACATATGACAGAGTTATTAATTGAATTGAAATAGTTAGGCAGATAACCAGCCATGATGATACATCTATCTAATTCATCCGCTACAGCGGGCATCCACTTAAAAGTGGGGATTCACCACTTGAGAGTGGGTACAATGAGAGCTACAATGTTCAATTCTCCACACTGGCGGTAAACCATCCAGAGGTAATTAATATGGAAATTAAACAAGTAATTGCAGAAAGTAAATGGTTGGATTAGTACTACTATATCTCAATCGTACAATCATAAAATCTGCAAATTACAAATTACAATAATAGAGAGCAATGCTAAGAAGAGAAGAATGAATTCTTTCAATGTTTTTTAGCTCTTCAATGATGAAAGAAAGCCAAAACTGACAACTAATAAAGTCTGATATAAAACTGAGATTCTGGAAATTCTGATCAGCAACTGTGAAATTCAAAGAAATATTCACAACTCACTCAAAATACCTCCGATTTGCGTGAAACGAAAACCAATCTGCTGCTGGAAGATAGGCGCTCAAAATCAGATGAAGAAACAGCAACAAAAACTCAGAATTTATTTCTTACACGATTCCCAATGCACCATGAATGGTACGGCCTTCTTGAGGGGCGATTTGGCAAGTGAAAATCAGAAACTCCAAACTAAAATCTGCAAATTGGTAGAAGGGGTCGCCTTGGGTGTAGAAATAGATAGGAAAGATACCCACAAGCAAATTAAATTTGCTCCAAGAGCTGTATGCAAAAACCACCTTCAACTGTAGATGAACCAGCAACTTCAAAATTGATAAAACTCCAAAATTCTTCAACATTCGAATTCAATCTGCTAGTCTGGATGAGAATCAGTCCCAAAACCAACTAGGTGTTATCTTTCAAACACGAAATTGGATACATGCTAAGAGGTAAGCATTCCTCGAAGCTAAATTTATGAAGTCATTTCGACAGCATAACAATATGATAAGCATAATGGATGCTAAGGCTGGAGCAAAACCTTCACTAAATAGAAGCTCACAAAACTCTTCGATTTCCTAAGAAGGCACACCAAAGGACACAAGTCTTTTCAATTTCCAAAAACAAATAATTCTCAATATGGCGTCCCTTTTTGCACAATTATGAACTTCACTTTATTTTTAAAAATATCTCCTTAAAAGTGGTGTCCACTTTTCCCAAGGCATTAGACAATAATTAAAATATATAAACACCTCATGAAGGCGTCCCCCTTTCAAGTCCCTCTTTTAAACACAACTTAAAGTTGTTCTCCTAGGCCAAGGGGTCAACTACAAATTATAACATTAATGCCTTTATTCACCAAAATAAAACCTTTAGAAGCCAGACTTGAATTGCATTAAATGCTCCAACTGAAAAATGAAGACCTTGAAGACTTATATCTGCATACTGCCAAAAATAGAATTTACTATAAATAGTAAACTCCCTGAAATGCCATAAAACCTCTGAACATGGAAACCCTAATTTTACCTCAAACGAGCCTACAGGCTTCCGGAATAGGCTGATGAGTGTCAGAACATATCACTGATGAGAAGGGGACATTACACCCTTTGATGAGACATTTTTGCTTGATCTGCAATTCTAGGCATTTGATGGATCCTGTGGTCAAGCTAAGATATGTATTGGAAAGCCTAAAGAATTCTGGAAAGAATGACCAATTTTGCAAACCCTAAAACTGCATTTGATGGTTCAAAATTCTGGGTGCCCCTAGCTAACAAGGGTGCTTTTCTTCACCAAACTTAGTCAAATTTTGATTTTCTTGAGTCAAATTTTGATTTTCCTTTGACTTTCTTCATTTTCCATTTGATCTTCGTTTTTGGGCGTTTTACAGATCCTAAGAACTGGATGCTAGACTCATTGGAAAGCCTGCTCAAATCTAGAAAGAACCCATTTGAAGTTGCAAACCCTAAAATCACTTTAGATTGCTTGAAATATTGGGTGCCCCTGGCCAACAGGGGCGCTTTTCTGTTCCAGACTTAACCAAATTTCTGATGATTTTCAACCTTCTCGTGCTTCGCGTTCACCACTTCGTCGACTGCGTTGAGCGCCTTTGCTGATGACGACTAGGTTGACTGTTTCGCGTGCGTTACAAACAGAAACTAAAAATATTCTAAGGCATTGAAGCCTAGGCGCCTTCCTTGGCCAGGGGCGCCCAAGGTCTCTAGTGTTCGAATAATTTTTGCAATTTTCAACTTTTTGAATTCCCCTCCTCCATTCACCGTTTTTCTAGCATCTTTCACTATAGATTGTTTTGTGCAATGTTTGAGAATTAGATTTATGACACCTGGCAGCTGGCCATCCTCCATTGATGACCTCGGAGGTCCTAACTTTTCTTTTGAAAAAGCGAAATAGACCCAACAAAGAAAAACTGACTTTTTGACGATTTTGACTGGACCAATGTGATCGTGACGTAAAATTGACCAATCAAAATCAATTTGAGCCTTTTCTACAAAGATTCTATTTTTAGCCATTTTCCCTAAAAATAGGGCCTGAAACCCTAATTTTCAAAATTTTCCAAAATTTTGCGAGCATTCTTTTGATAGTAAACCCAAAAAAACCCTATGGTCCGTTTATTTTTCAAAAATTTCTAAAAATAGAAAATTGCTATTTTTATAAAGTTTGACCTTTTTTGACTTTTGACGACAATTTTACAAGATTTCGACCATTTTTACCAAAATGCCTTAATGAAGTAAAAATTTTAATTTTGGGTACAACACATTCATAGATCTGATTCTTTTGGATAGTGGAGTACTTAGAGCTAAAAATTTGGTACAACAAAGTCTACATATTTTGAATGCACTCAAGGAGAACCTATTCCAAGCTCAAAATCAGCAAAAGATGTATGTTGATCGCCACCGTTTAGAGATATCTTTCAAGGTTGAAGAGATGATTTTCCTAAGGTTACAACACTATAGACATTCTTTCCTCAAGGGGCATGGTGTGGAAAATCTTAAATCACGATTTTATGGGCCTTATAAGATCACATGGAAGATAGGTGAGGTTGCATATGAGTTGGAACTTCCAAAAAACAGAAAAACTCACAATGTTTTTCATGTATCATGTCTTAGGAGAAACTTTTTGATGGCAGGTCATAACTTTTTCAAAGCTGCCACCACTTGAAGACAAAGGGAAATTGATTTTGGAACCTAAGGCTATCATCGACATAAGAGAGAAGAGGCTAAAGAAACAAAGTCATTTTGGAGTAATTAGTGAAATGGAAGAATCTACTACTCGAGGATGCTACATGGGAAGGAGTGAAGATATTTTATCATCCAAATTTGAAATTGCTTGAGGGAAAGCAATTTGGGGAAGGGAGGACTGTCATGTTCCCTTTTCCTAGCTGAACTTTACCCTCAAATATACTAATTTAAAAGTGTTTTTAACTATTAAAATATATAATATAAAATCAGATTTTGAAATTTCAAAATCGTGGTGCTAGGAATTGGGCCCATGTGCCCTATCTGTGGTGCATATTTATAAGTCTTTTGGATTCTAGTTTGGTATGTTTGGAATTTTCAAGTATTTTTCAGTTGTTTCCATAAGATCGTACATGCTAGGACGCAAGACCTACTGATACTCTGAGGTTGGGACTCTTGTCAATTTCCTCTCAGAATCGCAACATTATGATCAGGATTCATTTTTTATGTATAGCTCAAGAATGATTATCAAGTGTTGACCACCAATCACTAAATTTGGAGAGAGATCATACATCCCTCTAGGTCATAGACCACCTATTTTTCCACTCAAGAGACGTCTTCCACTAGTGAGTAGTCAAGGGCACAAAGGTGCAACTGTCTTCCAACACAGGGTATAATATAATAATACTAAGTAGATATACAATGTTTTGGGCAATATTGACTAGGAGGCGCCACTCTTCTAGGCTCCTCAACCGAGATACCTTAGAGGTAAATCTGCAACCACCGAAGTGCTACATGCAATACTATCACCACTACACACCCACCTGGAATTGCCTAGTCTTACAACAACTTTACTCAAATCTCAACTGCATCTAGGTGACACGGAGAAAGTGCTTACTCAAACCACAGTCGCAGTGGGGTGACACATAAACAATAATTATAGCAGGTGACCAGCCAACACAAGGTGTAACCGGTGTGAGTTCCAACTGAATTTTGAAAGAAATTTATAATTTTGATTTCCTCAATTGATAACATTGGAAAGTAAGACACTCAGCTGCTGCACAACTCCTAAACTCATCAAATCTGAACAATCAATTTTGTGATATATATATATTCCTCCCCCGGTTGGTTTGCAATCACTATAGATTTTTGTGATGAATGATTGAAATGTGAATTAGTGAAGTACTAGTGATTAAGTGCGGGAATAGTACAATCTCAACCGCTTAATAGTTCACCAATTTGCAAATACTCTTTTGAAGAACATAGAAGGGGTTTTAGGCAATGAAGCAAGCATTCTTTCACCACATTTCATCAAAAATATTATTGATCAGCATCCTTTTCCCTTAGTCAACTGGTCCAACAAAGAAGTTTTCTTGAACTACAAAATGGCAAAGATAGTCTCGAAACATGGCAATTTTTTCCTAAACTCAAAGATGATAAGAAAATCAAAGGATCCAAAGAAAAAGTGTACAAGTTTTGAAGCTGACAATAGTGAATATGCATCCTTTATCTTTCTCAAAGACAATACTAAAGATAAGTTGAAGCAAAGAAATAATAAGGAAAAAGAAGCGAACAAGGAGGGTAATGTAGATATGAATATGAAGGGAAGGAAGCTAAGGCCGATTGCTAAGAAGAGAATTGGTATTTCTATGCTAGTTCAACATTAACAACCAATGTTGTCATCTATTCCTTAATCACTTGTCAAGATATCTTCCCCAAGTGTTCCCAAAGATGTTTTAACACCAAATCAGTCAGAATCTCACAACCCATCTCCAGTACAGATTGTTTCTTCTCCACAAGTGCCTCTAGAAATTCATTATGTAGAAGACAAAGGATGCTACGGAATGGGTAAAGTCAATGGTTGTTCAGAAAAGAAAAACACCCTTGTGTCATCAATTTTTCCACACTCGATAAATTGGTTGAAGATTTAGTTGAGAAGAAATCAAAGCAGCAATGTAGGATAAAAAAGACTATTTATGGCGAATTGATCATTGAGATGGTTATTCCTCCAAAGGATAAGTCTTTTCAGAATACTGAACTTGCCGATTTTCAGATTGTTAGAACAGATTGGGGGTGAGCAATCACCATGGAGATATACATATGCTAGAGGTCGTAAGGAAAAATATCAAGGAAAGGGTTATAAACTATGTTACCGGATTCGTACCCACAGGCCTCGAACCCGGTTCGGGTACGCACCCGGTTCAGGTGAAGATTTAGTTGAGAAGAAATCAAAGCAGCAAGGCGAACCCATGGGCCAAGTCAAAAAAAAATGGGCCCAAACATGATTAAAAAACATTTTTTAAAAAAAAAATTTCCCCCTAACCCTAAAATGGCATTGATTATAGTATGTACTTGATCATTGATCATTTCATAGTGATGATTTCCATTGTGATAATTCATTGTGTAATGCAGAAGCAAATCTGGGAATCAATACTGAGCCATTCCAACTTTCAAATATGATACACAATAGATAACTGCTCAGAACTTCCTGTGTTCTGTTTAGAGCTGATGTATGAAGTTATTCCTCAGAAAATTAACAGCAGATAGAAGAAAGTCTGTACTCAATCTGAGACAAGGTTATAATCTTTTACAACTTCTTACAGTCTGTTTGTAGCAGCAAATACATTGATTTATAACAGCAGATAATAGAATGAACAGCAGTTACAAGTAATACAATGAGTTTGTAAATATCTCAGACCTGGGAATGTGTTTGCCAGGGTAAATGTATGATGAATCTTGCTCGATCAATAATCAATGATCGTGAATATTTATCTTTAGCATTTGGCATTGATCAATGATCAAGTATCATACTATGAAATGATTTAGTTTTACAATTCTGTATATTTCTCTTTTTTTTTTGTATATATAATAAATATATATATATATATATATATATACGCACCCATACGTACCCAAACCCCTAAAAAAATTTTGCCCGTACCCACGTACCGGGTTCTCGTACCCGAACCCGTCCCCGAACCCGAACCGGTAACTTAGGTTATAAAGGATAGAAAAAACAAGGCAGCCTTGAAGTCTGAAGTCAAACAGGTTCAAGAGTTGACAACACAACTTTTACAACCCTCTTCAAAACCTATAGTATTAATACCTCAGATTTTAGATTCCACCAAAGATCAAAAGCGACTAAATCAAATGGTTGTGCATGAAAATAATTTGGAAGATATTTGTCAAAAAGGTGCAAATTTATTGGAAAATTGGTATAATTTGATATCAAAGGAAAAGAAAGTGATTCAAGGAACTACAAATATAGATAATTGTATGATGGATATATTCCCTTCTTACAAAAAGATTGCTGAAAAACCCAAATAGGTCAATGTCCTAAAATTGAATAAGGAACAAAAGGATAGGATTTTTACATGGAAGGGGTAATATTCTTTTCTAATCAGAATTCTAAATGAAGCATCGACTACTTTTACCAAACAGAAGTATAAATTATGGCAAATAGTGAAGTTTGTTTCTAAATTGGTGATGAGTATTCCATGTAAGTATGCTAAAGAAGGAGGGAAAGTATTTGATCCAAATGAAGTGCAAAGGCAACTTCTGCAGTTGATCAAGGATAATTTTGGGAAAGTGCAACCTGGATAATATATATAATTTGGCAAATATCATAGTTCGTCTTCAAAAAGAGGAAAAAGAATCAAAAAACTTTGAGATATTAATTTCAAAAGCTGTGTTTATTCTTCAAACTCAAATTGTACAATTGGATTTAATGTCAGTTCTAGGTGAAGCCAAGGTGGATCAATCTCTTTCAAATTTTAAAAAATTCATTTCAGCACAAAGGAATTCCAATAGAGTTGCAAAGAAGCTATTTTTAATTCTCTTTTTTAAGCCCAATGTGCTATTTTGAGAGAAATCTATTTTTATCCCAAAGTTAACTACTATTAAATCATCTATCTTTAGATCTCGTGTCATGAAATAGATGTAAGCTTTAAGTAATAGTTTGTAATTTTCTACCATCAGTCTACTTGGAGATTGTGTGGATGAGTTTTTAATTTTAGTGGATACGATATTTTGTCATTAAACTTGCATATCATGCATACAGTCAATAGCTAGAGTTGAAGAGCAATTAATTTATTTGATTTATTTTCATGCAATCTATTGTACCCTTACAAATAAGTGTTCTTTTGCACTTAGTTTCGGATGGTGATTTTCAAGCCTGCATAGTGCTGAAATTGCTATTCACCGAGTCATTGCCTTTGAAGTTATTTGTTGAATGAATTAAGAGAATATAATAAATAAACAAGCTTTTTATTGTGGATGTTATTGGAAAAAATATTGAGGCTTTGTACACAATCCCTTCACACTTACTTCATAGTCATTATGTTTAACTTTATGTTCTTTCAATTTCAATCATGTTCAAACTTATGATATTCAATCTTTATATTTAATTGAAAGTTGCAAGCATAATTTTGTCATGATAAATTTTTCTGCAGTGGATAACTTTTATACAGAATCTCTTGTCTATTGTAGAAGTGTTGAATAGCCATGTGCCCCAAATTTTCAAACAAAAAGATAGGATTCAATTCAATATGTATTGCATACTCAAAATCCTTATGTTCTAGATCAAAAGGGAGCTTTCCCATAATTTGAAGAACAATTACTATACACACTGTTCCATTCTGTGTCACACTGAAAGGTGTGAATTAAATGCTAACAAACATTATAACACTCAAGATCATTTTATACTCTTAGCTCCAGACTTTATCATGTCCTATATTCAAGCTACTTGTAGCCCATGCCACAAGAGATCTATTAACAAAATGACAAGTACAAGATCAGTCAAACAAATGTAAATCTAAGCAAACTACACATACGAGTTATGTTACAAATCTAATATTCAATAGCCTACATATGAGTTTATCTGAACAGCAGACACCTCAGCTACACTGAAAATCAAGAGATTGGCTATTTAATAAAGAATTAATGTTTTAGGCCCTTCACATCTTATTTTATGCTTTTCATTTTGAGTTCTCTGCTACATTCTTTTCTAGATATACACCAAACATTCCCTTTATCATCATCTCAGCTTTGTACTTTTTGTCAGACCCATTAGCCAGACCCATTAGCCATTCTTGGCCACTTGTGGACATTAACATCTAGTTAAATTATTATTAAATATAAAATTCCTTGTATAGAAAAATAGTACAAAGACTTAGATATGAAATATAAGCGAGACTGAAAGCATGTCCAATAATAAATCAACTAATTAAACACCATGCACTAGAAAAGCTTCACAAATTAGAATTAAAGGATCTCGAAATAAATACCTGTTAATAAAAGCAAATAAGAATTCTTCTGATTTGCAAGCAGTTCCATTGTCTTACAGATCTTAAAGAGACATTCTTCACTCTGTAACTCCAATGAGGAAAAAACATTCAAAATACTTTCTATAAAATCTATGAATTAAATAATCTTGAATACACCAAGAAGAAATTTCAAGCACTTGAGAGATTCTCCATCAAGAGAAAAGCTCTAAAGTTTATTGGAGAGAGAGAATGGACTTAGCCATCAGGGAAACAGAAAAAATCTACAGCTTGCAGCTGCTTGAATGAAAAGGAATCATCATAACCTTTGTTTAGTTGCAATATAACTTATCTTAACCTTAAAAGATATTCACAATCAAAACAATTATATGCAGTGCAATTACAGCCTTTTATGGACATAGTATATAAATGCACAAAGGAAAGGAAAACATGATCAACATAAGCAAAACTCTGCAAGTTAAGAGAGACTCGTGCTCTTCATAAAATATACATCCCCCATATTATTATGGTCTATGTATATCATGAAGAAAAATGCTAGAACTCAAAGGAACCAACCTTGTGACCCATTGGCAAGTGCTACTCAATTATCACAAGACAAAACAAATTCAAGTTGGACAGTCAGCTTAGTATTACAGGATAAATACTGAAAATAATGAGTGATAAGTTGTACGTTTTCGTTGTCAAATCAGTTGAGGCAGGCATAACCACTCACCAGAATTAGAGATGTGTAAAAAGGGAAAAACATTAAATAATGCTTTCTTATTATTAAGCATAACCCTATCATAATTTTAGTCACATCAGAGCCCTGGGAGCCTGAGGCACAAAATGATATTCTAGAATACATCCTTTCTCATGATCGCTCCTCTACTTTGTATAGTCTCTCTGATATTGGGCTTTGCCTAAAGGATGTCACAAAAGAAGATAGGTTTGCTAGAGCCACCATGAATGCCACAAACAAACAAAAAATTGATCTCCCAACCTACTCAAGCAGCCTAATCCAGAAGAATTGATAGAGAGAATAAATGAGTTGGAGAAATATTTTGATTTTGAATCAATTGAGGAATGCCAAAGTGCCAAGTACACAAGCACAAAGTTGAAGGGACGTGCTGCATTATGGTGGAACTTTGCACAAAGTGAGTGCATTAAGAAAGACAAGGAGGAGATTGAGGCTAGGACCACATGGTTAGAAACTCAAGGGCAAGTTCATGCTACAAACTACACAGACCACTTGATGCAAACTGCAAGCAAGTCACATGAACAACAAGTTCATAGTTGCCCAAAGTTACACAATGGAACTGTTCAAGAAGCTCCAAAATCTATGCACGAGACATCCATTAAAGAATATAAAAAGGAATTTTATCAAATAAGCATTTGGGTTGGTCTCATAGATGACAAGGAGAAAGTCTCTAGTTATGTTAATCAGATGGGCATTTCAATTCAACATGAAACATGTTTGCTTAATATACATTCCATAGAAGAGGCCTACTAAGCAGTGCTCAAAGTAAAGGAAAAATTGTTCCACAGACAATAGAGTGCAAGAGGAAAGGATAGAGGTGGAAAGAGTCAACAAGGCACAAGAAGACAAACCTACAGTAAAAAGAAAAAGACTGATTTGAGTTTCGCATTGTTGGTGCCCCTACTTTGCGTTCAGTAAATTTTGTAGTTATTAATCAGGGCATTCTTTGTTTTGATGCCTATTGTTGCCCTATAGGAACTTTTAGAATAAACATGTAAAATCCAAAATTTAGGCCAACTTGTTTTTTAGGCCTAAACAGAGGCAACCTGATTTGATTTGAAACACCGTAATATTCATGTATTAGGAACTAAGGCTTCTGTTTCTTCTCACAAGTCATCTGCAGCAATCTTTTATCGAAGGATTAAGAGAGCAGAAACACAACTGGGCAGCAGCTCCAAAGGCAGAAGTCAGATTATTTCAGTTATCATTTGAAGGGGCCATCAACCTTTTCGACCACATTAGTTAAAACATGGCAAATGCATTACAAATACATGCCTAGCATAAAGGGGAACCTAATGTAGGTCAGGCACATATTTCAAATTGTAAAGCCACCCATAAACTCCTCCAGCACACTTTTGGTTGGCACAAACCACAGAAAAGCACACCTAAGTCATAAAGCACTGCAAGGAACAAAGCAAAGCACACATAAGGCAGAAAGGGTGGCAAAAAGGTAACTAACTAGCACCTAACATATAAGGGAGAAGGATAAGTCAGAAAGCGGTGCTATTTTAGAGTGGCAAAGCCATCTAAATGTTCTGCCGTTATCAGCAAAAAGTGGCAAACCTTTTAGTGATATGTGCCCAGTCCTAGAAATGAAGTGAAATCAGATTGTGGTGCAATTTTTAAGTAGCTATGCCACCTAAAATCTGTAATAACCACCCCAAATTTTTGAAAATATTCAACCGAAATTAAGCTGCAGTGCAATATCCTTATCACTTTCTTCTAAGGTAAAGAGCTTGATTTTTTTTGCTCTTGCGTTAAGTCTCCTATTAAAATTTCCTCACCTAGGGTGGTATAAATAGGTGTCTCTTTTTAACATTGCACATGGATCCTCCTTGTCTAGATTATTTTTCTTAAATGATTTGGGCCATGAGGTGCAAAGTAACATGCAACAAGACAAATTGTAGATTCCTCATCCATATGTATTGGTTACTTGGGTCTTTGTTTTATACTTTTATGATTCCACCCCATAATTCTCTTACTGGAATTGTCACTCCCACATGCCTTTTGCTACTTTCCATTAGCTCATTCCAAAACAAGACCTTATAAACTTCAAAATTTGGAACTTTGCAGCCCTCATGTTCATGCATTTCAACAAGGCCAATGATGTCCTTTCCCTCTAATACAAACCCTAAACTAGGAACTCTCCTCCAAGGGTAGCCTCTACAATTCCAGCTTCCCATTGTAAGGTGTGTTGGTAATTTGAGTTGTAGGTCTCAAATCCCTAAGGCTGCATAGTCTCCCAAATGCCAAGAGTGTCAAACTTGGCAAGAATACCACAAAACCTATAATCAAGTTGGGCAACTAAGAACCAATTGTTGAGGTGGGTAGGACCTCCTTCACTTCTAGCTCTGCTAAACCAAGGGGCCTTGCGTAAGGTGCTGCAATAGATATTCCCACAATAACTAAATATTTATTCTGACCTATATATCGGTCTGCAATATTCAAGGTCAAGCACCTTATTAAAGCAAATAATCTGCCATATGAATGTCTAAGAATGTGTTTTATAATAAAACCTTATGCTATTACATGCATTCAAACATGGCAATGAGAACACACTAAACTAAATTAAACTAAAAGATATTTATATTAAGTTGTTGTGATTGTTTTAGGATGATGCGGAAATGGAACCAATAGCATTCTGGTGCTGTTACACCCCAAATTGTGAAGTTACTATTTACCATTACTAGATAGGGTAAATGTGAATGTAATGTGAATTTTGGAGATGAATTAATGATGCTTAAACCTTGTTATCAATATGAATGTTATCTCATTTGATGTTGTTTTATTTGATGTTATCTCAATTGATGTTATTCATGGTGATATACTGCATAAATGAGAATAGATGGTTATTGAATTATTGTTATTCTAACTTTGAAGATGTTTATATTTACTGCTTATTGTTGTGAACAATTGACTGCCAAGGTATGTGCTAGTGGTTGCAGGTAAATGTCCATTTCTCCAGGGGGAGGGGAAGTATCACTCAGGAGAAAATCTTGGTCGGGTAACCGGTAAAGTAAACTATTTGAGCATACACACACGTCACCTTAGATTGAGTGAACTGAATCAGTTTGTGTGGGTTATAGGTAAGTCATCCTTAGCCAATGGGTCTGCATTTGAGAGTCTCGTTACTTTTGCATGCTGTATTGGTTGATGTTTATCTATTTGAGTTTTGAGTCCTTCCTTTTGACATTGTGTTGATTGTGCTTGGGTTAGGACTTTGGGATTTGTGAATGGTTACCTTTATGTCGTTTTCATATAAACGTTAAACATAGCATGTCTATGGGCATGTATATATAAATACATATACATAGACCCATGTATGAGAGCATTAGCAAATGCACATATATGTGAGTAGAAATACTCACCGAGGTACATACATGAGGAAACGACTATGCTTGTATATACATATGTGTGGGAATAGACACTAGGTCATGATCATTGTATGTCAAAATGGATTACTTGATTTTCGTATTACCATATAATGAATATACTTGTATATATATATACACACAAATACACTTGCAAGCGTTAATGCTTATTGGAGAAGTGTACATATGTATATATATAATATAAGTATATGTGTATAAAAATATACACGTATTATTATTTGCGGTATAAGATAATAAAAGATATACATCCTGTATTATGTGGATATTAATAATATTATTATTATTGCCTTGTGAATTGACATATATATATATATATATATATCGGATGTATGTTGACTGGCTCACGATAGATATATATATATATATTTGTTTAATATATATATATATGTGTGTGTGTGTGTGTGTGTGTGTGTGTAATTATTTATTAAAGATTATATATATATAAACTATAGTTATATTAAAACATATATATATATATATACTTGGGTATTTAAATATATATATATATATATGTTATATATTTAAAACTATAATATAATATATAATTTATTTATTGAATCGAACTATGGAAATTTAATTATGGAAATCAAATTATTGAATCAAATTATTAAATCAATTTAATATTCTCATCATTCAACATTAGAAATCGAATATTTCTGAATTGATATATTTCTTATTATTGGAAATCGAATATTTTTGAATTGACGTATTGGAAATCAAGTAATTTATGAATCGATATAGTTATATCTCTTAAACTTTGGAAGATTGAATCGATATATCTTTAATCAACTTTGGTTAAAACTATGGCGAATATTTGAAATGGAAACAAACACAGCTTTGTGAAATCACGTCACCTTTATGTGTGCACGCAGGGAAGAAATCACGAATGGCGTTTAAAACTCATGACCGAGTCAAAACATGGAAACAAGAATGAATCCAACGCAGTTATGAACATTGTCAACTTAGCCTGTTGAAAAGGCTATGTGTTCACTAATTAAAAATGACTTTTTCTCTGCTATATGAATCACTCGCCATTTTATGAAGTTGGCGCCATCTCTGGGAACACAACCTATAGGTGTTGATTTGCAAAATTCATCATGTGCCTTTTTGAATTAGTCTTCCTGGTGCTAGCAGAAATGAAGGTCGACTCACCTTGCTAAAAGCTAAGTAGGGAAGGGAAATTGCGCCACCTCCTGAATTGAACATTTCAAGCAACAGTGGTGGCAAACCACATGCCATGGCTGTAGGAGATTGTTGGAGGCTGGGCTCTATAAATAGTCACCCAATTCTCATTCTCCATACTTACTATCTAATCATTATTCATTTTCATTTCACTCACTCAGAGCTTCTCTTTATTCGCCATCAGCATTTGCTATTTGTCATATGCATATTTCTTGTATGTTAAGTTTGCAATTACTGACTGTACATTTTATACAGCCATTCATCATAGTACTGAGAGACCATAGTATTCAGACAATGTTCACATTTCTGTGAGTTACTTTTATCTTGGAGAAAAACGTATTCTACCCAAGGAATGTCATTTCTGCTAGTGATTTTTGAGAGTGGGAAAGAGGGAATTATGTGAGGAAATTATCATCTTCTGAGGGACTGAGAACTAAATTCAAGAAACTAGATTGAGCTGGAAGTGGAAGCAGCTCTATCAACAATTTGGGATAAGCATAAGCAGGCATGGGGAATTCTTCTTCTTTATATTTATTTGGAATTGATGTGATTTCTATATTGCCTGAGTGTCTTTTCTGTAAGTGCAATAGAAATAATTTTGAGTGTCTTGAATAAGAGAATTGAAGCTTTTAGGGTGCTATTATAATGTGTTTATAAGTACTCCAGGGTAGGAGAGTTTGTTTGACATAAATACTTGATTGTATTAGATAAGTCGAAAAGGTAGCTGGACACAAGTATTTAACTATACCAAATATGTCAAAAAGTTTACCTGGCATGGGTATTTAATTATGTTCATATGGTACAACATAGGTGTTTAATTATACTAGATATGTTGAACATGGGATGCAATGTGTTTATATTTACTCCATTGTGGGAATTGAATGTGTATCTTAGTTATTATATACTAGGCTTGATTCGAATGCAAGAGTCACTTGAGGTACACCCAGCTAAGTTATTAGTTTAACTCGGAAAGCTCGTGTTACTCCTAGGATAAATAATCCAGAATGGGAGGGTGCTTGTGTACTTGCTATAAAACTTGTGATTTCTCCTAGAAGAGGGCATCTAGTATGGGAGAGGGATTGATATACTTACGTGTAAGTCGAGTTATCCAAGTATGTAGGTTATCTAGGATGATGGACTATCTATAGAAGGAATACCTAGCTTGTGTACTTACCAGTAAAATAGTTAATTCCAAGTAGATTAATATGGTTGTAGGTTATCTAGGATGAAGGACTATCCATTGAAGGAAATACCTATGCATAGTTGAAGATAGCCTTAAGTCAAATCGGCCCTGAGTAGTGTATGTGATAGATGACTCTTAGTCGTTTACTGAATTAAAACTCTTTGATCAAAGTAGTGTAAATGTCCGAGAATCCACTCTAGATTGTGTGACTCCTTTCTAGGTTGTGTGACTTTTGAGACTACACTGTCAGTTCACCGTGATCCAGTATTACATGCTAGTTCGAGATTGTGGGATTACAAGGTTCTAGTTATGTAGGACACAGCACTATGCTCAATTGGTTGTCGTTAGCAATTACTCTACCAATCTCTTCGTCGAAGGGAAGGGCCATCTATCGTATGATAGATGTGCGGGAGACCGCATTATGAGTCCGTGGTTGGCGAAAAAGCGCTTGAGTGATGCTTCTCCTCCATAGCAGGCGACAGAAGAACCAAGATTTGAAAGAGAAGATCCTGGACCATCTTACAACTATTTCTTCTAAAGCTCATTGGAGCTATGTTAGTAAAGTTATGTATTCTTGTTACGAGTACTTGTGAAGTTATTGTAATGAAGTGGAATCTTTATTGTAATATCATATGGCATCTTGTTCGTATATTTTCAATAAAAGAAAGAAAAAATTTATTTCAATGACTTGTTAGCACGTTTATTTACTCGCATGATGTAAAAAAAAAGAATAAGAATTTTTTTTACTGCACTAAAGGGTTGGCACGTTACAGGTGCCTTTATCCAATTGGGCAACAAAGTCTCTAAGTTTGTACAAAAACTATAATAACTATAATCAAAGGTAATACTTTAATCAAGATATCACAAAAGACTATGTTTGTCAAAATGGACAAGTAAGCTAGGCTCTACACATGCATTCAAAAAAATAATAGTTGTTTGCAGAATACTAAATGAGGTTATTTAAAAATCCATGAGCATGCCATACATTGCTTTTACACTTCTAAGAAGATACATCACAAAATTGTTGTGATGATTTTACAATCATTCGGCTAGCCAACTAGTCAACACGCGTCTAGAAATGTATATTGCACTTGGAGACACACTCAAGCTCGATTAACATTTAATCATTCATTGTTCAAAGATTACAATGTGTTATTACAAGTTTGGGATGAAACCAGATTGTTACAATAACAAAATATAATACCTAGATCTAAAAATTATGGACCTTAGGTGTATGCTATGTGATTTTTTCTCTCTACTATGTTCCTCTGTTCTTCCCATTTTTATATCCTCCTCCAAATGAAAATCTTTCTAATCCTTAATACCCTAGGAGAGAAATGCTAGATCGGTCTTGAATGCACAAACCCACAATAGGTACAATTTGCAAAGAACAACCACACTCATCGAGTGTCATTTCCCTACAAAATCCACCAAATGGGAGTGTGAGGTATTAGTATAATATCTTTCTATTTATGTTATTAATGGTCATCTAGTAGTTTCTAACTTTGTCTCTTGTTAACGATTGTTTCTTTTAGAAACATCGTCTTTGTAATTCTATTTAAGGAGTCTTTGTCTCCTCTATATAATGAACAACATCGATTTTTTGAATATGGTATCAGAGCAAGTTTTGAGCAGGAAAATTTGTTTTCTTGAGAAATTCGTTTTTCTTTAGAAATTGTGTCTTGTTTCAGAAGAGGGTCATGTTTTGGGCGTTGGCTTTTCTTCTTGTTTTTGTGCGACGTCCAACTCTCTTTGTTCAAATCACGTGTTGCAAAAGGTCGTCTCTGTAATCGCGTTTTTTTGAGAGATTCTTCTCTAAGTTGAAATCGTGGTCTAAACTAGAATTCTGATTTTGGTGCAACTTGAAAAAAAAATTGCAACTAGATTCTCTTTATTCCACGTTTTTTTAGGTCGTGCCTTAAATCTGCAATTTTCTTCGCAAATTTTGGACATGCACGACCTCCATTTTCTTTTTCTTCTGCTCTGGGCATGTGAAGTTTCTTCAAAACGCGTCTTTTTTTTTTTACCTCTGCCCACGTGCATTTTCTGCTTGTTCTCAATCACGGCTCTCGTCTCCGTCTGGCCGCAGATTTGTCTCTTTCTGGCGATTTTTTTAATGAAATCTCTGGTTGCACCTTCAATGCCGAACGTTTTTTGGCCACGATTTTGAAAGGTTTCTGGGAGCATTTGTGAAGGAAAAATTAAAGAAATTTTTGGGTGTGATTTCATTTGTCTATGGTGGCTCGATTTCCTACTAGTCAACTAGGGTTTTGAACCCTATTTATTCTTCATGACTTCTACGACTTGGGTTTGACAATCGATGTTTTGGGGTTTTTTATTTATTTTTTGTCCCGTAAAAAAAGGAAAAAAAAAAATCAGTTATTTGGGTTTATAATTTTGTCCTTACAAAAATTATTTTGGGTTTTATAATTTTTTGGCCATAAAAAATTATTGTGGGTTTTGTGCGATATTTTGCCTTAAAAATTGTTTTGTAATAAGGTTTATAATTTTTTCCTCAAAAATTAAGGGTCTCTTGTATGCCCTAGTCTGGGTTTTTGCAGTTCGGGACGGCTCTCCGATTTTTGAATAAAAAAAAAAGATGTTATGTGTGCTAATCCATGTTTCGGATTTTGCGCCAGCTACCTATTTTTGGGCTTCTATAATTCGCAGAGTTGCCTGGGATTCCTTTGTAGCTTTTTACTGTTTTTACCGAAAAACAATGCTTTGTAAACTTCAATTTCAGGGTTTTGCAATTTTTTCCTCAAAAATCGTGGTTTGTTGCAGTTTGTTTTGGTTGCACCTAGAGTTGTTGGGGCAAACATCTGCACAGTCGACTTCTTGCAGTCTTATCTGGAGCGTCGTGCTCATCTGCAAAAGTGATGATGTTATTGCAGCTTCGGGCTTCATACTTCCTTAATTATTTGTGATTATTTAATGACAACATATCTCTAAGATGGCCGACCTCCTTTGTAATTATTTTTATGGTGGCTGACCTTGTCCTTGAAAAGGTGCAACCCCTCTAAGCAAAATGTATATATAGAAGGTCACTTTCTCTCATTTGTGAATCAAGAAAAGTTCGATCTCCTTCTCCATTAAGTGCGAGTTCTTCAAGAAGAGTAGTGCGAATTCATATAGGAGCAGATTGTGAGTCTATTCAAGTGCAAATTGAAGGGCAGACTATAAGTGTGTGCTACAGCCATTGCTGGTGCTGTTTATTGGCCTTGTGTGTGGCCACATTGTAAAGATACTTGTTGCCATTGCTCATATATATAAGAGTTATATTTGTTGCTGGGTTTTTCTCCCTCAAGAGGAGGGTTTTCCCAAGGTATCTGTTGTGTTATTGTGCCTAATTTTGAATTAATTTTCTGTGCATTAAATCTGATCATAAAACTAACATGGTATCATAGCGGGTTTGAAGAAGATCTTGATCAGATTTAGTCTTACAACGATACTCTTTATTCTTCTTCTCATCTTTGTTCACTTCTATCTCTTCGTCAAGATGGTGAACGGTCTCAAGATCAAGGACAAACTTGAGGGAGCATCTAATTTCACATCTTGGAGATTCAGAATTATGCTCACCTTGGAAGAAAGTGAATTGGCTGAGTTCGTGGAGAGCAAAGTTTCCGAACCTGCTGATGAGGAAGAGAAGATTCAATGGAAGAAGAAAGATACTAAGGCAAAGAAGATGTTAGTTGATTCCGTGAAGGATCATATTGTTCCCATCATCTCTAAGATGAAGACGGCAAGGGAGATGTTTAAGTCTTTGGAGGAGATGTATGAGATCAACAACACAAGCCGTGCACTTGCATTGAAGCAACAACTTCATCATGTGAAGATGGCGGAAGGAGAATCTATCATCGCTTACTTCATGAAGATTTTTGAATTGAGAGATCAGCTCTCTTCTATTGGTCATTTTGTTGATGTCAAGGATTTGACCATGCTTGCCCTTAATGGTCTTCCTTCATCTTGGGAGTCTTACATTCAAGGAATCAATGCAAGATGAAACTTCCCAAGTTTGATCATCAGTGATTGTATTCAAGAAGAGTCTAGGTTGGCTGCAAGAGGGTGACTGGTCAGAGCTCTTCAATTCATTCTCGCTCAATCCTCGAGAGAGAAAGGTGGAAAGAAAGGATATTTCAAGCGAATAGAGATAAAGGAGGTTGAGTGGCTCCCGCATTCAAGAAAGTGGGACCTCTCCAAATTCCAATGTTTTCATTGCGACATGTTTGGTCACTATGCAAAGGATTGCCCACCAGGCCTAATCAGCGTGCTTCATTTGCGGATGTGGATGAGATCTCTCCTCAGAAGGATTCTAGGGAATTTCTATTCTAAAGCCATGCGCCTATGTTCAAGCCGTGAATGTTGTGTGTTGATTTGTATGCAAGAGCAGCGTATCTTACTGCGTCCAGTATTTGCATCCATCAGAATACTTAAAGAGATAAGTATTCTTTGTTTGCTGAGTTATATCATTTAGTTGGATCTTGTAATTGAAGTAAAGAGAGATAGTGATTTCCCTTGAATTGTGTTCTCTAGTATAAGATCCTTTGAAGATTTCATTTATTACAAGTTATTTCATGCTAGTTGTGAAAATTTCTAAGTGTGACTCTGAAATAAAAAGAGAATTGCAATTTTGATGGTGATTAGTTGGTCACATCGATATCATTCTCTAATGCATGAATTGTGATAGAGCCTTGAACTCTTGGAGAGAGTTGGTTCTACATGCTAACTGCATTATGCATTCAAGAAATCTGTAGTTGTGCAGATTTTTTTTATTTTTATTTTTTTGGTGCCGAGTTTAGCACTCTCGAGAGGAGTAAAAGATGGAAGAAAGAGTTATATCAAAATTAAATAAAGATAAGTTTCTTTATCCCTTCATTTTGATCTTTTGATATTTCTCTTTAGGTTGATTTATTTATTCATGTTTTAATATTGTTCATAAATTCGTATTCATGCTATAAGTTGAGATGGTAAACCTTGTATGATTTTAGCATTGATATTTCTTTGGATAAACTATTAGTAATCTCTCTTTAAAATGCTTTCAGGACAGTTCTAGGGGCAAGAAGGTGATGAGAGATTGCTTAGTGATGAAAAACTTGAGGCATCTTGTGAGGAAGTCATGCCAACCAAAGAAATGATCAAGCGTGAAGTCACAACTTGCAGCCATAGGACTGAGTTGGTGGCTAGAGGGAGTTCACTTACAGAAGACTTCTTTGCAATTTTTGAAGCAAGGATCAAGAGGGAGTTCTGTGACTCATTGAGAAGAAGTGAAGGTTGCAATGTTGCAAGGCCAAGTGTTAAATCCTTGAAAGACCTCTTCAGCTGCTGAGATCAGAATTGTACAAGACGTTCATCTGGATTTGATATCGGTAGCTTCACAAACCTATTCAGAATAGAGTGATCTGCTATGAGGTCAGAAGGTTGATGCATGTACTTAAAAATCCAGAGGGAGCCTACTGAACTTGAAGAAGATGGTTAAGGAGGCTGCAACTAGTTCAGATCTGGTGGATCCTCTATATACACAGTTGATTGGATCATTGTTGTATCTAGTCAATACTAGACCAGATATTTGCCATGCAATGAGTGCACTTAGTCAGTTCATGTGTGAACCAAGGCAAATACATCTAGTTGCAGCAAAGCATATTCTGAGACACTTGCGTGGCACAGTTGGATATAGCTGAGATATTCTTCAGGTGTGGATTTGAAGTGTCACTGATCGGAAGTGCACCTCTAGATGTTGCTTCAGTTTGGGATCTGCTATGATTTCCTAGTGCAACAAGAAGCAGTCATCTATAGCATTGAGTACAACAGAGGCAGAGCATATTGCAGCTTGTGTGGCAGTTCGGGAAGCAGTGTGGCTTTGTAAGCTCCTTGCAGGATTGTTTGGACAATCAATGGAGCCCACTATCATTAATGGTATGTGAAGCTTTCTGTCAATCCTGTGTTTCATGACAGAACCAAGCATGTTGAGATCAAATACCACTATATCAAAGATATGGTATTGAGGAAAGCTATACAGTTGAGGTATATCAGCACTGATAAGTAGATGATAGACATTCTCACCAAGCCTCTATCCAAGATAAAGTTTGTGTACTTTCAAGATAAGCTTGGTATGGTGGAGAATACAGCCTTAACTAAGAAGGAGTCTTAGTATCAATGATCCTCATTAATGAGTTCTTCTCTATGAGAGAAGTTCAAGGTGAAATCCCTTGATTAATGAGTTCTTCTCTGTGAGAGAAGTTCGAGGTGAAATCCCTTGATTAATGAGTTCTTCTCTATAAGAGAAGTTCGAGGTGAAATCCCTTGATTCCACCCTCTGGGAGAGCCATGGTGGATGTCATGTGTGTGACTCTATGACAACATCACATGAGAGAGTCTGTGATGATTCCTCTTGTACTTGTGTTTTCACCCTCTGGGAGAGCCATGGTGAAAGTCATGTTGAGGTGACAATATCACGCAAGTGATGAACACTTGTACATACCATACATGGTTGTAGCCATTATGGTTGATATCACGATGAGGTGATGCTCGTTTCTTTTCCAATACATGGTTGTAGCCATTATGGTTGGTATCACAATGAGGTGATATCTGATATCACGATGAGGTGATATCGTTTCTTTTCCACATATGGTTGTAGCCATTGTGGTTGGCATCACAATGAGGTGATGTGTCTTATGTAGCAGGAAGTATTCCTCCCTAGCTGAGAGGGAGTGTTGATGTTATTGCAGCTTCGGGCTTCATACTTCCTTAATTATTTGTGATTATTTAATGACAACATATCTCTAAGATGGCCGACCTCCTTTGTAATTATTATTTATTATTTGTAATTATTTTTATGGTGGCCGACCTTGTCCTTGAAAAGGTGCGACCTCTCTAAGCAACATGTATATATAGAAGGTCACTTTCTCTCATTTGTGAATCAAGAAAAGTTTCGATCTCCTTCTCCATTAAGTGCGAGTTCTTCAAGAAGAGTAGTGTGAATTCATATAGGAGCAAATTGTGAGTCTATTCAAGTGCAGATTGAAGGGTAGACTATAAGTGTGTGCCACAGCCATTGCTGGTGTTGTTTATTGGCCTTGTGTGTGGCCTCATTGTAAAGATACTTGTTGCCATTGCTCATATATATAAGAGTTATATTTGTTGTTGGGTTTTTCTCCCTCAAGAGGAGGGTTTTCCCAGGGTATCTGCTGTGTTATTGTGTCTGATTTTGAATTAATTTTCTATGCATTAAATCTAATCATAAAACTAACAAAAAGTTTGGAGGGTTTGCCGATTTTTCCTCAAAATCGTGGCAGTTGTTCTCAATGTGTCTCTGGTTACAGGGAGGGACAGTTCTCCAACATCAGGTTGGACAGTTGGTGTTGTTTTTTGGGTTCATCCAAAAGTTCTACAGTTTCTGGGAGGGTTGGTGGCAGACTCATCTCAAGTGGCAGAGTCAATAGCAGGCTCTTGTCTTTTGTTGCAGAAGCATTTTGAGAAGAAGGGGGCATCCTTCTCTGTTATTTCTCTCGGTAGTTAGAATGATGACCATTAAGGGAGGGTATTAGTATAATATCTTTCTATTTATGTTATTAATGGTCATCCAATAGTTCCTAACTTTGTCTCTTGTTAACGATTGTTTCTTTTAGAAACATCGTCTTTGTAATTCTATTTAAGGAGCCTGTCTCCTCTGTATAATGAACAACATCAATTCTTTGAACATGGGGAATCGTCCCATTGATCTACAAATGTTCTACATTAATGGTGTAATAGGGTGTGATGTGCCAACCAAGAAACAGCCGATGACAATGGTGGGAATAGTCATCAAACTTCATCCACTACATTAATTATTATGAGTGTCTTCTACCTTTTTCCATTGCCAGAAACACATGTGAATTTGTGCCTTTATAATGAACAATAGCTTTTGGCAAGAGCATCCTTCTAGAGTGGTTGCAGGGTCATATTGGATCACTAATGGTAACCTAGGATGTGTTAATGGTAGGTGGGGGCAAACTCCAAAGGTTTTGAAATTCAACAAGTCACTAGCGCACAATCTACAATTAAAATATTTATTACATTTGCCCCTTTCTTTGTTGTGTCAAAGCTTTTTGCCTTTCGTGAACAATATTGCACCATTAGGGAGTTTGTGAACTAGCAAACTCTTTGACATTGTAAACATTGTCAACCTTTCAGTAAGTTCACGAACCTGTAAACTCATCGACATTCAAAACTAGTCCCTTTTCTTCTTTCATTACTTTTCTCTCCTTCTATTAGCTCATCGCATTATTGGCAAAATGAACTTATGAACCCTTGTCACATATTCACAAGGTTCATGCACTTGCAAATTGTGCAACATGTAAACTGCATCACATCATTCCTTCATTTTCTCTTCTAGTTCTTCTTGTCACACTTTTGGAGAGTTTGTGAGCTCATGAACTCTCTAACATTCATAATTTTGTGAGGCTTTGAACAAGTTCACAAACCTATTGACTTCAAACATTGCACATTTTGTTCGATTAGGATTCAAGGTTTCCAAGGAAGTCATGCTAGTATGAACAAAATTCCAACTCCAAAGAATCAAACAAAAGGATCAACGAAGTTCAGGAGTAACGCATACATCAAAAGAGATATGTGAAGGGAAGTCCAACAACTCCAAAATGAAACATTTAGAAAAAGTTTACATTTGAAACAAGCTCAAAGAGTTAAGGAAGGGATGGAACATGACCAAATCTAAAAGTCTATAAAATGGGCTTTAGGAAACTTTTGGAGGACAGGAGATCAAGATGACGAGGATAACAAGGAACAAGTACCTAAGTTAAGGAATGGTCGCAACTCTGACTTTGAAAGACAATAATATTGAAGCAATGGGAGTCGAGAGTCCAGGATGACAAATCAAGTACTTTGGGAAAAGGAACTTCAACAAGCCGACGGGAATGAGCAAAAGGCATGAATGGATGAGGATGTCAAAGAATCCAATGTCATGTCCCCAAAGTTGTAACACCAAATATGAAACATTGAATAACAAAATCCAATAAATATGAATATAAGTAATTACAATTGAAATATTATTAAATTATAATTAGCAAAATAATATTATTATAAATATAAATTGATAAAGACAAAATGAATATTGAATATCATTATAATATATAAAAGAGAAAACTAATATAAAATAATAAATATAATTATTATATGCACAATCATTATAATATAATATTACAAATATTAAAATATATATAAACAATTTTAAGATACTATTATCATTCAAACATTATTATAATTATAAATGATTATATAATATTGTCATTACCCAAAATTATAATCATTATAAATATTAATGGGAAATACATAATAAATATCAATATAAAAGATGGCCATCTAAATCTCAACTATCCTATGGAATGCAATGATTAATATTAAATCATAATAGCAAAATAATATTCACAAGAAAAACAATATAAAATAATATTAATAAATATATATATCAAACAATAAATATTTGAATAGAATATACTACAGCAATCCTAAAAGTATGAATTATCCCTAATGCAGTGATTCCTAACAAAATCTTTAAAGCAGCGATTGATCCCTATGAATAAGACAAAGGGGTGCTGACCTGTGAATAAGACAAAATTCCTAATAAAGGTAGAAAGGCAGCGATGAATATCAAGACAGCAGTTTAACATATATCCCAGCGATTATAATTAGGCAACGTTTCCTTTACTAAAAGACAACGATTAAGGCAGCGATACCATAACTAATAGATTAAAATGAATTCTCGGCGATCATTTGTGTCCCTTCAAAAAGATACAATCTTGCAAAGAGACGTGCCTCCTCATCTAAAGGGGAAGGTATAAATAACATTTAAGGAGGAAGAATGAGAGATAAGTGGGGATTTGAGGTAATAGCAGCAGATACATGCATATAATACTCAGATTTAAAAGAAGAAAATGACCGATGGGGAAGAGAGGAATATATCCTGGAAATAAGTATCATTCTAATAAAAGATTATGTGAAAATCTGATCACAAGGAATAAGCAGCAACAGAGTAAGTTCATTATATTTATTTTATGCTGTTGTGTGTTTGATATTTATAATTGTTATTTGTGTGGTAGACTCTAACATAATTGAGGTCTGAGAGTATATTTGTATATATATATATATATATATTATGATCAAAATTAATTAATTTTGTAGTATGTTTATTATAGTTATTATCTGCGAATATAAATATACACATATTTTGTTATTTATATTTGTTACTCTCTTAATAAGCTTCATCATGATTATTTAATACAATTGTGTATTTTGCTATTATATATATATGTATATAAAATAAATACATATAAATATAGATGATATGCATGTTCATGCAAAGGTGAGTATTGCCAATCAATTAGGGATATTATATATTAGATCTTTATATAGAATAATATATATTATATACAATTATGTAATAATGATGCTTGCAGCAATTATTGTGTCTTAACGAGCTATCTTGACATTACCTTGAAGAATAGACTTCGGGCTCAAACTCCCTTTCGCTAACACTCAATAGGGAGAGGATGGTTGTGGAGGGAAAGGCTGGTAAGTCGATCCCATGTTGATGTCCCAAGATTGTAATAAGCCTTGAGGGAATCCACTTGGAGATTGGTCACGCGCCCTTTGCACTGTAAGGCGTCCCTCCTCCAATGAGGTTAGGAAAGAGGAGCTAAGGCAAAGATCTATTCCAATCAAGAGTAATAAGTCATATCAATTTATGATGTGTTTATGCACTAGCTGATAATGCATCTGCCTTATCCTTAAAATGTTCAATCTAGAATTGTGCATGTTGAAAATTAGGTGTTGGTAAATAAATTTCTTGACCTTAACTTGTGCATTTTATGTCTCTAATAAGGGGACATTATATCCAACGAGAATAAAAGAGTTGAGTGTTTTATCAAGGACTTTTGGGGATCAAATTTTGGGAATGTCGTGGAAATGATGTGAAGGGATGCAAAAGTTTGTGGATCCAACGTTGCAAAAATTTTAAGGGAAATGATCAAAATTCGAAGTTTCAGGGGAACAATGGAGATGGTATGCAGATAAGTGATGCCTAAAACTCCAACAACAGAGAATATTCTAGGCCATTAACACATTTCAAAGCTCAGATGATTGGCATGACAATACTAACAAGCCCACTAGGCCGACAAAATCCACACTTAGACGAATTTTACAAAGAATTGGACCGAATTGTCAAGATCAAGTGGAAGGGTATGCCGCAATGATTAAGGCTAACAACCCAACAAAAAAAAGGAAAGCAAAGATGGCAAGGAGGGTATACCAGGATGCACAACCCTGAAATCCTAAAACTCCAACAACACACAAACACTTAAGAATTTTAGCACACAACCTCCACACTTAGACATTTTTTGGGACCTCTACGACATCCAACATCATTATATGCACTTGGGGATGGTAGAGAACAACGCTTATGCAAACCTTGACTAAGGAAGGCTCATTTGAAACTATTTCAAATTAGTTATCTATGATGGGCTAAACAAGGCCAAAATAATAAAGGGGGGATGACTCGAGCAAAAGGACACAATCAAAATGGGGTACCAACAAGGTGCTCCTAGGGGGGCCCTCCTTCCTATATCTCATGTGTCATTTTGTCACTAAATTGGGCTTTCCCCTTATATAACCACACTTCATTTCCTACATTCCTTATTATTACAAATTTATCCCATTCCCTCCTTTTTTTCTTTTAGGTATGCTAGACTTCAATCTTCATCTATATAAAATTGTGTACTTTTGAGAAACCTTTTGGTTCTTAATAGTGTGTTCTTATCCTCTATGTTTTTCAGGATTATCTTAATTCCTATTCCTTCCTCCCTATACCATTCTTCCAATTCCATTAGGATGAGAGGATTGCTTGCAATTCTATCCAAAGAGAGTTGTGTTTGAGTAAAGATGAACTAATCAAACTCTTTTGTATCAAGATTCAAATAAAGACAACAATTGATGCTCTTTTTGATTCTTGATCATAAGAAAATTTGATTTATTAAGAGCTTATAGACAAGCTCAGGTTGGTTACATATGATTATCTTCATCATTTGATGGAATGTCCCATCACTTGGCAGATATCGCAGAACAGTTTCTTCAGGAAATTAGCCTTTGTGTGACCTTCCCCTTTGCAGTCTGTGCACCACAACTCTCTAGTGTCTTTCGTACTCTCCTTCTTGACCTTTAGTCCCTTCATCATTCTTATCATATCCCTCTGTAGTGCTTGCACCGTTTTTGACTCACCATCACTGCTATTGTTTGTACTCTCCTCATCATTCATCATCTTCTTCTTCCCTTGGGAGGATTTTTTGTTTTCGCTTTCTATATCCATTGCCCGATTGTATGCTTCGACATAAGATGACAAAGGTACGACTTTCATTTTCTTCCTCAACGACAGGAGTAGTCCTTCAATGAACCACCATTTCTTCAGCTCGTCGACAAGCTGACCCTCCAATGTCCCCAGTAGTTCCTTAAGTCTACAATTGTAGGCTCGTACATTCTCATTCTTTCTTTGCTTCATGTTGTAGATTTCTACTACAATTTTGTTGTCATCTCTGAGGAGTTTAAATTCCTCCTCGAACGCCCTCTTCAGTGTTCGCCATGATGTTCAGTGGACTGCATCCAGTTCGTTGTACCAATCAATGGCTACGTCCCTCAACATCGTTGGGAACGCTTTCAACCAATAGTCCACATCATCTTGCCCATTGGCTATTCAAATAGTCTCACACGTCTTGTAGTGCCATACTGGATCCTCTGACCCATTCCCCATAAACTTTGGCAACTTCTACTTCTCGACTAGTGGAGTCACCATATTTCTTCCTCGATGCCCTCCCTGTGTGTAGGACCTGATTGGACTTGTTCTCCCGCGTCATTCTGGTGCCTCTCTTGCACTCTTGGCCACATACGGGTCTTCCCCAGGTCCCCTCTCAACGTCCTCTACACCTCAAGTCTCGTGGGGTTCATTCCGGTACTCCTTCTGCCCTGGTGTCTTTGGCTCGAATCCTCCAATTCTCAGCCCTTCATCGTTGTCCGATATGGACAACTCCCGAATGCGTCAAATACTGCTCTCAAGCTCTTCATTAGTTCATTTTCATTTTCATTAATTCTATATCTTTCTCTGCTTGCTACGAACGATGTCCTGAAAGGTCCTTCGTCCCTTTCCTCGGCAAGGTTTTGATGTGCTCTAGCAATAGATTGGTTTATTTCATTAATATCTTCATTAGTTTCTTTAGTAATTTGTTTTACCATTCTCCATCAATTTTCTTGCTCCCTTAATCTGAGTGATCGTCGTACCTTTTCTTCCAATGTTTCTTGCTCGCTTGGTAATCGACTCTTATCCTTATTGGGTTGTATAGGCATGAAATGTTGGTTGTACTATCATTGATTTCCGGGAGTACGTCATCAGCTAGTATCCCATTCCTCTTCCTCCCGCTTTGTCCTTTCCTCGTATCGTTGTAGACTTGTAGTGTTGTCTTCGGCATTCCTAGTCACTCTCCACCCGAAGATCTTGCAGAATGATGTAATGAGGTGCCAAAAACCTTGGTAGTCGGTTGAGGAGATGGTCGACCTCTGGGTTGACGTGTAGTCTATCCCAGATAACCGACTGAGGGATCTCTCGGTTGAGAGCCTCCCTCCGTGCATGCTCCCTCAATGACATAGCCCACAAGTTGACAAGGTCCTGCGTCAAGTCATCTTCTTGTTCCTCATTTGCTTGTACGGGTGTAATGTCCCCTTCTCGAGCATGATCTTCTCAGATGACCGTTGGCCTATTCTGGAGATCTGTAGGCTACTCGGACGGTTTGATTAGGGTTTCTTGTGTGGAGGTTGCGATTGCTCGTGAATTGGTGATTGAACTGCGGATTCCTTCTGGGTTTTCTGTGGGCTTCGCAGTGATATGTTTCTCTTGGCATTCTGAGCACTTTCTAGAATTTACTATATTTAGTAAATTCTATTTCTGGCAATGGTCTTTTCGGTCCCGGCACAATTGACTTTCCTCTTCAGTTGACTCAATTGGTTTATTCAAATTCTGGCCTCGGGATGCAGTTTCGGAGAGATAAGTTCATTTCACTTAAAATAACATTATATTTTAATGTTAAATTACCCCTTGGCCTAGTCTCTTAACTTAACGATGTTTTAAAAGGTAGTCTTTAAGGGGTGGCGCCATCATTGAGTTAATTTTATATTTATTAAGGTTGAAATTAAAGCCTTAAGATTGAATGCCTTTATTAAAGTGATGAATTTAATTAAAAAGTCAAAATTGAAGCTTTGAAGAAAGGGACGCCGTCCATTGGAGGATTAGGGTTTGACTCAAAAAGGAAGGTTAGGGTTTTGAGGTGGTCAACAGGAAATTATAAAAGGAAGCCTTTGGTCCTCATTTCAGTATCTTTCGTCTACAGAAATGTTATGCTGCCAGTTTGGCTCTGGGATTGCTTCGAGGAATGTAAGCCTCCTAGCTAGGCATTGCTTCTCGCTTGAAAGATAGCGACTAGTGGTGAGATAGTGATAGATTGATTGTTTTAGTGTGAGAATTCTGCATGTTAGTCTTTGTGAGGGTTTGCAAATCATATTTATGCATATTAGAGAGATTTTAGAATTGCATTTTCATTACAGCAGATTGTCCTTTTATTTCGTAAATCAAAAAATACAAAAAGAGTGCTTCTGGGTATTGTTTCATTCTCTCTATTTGTAAGGGGCAACCCATTTCCTAAGGTTGCAGATTTTTTAATGAAGGTCTGAGTTTTTAAAGGGAAATCGAACTTCTTGCTGGCCGTACCATTTGTCCTTGTCTTGAAATTCGTGCAAAAATAATATTGAGTCTTTTGACTGGCTTTCAGTGTTCTATTTTAGTCGCCATCTTCATAGGGTCATATTGCATTTCGTCTGGTGGAAATTGGTTGAGTTTGGAGTGAGTTGTGAATGAATCTGTGAGATACAAGGCTGCTGTTCATGCATGCGGAGATCCGGACTGTCATAAATCGGATTATCAGGTTGGCCTTAATAGTACAGTTTCTGATTAAAGCTTTCTTATTCATTGAAAGGAATCCTATATATATTGTTGCAGCTCTATTTACATTTCGATTCACATTGATAGCAAGGCATTATCTTTCATATTGTAAGCTGACAGCAGTTGTTATTCTTGCTTATCATGATTTGTAATGCTCAACTTTACATTCAGTAATTGCAATTGTATTTCCTTTATCTCCGCCCTATGGTAGCTCCTTTCCCACTTCGAGTTAGAAAGCACATTCTGGGTGTCGAGTTACTTTCAGCATTTTAGCTTATTTCCCTTCAAAGCATTGTAATTCTTAGCACTCCGCCATATGGTCGCCTCAATTCCATACTGGAATGAGTAGCACATACTTGGTGTTGAGTTTTCTTCCAGTACTTGTAGTGTAGAAGATCCTCTGACCACATGCTCGCCATCATCGGCACCATTCTTGGTTAGAGTTCCTTCCAGTTCTGCTTCTGCTTTCAGATCCTCTGACCAATACTCACACCTTGCCCACATCGGGATCCTGGTGTACATTCTGGTTAGAGTTGCTTCAGCATCGTTTTGGTTTAGATCTAACCTTAACGGGTGCGTTTGTTTGTAAACTGTTATTGAAAATTCGAAAAAATTTGGCTCGGAATATTTCAACGGGTTCCTCTATCGGCCAACCCATCACGACGCCATTCTGTCGTCGAGTGATTTCCCTAAGTTCACTTAGGCAACGGTGCCAAATGTTTACTCACTGGGGTTCTTTGCTGTTATATGAGAGTAAATGGAAACTCACAGAACATATACAAAAAGTAAATTAGAACACATATTATACAGAAGAGATTGTTGCATCCATTCATCACATATGTCAATAATTACACTACAGCAGTAGAATGTGCCCGACTACAAAAGAACTAAGTGCATAAATAGCCAACCGAGGTTGGTTGATACCAACCGTCGGCAACGCTTCCTAACTAATCAACCATCAGACTAATTGTCGATTACATTATCTATGTAGAGTATTATTCTATTTTATTCTATACTACTAGTACGACCGACCATAGCATAATTATTTATTAACAAGGCCGTCTACAGACAGCAAGCACACTTCAATATGCAAATGCATATAAGTTAATGTTGGTGTAAATAAAGTCTTGTACCTAGTTAATTCATTACTAGGGGACTTATTTACACATGTTAAGTTTACTTAGGTCCTAGGAAGGAATCTTTCTAGAAGGTGTTAGTTGTCATTAGTTGTTATCTTATCTTTTGACTTGTAACACGTGAACCTAGGTAAGTGTGATTAGTTGTCTCATGTCATATGATTAAGACACTTGTCATAATCTTATGACATTTTGTATCTCACCTTGGCTATATAACCAAGGGCTCTCTCCCATTATACAATCACAATCATATAATTGAATCATATTGATAAGAATACAGTTTATTCTTGTCACATTCTATTCTCTCTCTTTTGTGCTTTCCATTTGGTCTCAAGATCTTGGCAGCCATAACCAATTCTTACATGGTATCAGAGCGGGTTGGGTGCCATTAGAGAATCTTTTTCTGAAGAGAGATACCAAATTTAGAGGTGTTCCATTTTGGCTCTTTATTGCAGGTTCAAATCAGAGCTTGTTGGTGCAAATCTAAGCTCACCATTGCATCTGAAAGGTTCGAGAAAGTCGATTTTGCCTTTTGTTTTGTCCAAATCAAACATATGAGGCTAAATCTATGAGGGTTTGAAGCTGAAGAGTGGTTGCCAGATTCAAAAGGTAGCTGCAATTTTGGAGCATTTTGGGTCAAATCTGACCCTGCCATCGCGTCCAGAAGGGCTAAAAACCCTAAGATCGACTACCAAATCATCCAAATCGGAACAATTGTCCAGTGAGGCAAAAAGAAATTGCCCAAGGAGTCGTACGGCCCCCAGGTCATCATTCTGACAGCGGTACGATTTTGAAAAATAAATATTTTATTGTAGGAGATTTTTTGTAAAATTTTTTAGAAAAATTAAAAAATCGGATTGATTTTTTTCTGAAAAAGTTTAAAAAAAAAAATCAAATAAAAATCAAAAAGCAAAAGTATTTATTTCTGCGGACAGGGTACACACAATAGGTACCTTGTATGCACAAACCTCTGGAGGTACCGCTCGCAAGCCCAGCATCCACCACGTGGTGGGCCGTGGGCCGCCAAGTCTACGGCCCCACTCCACCGTCGGCCTTCATAATACCAGCAAACTATTTCTCAACTAGCGAATACAAGATTCCATCGGTGGCATATACCCTGGAATACTCTGGCTCCTAAAGGCATATTCCGATCCACAGAATATTCCAGGGGGAGGAGAATTTTTTTTACGGCCACCGGGACGTCAATTTTAATCAAGTATTTTGCTGACGTCATCACCGTGTCAACGATGACGTCAGCATCCTAAAAAAAATTTCCCCCCTCACGGATGAGCTTTTCATTTTTGCAGTCCGACTTCAAAAGGCCATATCTTGAGCTCACGACCTCCTTTTTTCGAGCAATTTTTTTTATTTGGGCTAATTTTTTGCACTCTTCACAGTGGTGCAATCAGTTTTTAGTTTTGGTGCCTGGTTTTTCCAGAATTTGAAGATTCTCACAGGTGTTGTTGCTTCGTCCTCATTTTGGGAACTTCGGGAGCTCATATCTTGCTCCTACGGTAACATTTTTGGGTGCAATTTTTTTTGAAAGTGCATAATTTTTCGTGTACTTCTCATTGGTATGATCAAATTGATTTCATTTTGTACCAAAAATTGTACTTGGTTTTATGGCCTATTTTGGCATCTGTAAGCACTAAGATCAAAGACCACTTCGTTGTTTTTGGCAAGTGGCAACTGTAAACGCACTACTCATAAAGTGCCAAATCAGATATTGCTTGGGGGGGTTTCATGATTGAGTAATTTGAGGGGGTCATCTTGCAGTGGTTGATTGCATTCTGTAATGTCCCCGTTTTAGCTGACATTGTTTGTTAAAGAGTGAGCCTATCATTTTGACCCTCGTAGGCTAATAGTTTTGATTAGAGGGTTATCCATGGCAGTTATCCAGAGTTTCGGGACACTACTCCACCAGTTGATTCAGGTTTGGGCCTTTGCAGGGACTCACAGAGTGATATTCAGACACTTACTATTTATAGTAAGTCAGGCAAACAAGGGTTACTATTTCTGGCAGGGCACCTGGTTCAATTGGTCATCTCAGTTTCGACCCAATTTGACAAGTTGATGAGCAAACGGTAAATAAGGGGAGCATTTAATAATAATTAAATAATTATTATTATGACTTTATATTATAAAGTCACTTTAAGTGAAATATTAAAGTTATTAATTATTAATGGCGAATTATAAAGTATTTAATACTTTATAATAAAAAGATAATATTAATATTAAATGAGTATTCATTACTCATTTGATTAAAGACGCCATTTATTAATTAAATTGCCTAAGTCAAGAGGGGCGAATTTAATTAATCATTTAAATGTTCATTTAATTGCTTTTTGAGAAGGGTCGAACTTTTGAGAGAGGTATTTATTTCTCAAAAACAGAATAGAACTCATTATTGATTGATTATTCAAATTTTGTCTTTTCTCTCTGAGAACATTTGGAGTTGGAGAAACAAGGGTTTCTGCAATCAGGTTTTGGAGAACGTCAACTCTTCAAAATCAGGGATACTGAGGCTATGAAAGATTCAGCTGAAGCTTGTCAATAGAGTGGCTTCATACAGGAGTCATATTTGTGCTGAAAGTGAAACGAACTAAGAAAGGGTTTCAGAATAAGTCTCAGATTCACAGGAGATTGATCAGGCGCCAAAGTTATCAATATCCAGGCATAGTATTTGAGCCGCACGACTTCTAGTCATTGCTAGTCATCATTAAACAGGTCATACATTTCCAGCTTTAAGGCATGTGAATGCAAGACCAAAAACGCCTTGTTCTTTTGGCATTTATTGACTTTAGCTTGGTCGCCCATTCTTCCAGAGGTGTTTGGCGTCAATTCTGAAGGGGAGATTAAAGCCCTCTTTGCTATTCTAACTTCCAGCCTGTTGTACGACTTGCTGCAATAAATTTCAGGTTCCTTCAATCATTAAATGGTTGCTTTTTGTATGCATGTTATAGATTCATCCTTGTAATCATTTTGCAAGCAAAAAAAGTCATTCGCCATCTTTTAGAAGTCGATTTTCTTAAGATTTGCAATATTTCATTTATTATATATTTTAGAATCATTCAATTCAAGAATCGCTCAAACCCTCATTGCACAAAAATCAAAAACCTTTCAAAAACCACAAAACAAACAAAAATATTGCATTCGCCGTCAGGAGTTTGGGTTGAGAGACACCTGGTCTCTTGCACATTCTTTTGCTTGGTTTGTGTTCTTGCAAATGGGGAAATCACAAATTGAACTACTAACTCCACATAATTATGCTATATGGAGAAAATTAGTATGGAACTATCTCATGGGAAAAGGTCTAATAGGCTATCTAAAGGAAACCATTTCTCAACCTACCGATGCTTCAGAATTGGCAAGATGGGAATTAATTGTGAAAAAACACTTAAAAGCATATGTTCATTAGTCCCATTTGATTTACAATTTCGTATTGAATCATGTAAAACACCTAAAGAGGCATGGGAGACTTTTGAAAAATTGTATGGTAAAACAGATAAGATTAGGGGATATCATATTGATAATGATTTGATGAATCTTGATCCTAAAAGTTTTGACCACATCCAAGACTACATCTCCAAAATCAAGCAACTAGGAACACAGTTGAAAGAATGCAGCATTGATAAAAAGGATTTATAGTTGATTCTAAATGTGTTATCCAAGCTTGGTCCTGAGTATTCAGTATTTTTTTCTGGCTTTCATACCCATCGACTTTCTATGGGAGCATCATATGTTGATCCCAAGTTTGATGACTTTGCAAATCTCCTAATCCAAGAGGAAGCTAAGTTAATGAACATGGGTCTAATCAAGTCTTCCAAGTCACAAGCATTGGTGGCTAGTGAGTCAAAGGTACAGAAAGAATCAGGGAATCTTGATAAGAAGCAAAAGAAGAAAAAGAACAAGCCACATAAAGAATCAAAATCCTCAAAAGGAGAATCATCTAAGAAGGAGAGGCCTTTTGTGCATATTGCAAGAAGGATGGACATGAAGAACACTATTGTTATAAGAAGGATATTGATGAGTTGAAAAATCTTCTCAAAAAGAATCACATTGATTTTCCTTCTAGAATGTCTAAATCATCTTCTTCTCCTTCCAATTCAAAACAGTCTAAAAAGGACAAAGGTCAAGCAACTACATCAAGAAATAAAGGTCAAGCTCTTTGTGCTTTTTCAGGTCCAGGATCAAGAAGATGGCTTCTAGATTCAGGAGCATCTCATCATATGGCATCTTCACAGACTATATTCTCTTCATTTCAGCCTTGTACTACGTCTCCTATCTTGATGGGAAACAATACATACATGAGTGTAGTTGGGAAGGGATCTATAAGTTTTGGGGACAACACTTTCCAGGATGTCTTGTGTGTTCCTCATTTGACGAACAATCTTCTTTCCATATATCAGATTACACATGGTGGAGATGGGAGAACTGTGGAGTTCACACCTAATTCAGTCATCATTCGAGACTTGGAGAGTAGAGAGATCATTGCTACTAGGGTGGTTGATCATTCATCTCGGTTCTATACCTTTGTAGATTTTGCTTCTGATGGTGACATTGTTCCTTCGGCTGTTGATCATATGACCCATGATTCAGAGGAGACATTTGGCTTCTTTAACTTGGGAGTTCTCACATTAGATCTAGTACTTGAGCCATGCATTTCATCTCCTCCATCTACTGTTGTACCTAATGATGCTTGTGATTCCACAGTTTGGGTTCCTTGTGATTCAGTGCAGCAGGACACACATAGTCTTCCAGATATGGCTACTTGTGATGACTTCTTGACAGGTATTTCAGACTTGTTTGTGGAGTCTCATATTGCAGATTTGGGAGACATCATCGATAGCATTCATCTTGTCTTTGATGGAGAAGATCCTTCTTTAGTTGTTGTGAGGGAACACCTTGACCCATAGTTGCCGCGAGACTGGTATTGGTACTGGTACGGGAGACTGGTACCGGTACCGATACGGCATTTTTTTGAAAATAGGAGACGGGGGTACTTGGAGACGCCATTTTTTTTTAATATAAAAATTAATAATATATAGAAAATCTGAAAATATAATGACATTGAACTTTCAAAACAATAGCAGTAGTAAAGTTTAGTAGTTTACATAATCATAGTTCCAACTTCTAAGTTCACATTTGACATTTCACATTACATATTCATTAGTCGATTACATATTGATTCATTGAAATTCAAAAATATTCATAGTTCGATTGGCTGATATGCAAACAAAAAACAAAAAACAGAAATCTATCTGATATCTGAATCTCATATCATCTACACCACATCAATATCATCCATGTCAAGGTCCTCAGCTATGATGCTCTCCAAATACTCATCACTCTCTAACTCAGGTTCCTCTGCTGGTAGTAGAACTGGGGGTAAATCAATAAGGCCATCTAGTTCAACCACTTCATCCACTATGGCTGCAACATCTTCATCAGGTGAAATTTGGTCCCATTTTGCTGAAGGACCCTCATTGTATGCAGGATCTACACGAGAGAGAAGGCGAAGTGAGCTATGAATGTACACCAGGTTCTCTGCTTTCTTTGACCCCAATCGGTTCCTCTTTAGTGAATGAATAAAACCATAAGTACTCCAATTTCTCTCACAAGATGAAGAGCTAGCTACTTGTGAGAGTAATCTTATTGCAAATGATTGCAATTCATGTGTTTCACCTCCATGGTTCCACCACCACTCTATAGGGTCTTTCTTTGCTCGCATATCATATAAAGCTTCCACGGAAGAAAAGTCACCATGCCCACATGAAAACTTATTCCATTGACTCCTTATAATTGATGCTTCCTCACCTCAGCCATATATCTTTTTTATTGCAGCCCAAAACCCCTTCATTACCTCTCTATCCTCATATGGAGCCCTCTTATTGGTCTCTTCTATATTATGCCATTTAGGATTTAAGGCATAGGCAGCACAATGAAGAGGTGTGTTAAATTTGTTCCATCTTCCATGTAACTTATCTTCTATCAAAGGATATAGTGAAGGATCTTTTGCATCTGTTATTTGCTTAATTCTTTTGCACATGGAATCTATTTCTTCATAAATTTCCCCCAAACATGGCTTGTCTGAATCTGCAAATTTGATCACCTCACATATGGGCTGAATAAAGTCCACAACAAATTTAACATCAGCCCAAAAACGGTCATCAAGGATCATACCTCTCACCTCAACTGCATCATTTGATGTAGATTGCCTCCAAGCTGCCCATGCATCACTAACAACCGTGGAACACAAAGCACCTTTCACTTCACAAAGACGGTGAAGAAGAATAAAATAAGAAGCAAACCTTGTATCAGCTGGTTTGAGAAGCTCCACCTTGGCAAATTTTCGATAAATAGCTTGTGTTTGGTGATGGTTGCATATAAACATTTGAATTTTTCTGCCCTTTTCTATGAGAGCTGAAACCCACTCAAACTTGCCAATATCTTTGAGTGCATTATTCAACGAATGCACACAACATGGTGTCCAAAATATATGCTTATATTTCTTTTGCACCAACATGCCTGCTGCTTTACAAACAGGGGCAGCATCTGTAACAATTTGGACTACATTTGATGCCCCTACCTCCTCAATGCCGTCACATAGCTGGCTATAAAGATACTCTGCATTTTTTTCATGCCCCGAACAATCCAATGCCTTCAAAAAATAAGGCCCTTTGCTGCATGTTACCATGATATTAAGTAGTGGACGGTTTCTAGTATCCGTCCACCCATCCATCACAATGCTACATCCTTCTGAAATCCACACTCTTTTCAATGGTGCAGTTTGTTGCTCTAATCGAATTTTTTCTTTATCAATTAGAGTAGTGCGAAGCTTTTCATACATAGGTGGTCTATATCTAGCCGGTGCATTGTTGATTGCTTGGATCATCTCTGTATAGAAAGGTGATCGAGCAACATTAAATGGTATTCCATTGGCATAAAAGAAGCGTGCAATTGTTGCATCAACCGCTTCTCGACCTTGCACATCAAATAATCTGCTAATGGGGTTTGAGCTACCAATGTGTGGCCTCTTGTGAGAACTTTTTGCTGCTACATCTCTTGAAGACACATCCACCTCTACCTCTGTATTGATATTCTAATTTTGATTTGCAGCAGTGTTTGTTGAAGCGTGAGAGCTCATATTAGAAACTTTACCATTAGCCCTTTCTTCATCCCTCACAGCCTCATATCACTCCACCTCATTTATACAAGGATCAACACCTTTTCCAGGTAGGTGAAGAAAATGAGCCCTCACCCTCGTGTAAGTACCTTGCCATGACATTGGGCATAATTTGCATGAGATCGTGGCTGTTCCACCTGAACCCTTCGGCCCCTTAACACGATCAACATACTTCCACAACGGATACAACCCTTGTTTGTTTCCCCCACTCGACATCTTGATTCAATGATTCAAATTCTACACAAAAAAAAAACAAAATGAATCATTTATAAGGTACATTGTTTGCTGTACATTTTCTATGAGGTTGATGACCTGATACATTATGAAAAGAACCATGTAATTGTAGACTTTTTAAAATATGCAGAGAATTCACAAGAGCGGTGTTAGACTTACAATTTCAATTTGAATAGAAATTCAAATAGTTACAAACTTACAATAGTTTTGAGTTTTTACTTTTAGATTGTTTTATAATTTTATTTAGCAAATTAGCTGTAGCATCACCAGTAATCTCCACAAGGGCATTGCCCCTGTTTAAAATCGTGGCATAGGGCATTGCCCCTGTTTAAAATTGTGGTTGTATGCCACGATTTTAAAGCAGGGGAGCAATGCCCATGGAGATGCGGTGATCGACATCACCGATAGTCTCCACAAGGGCATTGCCCCTGTTAAAATCGCGGAATACAAAATTGGCGTACTGAAAGGGCAACTCTTGTGGAAGATTTTGGTGATCGACATCACCCGATGGTCTCCACAAGGGCATTGCCACAGGAATGCTCTGCGTTTCGCGATTTTCTGGGGGCAACTCAATGAAGACTTCTGATGATCATCACCCGATTAGTCTCCACAGGGCATTGCCCTGTTAAAGTGCGGAATGCTCTACGTATTCCGCGATTTTGAGGGGCAACCTTACTAATGAAGAACTTGGTGATCGACATCACCGATGGTCTCCACAAGGGCATTGCTGTTAAAATCGTTGTAGAGCTTACGTGTCGACATCACCATTGGGCATTGGCACTGTGCCAAAAAAATCATGCGATTTTAACAGGGGCAATGCCCTTGTGGAGACTACTAGTAATATTAAATAAATAAATAAACGGAAAACCTTGCCTGGCTTGCCATTAGAGCCTTAGACTCTTAGACTATTAAAAAAATTTAAAAAACTAGAAATAAAACATACCCGACTCTTAGACTCTTCAAGTTCAGATTGACGCAATCAGCAATGACGATTTTGAATTTTCAATGCTTCAAAGTTCAAAGTTTTCTCTTCTGTCGCCCTCTTCCTCAGTCACCTGCTAAAGTGTCGTCGCCAGTGCCGTCTGTTGTATAAGTATTTACTATTTTTAAAAACTATTAAATTTTTGTGCCTTAGACGCGTGATTTCTGACGGGAGACGTGGGAGACCTTGCGGGAGACGCCATTTTTAGGTTTCGGAGACGTGGGAGACGGCGAGAGACGTCTTGAAAGTCTCCAAACGCGAAATGGAGTCTCCGGGTGCGGGTGCGGTGTCGGAGACGCGTCTCCGTCTCCAAGACGCATCTCAGAGGGGGGGAGACGCGTCTCCCGCCAGCCATGCCTTGACCCTCTTGTTCATTCTCTACATGATCATTCTTTGCAGTTTGGCGTGAGTGTGGATACTTTTGGACAACATTTGGAGGAGGCTTTTTTGTCTTTAGAGGGGATATTCTACATTCATCTCTATTAGATGTTGGATTGTCCTCTTCAGTAGTGTGGCCTACAACGCCTGTTTGGAGTGTGTCAACTTTCGGCATCGACATGGAGATACTTGAGCATGCTTCAGAGATATCTTCATCCATCATCCATATTCCTGACATCTTGCATACATCCATGGTTTTGTTTCTTCCTAAGGGGAGGAATGTTGTTCGACGCTTTTGGATCATCTTCAGCATTCAATGTTGAGCTTCTACCATCATTGCAGGAGACTCAACATTGAGGGGGGGCTATCTTGTCTCTCTTCTACTTCTCTCTTATGGGGGGTCTTTTTCCTCACATGGGGTTTTGGCCTTCACATTCTTCATTGAGAGCATTTCTTTCTTGTATTTCATCTCTCTTTTGGAGAGGAGTTTTGTCCCACTGGGTTTTCTCCTTTTCTCCGTTTGTGAGATATTTCATTTGCATTTGTGCATGGGTACCTAACATGGCCTAGTAGCTAGGACCCATCCTTGCATCTTTGTGTCATTTGCATAATAATTTGCTACTCCCTAAGTTGCACTTAAGGGGGGGTGTTGGTGTAAATAAAGTCTTGTACCTAGTTAATTCGTTACTAGGGGACTTATTTACACATGTTAAGTTTACTTAGGTCCTAGGAAGGAATCTTTCTAGAAGATGTTAGTTGTCATTAGTTGTTATCTTATCTTTTGACTTGTAACACATGTGAACCTAGGTAAGTGTGATTAGTTGTCTCGTGTCATATGATTAAGACATTTGTCATAATCCTATGACATTTTGTATCTCACCTTGGCTATATAACCAAGGGGTCTCTCTCATTGTATAATCACAATCATATAATTGAATCATATTGATAAGAATACAATTTATTCTTGTCATCACATTATATTCTCTCTCTTTTGTGCTTTCCATTTGGTCTCAACATCTTGGCAACCTGTTATCACGGAATCTAGCAGCGCTCGTTCCACGAATAACCCCCCTACGAAACTTGTCCGTTTCCTAGGATTCGTGAAGTTCAAGTACGCATAACGAAGTGATTTTCAAGCCACCTCGAAATGCGTTCCTAAGTCTTGAATAGTCAATTCGAGCATTTCCTCATGTTCGCCTCGTGAAGACCTTCGAAACGAGATCTTTCGCGAAGCTTCACTGTTCATACTTAGTGAATTACGAAAAATGCAGTGGCACTGAAAAAGTGTGCTCCTGCCCTGAAGCCAAAATTGGCTAAGTCTGGAAAATGCAAGGGCGCTAAAATTTAACGCCCCTGCATGCAGTGAAATTTCCAAAAAAATGCAATGGCGCTAAATTTTAGCACCATTACACTTTTCTTCGCCACTTAAACTTTTTTATGGCTTTGGCACGTTTCTTCATGATTTCGCGTTTTCCGTCAATCGTGCCACTTTTCGTGCCTAAATTTATTGCTCGACTTGAGTTAGGTTTTTAATTTTCCTTTTCACTTAAAAGTATGAATTCGCCATTTTTATTGTTTGTATTTTATGTTCTTTTCTCTCCTCTTGTTGGGCGAAGTGTTTCTCAAACTGCAAATCACGTTTTTGAGGATTTCGCCATTCTCCTTCAGCAATCTTCGCGTTTCATTCTGGTAAGTCATTTTTGTTTTGTCTTTATTCTTCTTCCATTTTTATATGTTCTAGTTTGAGTATATGCGTTTTTGTATGTGTCGTGAGTTTTTCTACGCACTCTTTTCAACATCTCCCCATCCTCTCCTACGCGTTTTTTTTCTTTTCTTCTTCATTCGCGTTTTTACCTTCGCATGTTCCATCTTGCCTTTCTTTCTAACGTTTTTGTGACTATTCATGTCGCTTTCTTCATTTTGTTTTGATGCGAACTTTGAAATATCAAAGAGGGTTTCTGTGAGAAAGAAAATTTAGCTTTTGAATGCGTAAATAATGATAATGAGTTGCAACCCTATCCAAAGACAAACAAAATTGTCTTCAAAGCTTTCATGTTACAAACAATTGCATTTACCAAGCACGAGCGCCATCCCCATACATCCCTACATCTGCTTTTCAAAATTGCCAAAAAATGCTGAAGCGTTGAATTCTAGCCCTATGACATTTTGAACATGTCAAAAATTTCCTAACACTGAAAGATGTAAGGGCGCTAAAATTTAGCGCCCTTGCATCAAAAGACAATTTCCTGAGATGTAAGGGCGCTGAATTTTGGCGCCCTTACACTTTTTTCAAGTTTTCTCTAATCCTTCCCAGATAAGCTTCATTTTCGACCAGTACACTCCGGAGCCTTGTTTTTCCGTCTTTGTGCATCGTTTTGCGTGCCTCGTCATCCGCTTCATGCTTTCCCATCCTCGTTGCTCGTTTCGCGCTTTCCCATGTTTCCTAACAGTTAATGTTTGTTCTGGCTAAACGGATTGCAGTCTATTTTCAAAGATTGTCAAGTCAAGAGTGATCAAAGTTCCAGTTCTTTTTGATGACAGCTACTAAGCCTCCTTCGAAAGCAAAAGGCAAGATGAAGTACAAATATCAAGGTGTCTATCCGCCGACTGTAGTGCTCTCCAAAGTCGAAGAGATAAAAGACACGGAGGTTGGTCATCAAGACTTGGTTGACTTCACAAAGCAAACCGAGACGAAGCCTCTTCCTGATTCAATGAGAGCGATCGTACATAGCAACCTCCATTTGGTGGCAATGTTTCCTACAGCTGCGCACAACACTGAGTTTGTTCTTCAGGTTGCGTCTCATTACATCAGAGAAAGTAGGAGTGTGATCGATTCTTCCGAGCACGAGATTCTGAGACTCGACCCTGATTTCTTTGATATTGTCTTCAAGGTCCCTCATGTGGAGAAATATATTGATATTTCTATGTCAAAGGCACAGGAGATCTTTGATGTTGATCCCAATAAAGCTAAACAGTTGATAAACACTCAATGGTTAAAGAAGCCTAGATCATCTGTTTCCAGATGGCTGAAAGGACTCCTGAGAAGTGACTTCAAAGATGACGTCAAGGATATGATCACGTTTCTAAGCAAGGTGAAAGGCTTGCCAGAATCATCCACTTTTCATGATTGGATGTATGAATACATCAAGATCATAAGAAGACAGAAGGTGCATATTGACTGGGGCAAACAAATCAGTGATGAAATACACGAGCAATTGATCAATGCTCCTTCTACATTGAAGTTCTACACGACTTTTTACCTGGTGTACGCGGCGGCTGTAATGAGACAATTCCTAGGTCTATCTACAAAAGGGAATCGGATGATGGTGCCTGTGTATAGATATTTCTATCAATTGGAGCTAAAGGAAAGCTTTCATCACTTCAGACGGGTCACTGATGCTTTCTTTGCGCCTTTACTCTTCAATTTTGATCCAACCTTGGAAAGGAGAAGAGTATCTGATGAGGCTTATAAGGTGGTAAGTAAAGTTGGATGTATTTTTCTCCAATTCCCAATGTTTACTTACTTGAGAGTAGGCTGCTACACTGGTTGTCCCTACATGCTACCACGTTATCCTTCGGATAAGTGGGTTCTCATGGAAACATGCAGACAGTTGATGTCGGTGCAAAAAGAACGAAGAAGCAACCACAAGCGTGGATTCAAGTTCCCACTGACCATCGGCCGATATACTATCCAAACTGCACAAAAAGCTAAGTCTGTCTATGCTGAAATGCAGATCATGACCATCAAAACCTACAGGTATAGGTTTGATTTCGACTACCGAGATGTCAGAAAAAAGTTGCAAAAGGGTCACCAACACAGGTACCGTTTTGAGGACATTTGGGCAGATTGCAGAGATGAAGAAGCCATTCGTAAAATGGACTATTGAAGGTTGACAGTTCAACAAATCAGAGATCTTGGTATTGCTGACCTACCAGAGGATTTTGCAGATTCAGGTGATATCATGAACGCTGTCTATGATGAGCAAGGCATTGCTAAAAGGCCGTTGCCTGCAATACAATGGTCTAGGAAAGAAGTTACCAGCATGAGAGAAAGGTTGAGGCCAATCCTAGCCAACACAGAAGAATGGTTACATAAACATGGTTATGCAATGAAAAGCTTCAGAACAGACTCAGAAGGAGAGGAATCCGAAGCAGAAGCTCACCAACAGCAAGAACTCCGCGACAAGAATAAATCAGCGGCCCTTCCCACTTCTTCACGAAGAGGTCCTAGGATCAAGTTCACTGTTGGCAAGAAAGATACCCAGGCTGTCCGAGAGACAGAAATCACGGAATCTAATCCCTCTCGCTCTAAGGGTAAAAAGCCTATTCTAGAGGAGATAGATTCCGATGAAGAAGAAACTTCAAGTGACCAATCCGCTGAAGATGAAGATTTAGCAGAAGCAGACTCCGATGCCGAAGAGGTTTCTGAAAGCGGGCAAGAGTCTGATGAAGATTCTGAAGAAGGATCTGAAGGTGATTTTGAAGGTGAACCAGAATCGGAGAGACAGGAGGGTGATCAACAGGAACCCGGGCATGATAAAGAAAGAACTATTTCTCCTCCTAAGAATATAGTTGAGGAAATTCACAGAACATCATCGCCCGTGACTTCAAATGTTCCTCATACCCCTCCAGATTCAAGAACTCCTCCACCTCCTGTTCCCTCGTCACCTATTCCTACCACATGCATTCCTGCAGCCGAGATATCTCCTATCCCTGCAGCATCAACCCAGCTTGATACTCCTTCAGTAACAAGCATCCATACGGTTGATATACTGTCAAGCCCTCCATCGTCCATTCCTAGCTTGTCTTCACCAACTCATGATATCACTTCTGAAAACGAATTCAATCGTTTCATGAATGAATCAATGCATGATCAGCTCAATGTGTCAACTACAGGAGCAATGATGACAGACACTTCTCCAATTGTCACGATACCTATGATAAGTTCAGATGTGACAATAACTTCAGAAGTAGCAATGGCGACTGAATTGACAGTAAATCCAGAAGTTCACACTTCCTTTCTTCCTCCTTGGCTAATATCTCAAGTGTCGAAGCGTAAAAAGCAAATGATTTCTCTGGAGGAGCTCGACCTCGAAGAGATAGTTCTTCCAAAAGCCAAAGGGAAGAAAAAGGCAAAGGTATACTCAAGGCTGAACGTTGATAAGTCTGGCCACAAGTATGTTGAAATTGGCATACCACCAAATGAAGAAGGTGATGTCAATATGGAGGACTACACGGTAACAAGGGTCCAGCTTGGCAAGGTTACCAATGAAAGTGCAAAAGCCGATGCGCAAGTCACTTTGGATATCTTGGCTAGAAGGCTGGATAAAGTAGAGCAAGCTCGTAACATGTACAAACAGAGGGCAGAGCATTATGCCACTGTTGTAAAGAGACTTGCCGGTTCTCCAAGTAATGCACAACCGCTGACAATGGTAAATATTGAAGACCCAGCTGTCAAGAAAGCTAAGAAGTTCGCCTCCAAAGGCAGGGTGTTATATGATTTTGTTGAGAAAATCATTGAACACAGATCTCAGATTATATTGGCTGCGGACGAGAAAACTACCTTGTTGGCCAAGCTCACCACAGAGCTTGATAAAGAAAAAAGTGCACTTTCCTAGGAGCGCAAAGACATGGAAAAATGCCTATTGTCATGGTCAGAAATGAAACAGGTAAAGAGGTTGGGGTAATTCCTGACAAAGAAAAATTCGTTGAGGTAAGAGAATCACTGAAACACAGAATTCAAGTGGTTCAATCTCTCATAGAAGATCTTCACCAAGTACAGGAAGATGTCGACGGGCATCGCGCCATTCTTGAAAAAGGTATCAAAGAGTTCTGGTCAACTTGAGGAAAATCGATCTTCCTACCGCCACGTAAATATCCCGTGATCTTCAAGGAAGCCATCATGACTTTGATTGACAGTCGTGACTTCTAAGCTTCATAAACATCATTTGTGATACAAGGCTCACATTGGACAACCCGAAGATGCATCTTGACAAAGTGCAAGAAGGTTCACTCATCTCCCATGAGATCGATCACGAGAATTCACACCATTGTGGATTACACCGTTGGTCCAGATGAGAAGTTCGTGCAGGAGACTAGGAGGAAATTTGAAGACTTCCGCGCCCAATGCAAAGAAACATGAAGCAGCCCCCTATTCTCCAGTGTTAGACATTTCCGGTGCATCCCATTATGCATCTTGTAAATATTTCTCGACATTTTCGAATGTCTTTTTGTAAATTGTAATTACACCAAGTCCAAAGATGTAATATTTTGAAAACAAATTACACTTTGACTTTGGTCAAAGTTAGGTGAGATCTCCTAAAATCGCTCACCTAACTTTCCTTAATTTTCTCAATCTCTTTCCTAATTTTGCTCATCCCTCTTTCTATATAATGTGAGGGATTTTCATTGTAAATTTATCTTTTAGTGTTTTGCAACGAAGTGCTGCCCTTTTTGAAGCAAATTTGTGAAACTTTGCGTTCATGCTTTGTGAATGAGATTCGATTAATAAAGAAAAGGATTGCAAGCCAAACTTTGCGTTGGATTCGATACTTTTGTGAGTTGATCTTATTTGGTAGTCATTAGCTTGAAGAATCTGAAGGACTCTAAGTAGTTTATGTAAACTTTGTGTTACATTTATTATTTAGATTGCATTTGTATTTCTGTTTATCATTTGGTTGAATGATCTACAAGACTTTGTGCTTGTAATCATTCATGCTCTTGCATGTTCTGGTTGAATGATCTACAAGACTTTGTGCTTGTAATTATTCATACTCTTGGATACTTTTGTCGAAGGATCTACAAGACTTTGTGCTTGTAATCGTTCGGCTATTTGATACTTTTGTTGGATGATCTACAAGACTTTGTGCTTGTAATCGCTCATGCTGTTCGAGAATTGCTGCGTCTAAGAAGACTTTGTTTCTAACGTGACAAACGTACATCTACATGATTCAACATTGAAAAAGCTACGGAACGACTTTGTGCCTTCGTGAGCTTTCCCTTTTACTTTATCCGTTTATTGTTAATTACTTCTGGTATCTCTACGCTTTGCTTTGACAAGATAGAGGTATTGGTATTACTGCTAGCTATTAGTTTAAGGTTATCAAGAATTGTGAACTTCCAACGGTGAAGCATTGTAAACATCTTCTCTGAAAAAAGAGAGAAGGATGAATGTAACACACCCCCCCCACTCCGTAAGTTTCGTGTACATTTTGTAATTACTTGTTGATTTACTATCGCTTATGTTAGCAGTAAGAAGGGCGCCTCCCCTTTCCGAGAGGAGAGATTCACATCTCACATAGCTGTGGCTGAAGTCCAAGCTGTGTAATCTATCAAAAAGCTGATTACATAATTTTCACCCAACACAGCCATAACCAATTCTAACAGTTAAGATTTATGTTGATGGGTTAGCTGTACAATATTTATGCTAATTATGAATTATATATAGAAAGTCGTTAGATTGAGATGCTGCAACTAAATATCATTGACAAACATTTGAAGGCAGTGGTGTTAATTAAACTAAGATTAAATAGCATTGGCTTCCATCAGATACATCTGACAACAAAACTCTAAAGAAACATGGAAACAAGTAGAGACCTTGTACAGATCAAATAAATCAAATGTAAAAATGAGCTTGAAGCAGTAACATTTTTTCCTTGAAACAGGAAGACAAAGTGTGACGAAGTACATTAACACTTTTACGCCTATAATGAGACTACTAATAGTCATAAAAAGCAAAACCAAGGTGAGAGATAAAGATGACAAAGTGATCTTGCTATAAAGTACAGCCCCCAGGTATGGAAATGTAATGTTTACATTGATCAAAAATATGAAATCATACATTTGATACCCCAATTAATTTGTTTCTTAAGGCTAAGATGCTGACTAAGACAAAAAGTTCTCTAAAAGAAGAATTAATATATTTGAAAAGAGGAAAGCTATGTGCTAGAAGCTCCAGTCCCCCAAAAAAAAGTCAGTGTCCAGCAGAAATTCCTAGAGAAGTACAACTAGTAACTGCCATGTAGAACAAGATCATACACTCTTATGTTATAAAAACAGAACAATACATCTCCTAAAAAGAAAATTAAAGGGGAAGCTTCTTACGCCAACTAAAGAAACTATTGAAGAAAGTGGAGATGGTGCCACTGAAGAAAATGGCAAAGATGATTGAAGAATAATCTGTAATGTTGAAAAATGGTTTTTAGTGTTAAGTCCCTAGATATGCACTATAGAGAAGAGTCTCCTCAATGCACACCGGTTCATTGAATCCTCCATTACTAAACATTATGAATCTATCTTGTTTTGTTCTCATTCTATCTCGATGGAATCTGCAAAAATTGTGTTTAATAGTGCATGTTTGTGTATCCTGGGCTGAATAAAATTCAAGTGAGCAGGAGCAGCTGAGCAAGAGGGAGTGGCTGAACGAGCAAAGTCACATTTGAATAAGCGGAAGAACTTGAAGCAAATGGGAGACTCCCAGCAAATGCACAAGGGAGGACCAACGATAAACCAGAAAAGAGGGTTTCCAATGTGAGGAAGGCTTCTAAGGTTGTGGCTAGTGAAAAGTTGGAGGTAGAGGTTTCTCTCATCTACAAGAAATGCAAGAACACCATAAATGCATTTCATAACTCTGAGGATTTCTGCAAATAGCAAATTGAATTAAATTTCCCCAACCTCTCCGCTTTATTGCTTGATCGGTGTCAAATTTCTCTTCAATCTCCCTCTTCAATTGGCATGAGATCGATTAGAGAATGAGCTTGTTAGGGCTCCTCTGTCTTCTACTAATAGGAGGACAGGAGAGTCCTTGTTAAGGGAGCTGGTTGAGACTGTTTCCAATAGTTTTGGATTATTCTGAGGTCTGTTTGGCAGACAAGCACTTGGATTTTAATCTCCAAAGAAAGTTTGGACACCATTATCCATTCTTTTAGAAATTTGTCTTGAAAGGGTTTTTTGGACTCAATTTTTTAAACTTGAGGGGATACCTTTTCAATGCTTCAGATGCAATCACTTTGGGCACAAGATTGCGGAGTGTCTTTCCCCTCTTTTGGTCGGAAAGAACTCTTTCATTTGCAACAATGGTAGCAAAAATCTGGCAGCCATGATAAGGATTTTATCTAGCAAAATCATGGTCGTTTTTTGAGAAAGGGGATAGTCCGCCTAAATTTTCCTTAGGTCCAAATTGTGATGTAGTAGCCTTCTGTAGGATTCAACCATCAATAGTATCCAACTTTTACAAGTGGTGAAAATAAAGTTTAGGAGAATGCCAATGTACTTGGGAATTTAGGCCTCAGTGGTCTACCAGATCTGCAATTGGCCAAATCCCAAGATTGTCAAGAGAAAGATGATGCTCAACTTTTCTCTATAGAATCTTAACGATCTCTCAAGCAAAAGGAAAGAAACTTAAAGCAAATTATGGGCCTCCTAAATGGAGGCAAGTAATTGGAAGTAAAAATATTTAGGCTGAAACCTTGGTATTTATTGTAATGTCCCCATTTTGAGCAAAATTGATTTGTGAGCATTTAGCTCAATTCCGAGTTTTCCCATAAGCTTCTTGGTGAGTTAGGGAGAACTCCAAAGTTCTTGGAGTGCACACGTTCAGTTTTTTAGGGTTGTTAATGGCAAGGATCTCGATTAGCAATATCAATCGTCTTGACACTTTCAGAAGTGTCTTCTAACTTTTTGGGTGTTCTCAAAACTTCTTGGAATGGGCATCTATATTTAGTAAGTCACCCAGTTGGCTCCATTCATCATCATTCATCTATATTATCATCTCAGTGTGATCAGAATTTGATTCTGATGTAGTTTCAATGCTTTTTGCAACTCAGGTAACTTATTGAGCAATTAATTAAATATTCACTTATGTTCTAATGTTGGGAAATATTAAAAGGACCACCTAGTGTAATAGCTCATTCGAAAGGTGTTAAGTTGGACACCTAAGCTTGGGGATATTTTCTCATAAAAATAATATTAATTCTCCAAAAAGGTCATTGTGAGGGAAAAAAAGAAATTATTATATTTTTAAATTGGTTATTTCCCTCAAAAAAGTTATAAAAGGAGGTTGAGGACTCATTTGAGAGATAGACTTGATGAATGATATTGTTATGCTACAGGAATGAACTTGAGTTCGTCCAAAGCTTCTTGAGGACAAAAACCCTCTTGGAGTTGCTGGTTTTAGGGACAAAAACCCCCTAAGCTAGCTGAGTGATTTTATACAAAGATCACCATTGTGCTTCAAATTTTGTGTTGCTGAGATGAAGATTTTTGTAGAGTTTTGAATTGCAGATTTATGGTGCAAATGCTTTCAATTTTCAAAAAAATTATGTGTGTTTCAGGCAATTTGAAGAGGAGATTTGGCTGGCCATACCCTTCGAACCTGGCCATACAATTTGTAGCAGGTATAAAGGTTTTGATTGAACATTATTTGTTGTTTCTTGGCGTATACAAACCCTTTGCAAGTCATACTATTGGAGGATGTTGTAGCTTTATCAAGATGGCCATACACTTGACAATGTTGAGTCATACATCCTAGGGAGGGTGTTGGAAGTATTGGTGGAAGTGTCTAGCCTTTGTGAGACATTCCACTTGGTGTGGAGTCGCCCCATCCTAGTAACCAGTTTCAATGCATTATTTTGGTGGAGAAAAGGTTATATGAGGAGTTCGCTGCTATTTATTGCTGATATACCTATCGTACCAACAATAGGAAGATTTTGTTTCAAACTTGTGTATGTCTGAAATTTATATCAGACTGATATACTTTTCCTTGTCTCATGTTTGGATATGTTTTGGAGTGATTTTGGAGTGTTTCAAGTGAATTTGTGTAATGTCCCTTTCCTGATTTGCCCTAGAATTTGCCTACTAAACACTAATTGCAGCAACTAGGGTTAGGATTAGTCTTACCAATTAAAATATCTCTTTAATAATGCAATCTTGGGTTTGAATCCTGCAAACACCGTGTGAGAAGGTACATGATGGGTCTGCCCGAAGCCATTTCCATACCAAGCCTAAGAGGTTGTATACCTAGCCCTCCCCCTTGGCGGCTTGTATCTGCTTTCCCCATCAATGTCTCAACCCCCTGAAGACACTTGCCATCTTGTGGAATTGAGCGGGGGTCGTAAGTGGTTTACTCGGCTCTCTGGGTAAGTGCCCTCTGGTCCTAGGAGCCATTACGGACAACTCTAGGATGGCTTACTTACTAGCCTTGCTTACCTACTCCACCCCAAGCCCTTCCCACAAGATGGATTTCAGTCAGTCAAGTATATTTCTAACTCTAGCATAGGAAATTATACATTAATTATTCTTATTATCTTATAAGCCATATGCATACATGTGTAAACAATAATTGGCAGAAAATACACCTGAATGTATATATATATATCTGATAACAGCAATCTGCTCTGATGTACCGGACTAATTCCTCTTTTGTTCCTTGGTTCGTATGTTTTCTTTCTCTAATCGATGATGATATCTGCTGATGTAATCAGACTTCAAATTTATTATCCTTTTTCCTATTTCTCTTTCCTAAATCTGCATATATCTTCTTTAAGATCTGCTCAGGACTGCTGATGTTTTATACAATTGTTTCCTCCTAAAACTCCTTTCTCTATCTCCAATTTCCCTTGCTTATATACCCCACCACACTTTATGAAGGGAGGCGTCTTTTACAAAGTGGGACGACTTACCAAGGGACACGTCCCTATTTGTTTTAATTAACACACATAGAGTCAACCTTCATTAACAAGGATTATGAGGGTCGGCCTGCTATTGATATTCATCGCTGCACACATATTAATCAATGTTTCTTATGAAGTCGGCCACCATGTTTTCTTCAATAAATCGTTGCACATGCCTTAATCACTGCATATGTAAATTGCATGTCTTATACAATTGCTTTTCTTCATCATACATTTGGTAGGCAATCAAGGAGTCAACCAGCATTAGATCAAGTCTTGTCAGTAATCTGCTGCTCTATTTCAAACATTAAAACACTGCTCTATATTTTCTTTACCAATCAATGTCTTCTCTTCACTAATTGCTGATCGCTGTCTTTTCCTTCCCTAATTGCTGATCGCTGTTTTTAATATATATATTAACTTTAGTCGATAAATTATGTGGTCCGCCAGCAAGGTCTGTATTTGGGCGATGTTATAAATATGTGGTTTGACAAGAGTGGTCGGCAATCATGTAAATATAAATATGCTTTTATGAGAGTCTATGGTAGTTTGATGGGGACATGACAATTTGCAGCTTGGGTGTGTGTTTGAAGTGTGTTGGTGAGATTTTTGGTTGTCTTCCTTGCTACCTAGGCCTGTTGCAACATGTCTACAAAGTACATCAGGCATGTTGCAACATGTCTACAAAGTAACATCAGACCTGTACCAGCATATATTTCATCATTCATTAAGGTATTTTTTGTTGTTTCAAGCTGGGTGGGTTTATTCATGTTATTTGGCACTAATTGAGGTGTTTCAGCAGTTATATTTTACATCAGCACTTATATCAACAATATTTATTGTTATCAGAATTTGTAACAGCAGATAGATCTCTAATTTTGCATTTTTGTGTGAGTTAACATTGTAACATTGGACGGTAGTACCACTAGTGATTTTGCTCTTGATTATTGCTGATAGTTCCTGTTGTGACCTAATCACACATCGCCCCATTGCAAATGGGGACCCCCTCTTTAGTCTTGTCTAGTGTCTAAGTGTTAGAGTTGGTTCTGGCGTTAGTTTCAGTTTCTTTGAGTCTCTTTCGAAGCAGAGATGGGTTGGCACGTTCGAGGTCTGGGTTTAAGTTAAAACTTGTCAAGATTTGAGATGGCTGAGTAGGTCAGGTCAGTGCCCAGAGGGTCAAATGGAGTTTTTGACACCACAGGAGTGCTTAGAAGGGCTGTTGCAGTAAAAATGACTGTTCAACAGGCAAATTCAGACAACCTTGCTTTTTTGTGCTTTTTGCTTTTTTGCTTTTTCGAAAGTTCCATTTTTTATTTTTGGCATTTTGAGACAAATCGGGGATTTACTATTTTTAGAAATTTTGCTTTTTGCTTTTTTCTATTTTTAGTAATTTCTATTTTTAGAAAGTGCTAGGGTTAAGGTTTCGAGGGTATCAAGGCAGAAAACCTATAAAGTCCGTCCCAGACATGAGGAAATCCTCCTCAAGCCATGAAGTTCGCCCATGATGGAAAATCCAGTTGAATTCTTGAGAAATCCAATTGAAGTTCGCCCACCTCCAAGAGTAAAATCCAGTTTGATGAGGTAAAATTCCAGTTGGGCGAATATGTCTAAAGTAGAAATTCAACTCGAAGTGGATAAAATTGCTTAAGGCAAATGATGGAAAATCCAGTTAAAACCTCAAGAAATCCATGTTGAAGTTTTCAAAATCAAAAATACCCCCTTAAGGTAAGAAATCCGCTTGAAATGATGAGAAATCCAGTTGGGGGGCGTATTTCCCAAGAAGAAGTCCACAAAATTGCCTAAGGCATGAAGTTTAATTGGAGAAGGAAAGAAAATCCAGTTCGAAATTAAAAAATTCCACATGGGGGTCGACTTTCTTCTAGCAAGTTAAAACAAAGATTAACTAAAGTTTTTTTTTTGAAAACTTCACAAGCAAGCAAAAGGAAAAGAAGAGAAAAACAAAGAAGGTGCCCAAGGAGAAAATCAAAAAGAGGATAAGTTTTCTTCCTTTTTTTTAATAAAGCATCCAATCATGAGGAGGGTTGAATTCCTTAAATAAGGAAAGTGTTTGCTTATAAAAAGAAGTGTTTGAGGTCTTTTCTTTCATTCAACACAAGTTTAAATTCACCTCAAGAAGCTGCAGCACAGCCATAGGCGCCTCTTTTAATTTTGCATTCGAGCAGAAGAAGTAGAATACATTCACAAATTGCAGGTCTTAGTCAAGAACTTTAAGCTTCTACAGGTTCACAAGCTACAAATTTGGAGAGAAATAAGAATTTAAATCTTAAGTTTGCAGATAAATTCCAACTTCAGGCTCACAAATTCCAGTTAAAAAATTAAATTTCTTTGAATATTTTTGAAGGGACAAGGGTTGGTAATGAGAATTTATTTTTCTATTTGCATTTATTGCAGGCTAAATTATGATTTTTCAGTTCTAATCTGTTGTACCCAAAACCAAAATTTTTGCTTCACTAAGGCATTTTGCTTAATTGAGTCTTAACCTTGTTAAAGTGTTGTCAAAAGGTCGTTTTTGGGCTTTTCAAATATGGAGTTGGTGTCATTATCATGTCAGTCTGTTACTGAAGAGATTTGAGAAAAGTGAAAATCTGAACGAAAAACATCAAAATTTTGTATCTCTGGAGAAGGGAGCACATTTTCAAATGGGCGCCCTATCTTTTAGGGGCCCAGATCCTGTTTTTAGGGTTTGTCACCTCCAGCAGACTTTTGTCCGGTATCACGTCAGCTTCACAGTGAGCTATCAAGCCTGTCAAACGGATCTGTTTTGAGTAAGTTACGGGAGATACAGCGCAAAACGAGGCGAAAGCGAGAATTGGCTAACACTGGTAAAAAGCGCAGCTTTTCAGAAAAGCGCCCATCTTTTTGAGGTGCCAGATATAAGTTTTTGACTAAATGACATCCAAGATGTTTATCTCACATTTGTTCGAACTTCGCAACGCATCCGTCAGTGGGTGAATCTGAGTTGCTGAAGTGCTTGAACCAGAGGTCAAACGTAGGGTCAAATCTTAGTCAAAATATCAAAGGAAAAAGCAAAAGAGCACTTTTTCAAAAAGGCACCTGAGCTTTTCAAGCCTTTAATGTTTTCTTTCTGATGATGTCGATATTCAATGTGTCCGTGTTACGCTTTAGCTTTTCGTTCGCCTCCCGTAAGATGTCTCACAGCTTGCAGTCGGAGTTTTTATATTATTTTGTCATTTCGAAATGGCTGTCTGGAGGAATGAAAAGAGCAACTTTTCAAAAAGGCTCGATTTTCACCCTTAGATGATATTTTCTTGGGAAATGCCTTTGCACCGCGTGCGTAATGAGGTCACCACAGTGAATTTGAGATCCAGTCCGAAAGTTGATAAATCAGAAGTTATTAAGGATTTTGTTTTTCCCTTCGTTCGAGATACAGAAGTCAAAATTTGACTAAGTCTGAGGAAAAGCGCAGCTTTTGAAAAAGGCGCTTGGATTTTTGAGCCTACAGATGTTAGTTTTATGGTTTCCAGTCTCAAGATATCTTTTGATTAGTTTTTATTCAGCTTTGCAATGCACCTGTCAGCTAGCCAATCGGAGAAGTCTGTCAGCCAGCCAATCGGAGAAGTCAGTCAGCCAATGTCAGAGGATGAATAGAGGTCCCGGCAGAGGTTTTAGCTTAAATTTTCATGAAATTTGGCTAAGTCTGGAATTCGCCTTAAGAGGTCAAAATTGGATTTTCGAAAGAGGGTTGAATGGACGCCTTAACTGGAGTTCTGATTGCAGTTAGACTAAACGTTTTTTGGGTTGTCATCTTCAGTTTGTATATTGGCATGTTGAGTGATCTTTCAGTTCGCATGTCGAGTTAACTAGTTTGCATGTTCAGTTAACTACCTTGCATGTTGAGTTAACTTGATTGCATGTTCACTTAACTGAAGATTAGTCTTGAATGTCAACTGAAGTTCACATGCATGGCGAATTTGGTTGCAATTGTGAAGTTTTAGTGAAGATAGCGCTTCATTGAGTGTCAACTGAAGTTCTAAAAGGGACGGCATAAATGATGAAGCATAAATTAGTGACGTATGGCGCATGAAGTTGTTAACTTTAGTTATCAAAAGGGCCGCCATATTTAGATATTTTTAGTGATGAAGCATAGTTTTGTGAAGCTACGCCTTTACAAAGAATGACAACTTAAGTTCCAAAAGGGTTGTTATTTTTAGAATTAAATTGAAGCATAAGTGTGAAGTTGGCGCACTTCTTGAAGGCCAACTGAAGTCTTGAAAGGGTCGCTATTTTTAGAATGTTTATTGCATGAATATGGCGAATTCCTTATTGCCAACTTTAGTTATCAAAAGGGACGCTTGAGTTCTAATTTGTGAATCTAAAGCAAGTGTGAAGGATGGCAAACCTAATATGATTGCTAACTGAAGTCAAAGTCGCATGAAGTTGTTAACTGAAGACTGAAAAGGGAAACCCTAATGCATGGCGATTTATTTAGCATATTTGAGTTTCAGTTAACTGGAATGAGGTCCAATCACAAGCCAAGCGCACTTTTCAAGGATTCCTTGCCTTATGCGAATTTCGATGATGAAAATCTATATATTTCAACAATGGCGTCCATTATTTCATCATCTTTAGCTTTGAAGTTCATATTCTTCTCGAGTGACCAGCAAGCTAAAGGTGCTACAGGTGTCCGAATTCAGCATTCTTCATAGCAACGAGTTCAGATTGTTCAGAGGAAGGCGATTCTAGACTTTATTTTCACTTTGCATGCAGGTTTCATCAAGTTCCAAAGAAGAGGTTGGCGGATTTTTCAGAAGCAGACAAGCGAAGCTTTCTATCTTCTGTCTTATTTCTTCTATTTCTCACCTTAGGTACTTTCTTCGCATGTCAAAGAAATTCAACATATATTCAAAATCTGATCATCTGGGTTCGCATATTTCAGCATTTGCAGCAAGACCCACGTCTTAGATTTTTTCCGAGAAAATTGCCCCGTAGCCTTCATTTTGAAGCTCTGTGCTTTTTTCCGAGAATCTCTTTGCATGTGGGCTTGAAACACATTTTTTCAAGAATCCAGCTATCTGGGTTTGTTCAGAATTTAGTTGTGCACAAAACCCATGTTCCAAAAAAACTTCGAAAATTTCTTTTGTCAGACGCTATTTTTAGCTTTGTCCAGAGGTTTTCAGAAAGTTTTTCAAGTATATTCGACTTTACAGTCAAAAGTTATCATTTTCAAAATGCAGTTCAATCTTATTGATTACAAGGCCAAATCGGCTCTTACACATAATTTCATCAAGACTTCAGATACAGACCTGAATCATGTTTATCCAGTGGTTAATCTGAGCAGTCTGGAGGGTGTTAGCAGCAATTCGTTGAAGAATCTTGAACGTTCAGGATTGTTGGCAGCGGCATCCATTCTTGTTACTACTTTCGATCTTGAGTTCGTTCTTGCTTGCATCAAGCATTATGACTCATCTTCACGACAAATCAGATCAGCAGATGGGAGGGTTGTTTTCAGTATCAAACCAAAGGACATAGAGAAATGTTTTGCTATTCCTCCTCGTTCAGACAACTTTACTGTGGTTCTTGAGGCTTGTGAGAAGATATGGGATGCTGATCAGCAATGTTCGCAGAGGAAAGTGGCTCAGAAGTGGCTGAAAGTGCAGAAGACTAACATGCCTAAGAAGGTTGGTCGTGGTGAATTCAAGGAGGAAGTTGTTGTTTTGATAACTTTACTCAACCGAGTTACCGGTCAACCAGATGCTAGCACTTTCCGTTCATGGATGTTTTACCTAATTACCATAATTCTTGATGGTACAGAGCATTTTGATTGGGCTATGTTGATTAGTGATTGCTTACATCAGCAAATTACTAACTTTCTCAAGTATCATGAGTTTCATATGATATCCTACTTGGTGTACTTGGTTGCATTTCAAGGTAGCTACAGACTTCTAAAAACCAATGGCACTCTCGGTGTTCAGCGTGTTCACGAGTATTATCCTCAGTTAGAGTTTTCTCAATCCGAGCAGGACTTTCGAGCAATCAATGATCACTTTTCCATGAGAACCGTTAGAGATCTTGACAACGAGATGCATATTCGTATTTCTGCCGAGGCCAAATCAGCGATGGAGACTTGGGCGGATTGGTTTATCCAGTTCCCTACTTTCACATACATCCGTGTTTATGGATATGTTGGAGAGCCCCTGATGTTGCCAAGGTATCCGTCAGACAAGATCATCTTTATGGAGTTCCTCAGGCAATTGCAACATGTTCATTTCTTTCTTCGTAGTCGTCATAAGACTAGGGCTAATTTTCCATTCACATTAGGAATTTTCACATGCAATGCGGCAACAGATGCTAGGTTTATGTCTACCGAGATAGAAAGATTCAAACTCAAGACTTATACTGAGAGGCGTTCCTATGATCCTCTCGGTCATTATGCAGATCGGTTAGAGCGAGGGATTGCACATAAGCCAGCACTTGAAGATTTCTGGGCTAATTGTGAAGATGAATTCGAGGTTCGTCGTCGTCACTATTGTAGACTTACTATTGGTCAGCTCTCTGATTACCTATCAGAAGATGTTGATGGTCTATCGGATGATGATGGAGAAGTTCTTCTCAATTCATATGTCAAAGATCAAGTTGCTCGGCAGCCACTTCGCTCACCTGATTGGTACGCCAAGGAGAATATTTCTATTGAAGAGGTTTCCAGATCAGTTATCGAGACTAGTAAGTTGTTCTTGGAGAGAAAACGGACGCGAAAGTCAGTTCCTGTAGCAGAGCCGCCAAAGGATTTCTCTTCGTTGCCTTCTACTTCTAGGACAAGACCTCGAGTTAAGGCCATTATAATACCTCCTGAAGGGGTTAGACTCAGTGGAAACACGGGGAAGAGAGCTACTGGTAAGAGGAAACAGAAACAGATTAAGAGTGTTCCTGAGGTTCCAGTAGAGACAGTTATTCAAGCTGAGCCTCACATTTCACCTCCTAGTTCGCCTCACATACAACCTATTGACATAGATTCTGAGCTTGAGACACCAATTCAAGTAGGATCGGAGACAACTGAACCACCACAGGTTGATACATCAGGGACAGTCTCTCCTCGAATTGAAAATATTGTTCAATCTTGTTGGCTCGAGAAGTCTTTAGGGAGACAAAGGCGTGAACCTTCATACAACCTTGATTTATCTAAATTCGGTGAACCTTATCAGAGAAGGTCAAACAAGAAGATCAAGAAACAAGTGCATATCGAAAAGACTCCAGAATCAGAGATTGTGATCGAAGTTGCCGTTCCTCCAGAGGGTAAAAGCTTAGATGAAGTCGAAGTTGATGACTTTACATTTACTAAGGCAAATCTTGGCAGGACCACTAGAGAGACAGATGTAACTCTTCTTAAGATCGTCACTAATAATCTTGAAGAGCGAATCACGAAGGATGGAGAAGATAAGGCCTTACTCAAGGCTGAAAATAGTCAACTTCGTTAGTATATTTCTGATCTTGTTCACGGAAATCCGAATAGAGCACCTGTTCTTCCTTAGAGTACACCTGCAGAACAACAAAAACTCGATCAGTTAGTCAGTCATGGCAGACTTTTGGACAACTGGATTGATAGTTTAGTTGCTGCTGGTCGGTGTCTTCTTGCAGATATGTATCAGTTGAGAAGTGATGCACATAAGCTTCGTCAGGGTGTTCAGTCACTTGAGGAGTTTGGCGAAGGATCGTGTTCTAGTATCTCAGTTGTCAGTTGCATGCGATGCTTTGGAGATGGTCGAGGATCAAGACAAAGTTTTTACTTGGAGAGAGCAGCACCTTCTCAGAATGGAAATATGTGAGAAGATCTCTACTAAATTGTTTTCACTCAAGGATGATGTGGTTGGAGTACTTGCACTTGTCAGCGGTTTCGTTGTTCAGATTCCGTGTCATTATCTTCTTGAAGATGGCATGTATGTTGAGTTGGACAAAGTACAAGCAGAGTTCGAGAAGCTGATTCGTGACAGCCTTGAAGGTGAACCTATGGCGCCTAAGTTAGAGAATATTTCAGTGATTGCAGCCAATTTCAGAAAGGCGACTGAAGATTGCAAAGATGGCATGCACACAATTACAGAAAGTGGCAGAGAACTGAAGAAACAGACTGTTGTTTTGAGCAGCATCAAAGTGCCAGATGACAGAGAGATTAATGAGTTTTTGGTCGAAGTGTTAGACCGAGATGACATGGAGTGATCTGCCAGTTGGAACCTGCAGTTAATTTCAAGGGTTGAGTCCTGAGCAGCAGTTAACTCGACTTTCAGTCTTGAGTTTACTTGCTGACTTAACACATGCTTATCTCGTCTTTGGAATTATCATCACAAGAGTTAGGGTTAGGGTTTCCAGTTAACTGGTAGTGTCCAGTTAACTTTGCTTTAAATAAGGACGTGCATGCTTGCACATGGTCCATTTAGGTTAGATGTTTCGGTTAACTGATGGTAGCTTTCCAGTTAACTGTATAGTTTACTTCATTAGGGTTTGGCAGCAAACTTCATGCATTGCAAGACTGTAGATGACTCAAGGTGATTTTAGGGTTACCTACACCTTGATGTATATAAATAAGAGCTTTTGCTCATTTGTAAATAACTTTTGCTTGAGAGAGAAATATATGTTGCACCTACCTTGCCCTCAATATTGCTCTTTTGGTATTTGTTCATGTGTCTTCGCTATTACGATTAATTGTTATGCCACATAGGGTTTCAAGAGATTGTAATGGTGAATTCTTTCCATAGTTTAGATAAATTTGTCTTGTGAATCTTTTATCATTTCAATCAAGTGTTATGCCACATAGGGTTTCGTGAGATTGTGATGATAAATCTGTTTTGTGAAGTCTTTACTGTTATGATCAAGTGTTATGCCACATAGGGTTTCATAAGATCGTCATGGTGAATTCTTCCCTTAGTTTAGATAAATCTGTTTTGTGAATCTTTTACCATTTTAATCGAGTGTTATGCCACATAGGGTTTCATAAGATTGAGATGATAAATCTGTTTTGCAAGTCTTTACTATTATGATCAAGTGTTATGCCACATAGGGTTTCATAAGATTGTCATGGTAAATTCTTAAATCTGTTTTGTGCCCAATAAGCTTGTTTAGATTGAGATGATAGATGCGCCACCTTGCCTTCAAGTAGAGAATCTAAACACGTTTATCGTCCGATAGTCAAAACCTTGCTCCGTTTCCTCATGCTCTGTTTTCTTGAGGGAACTGGATAGAATTTAAGTTGTAGTTAGTAGATCTGCAAAACCAAAGAAACTCAGCTGCAACGTATATAGTTTTTCAAGAAAGCCTTGTACCTCTACAGCTGAAACAAAAAGACAGGATTTAGTTTAGTTTATTTCCTTGCAAGTACTTTGTCAAGCACAACGAGGGAGCTTCCCCTCCTAATTTGAAGAGCACTCATTGCGTAGTATGCATAGGCTGTGCGTATCAACTCTTACTCCAGAGGTGCTAGTTGTTACGCCAACATAATCAATCCTTGCAGTCAAGTTGAAATTTTGGAATTCTAAATCATTTTATTTCACCATTAATGCACTCACCTAGCCTTAGGATTTTAAGTATAACGCCTTCTTCATATAGGCGCCATATCTACATCAAAGAATGTGGGAGGAGTTAGGAAGAATCAAGTCAGGGAGGTCCTCAAAAGGTTCCATCCAGAATCCCATCTATCATCTAAGTGGAGGAAAGTTGGAGACACCAACTTTGAGCAATTCAATGTAATCCAATACAAGAGAAGAATGTTTGGCACCCAAAATGAAATACCTACCAAGGGTCATTGCATTTGCAGCCAAAGAACAAGCCAAGGGGAATTGCGTTTTGGAATCTAGCTTGCTTGATTAGCTCACAAGGTGTCAGTGTCTTCCATGCTCCAAGTGGCTCTTCTTCCTTGCGCCATGTGTTACAGAAGTTAGTTATGCTTTTCTAATTAGGGTTTCTGGAGATAATCTTGGCCGTTGATCTCAAATCAATCTGGACCGTTGCTTTGTAATTGGGGTGCCTATATAAACCTTCTCATTTCATTTGTTCAGGGAGACTTGTGAAATTGTTGCTAAGAGTGCTATCAAAATAATAATTAGACTCATTGATGAGCATTTGTTAGTTTGAAAGCTTGCATGGTTTCATATTTCCTCAATAAAATAGATTTGTTTTCAGCAATTTTAAATGAATGAAAGATTGATAGTGTTGATAATGGTGAAATTAGTTCATACATTTTTTAAATTGGATGATATTCAATTTGATGTGTAAGGTTATTCTGAACTTTCAAATTGCTAAACTTGAACTCCATTACTTATGTTCATTGTTCGAATTGATGATGGTCTTGAGTAATAGGATATCATTTGTGAACCCCTTTGAAGATTGCACCATCTTTTTCTAGTTGTTGTACTTGGCAAGGCAAAACAAAGATAGGTTTGAATTTTGCCATCCAACACTTGTCTCTTGAGTTCATAGGAATAGTTTAGAATTAGTCTAGCCTCTAAAGCCCTTATCCTTTTTTATTTTATTTTCAAAATCAACAACAATAAGATCTCAACACTCGTAGACAATAGTATCCATATTCCAAAGTGTTGAAAAGTTGTTGCAAGAGTCTTAAAGGAAGAAGGATTGAACCAATAAATTGAGCGTAAGTCCCCCTTGCAATACCAGCAAAACATTGCAAACCAACTGAGACTATCCTATACGCATCAGGAACCTTGGAGTCTACTTTGTGATCACTTAGCTTAGCACATTGGAAACTTTGTTCAAGAGAGAGTTGGATATTCCATTGGGGTATTTTATTCTAATATTGGTTGAGGTCACAAAACCCACATCAACACTTCCCCCACTGAATAAGTGGTTTATTGAAACTGCTTCCACTGGATAAATGGTAGAAGCTTTTTTTTCATCTTCCAGTATTGTATAAGCTTTTCCACTTAATAAGTGGATGTGCCCTTGTAATTCCCACTGAAAAATGGATGTTTAATTCTTGCAATACTGTTTATGCACTCCACTGAATAAGTGGTATTGGCTGGCTTGCCGCCTAGTGCCTTACTTTCAATTGCTGACTTCATTTAATTGTAATCCGAACCACCGTATGCTCTCGCCTTTCCCATACCGGGATCTGGGTGGTCCAAAAGTGAAACAGGTATTGCATTGTAATCTCATTTCCAGTTGCACTACTTTCGGAAAAAAAAAATCTAGGGTGGGTATTACATTTATTGGGGGATGGCTCATCATAGACAATGTAACCCATCTCTCCCACACAGGGCAAAGTAACACTGCAGCCTGTTGATAGATTTCCGATTTCCCATTGCTTTTTAATGCACAGATCTGTCAAGATATTTTAGGATGGCAGCTTTTAAGATTGTGGTTTCTGGCTCAGTTGATAAGCATTCTTGGGCTTTTTGGTAGAGATGGGATTTTTCGTCTGTGTCTAAATTGTATAAGGTATTATTTATCTTTAATAGGAAAGGGCCCCTATAGATTTCTTCAATTCACGAAGCCAAAAAAAAGAGTGTTGGAAAGAGTAAGGCATTAAAGTAAATATTTAGATTAATTAGTGTCTAATTTTTGAGTCAGTAGGGTTGTTAGTTAAGAAGGTAGATCTAACCACTCACAATAAGAATAAATGTATAAATAATGCAAAATAAAAAAATTGCCCTTCTATTTTTTATTTTTTACCTTCATCCCTACCACGTTTTCCAATATTTGCAAAATTCCAATAAAGAAATGCATATGAGGATTTTACTAGATTTTTCAGTATTAACTATATTAACACTTGCTTTGACTTAATAATTTACAGACATAACAGAAAGGAAGACAGAAAACAAAGTTTCAAGAATTGCATTTTACCAAATAAGGTGGATCTGCCACCACAACATGATACTTATGCTGGTAAATTGAAGGAAAGTCTTCAGGTCGGTTGTAGTCATAAAATATGAAATCTGTTCCATATTTTTCAAATCTTTTGTCAAATTCAAATATGTGTGCCTCAAAATCTGGATTCATCCTCTGCAGTTCATAAGAAGAGCATATCAAACTCCAGAAAAATCTGACAAAAAGGAAGAAAGAGGGACAAAAGGCTCACAAAAGGAAATATAATTTCATCAGAAATCAAAGTAAAAAAAGGGAGGAACGCAAGGTCAAAATATGTTTACAAAAGACTAAATAAGTTTAAGCCTTTCAGAATAAAAATTAGCCCACAAATGTATTGGTTCCTGATCATTTAGAATGGCAAAAAGCATTATCCTATGCTTTGTATCCACACAATAAATTGCAAAGCAGTAAAACTATTGACAATAAACTATCTGTTCTAGTATATGATACATGATACTCTTCTACATCATGATCTTGGATGGATACAAATCTCAATGGGAGGGAGGAACTATTAAAGCCAAATAAATTTTGCTTCATATAACTTCCATTTACAATGATAGATGATGATGATGTTGTTTCTACTTGTCTCATCTTTACTACAAACATGTGAAAGTAACCTCCTTGTAGTCTCCAGCTCTCATCTTCATCGGTTCCATGCTTCACTGAAGGGTCCTTCCTTCACAACTTATTGTACTTAGTTCTTAGAATTACTAGTTCAATGATAATCACTTTAGCTTTACCCTCCTCTTATTTTACTTATATTTCTTTGATAATAGCTATTTAGTTAGTTTTCATAACATAAAAGTTCCTTTTACCCTGGAACTTCTCTAATGTAATTGGTTGTACTTTCTAGTTCAATTGATCTACTTTGGTCATTTGTGGACAGTAATATAATTAATTTTTTTTTTCTATTGTAGCTAAATGTACTTTCTGTTAGTTTTATGATCAGATATGAAAAGCAGATTTTAATTCAAATTCAAACAAATAGGCACAGCATATACCCTGGGAAAACCCTCCACTTAAGGGAGAAAAAACCCAGCAACAATATATCACTTATATATTGAATATCAAACAACAATGATCTTTACAATGAGGCCGATTACAAGGCCAAACAGCAGCACCACAACTTGATGCAATAACAGATTATTATCTTGCTTTTTCTAGATATCAAATTCAGCCTCCTTGAAGAACTTCGATCTGCTCTTGAACCAATTCGCACTTCTCTATGAACTCGCACTTGTGAATGAAGGAATGAATGTAATCAATGATAGAATGAACAATCAACAACTCATATAAATACACGGGAGAGAGAAAGATCATGCCTCTTCAAAGCATAATGTTGGCCTTCAATATGAACCGATATGTCTCCAAGGGTGGCGAACAAACAAAGTCGGCCACAAGTAATTATTAACAATAATTAATCTTTTGTTTATGTTTGCAAGTGAAGCGCCTCTTCACATTAATATCAACTTAAATAAATTGAATAGCCGATAGGCTATATTGAATTTATTCCTTCAAAGTCGTGGCTGGAAGGATGAGGCCCGAAGCTGTTCTAACATCAACACTCCCTCTCAGCTAGGGAGGAATACTTCCAGCTAACCAATGTCATGAAATGACATCCACAATGGCTACACCCAAATGTGAAAGGAGTTAATCACGGAGTCACTCAACCTGATATCAACCATCATGGCTACTCCCATGTATGGTAAAGCATATGTGCACAAGTGCCCATCACGGAATCACTCAACGTGATGTCGTCATCTCATCATGACGTTCACCATGGCTACTCCTAGAGGGTGAATAAACACAAGTACAAGAAAATCATCACGGACTCTCTCACATGATGTTGTCATGGAGTCACTCAACATGACATCCACCATGGCTACTCCCAAAGGGTGGAAACAAGGGCTTTCACCTCAAATTTCTCTCACAGAGAAAGATGCATTAAACAAGGGCTTACACCTCAAATTTCTCTCACAGAGAAAAATGCATTAAAGCAAATCACAGAAGATCGCTGAGTCTCCCTCTCAGCTAGGGCTTCATTCTCCACAATTCCACGCTTGTCTCGAAAGTACACAAACTTTACTCTGGAGAGAGGCTTGGTGAGAATATCAGTCGTCTGCTCATCAGTGCTAATGTACTTCAACTGGATAGCTTTCCTCAATACCATATCTCTGATATAGTGGTATTTGATCTCAACATGTTTAGTTGTCATGAAACACTGGATTGACAGAAAGCTTCACACAGCTTTGATTATCACAATGAATGACAATCGGCTCCAACGATTGTCCAAACAATCCTGCAAGGAGCTTCCGAAGCCACACTGCTTCTCGAGCTGCCACACAAGCTACAATGTACTCGGCCTCTGCGGTGCTCAGTGCCACTCAAGACTGCTTCCTGCTACACCAGGAGATCATCGCAGACCCCAAACTGAAACAACATCCAGAAGTGCTCTTCCGATCAGCAACACACCCTGCCCAATCAAAATCAAAATATCCATGCAGCTTCAAGTCCACACCAAAAGAATATCTCAAGCCATACCCAACTGTGCCACACAAATATCTCAGGATATGCTTTGCTGCAACTAGATGTATTTTCCTTGGTTCACACATGAACTGACTAAGTGCACTCACTGCATAGCAAATATCTGGTCTAGTATTGACTCGATACATCAACGATCCAATCAACTACCTATACATAGTAGGATCCACCAGATCTGAACTAGCTGCAACCTCCTTAAGCTTCTGAAAATTGGTTTCCATAGGTGTAGACATGGATTTGCAATCCATCATACCAAATCTCTTCAAGATGTCTATTGTATACTTCCCTTGACTCAGAATGATCTCATTAGGCCTCTGCCATACTTCTAAACCAAGAAAGTAATGCATGTACTTAAGATCCTTCATTTCAAATTCAGAGGCCAACTCCTTCTTGCATTTAATAATGAGGTGTTCTTCTCCAATAAGAAATAGATCATCAACATCGAGAACCAAGATCAAAGCCTCACCATTAATTACCTTGAAATACAGGTTTGAATTAACATCATTCTTGGAGAAGCCCAAGCTCAGTAGGTATCTATCAATTCTCTCATACCAAGTGCGAGGAGCCTGCTTAAGGCTATACAAAGCCTTCTTCAATCTACAAACATGAGACTCTTTCCCATGAACCTCAAATCCATCAAGTTGCTCAATGTATACCTCTTCTTCAATTACACCATTTAGAAATGCAGTCTTCACGTCCATCTAATGTAACTTCCATCCTTTAGCTACTGCAATAGCAATGATGGTCCTGATGGAGGTATAACGAGCAACTGGAGCAAATGTTTCCTCATAGTCTATTCCCTCTTTCTGAGAGAACCCTCTAACCACAAATCTAGCCTTGTACTTCTCAATGCTTCCATCAGCTGCATGCTTGATCTTGAAAAGCCACTTAGAAGATACAACATATTTCCCTTTTGGTCTAGGTACTATATCCCAAACATTGTTCTTGAGGATAGATTGATATTCTTCAGCCATAGCATCTCTCCATACTTGCTAACTTGAAGCTTCCTTAACACTAGAAGGCTCAAATTCAATCATTTGACTCATCAATGCAACATAGCTTGAAAACTTCTAAGGTCTTTTGCTTTCTCTGAATGTTCCTCTAGGGGCTGCAAACTTTTTTGCCTCCTGCATTGATTGCCTAGCCCATAGAGGTCTCTTTCGACCAATAACAATGTCTCTAGGCCCATTAGTAGGTTCCAAAGGCTCAACTAGATCAAAATTTTCTTCTGGTTCAGGAGACTCCCTCTAAATCTCAAGAGTATGGTCAACTTCCATGTCCTGAGGAGACTCTTGATCTTCATTGTCTATCTCCATGTGAGAGCCTTTAGATCTCTTGAATGCAACATCCTCTTCAAATGTAACATCCCTGCTGATCTCTATCAGTTTCTGACCTGGAATGTAAATTTTGTAGGCTTTTGAAGACTCACTGTAGCCCACAAATATTCCCTTCTTGCCAGATGGTTCCAACTTTGTCCTTTTATCTTTAGGCACATGAACATACACGAGACAACCAAAGATTCTCAAATGACTTACTTCCGGCTACACACCTGTGAAGGCTTCTTCAGGAGTCATGTTCTCCAAAATGCGGTGAGGGCTCCTATTCTGAACATACACTACTGTCCTAGATGCTTCAGCCCAAAGGAAGGTTTGCAAATCTTGATCATGGATCATGGCTTTAGCTACTTCTACAATAGATCGGTTCTTCCTTTCTGCAACACCGTTTTGCTATGGATTGTAAGGGACACAAAATTCCCTCTTAATCCCTGCCTCAACACAAAAGTTACGAAAGCTTCCAGAGATGTATTCTCCTCCGTTGTCAGATCTCAGAACTTTGATCTTCTTCCCGGACAAGTACTCTACTTGAGCTTTAAATTCCTTGAATCTCTCAAGTACTTCCTCAGATTCTTTAGTCTTTAAGAAATAAATCCAAGTCTTTCTAGAGTAGTCATCAATGAAAATTACATAATACAAGAAACCATTCAAAGAAGCAACAAACATTGGACCACACAAATCAGAATGAACAAGATCTAGAATGAATTTAGATCTACCTTCACTACTATGAAAAGGTCCTTTAGTATTCTTACCCAAAGCGCATCCTCAACAAGTACCTTCATGCTCCTGGCTGAGTTTAGGAATGCCAGTGACCATCTTCTCCATGATTGGAAGTGCTCTAAAGTGAAGGTGAGCATGTCTTCTATGCCAAAGCTCACATGAACTTGATGAATCATGCAACAAAGCCTGTAGTGGACGAGTGCAAAGTCTGTAGAGACACTCTTGTCGAACACCAATCACTCGGGCAATCTTGATGCTTGAGTTCTTTAGCCATGCAAGAACTGTACCTTCAGAGAATGCAACTTGATATCCCTTATCCTCCAAGGCTGAAATAGAGACAAGGTTCCACTTGATGCCTGGTACAAATAGTACATCACTCAATTGAAGAGAGATGTCGGAATCTAAGTGAAGAGAGGAGGTTCTAGCACCTTTCACCGAATAGCATGCATCATCTCCAATTATGACTTGAACACTTGTATCTCTCTCCACCAAATCTGAAAGATGTTCTCTAAATCCAGTAATGTGACGAGAGGCGCCACTATCAATCAACCATGTGTTGCTATCAGTAGGAACATTGCTTGATAAGGCAGAATAGAAAAGAAATCCACTTGACTCCTTCTGAGGAGAGATCTCGCCCACATCCGCAACTGAAGCATGTTGCTTAGGTCTGGTTGGACAATCTTTTGCATAGTGACCAAACTTGTCACATCTGAAGCATTGTATGCGAGACAGGTCCTTCTTCTTCTTAAATGCAGGGGCACCATCTGATCTTTTATCTCTATTCCTCTTGAAGTTGCCTTTCTTTCCTTCTCTTCCTTTCTTCTTCGAAGATTGAGCGGCAAGTACATGAATGTCTTCATTTGTAGAACTTTGCCCATTGCCTCTCACAGCCAATCTTGATTCTTCTTGAATGCAATCTGCCCTCAAGCGATCAAACTTAGGTAGTTTTGATCTCCCACTGATACCTTGGATAAATGGCTCCCAAGATTGAGGAAGACCATTAAGCGCCAACATAACCAAATCCTTATCATCAACCATATGCCCAATGGTAGAAAGCTGATCTCTCAACTCGGTGATCTTCATGAAGAAGGAGATGACAGAATCTCCTTTTGCCATCTTGACATGATGAAGTTGTTGCCTCAATGCAAGAGCTCTGCTTGTATTGTTGATCTCATACATTTCCTCCAAGGTCTTGAACATTTCCCTTGTTGTCTTCAACTTGGAGATGACCGGCACAAGGTGGTCCTTCACGGAGTCTACCAAAATCTTCTTCGCCTTAGTGCAATTCTTTTTCCATTGAGACTTCTCATTCTCATTGGAAGGTTTTGGAATTTCGCTCTCCACGAACTCAGCAATCTCATTTTCTTCCAATGAAAGCATTACTCTAAACTTCCAAGATGTGAAATTGGAAGCACCTTCAAGTCTATCTTCAATCTTAAGCCCGTTCACCGTTTTCAAAGATAAGATAGACACAAAAAGATGATAACAATAATGGAAGGTAATGCTGCTTATGTAAATCTGATCACGATCTTTCTTAAACCCGCTCTGATACCATGTTAGTTTTATGATCAGATATGAAAAGCAGATTTTAATTCAAATTCAAACAAATAGGCACAGCATATACCCTGGGAAAACCCTCCACTTGGGGAGAAAAAAACCCAGCAACAATATATCACTTATATATTGAATATCAAACAACAATGATCTTTACAATGAGGCCGATTACAAGGCCAAACAGCAGCACCACAACTTGATGCAATAACAGATTATTATCTTGCTCTTTCTAGATATCGAATTCAGCCTCCTTGAAGAACTTCGATCTGCTCTTGAACCAATTCGCACTTCTCTATGAACTCGCACTTGTGAATGAAGGAATGAATGTAATCGATGATAGAATGAATAATCAACAACTCATATAAATACACGGGAGAGAGAAAGATCGTGCCTCTTCAAAGCATAATGTCGGCCTTCAATATGACATGATATGTCTCCAAGGGTGGCGAACAAACAAAATCGGCCACAAGTAATTATTAACAATAATTAATCTTTTGTTTATATTTGCAAGTGAAGCGCCTCTTCACATTAATATCGACTTAAATAAATTGAATAGCCGATAGGCTATATTGAATTTATTCCTTCAAAGTCGTGGCTGGAAGGATGAGGCCCAAAGCTGTTCTAACATCAACACTTTCTAAGTCCTATAGATATACTTTTGTCATTTACTGCCATTAATATAATTTCTATCTTCTAAACTTCAAACTAGTTCATATTGCATGTGGGAAATACAACAATACAAAAAGCTAATGACAGTATCAATTGTTGACAATAAATTCAAACATAAATGAGCTAGTAATGTTATTTGCAACAACCATATACCATGTCAACAAATAAAACAAAAGGAGACAACAAAGTGCATAGACTTAAATCATAAATGTCATCAACCTGTATAACAACCAGTGATAGCTGGTTGCATATTTATTATTAAGGGCTTCAACAATGAAGATAACAGGGGGGTGATGTTGGAAAACATCTTAGCATATATAGAGTAGAGTTTGATCAGCCTTTAGAAAAACACTTCGTCTTTGGCCCTTCTCTCTTTACAAACATTTCCAATCTAACAATGAAACATTCTCTGGTTCAACTGTTGAGATGTGTGACAGTCCAGTTCTGTTTCTGCAACAGTATTTTTCCCTCACTTTTAGAGATATATTGCAACCAAACACACTTTTAGGATATCCCTTACAAAAAGTTCATTGTTTTACATACTAATTGCTTGTCACCAAGGATCAACCTCTTTGCACAAAACAGTGGGGATATCTGTTTTCTTGCCTTAGCTTCTTGCAGGCCCCCCTAGTTGCTTCTTATCTTAATATGATAATATCCCAAAGAACAAGAGTAACAAGGCTGTGAAATATAAAACGGAGGCAACCTATCTTTTAGACAAAATGCTTCGAATGAATTCCAATTTCCAAAATGACTAGTCAATTGGTATAGTCATGAACAAAGTAGAAAATGTGAACAGAAAATTAGGTTCAGGTGTAGGGACAGCTCAGGAATCAAGTTCTGAAGGAAGAGAGCAAGGAAAAGTACACTGGACACTAGCACAATTCCATGAAATTGTGGTTTTGTTCATGACAAGTACAGTTTCTAACTGTGGAATATGAAGTGAATTGATGTTTAAGTTTCCTATGACTGTAAGACTTCTTGAAGGATTTCAAAAACTTCGTTGCACATGAGAATTCATAAGGATAACGAAATGAAGGTCATGTATCTTCATTTCTTCTTTGGGAATTATATATATATATATTTATATATATATATATATATATATAATTCATAAGGATAAGGAAATGAAAGGTCATGCCTCTTCATTTCTTCTTTGGGAATTATATATATATATATATGGAAAGTGAGCTTGGATTTCAAGGGGTGAAGCTAGAGAGGAGACAATCATGTGTTGTATGTTATGTCCCATTTTCGAGCTAAGGAAATAATTAATAATTTTACTTAAGTTGTCCAAATCATTTTATGGTATTTTCATTAAAAGGCCATTTATGTTTTATTAATTATTATTAAAAAATTGTTTTAAAAGAGGGTTTTTAAAGTGTCACTAGGACTAGAGTCCAAAAGTAATGTTTAATTAAATGGACTTTCTAAACAGTTTTTAAAATAACTTCAGAGGTTTATCCTACTGAAGGAGCAGTGCTGCTTGTCATTGTGAGGGCATCTAAGCATCTGTATATTGTACAATATTTTAACTCTGACCCATCATCAGAAACAAAAAATGGCATATTTGTACAGTTGAAGTAAAACAGGGAAGAAATAAATGCTTTATTGTCTTTTTTCCAATGTTTTCTTGTTTTCACAGCCATACATTTCTGAATTAAAGAATGCAAAGTGACCGGTCTAACAAACACAAATTACACATATACAGGCATTCATACACAAAAAAACTAAAAAAGAGTCCTTTACATCTTATAGACTGTATGGTAGTTGCTATGTGAATAGCTTAAGCAAAGCACCAAGTTGCAGGGTTGAATCAATCAAGCATTTCTTTTAGTAAAGACCAAAAAACAATCCCATAATAAAGGAATGTGTGTGATAGAATTTACTGTTCCATTTTCATACTGAGGGCCCCAACTATGCAGCAAGATCCTCCTTACCTATCTTATCATCAGAGACAATTGTCTAGACTCTGCCTTCCCAACCTACTGGATGCACTACATCATATATGCAAGAATGGCTGAAATATTGAAATCTAGCACACTCGGACCAAGAGTGGCAGAGAAAAATTTGTACCCAGACAAGCACTAAGAAAAAATACAGGTGGCTGTTAGAGCGCCAAGTAATCCAGTGGGAGATCCAGTGGACTGCTTCAATTTTCCTGAAACAGACGATAGCCTGTTTGCACTTACTTCCTTGCATCAAAATCCTGGAGCAATGTGTTTGAGTATTTTATTAAGCTCTCATGCCACACCTAATTTGTTGCTGTAGCTAATTTGTTTTGTGGTGCAACACTTCTGTGCAGTATGAATTCTACAAAGTGGGCATCCACAAATTGGAAATACAAGACATGAGAAATGGAATTTATATCAATAGCCAAGCTATAAAAAATATAAACCCCAATAAAATCAGGTGTGAAATGGACCAAGGCCTAATCGATATTATTTCAAGTATTTTTGCACCCATGATAATGGCCCTACCTGGCCCTTTCCTGCCCTTGGAGACCCCCCTCAGGTTCTTTTTTTAACACATGACACTGTTAATTGCAGAACTATTAATTAATAATTGATTATAAGTTCAGATATGATTGAAACCCTCCCATCACTTGCTGCTCTCACAACCATGGTTGGCATATATTAAGTTACAACTGATGAACTCCCTCATCACTTATGAAGGACAGCAAAAATGATGAACATAAATACGTAAAGCTAGGAGGTGAACCATAGATATTAAAAGCACTGTCTTAGACTGTTGTCTCAAACTAATAAATGTTATCTCAAACCTATGAAATAAGAAGGTCATCTCAGGGAATGGGGCACCGGTGTCACTCAAGAGGATCCAGATCAATCATCAGTATAAAAATATGTTTGGTGCAATTACTATAACTACAAGCACACAAATGCGGTTGTGCATTTGTTTCTGTTGATTCTGTTTCTGAATGCCTAGGACATTGATCTTTGTTTTTTTAATTAAAACTCTTTAGCATTTCTATTGTTTGAGCCATTAGTGTTCTTGGTTTCATGAATAGGGCAATGCGGATGCAAACCCTATGGTATGGACTCAGCTGTCATTCCCTGCAGATTTTTATTGTACTCTATTTTGATATTTAAATGTTTCCCAAGGTTAAGAATACTGCAATAAAATTTACCATAGTATCATCTTGCTCCAAGGAGTTATGGTGTAATGGTAACTACGGTTACCCTATGAGGATGAACCAGGTTCAAATCTCCAACAACAATTACCGACATGTGGTAAGCTTGTGATATTGTAGTGTAATGATAATGGGTTACATTTCAGCATGGCATATATTTAGAATTTACAAATTTTGAATATATAGTCCAAGCTTACTTCAAATCCAATCTCGAACAATAATAGCCCACAAATGATAAATTTATCAGGTTATGGTGTAAAGATAATGAAATACATTTTAGCTTGACCCAATTTTACAAATCTTAAGAATATAGTCCAAGCTAACTTCAAATCCAAAATAAATGAATTTTGACATCCTTTAAGCCAAATTCACCTTTCCAGCCTATCAAGTATATTTAATTGTTGCAATGAATCTTTTTACAGGTGTCCAACTTTAGAATGAATTCTACTGGTTTTGTTCGATTGACGTAATTTAACTCCTTACGAATTAAGTCATGAATGTCCTGGTCTTAACAACATTTTTCTGAGACAGAAAAACCAATAAACAAGAGAAATTTTAATATAAGAGTTAAGGACTAACCTTGAGCTGCACATATAAAGTTGGGCAAGCAATGCAGGCAACAGGGGACCCACTCACACTACTGAGGTGGTTTAGCTCGTCTGCAACTGTTTGGGCAGTGGATGAATCATACCAAAACTGACTCAGCCTCCAATCCTCTGTTAACAATTGCACTTGCAAGCTCTCGTTTGCATTATTGTCATTATCATTTTGGGGCTGATTTTTTTGAAGTAAAAACTCCTGCAGAGCTGCAAGAGCATGCGAACTCAGACATGGTCGATCGTCGTCGTTATCATCATCTTCTACTACATTTACCTCCTTAAGAATTATAGGCACTTCTTGTATTTGTGCAGCATCAATTGGCTCTTCTTTGTTGTCTTTACATTCCATAGCTTCCGTTCCCAAATATCAGGAGACCTTTTTCTTGAATTCACACATATATGTTTTCCGGAAGGTTTAAAAGCGACCCAAAAGATCAGCGGCGTGGACAATAAATCCGCTCCCTCCAAAATATATTTTCTAAATGAGCCCACCAGGGATCAAGTCTTGTTGAGTGCAAGGCTCCGACACCGAAAAAGGGATGAGGCCGGGATCGTGCCCCGGGCGAATTTGGTGGAATGGATACCCCTCAGTCTTTGACTTTTAGCCGAAGCGGTTCAGCCCAAGAAGGCTCGTGCTCCCGTATCGGGTAGCTACAATTAATTTGTGGATGACCTCCATCACACAAAAAAAAAAAAAGAAACATATATTCTATTATAACCCTCACACGAGGGAAATTTATGTAAAAGATGGTTATAAAGAGATATTTCTTGGAAGTGTTTATTTAATAAATAAATTAATTTAGTTATCTTATTTAATAATATATCTAAATAATGTTGAGAGATATCTTAGTGGAGCAGTCTGATTTTTGGGAGTGGAATGTTTGTATTTCTTTACAGATAGAAATTTAACAAATCCAATATACGAGAGACTCACAAGCATACATAACAAAAAAAAAATTGCAAGGCTAGTAAAGGCATGATTCATAAAGGTCGTCCTATATTAGAACTAATCAAAATCTTTGAAAATTATATGTTGTCATTTTTGTTTATAGACAGTATAATTTTCTCTTTTATAATGTTGTCTTTCATTTCTCCTTCTTTCTCCTTGCAATGAGGCAAAATGCTTATATAGCCTTTTGCTAGAGTAGGGACATGTCTTTCTATATGTCCTTATGCCTAATCATTGTTCAATCTATATCATACATCACTAGATGGCATTGCACCAGCCTTGCAGTTATTGGAATTAGTCCTATCTTATTTCTAGTTCCCTATCTGCCAACATCCTTCTAAGACCTAATTCATTGCCTTGTCCTCAAGAAACTTCTTCTAATAGAAAAGAAACTCTATTATCTCAAAAGAAAAATCTTTCTCATTTTTTTTGTTATAGCATTATATGTTTGTATGATATTTTGATTTGCTTCTATGCATCCTCGCATGTTAGCATTATCTATTGGATTAATTGTGTCTAGACTCAGCGCTCACTATAAGATCTTTCTATGTTAGTGATGGTAGCTATTTTTGCTAGTGTAGGTATCACTTGTTTGATGTGTTGGAGAAGTTTGGATAGAAGCAACAAATATATGTTTACTTCCACCTTTATTTCTTTTATTTGGGCTAGTGATTGCATCCTTTGCTCACTTAATCGAGTATGTTATGTCTTGATGCTTCTCACCTATTGGCATTGTGACCCATCTAAATCAGGCATAATATTAGAACTCCCCAATATTTGTAAGATTAATTACTCTAGTTGATCTATTTGAGTCTTCAATTGAGTTTTGAATTGTAGCTAGTTGATACAATACTAATATAATATTGTAAGACTATTGCAAGTGTCTTCCAACTTGACCTATGTATCTAAATCCTTATGGCCATTTCTCTATTTTGTTGTGTGTATCTTAAATTTTCTTATTCATACTCTAAGGTTATTTTTCCCTCAAGGTCTTATTTCTCATGTTCTCAACCATTCATTTGATTTAGTTATTTCATTTTAAAAAAATAATGCAATAAATTATAAATTTTATGCTCAAATTTAAAAAGAAAAAATACACTTTAACTTTTATTTCAAGAGTTATTTTATTTTTTTATATAAATATAATTTTTAATATTTATCTAAACTACTAAATAGATACACGCATAGATAAGAAAAGACATAAGGATTATTTATATTGATAATTACTTAAGAACTACTTTATTTTAAATATTATTTACTTTGAGGAGCTACATTTTGTTCCACTTACCAACTCTAAGACATCACTCATAATACATTTGTTATTAAATATTAACAATTTGACATGTAAATGAGTGTGATAATTAAATTAAGGGATTTTATAAGTTCATTTTAAATGTATATTTGTTTTTGTGTACATATGTATGATGTTGATGTGTATTTTCATATAGAAATTAACTACTCTTGGAATTGTTTATACACTAGATCCAAAAATACTTATATTTAGATAGCATTCTTCACCATTCCTTGCCCTCTATCTCACTTTGATTTTCTCTTTCCCCACTCAATCTTTTATCTATCACCATCTCGACTAACCCAATTAGAAGAATACAACTCCTCTACCATGCTCAAACGAATTAGAAACAATTAAATACCTTATCCTACTAACCATCTTGAAAACATCACTCTAAAACTATACACCCGCACCCATCTTTACATCGATTAAATTAATTAAATATTGTAGATACTAAAATAATCTCATTTTCTACTAATTTAACCAATCTAAAATCTAAATCCTTATACCATAAAATTCTAAACCAAAATATTCTTCAAATTTCTCAATAATTTTACCTCTAAAGAGATTGCTAGTTTAGAGTGGGTAGAATGGTTGGTGTGAAAACCTTTTAAAAGGCAAAGCAGGAGGGGGTGCGGGCGGGCCTAGCAAGAAGAAAGAAAGCGGATGAAGTCAAGCCACTATGTAATTGCCCACACTTTAATAAGACCACCACTAAGCCACATGCAAATTTTAACATGAAAGAGTTGTCGCGCCTTTATTTTAATGATGAGCTATTAAATATTATATCTATAATATAAATGTATTATTCTAATGGGTAGTGAGGCTAGCGGGTTTTGAACATGACGCGTGAAAGAAAAATGTAGTAAAGCCAAGTGGAAGTCTATGATAGGCAGTGAGAGCAGAGCAATAGACACAGATTATCTGGGGATTATTTGACAACCAATCTTTGGAATGGTAAAATTATTATGGCAAGATTTTAGCAAACAATTTTATGTACCCCTCGACAAGTTTATGTTGTTAGAGTAATAAGTTGTTTACTTAATTAATTTAATCATATTGATTAATTAATTAAGTCACCTTTACTTTATTTCACTTAAGCTGAACTTAGGCATTCTTTATTTTATTATTATTCCTAGGGTTTTCACCTTTAGGGTTTGGATCTCCTTTTTTAAGGATTGATCGTTTGTAATCTAATATACTGGTTAATGCATTTTTGCTTCATATTTGCAGAGCACCATTCGTGTCTCTCTTTATCTCTTTTTTGTGATAGGTTATTTGCTTGCAGGTGTTCATTGGGAACTATGAAGTTGGATTATCAACTTCAACATGGTATCAGAGCTCCAAATCTGTAGCTTTTTGTTCTTTTCTTAAGGGATCTTGCCTTGAATCAATTTTTTTGTGCATCTAAGGTCAAAATAACCTCTCCATTGAATCCAAAGCTACCAGAACAGTCAATATTGACCTTTGCTTTGTCAAAATTGGCTTATGTTTATCATATCTGTGAAGGTTTGAAGAAAGGGTTTTTTGTCAAATCCAAGGGGTAGCTAGTTTTTTTGAAACACTTTGGGCCCAAACAGACCTCACCATCCTACTCAAAAGGCCCAAAAACCCTAAGATCAACTACCAAATCGTCAAATTCTGAGCTAGGAACTTGTTAGGCAAAACAAAATACCAGGAAGTCGTACGTCCTCCCCAGCACACAAATAGAGGTAAAATTTTATTGAAAAACGTAAAAAAAAATCATTAAAAAAAATTAAAAGGCCTTTTAAAAAGGCCCACAAGTTTTTTGAAAATAATAATTAAAAAAAAAAACTTTTGGGCGGTACCCAAGGGTACCACTGACTTGCCATTACGGCAGGCGGCAGCCCCTTGGGCCCTACACCCTGCTGCAGAGTAGTGGGAGGGTACCGCCCCTATTTTGGCCCCCCCTGGGAGGGGAGGCCCCATTGTTCTTTTTTTTCTAAAATTTTTTTATATTTTTTCTTAAATAAAAAAATACATGTAAATTTTATTTTTATTTTTTTTTAAATTTTATTTTTTTAAATAAGCTTAATTGGGAAAATACGGCGATGGCCATTTGGCCATCAATTTTAATGCCATATTTTTGCTACAATGGTCATATGGCTGTCAATTTTTTTCCAACAGACTATGTAATTGCCCTTTTAGGGTAATTTTCTTTCAGAGGCCATAACTTTTGCCCATGGTGTCAAAATTAGAAAATGAGATATCATCGAAAAGAGGACTTTGAGCACTTTCCAGTGGTGTAGTTATTTTTGGAGATTTTTTCTCAGGTCCCTATTATTTCCAATCAAAGTCAGATCTTCTTTTCTGGAGTTGCCTTCAATGTTTTTGGCATAACTTTTGCATACGATGTCGAAAATGGGAAAACAAGATATCATCGGGAAGATGGTTCTGAGCTATTTGTAGTGGTGTAGGTGGTTTCTAGATTTTATTTTTTTCAAAAATATTTTTTCTCAAATGTAGTCCTTTTTGGACCTTATGGGCTCACATTGTATGTATTTATCATTTGTAAATGCACTGAAATAAATTGTCTCAACTTTGTATGTGTATTATTGGGATTCTTGCACATCATATTGTGTCATTATTGTACTTGCATTGTTCTATAAAGTTCCATGGGGGTTGATGTTTTCCTTTTTTGTCATCATACCTTTGTCTAGTGAGTGTTCCTTCCACAACACCAATGAATCACATTGATTCTTGACTCATGCATGTGTGCCTTTGTTTGCACACCATTTATACTTTGTTGTACTTTCATGTTTTCACATTCAGATGTTCTTGATTCTTCTTCATGCACTTCTTTATAGCATTCAGTTTCAGTGTACCTATCATGACTCTCCCTTGTCAGCATTATGGGGGGTTTCTACTGTTGGTGATATTGCTTCCTTGGTTTCATTGGAGTGAGTTATGTATTCAGTATTTGTTCCTATGCAACTTTGGATACAGAGTGCATCAGTGGCTGGTTACTTATATTTCATTGAGATGGATCACTTACCATATGGACACTCTTGCATTCAGGAGGTGACCTTCCATTTTCACTTGATCAATTCTTCAAACTATTGGTACTTGTGCCATTCGTATCTTTGAGTTCTTGATGTTTACCTTGGTTTACCATCAGGTTCGAGTAGTGTTGTTAGGGGCACTCATACAAACTCTTGTCTTCTTAATCTTGACCATCATATGTTTGAATGGAAGTTCTTCTTTCAACATTTCAGAAGTCATTCTACGACAGTGTTTGTAGCTTTTGCATGCTTCAGTGGTGTTTTTCATGTTCATCCTTTATTCCTATCTTTTGGGACAATTTCTTCTTGTTGAAGGCTTCTTCAATCCTTCACTCTTGTTTGGAGGCTTCTTATTCCTTCACATGTATTTCTCTCTTTTGGAGAGGAATTTTTTCCACGAGGTTTTCTTTTTTTCTCCTATTGTGAGAGATCTTTTGCATTTGTACATGGGCACCTCATCAGGCCTAGTTGTTGGGACCCATCTTTGCTTTCATGCATCTGTCCTTAGTTTTTTAACTTCTCCCTAAGTTCATCTTAAGGGGGGGTTAGAGTAATAGGTTGTTTACTTAATTAATTTAATCATATTGATTAATTAATTAAGTCACATTTACTTTATTTCACTTAAGCTAAACTTAGGCATTCTTTATTTTATTATTATTCCTAAGGTTTTCACTTTTAGGGTTTGGAACTCCCTTTATAAGGATTGATCTGTTGTAATCTAATATATTGGTTAATGCATTTTTGCTTCATGTTTGCAGAGCACCATTCTTGTGTCTCTTGATCTCTTCTGTGTGACAAGTTATTTGCTTGCAGATGTTCATTAGGAACTTTGAGGTTGGATTATCAACTTCAACATATGCTACACATCATACCTTTTTCTATACATAGAAGAATGGCATTATAGTGGAATGCCTCTCAACGTAATTATAAATTTTATTAATATTTTATTATTTTGAAATTAAAAAAAAAAATTATTTTATATTTTATTTAAGAGTTATTTTATTACTATATTATGTTTATTATTAAATATCAATATTTTGATGTGTAAATGGTTATTAAATTTAAGGTAAAAGGTAAAAGGTAAAAAAAAAATCTTCCACTATCAAACTACTAAATATTTTTTTTATTTGTTGTTATTGTAAGGTGTCTCTCAATGTAATTAAAATCTCGACATTTATTGAAAATATTTTATGACTATATGTCATGTCCCATTTTCAATTAACTTATGTTTGTAAAACAAAAGCCCATTTCTTATCTTCAACAAGCAAAGCCTAAAGGAGCCTAACCTCATAGGTCCCAAACATTCTAAGTGTGGAGGTTTTCTTTGTTCAAAACTATGAAGAAGAAGCTTATGTCAAAATTGCAAACTTCACCATCCTAGTATGCATTTCTAGTAACCTTCATTTCTCCTTCTTGTGTGTCAAAGTTTAAAACTCCCCCATCTTTTCACACTTCTCATTCATTCCTTATTCCATCGAGATTTCAAAGTCTCCCACACCAACATACCTTTCTACCAAACCTCACTTCTTCTCAAGCCTTGGTTGAAGAGTCGGATCTCCTCTCATCAACATGCCTCATGCCATCCCCCAATTCTAACTTGTGGCATGAGTCATAGGGTATCCCCAACACTATAAATTCAACACTTGAACACTTTTTTACTACTCATCTCTACCTATCTCCCTACATGATCAAATCACCATTAATTCTTAGATGGATGATGCATCTTCTAGAAGGCTTTTTGCAGCATAAAAGTATCATTTGATAATGGGGGGATGCATCCATATGTATAGCCAACTTGACAAACAAAGAAGATAACATCAATTACCATTAATGACATACTGAGGGTTTCAAATCCTACAATACCTCATGTAACTATTGTGGAAGATAGCTATAGTTCACATGGGACATTCCCCCATGCCTCCCAAGTACAATCAACCACATGTGTAAATGATTTTAGGCATGTTTCAAAGGTAAATGGCACTAGATAAGCATAAGCTTTCTCAATCATATACTTGTAGTGTAAGAAATTGTATACCTTTACAATTTCACACTATTTTTGGGTCCCTTAATTAATTGGACTTAATTAAGCTTCTAATTTGTCAAATTATACATTCCAAAGCCTTATTTTTATCATTTTTCAAAAAGGGGAACCAAAATTAAATAAATACATTTAATATTAAAATTGCCATGGAATATGTGTTTCTTGAAAATATAGGCCAGGACCCATTCACCCATGGGCGAATGGGTCCCCTTTATGTGTTAGGACCCAATTTAAAATATAGTTTTGTTGGTATTTTAATGATTAAAATTTAAATTGTAAGTGTCGGCTTTTAGGATCTAATTTTTGGGAAATTAGATAAACACCTATAAATACCTAGTTCTTACATCAATTGAAATCTATCTACCAAGAGGTGAACATTAAGAGCATTCAAGATCAAGTCAAGAGTAGCTTTTCAAAGTATTATTGCAGCAATTCAAGATCCAAGCATCATGTCAAAGTGTTTGTGAGTTCATGTTATCATGTTATTATTTTGTGAAGGCTAACATTATTGTACGTCTTCAATCATTCAAGAATTCAAGCAAATCAAGCAAGCAAGATCCAATTCCTTTGAAGAGATGTGTATGACTTCAATCCTTCAAGGAAGCCATTGAAGGGTGGTGAGTTGCAGCCCATTGTGATTTCATCATTACTTCCTTTCCATTGTTATTTATCATTAAAATTGCCATTGTGGAAGTGGGAACACTTACACATGGTTTGATTGAGGCAAGCCCCTATATGGCATAACATTTTCTCTCTTTGTGTATGTGCAAGTTATAGGTTGAAGAAGGATTGAAGAGATCTTGAAGAGCAATTTTGCATTATTGCATTTGTTTTCATCATTCTTGTCAAGACATGGAAACTGAGTTACAAAATTTATTTATGACATTTAAAAAAATTTGTAGGTGGAAAATAGCATCTTAGATCTAACACTAGAGGACCTATAAAGTTGATTAGGACCCCTGTACAAAGACCCATTTTCCCATAGGTGAATGATTCCTTGTAGGTACCTCAAAACCAATTTTTCTAAGCAAGTTTTTTGTCCTCCACACTTCCCAGATCCACTTGTAAACTGTTGTTTTTATTTTTTTGGTTGTCGAGATCTTGCATTTTTAATATTAGGGCATATAGGATCATTAAGCTAATCATTCTTAAATTATTTCCAAACCCATTCCAATCCCCCCTTAGGATATAGATCCAGGTATGGTTGGCTCACCATTAAGGTTGATAGTCAATCAATTCACCTTGTTGATCTATATCCCAATGAAATTTATAAAAATGTGGAAATGGCCCTAGGTTATGAACACTAATCTTAGATTCACCACATTTTTATGTTTCATGTTTTGGTGAACCCAATGTGTTAACACTATAAAATTTCTAAAATTGGGAATTTTTCAAACCCTAGATCTAGGTTTTGCATAATTTTGTTTTGCATCTTTCATTTAGGGTTTCATCTTTGCATTGTAAAAAGTCATTAAAAATTTTAAAAATTGCATTCCATATTGTATCATAGGTTACATTAGGATTTATTTCAGTCATATTTAGATCTAATTTACATTCATTAAGTGGTTAAAAATTTGAAATTGTTTATTGCGTGTAAATTGCATCCTTCATTTTAGCTCAAAAACAAGTTAAAAAAATTGCATAGTTTTGTTTCAAATTTGCATCAAATCATCATTTTCAAAAATTTGCATCTTCAAATTAGTTAAGTATTACATATTAGATTTCAAAATTGCATTCAAAATTATCCTTTAGTGTTGCATATTTGCAATTGAATCACGTTATCTTAAATTGGAAAACACTGCAATGTTGATTTCAAAATTGCATCAAAACATCATTTTCAAGTTGTGGCATCTTAGAATTAGTCAATTATTGCATTTTAGATGTAAATTTTGCATTAAAAATTTGTCAAAACATTTTTATCTTTGTTTCACACTTGTTTTTTGAATTACCTTGTCCTAAATTGAGCAAAACCTGGAAAAATAGTCATTGATTAACCTGTTTGCAACCAGAGAAAGAAACATCAAACAACAACATAAAACTTCAATTTTTTAGTTTTTAGAACCCTGCACAAGGACCCATTCACCCTTGGGTGACCCAGTCCTTGTACAAGTGTCTCAAACAACTTTTGCACAACCTTTTGTCTTTGTATTATCAGTCCATTTCTATTTACAAAAGTCTGTTTTGAAATCATGGAAAAATGTTATTGAATGTGCAAGAAAGATGTAATTTTGCTTGATTTGTTGAAAATTTGGGAAAAATATTGCATTTCAGTATTGAAAATCATCAAATCTATAGGAAAATTGTTTATATTTTCTGACGCATTGCATAACTTGGGTAGTTAGTTTCCATTTTTATACAAACTCATCCCTATATTTTGTTACAACACATTACATAGTAATCTAGTCATGTTAGATCTCTTTCCACACGTGCATTGTATATTTACCAATCCCTTTAGTTGTGATGACTTTGACATGTTAGATGAAACCCTTAGGGACTTTGTCTCACTTGGATTGTCCATTAAAAACTTCTAACATTCCAACCATTGATATTCATGATAATCATAATAGTTATTGTGAACACCAAACCCATAATAACCTAACACAAGATCAACAAACACTAGTTAATCATGTTAGAAATCCAAATCTAGTATTCCTTATGAAATTCTTAGCTAAATCAAAGAGGAAACATGAAAATGATAGCAAAATAACTAAAGATAACATGAAATCAAATTGAAATAGCTAAATCTTCATCCCACAGGGGGAGTGGTGCTCCTTTGATGTGGAAAGAAGCCCTTTCCCAATCCCTTTTGATAAGATTTGATGATGTTGATGATCCAAGGTGTGAAATTGACTTCAAGTGATGATAAACTTAGCTAAAATGATGAAAATGATGGAATGCTATGAGTTGAAATGCCTATAGTAAGAATGCTTGAAGTTGTGGATCCATATTGTGAAGAGAATGCTTCTATTTATAGAACTCGAGGGTTGAAGAATGAGAGAAATTGGTGAATGTGTGATAAAAAGGGAGCCAATGAGAATGTGAAACTTGTCACAATTCTATTGGAGGAAGGTGGGGCACATTTTGAGAAATGTGTCAAGTGAAGGAAGATGTAAGAAATGAGAATGGTTGAGGATTTGAAAGGTTGTAAGAAGAATTTATTGAATGTGGTTGGAGATTTGAAAGGATGTGAGAGAAGTTATTGAAGATGTAAGAGGAGTTATTGAGGATGTAAGAGGTTTTTTAAAACCTTTGGAGGGAAATTGAATGAGAGGTGGTTGGGAGGAATATTCCATTGTGAGGATAAATAGAGGAATTAGTTAATTAAAAGAAATGAATTTCATGTGCAACCTAGTTAGTTGACCATGGGTTGATTTAAATTTTGAGGAGTTAAAAGTTGGAGGATTTATTAATGTTGATTAGAAAGTGATTTAGGATTAATTAATTCAAAATTTATTAATTTGAATGGGTTAGGGGATTATGACATTTGATTTGATTTATTTAATCAAATTGAGGGGACTTGGGGGGATTTAATTAAATGGTTTGATTTAATTAAATATGATGAACTAGTCAGAAGAAGGGTGAATTAATCTAATAAAATTAATTATTTGATTAATAATTGAATTTTCCGAATTTAACTAAATGATGTTGATTATTTAATTAATTAGTTAGTTCGAGGTGATTTAGGAAGAAATGGTGTTAATTTATCAGAATCAGATGCATAGTATCAATCAAGACTTTTTAAGTGTACATTTTCCCCTCTTTGAAGTGAGGTACCTAATGCATTGGTTGAAAGAATAAAACTACCATGATCAAAATTCAATTTTTTTCTAATTTTTTTGGATGCCCCACTGCTACCCCAATGAAAGAAATTACGCTACTACATTGCCCCCTTGAGAGATCGGGCAAAAATTGCAAAATTTAGGTCGAGCTCATGAAAAAGGTTCAACAAGATTCAAGCATGGTTAATGGCCCACAAGATGTGAAAACAAGTTGACGGTGATGAAAATGGTTCAAAACGGGCTTCGTTCGGCAAAAAATGGATTAACGAGCTCAAAAGCCATAAAAATACCCCAAAAAACCCTTATTTTTTTGCATAAATAGGGTTGAAGGGGTCATTTCAAATCATTTGCACACCTAACCTTCGAGAATTCTTGTGATTTTTCTTTGAGGTGCTGACAAAATGGTGGCTCACATGCTCCCTAGACATTGAATGGATCGAGTTTGAGAGTTCCAACGGCCTTAGGATGTAGGACCCCTCGTACGCCTTTCAAAACTTTTCTCATTTTTTGCATTTTTGATGCACTTTTTAGGGTCCATTTAGGTCAACCAAAAGCGACTCTCTAGGGCGTTGCAATTGTTACGATCAACAAGTCCAAACGATTCTGGCGTCACCCAAGAATGTTGACTCACCTTTGAGATATAGCTTCACTTTCGCTTATAGCATCGCTTTTGTGAAATCACATAGCACTGCTCTTGAAAATTCTGGCTCACCTTTGCTTTTGAAGGATTTTTTATTTTTGAAAACATGCCAGGTTGATTAATTTTGACGTTGTGGGCATTTTGGATGTAGGAGGTCCTTTGAGTGCTCAACTCGAAGGAGCACAAAGGTCAAATTCTACGCCGAGAGAGGCATTTATCAGATGCAACATTATTTTTCTTAGGTTCGACTAGATTTGGACACGTGGCCCAGATGCCCAAGGTGAGGATGCACCTAGCGATGATGATAGCATTGGTAGAGAGATGGTGGAGCGAGACTTCATCATTCCATCTACTGACTGGAGAGGCCATGGTGACCCTGGAGGATGTATGGCAGATCCTGCGGATCCCCATACATGACAAGTGCATTATATACAATGTGGAGGCTGGTGGAGATGCCATATTCAAATTGTTTGGCGTCAACCAGTATGAGATAGACAGTGGGTAGATCAACCTTGCTTGTTATGAGGGTATTGCCCCTGATTTGACCCTTTTTTTTCAGTGCACTGATCTCAAGAGTCCTCGTTCCTAATTGGTGAGCCAGAGGCTGCAGCATTGGAGGGGGCATTGTTTGGTCCAGGATGATGGAGGAGATGATCGTCTACGCCTGGGGGCTAGTTGTCCTAGAGTCATTATATCATGAGATGCACTAGGTTGTGTACTGCGGGGCCCACAAATTGGAGTAGGAGTAACACTTCTCCACGTTTGGGCATATGAGCACATAGCCGTATTGAGGCCCACCATTGCAAATGTGTAGAAAAATTGTGATGATCCAATGGTCTACTGATATGGAGGCATGACTACCCTCCACTACACAGGTATTACAAGCATCCTGTACTAGAGGTGGGTTATTGATGAGATGACTGTATTCTGATGGAGACCCTAGCTCCATTTCTACAGATGGCATGATGATGATGCCTAACTATTCTATTGTCGCTAAACCAGATATATGTAGGGGTGAGAGCACCACATGATAGAGTGACACATTCCAAATAGGGTTGCTCGTCAGTTCAGGGAGGTGCAGGATGCACCGGATCTTGCCTACAGGGCTATTTTTGCACGAAGATCCCAAGAGACAACTTGGGGGTAACAGATCCAACCCTAGCTAGCTATTGATGATTTTAGGCAATTGGTGATGCAATTGTGGTTGTACTTTGATGGTCCCGTAGATGTGGGAACTACATAGGCCTACGATGCATATTGGTAGGCTCACACTCCAGTTAGATCGACTTTACCAATTGTGCTAGCGGTAGGTAGAGGACGGGTCAGAGGACCCCAGAATGGACAAGTGCCATAGCAACCACCTCAGCAACCCATGATGGAAAGGATGGATGTGCAGGGCATGATGGTCATGTGGCACCATTGGTACAACCTATGGGTTAGAGGCCACCCTAGTAGCCACAACAACCACCACTAGGTCTCGATCTTAGGGATGAATAGGTAGTAGTGCTACAAATGCAGATACAAGTGCTGACAGGGAAAATACAACAAGCACAGGCCCAGATACAGACCCTGATCTAGGAGAGAGATTAGGCGAGATAGGAGGTGGCATAGGAGCGCTAGATGAGGCAGGATGCAAATCTTGGCCTAGCCCTAGAGACAGGATAAAGACAACAACTAGAGGTGGCAACATAGTAGGTGCAGGGACAAGCAATAGTCTCGACAGAGATATACAAGCGAGCGATGTAGGAGGCATCATATTATAAGACTTTATATTACAGAGCCTGCCCACAAGAGCGTCGGGAGCCAAATTTCTCCCATATCAGTCAAGTTGCTCTGAGTAGATCTCACCCAAGGCCATTAGGTAGACCATCAGGGTCGCACCATCAGAGCCAAGGCAACCACCACAATGACAGACAAAGTGAGGGTAGCTTAGGGCATTGATAGCGCTTTAGACACTTTTTTGATGTACAACCTGATTTATAATGTGTATACATTCATTGGCTGAGTTTTGATTATCCTCTTGTATATTCTGATGATGACATTATATATCTGATTTTGATTGTATCATGACATTCAACTCTTTTGACATATATACATGAGATGACCTCGATGCGATTATATGGTGTGATGTTATTTATTTTACTTTGTGTTATGGATGGATGTAGTGACATGAATGAATGCATTTAATGATTATGCTATAATGCTTTATGTTTTATGATGTGATGTGATATTATCGATGCATGATATGAATGCTTATGTAATGTATAATGAATCTATATGGATGTACTTTTATGTGATGGATGCAAATCTATATTATGCTCTAATGGATGATGGATGTAATGATATGTTTATTTATTTTTCAGTATCTTTTCTATATGCGATATGATGATGCAAGATGTGTGTATGCATGATGTGATGATTTTGATAATTCTTATATGGTTATGTGATGGATGATAATGTAAATGTGTTATTTATGAGATGCTTAGAATAACCAATCTATATTATGCTAAACATCTTAAATGATATTGCAATGATGGATGATGTTTTCAATTATGATGATATGTATGTAGTATGCTGATAGTTTGTGGATGCATGGTGGATGAAAATAGATTTTTTATTTTGAATGTCATGATACCATGTTAGTATTAGTATATGGAGAAGATAGAAGAAAGAGGGATCAACCCTTGAGTCCGAGACAATGTAGAAGTCCAACAAGTCTATGAGTCATTGAGACTTTATTAGATATAATGATGAGTGATGATGATGTATCACTTATCAGGGATTGGGGATGTAAAGAGCATTACTTTCCTTATTTTTAATAACACACATAGATATGATGCATCAAGGTATAGAAAACCAGGATGGCATTGCACCTAGTGAGATGGACTTTGACTCAAAAATTAGATAGGAGTATCCTTATTCACACTTGGCATACAAAAAATTATTAGGATATACTTTAGACATTTCAAACATCTCGAACAAAAACATAAAGAGGAAAAACCTCCAAATGTAATAATCAACAAGATATCCAAAACATCCTCCCTACACACCAAACAAAATTAGCATGACCAAGGTTATATTACAAGAATATCCAACAAGCACAGTAGATAAAAGATAATGATCAATGCCCCATTCCTTTCTCTCTAAATCATTTTGATTAGACATCATTGAGAGTTCATTGGAATGAGTGCAATAAGATAAATCAAACAGATCAAGATCAAGTAAACAAACAAGCTAATGTTCTTCATACCTCTAGCCAAGACTAAACTATGGTGATGTTTGATGTTGATGTCCATTGTAGGAAGGATGCATCCTAGGACATGATATTATCAGATGATTGTGATATTAACGGGATGATGGGTTATTGATACCAAGAGTTGACCAACTCGTTTACCTATGACCTAGACTAGAGACCTTGACGTTTGAGTTTTCACTTTTAATTTGCTATACTCGTTTCTGATTGTTTTGCCAAAGGTTGAAGGTGACGATTGATTTATTGTGAGTGGCTATTTATTAGGGGTGAAGGTGAAACAAGACAAATGATTTTGCATTTTTTAAATGTTTTGGTATTTTGAAATATTTTGAGGTTATTTTGGGATTTTTTGAGATGTTTTACAAATGTTTTGATTTTCAAATTTTCCAATGTTTTTGGTGTTTTCTGAGATTTTGACCAAGAACCTAACCTAAGGATCTATCCTAGGGGCCTTGAGGACTGATCAAAGATTAGCCTTGCCTATGTTATATATGCGGAGACCATGTAGTTTGACTGACACTGACTCATTTATTGATGAATTATGAGCATGTGTTGATTGCCAGTTTATTATGATGGACACCTAAAGGATTGACCCAATGTCTTAGGGGCTAATAAAATATTAGCCTTTCCTATGTTCAAGATCAGAGACGACGTAGTGCGACATGACAACTTTTTTTTTTACTTTTTCTATTTTTTGACCTGTTTTTTATATTTTTTTACATGTTTTTTATGTTTTTGGATTTTCTAAGGTTTTATGAATGTTTTTTGGATTTTTTGGTTTTAAAGAAACTTTCAAGAACATACACAAATCCGATCCAATGCGGGTATAAGAACATTCCCCTAGCATGATGTGACAGACTACTCCGATGAAGGCAGGACAAACTGACCTTAAAAGTATGCCAAGTAGTTCTAGGATGGAACATGATACTACACCAGATCAAGCTATGATGCAGACGCAGATAGATAATGGAAGGATCAATGTGATGGGTGAATGTGATGGAAAGTGATGGTAGGTGATGCAAAACAAGCTGAAGGATTAATGGTGGATGGAAAGTGCTTATTTACACAAAGCGCCTGTTTGCCAGGTTTTCACCAAGGTACTTGCCCAAAGCACCACCGAAGTGGTTTTCACTAAAGGACAATTTTTTTCTTTATTGTTTTCAATATTTTTAATTTTTTTTTGGATATTTGTATTTTTAATTTATACCTTGCAAGCTTAGGCATAATTTTTTTTGAAATAAGAGCTATTGATGCGGTCCTGTAGAGGCTCCCCTTCTGGTGTGGATAGTTGATATGCTCCTAATTGGTAACTGGCAGTGATGACAAAGGGTCCCAACCAGTTGAGTTCAAATTTGCCCTTGTTGTCTAGATTTGGTACATTCTTCTAATTTTCTTTCAAGATGAGCTCTCTGACTTGAAATGACCAACTCTTGATTTTCTTATTATAGCTCCATTTGAGATGATTTTAATACACCTGTAGATGGTTCAAAGCATCCATGCACCGCTCATCCAATAATTCTAGCTCGCTCAACTATGACACCTGATATTCTTCATCAGTAATGAGATTCTGCAATGATATTCTTAAGGATGGGAGCTCGATCTTAATGGGAAGGATGGCTTCTGATCCATAGACCAGGGAGAAGGGTGTTACACCTATAGGCGTGTGGATACTCGTTTGGTATGCCCATAAGGTGGGATTTAGCTATAAGTGTCAGTTGCAACCAACTTCATTGACTATTTTCTTGAGGATTTTTAGGATGGTTTTATTAGAAGCCTCAGCCTGGCTGTTACCTTGGAGGTAGTATGGAGTGGAGAAGCAATGTTGGATATTGAATTTTTGGCATAGATCACAAACATCTTGGTTCTTGAAAGGTGTCCCATTATCTGAGATAAGGGCTTGTGGGACACCGTAATAGCAAATGATGTAGTTCAGGATGAATTTGGAGATTTGCTTCCCTGTGATGTAGGTCATTGGGATTGCCTCTACCCACTTTGTGAATTATTCGATGGAAATGATAATGAACTTGTGTCCATTAGATGAGGTGGGTGAGATTTTTCCGATGAGATCGAGCCCCATTGTGAAAAGGGCCAAGGTGTTATAATTGGTTGGAGCTCCTAAGCTGGTGCATGGATGAGGTCCCCATGCTATTGGAATTGCAAACATTTTTGAACATATTCATGAGCTTCCTTCTCCATTGTAGGCCAATAGTGCCCTGTCCTCAGTAGTTTCTCGGCCAAGGTCATACCACTAGAATGTGAACCACAAATACCATTGTGTACCTCAGTTAAAGTAGTCAAAGCTTCCTCGAGGTTAAGGCATCACAAGAGGGTTCCTTCAATACTCCTATAGTAAAGGTGTCTCCAAAGATGATGAAATAGGATGAATTTTTGATAGAGGCTCTCTTAAGGTTTGGGGCGATGTCGGCGGGGAGGACTCCTATTTTTAGGTAGGTGAATATGTCATGGTACCAAGGATCACCAAGACCAACAATTCTGCACATGAACTCAGAATCTAGTACCTCAAAAGTTGGTACGAGAAGCTTCTCTACTAGGAATTCATGTTTATGGACGTTGCACAGGATATCTAGTAATGATCTGATTGTTGTCATAACATCAGTTGCTTTGTTGTTTACCCTCAATATTTTCTCAAATGTTATGTCGATGAAGAACTCCTCGAGATCCTCCACCAGTTTCTTTTACAAGGTAAGTTTGTCATCCTTTGTTTGATATTCATCATTAACCTGGTTGATAATTAGCTATGAGTCCCCATAAACCTTAAGTGCCATGATTTTCCATTGTACTGCAATCTGAAGTCCTATTATAAGATCCTCATACTCGACAATGTTGTTAGTGCATTAGAAAGACAACCAGTATGATTTTTGGATATAGTCCCCTTGCGATTGTTATGAAGAGGACTCCTCCTAATCCATGTTGTGTGTATGATCCATTGAAATATACCTTCCAATGATTTGTTGCACTAAGGTTGAAAATTGACTTATCTGGAAATTTTGATACTAGCGGGTTCTCTGAATATATAGGTGCCTCCTCCAATTGATCTGTAATACCTGTCCCTTGATGGCTTTCCATTCTACATACTCAATGTCATATTCTATTAAGATCATGACCCACTTAGCTATTCACCCTGTGATAATTGCTTTAGAAAGTAGACATTTGAGGGGGTCTATCGTGGCGATTAGTTTTATCTGATGAGCCAACATGTAGTGCCTGAATTTTTGGGATGCAAAGACTAACATGAGGTAAGCCTTCTCAATGAATGTGTAGTTTAGCTCGTGTCCCACCAAGGTCCTACTAATATAGTAAATGACTCTCTTTTCTTGTTTCATCATGCTGAGCTAGGAGAGCCCCAAGTGCTGCCATCGTAGCTGATATGTAGAGTATTAATGGTTTGTTTTGAATTGGCGGCATGAGGACTAGCGGTGTCAACAAGTATTCCTTGATTTGATTGAATGCATAATCACATTTCTCATCCCATTTGTATGCTACCCCCTTGTGGAGTAGATGAGAATATGGGACAGTTTTATCTGCTAACTATTCTATGAATCTATGAATGGATTGGAGCCTTCCCTGCAAACCCCCTAACTACTTCAATGTCCATGATTCTTCCATTTCAAGGATTGCTTAACTTTTGTAGGGTCTATCTCAATTCCCCTCATTGATACAATATATCATAGGATATTTCTTGATTGCATGTCGAAGAAACATTTCTTAGGATTGAGTTTTACCTTATATTCTTCTAGTATGTCAAAGATAGGGCCCAATGTTGATATGTGGTCTTGACACTTTCTTGACTTGGCTAGTATGACACTTTATTTTTCATGTCATGGAAAATAAGAGTCATTTCCCTTTGGTATGTAGCTTCAACGTTCTTTAACCCAAATGACATCATGTTCCAATAGTAAGTTCCCCATGGACAGGTGAAAGTTGTTTTGTGTTGGTCATCATTCATTATCACGATCTGGTTATACCTTGAAAACCCTTCTATCAATGATAACATCTCGTGTCCTGCCATTAGATCTACAATCATGTCTATGTTAGGAAATGGGAAATCATCCTTAGACCATGCTTTGTTTAAGTCCTTGAAGTCGCTACAAATACAGATGTCCAAGTTACAAGGTTGGAAACCCATTTAGGATAATCAATGGGTCGTATAAAGCCAACGTTAAGAAGTTTTTGCAATTCAAGTTTGACCAATAATGCAATTTGCAGATGCATCTTCCTTAATTTATGTCTTACCGGTTTTTCCTTTGGATAAATGACTAGATGATGGAATACGACCTCTGGATCAAGGCTTGGCATGTCAGCATAGGTCCATGCAAAATTCACTTTCCTTTCTTTCAAAAATGCAGCTAGATTTTCTTGTTCCACGGTCAAAAGTGACTCAACATAGAAAGTGATGTGTGGTGTCTCTTCAGTTACTAGATTGACTGGGTTGCATTTTTCTCCCAGTACTGCTGATTTTTCCTGATGGACGGCACTAAGGGGAAGATTGAATCCCTCATCCTTTGGCACCTCAGAGAGGTTTTCACCATCAAATACGTTCTTTCTTTTTACTATTTTTGGGTTAGAAAGTGCCACAGTGTGGTTTTCACTTAGAGACCTAGACGTTACTCTTAGATTTTCTATTTTGCGACTAAGATATTCAATCGTTTCCCCATAGTATGCATGTGTTTCTAGCTCAATATCAAACCTTTCTTTGTGATCTCCATATGGTAGAGTATCCCTTAGTCCCATGAATTCTAAGAGAGCCTCATCATTTTCAAATCTGTCTAACATCAATGTCCTCGTTGGTCACAATCGATGAGTTGGGGGTAAACAAGTTATAGTTTAGTGGTTTGGTTACTCGACTTGAAAGACATGGTAGTGATCATAAAAAGGGAGGAATCCTCAAATAACATGGGTAAATTGGAGATGGGATTCTCATCATATATGTTAGTTATATTGAATGTATAGTTATCTAGGGGTAGACCAGTTAATACTGGTAATTGAGGAGGAGCTTTGACTTTTTAAACCAGGGTACGTTTGCCAAGGATGGTTATCTTTATAGTGGTACATCCAAGGCGAAGATTCTTTAGGCGCTTCTCAAGAATGATAGGTTCTAACATGTCATCATTTTTCCCGAGCTTTTCATTTTTGTTGTAGCCCCATCCATGCATTAATTGTAGTCCTTTGCTATCATCTTCTATGGGAAGGCCAGGTATGGGTATTTCATCTTGATACAATAGGATTGATACATCCTTTTCATCCACCACTTCTTTGCTCAGGTCTCACCATTTTTTGAAGGTGGTAGGTTCTACTTTGAAGGTCTAAGATGTGTCAATTGGTTATGCTTTCCCATGAGATCTAGGAGATTGAGGTAACTCTCCTATCACAAAGGCACTCTTTTTCATTTTATACTCTCCACACCCATTATCTTAGATTACAGCTTTGACATCTGGGATGTTTTGAATGGTAGGTGTCTTTGTCTCAGAAGTGGAGGCTAGAGTGGATGGGTCAATATATAGAGATGTGGGTCCCTCATCATTCTTCGGGACTTGGGGGATCTTATAATACTTGGCCTTTAGATTTTTGCAATAATAGAATGGTTCGGGGTCGCCATGGATCGTGACTTCTTGGTTTTGGTCAATGAATTTAACACATTGGTGGAAAGTGGATGTGACAGCTTGCATCCCATGGATCCATGGGTGCCCTAGAAGGATATTGTATAGGAGTTCAAGTTCAAGGACTAGGCAAGTAGTCTCCATGATTGTTGGCCCTACTTGGATAGGGAGTTGAATGGTGCCTTGAGACACCCGTTCTTGATCATCATAAGCCCTGATAGTGATACCTTTTCCTTTCTTGATGACATCTTCAAAGAATCCCAAATTATTTATTAGTTGTAGAGTACAAATATTCAAACCCGCACCTCCATCCATCAAGACTCATTTGACTTTGTTCTTGTGGACTAGGACTTCAAGATGGAGTGCATAGTTATGAGATGGTTGGGTTGGGAGATCATGCTCAAAGAATGTGAGGAGATGCGATGTAGTGATATGTTCAACCATAGCTTGAAATTGGTCAACATCAAGGTTGGTGGGAACAAAAGATGCGACCAATGCCTTCTCTAGGATGTCCCTATGTGCCGGTGAGATTTTTAGCAACTCCATGATGAAGATCTGGGTGGGGGTTTTTTTCAGTTGATCTAGGACATTATAACCATTAGGGATTGATTTTGGGTTGGTGGCGAATGCCTTGGGTGGTGGTGAGGGTCCTAGAATGGAAATTCTACGACTATGTGTGGTGACTCCACACTCAGCTCTAGGTCCTTTGATATTGACAACTGTTACCCATTTATCCAAGGATGCAACAACATGGTCATAAATATGGTTTACATTGTGTTAGATTTTTCCTTTACCGTTTTTGTTTCCTTTATTATGATCTAGCATCTGATTCGTGTATATTTTATGGTCTTGATTCCCAGCTGGTTGTTCAATGGTTATGGTTTTATCTTCAATGAGATCTTGGATCAGGTATTTAAGTTGCATACAACTAGTTGTCGTGTGTCCCTTTATTTTGTGAAAATCATAGAGATGCTTCTCGTTATACCATGGTGGTTTAACTTGAGGCTCTTGATAATTTTCATAAATAGGGATTTTGATGATATTTGCTTGTATAGTTGTTGCATGATAGATTCAATTGGTTCCCCAAGTGGTGTGTATATTTGTTTAGGGGGATATTTGTTCTTTGGGGGTGGTCCCCCTTGAGCATTTAGGTTGTTGATAGTTTGATTGTTGGGTTGTTGTTTTGATGATGGGTTGATTTGTGGGTTGCTTTGGGTATTGATTTGTGGTTGTGTATTTTGCCTTGGGGCACTAATAACAACTTTGGCATCAACGACACCATTGTTGGTGACATTTTTTTTTCTTAGCCCATGTGTGAGGTTTGTCATTATAACTCATTGATGGTCAATTTTCTTGATACATAGGTGTGCCCCCTTGTGCTATAAGGGCTCTTTCAATGTTGAGCACTTTGGGGATCAATTGGCCATATGTTGTTATGCATTGTATTTTCAAATGAAAGGACAAGGTCCCTTCAAGGTTGGAGATGATAGTCCTAAATTGTTGTTCTTCCAGCATAGACCTTTTTCTCTTGTTGGCCTTGGATTTCCATCGTTGCAAGAAGGTTGCAAATGTTTCTCCCTTGGCTTGTTTTAGGCTGGATAATTCTTCCAAGCTAACTTCCACGCCTATGTTAAATGAATAATTCTCTATGAACAATTCCATAATTTTATTGAAACTTTTTAAGGGGAAGGTGAGAGAAACATTCCATTGCTAGACCAGTCAAACTTTGAGGGAAGAGTCGCATCAGATAAGAATCATCATATGCAACTTCCATACAGTGTACATGGAATTCCTTGATGTGATCTTCAAGATTTTTATTTCTACGGTATTTATCAAATTTTGGTAGCTCGAATCCTTGTGGGAATGGAACCCTAGCAATGTTTCTATCAAATGGATAGGGGCACAAGTTTCCATGTGTGTGTGATCTCTTCACCTTCCTAGATTGGATGTCCTATATCTGTTGTGAGAGAAATTTGACCTACGTGGGAAGGTTGTTTTGTGGATCCAGTGGTGGGATGTGCATGTTTTGAGATGGCATGCTTGGTTGGATGAAAGATGGGGTGGCTTGTGTGTTCGTGTTTAAGGCATTTGGTTGCGTGTTCGTGAAAGGTTGCTGTAAGTTTTGTTGTGTGAGCAACTCTTTTTGGTATGCCTATAGTTGTTGTTGGTCTTGTTGTTTTTGTTGTTGAGCTAATAGTGCTTGTTGTTGTGTGTGTTGTTGCAAAGCTTGTTGATAGGCTTGTTGTTGTAACAAGGCTTGTGCTTGGGCTTGTTGTGCTTGGTATTGAGCTTGAGCTTGCGCTTGGGCTTGTGCTTGAGCTTCTTGTGCGACTTGTGTAGCTTGGGTAGCTTGGACAACTTGTGCAACTTGTTGTAGCAAAGCTTGTGCTTGTGCTTGGGAAGCTTTCTATGCTTGAGCGTGTTGTGCTGCCTATTGTGCTTGTTGTGCTTGGAATTGTTGAAGTTCCTTTTGATACACTTGTTGGGCCGCTTGTAATGTGATGCTGTATCGATTTGATATGTTTGGATTTGGTAGTGGAGATGGTAGATTTTGTAGGATGGTGTGAGATGATGTAATGAGAGATTGTTGGGGTGGTTGTTGATGTGTTTGTTGAGTGATGACAAGGGGTTGCGAGATGGTATGATTGATGTGCTAGGTCCTTGGGAGACCATATTTTGGAGAGTTTGAGGTGTTGTAGATGATGTAATGATTGATTGAGATGTTTGGATTGGTGCCACTTGGTGTTGCAATATTAGTGGCATACTTGGAGGATTTGGTATGATTGACGTGCTGATTTGGTTTGTGATTGGGGGATTGATTTGATTTGATTGGTTTTGGATTGGTATATTGGATAAAGGGGGTTTCAATAAACCTTAGATTGGTGCGGATGTTGATGTCAAAAGAGGGAATGATGGGAATATTGGTGGTGTGTTCCCTTGAAAAAGTGAGGATGATGCATTAAAAGTTCCCACTCAACCAAATAAATCCACTTGTCCTTGTGATATCATTGGGAGAGAGCCTTGTGTATCAAGAGGGTATGTCAATGTTGCGAAAAAGGTGGAGGTGTTTTTTGTATCATGGAAAATGAGTGGCACATATGGATTTTTTGGGTCTTGTGGGATGGTGTTAGGCATACCCAAGATGGTGTTAGCTTCTAAATTTTGATTGTTAACAAGTGGGTGCTCTTGAAGGGCTTGGAGTAATGAGCTTCCCTTGGTAATCATGGGTTGAATTGGAGCATGAGATGATGTTGGTTGTATGATGGGTTGGATGATGTTTGGGAAGGAAGGTGTGAATGATATTGGTGGAATGTTCCCAAGATGATGTTCAACAATAGTGCTCACATCAAAATCAAAATGGAGTTTATCCCCTTCCTTTGCTAATGCCAACATGTATTGTGTGGGATTAAGTCTCATGACTATGTTGACAATCTTTTGTGTTTTTGGATTTTGGACTAGCTCAATTATTTCATCTTGGGTCATCCCTTGGAAGTTGTTGGTGACATCCTCCACTTGGAAACCTCCTTCTTGAAGATCTTGTGGTAGTTGAGGGGGATTAAGTGGAGGGTTGATAGATTCCCTAGGGTTAAATTTTGATGCAGTTTGACTCAAATCAATTGAAGTGGATTTTTCTTTGTTTTGCTCCATGATTTTCTTGTGTTGTGATCTTGTTTGGACCATAAAATTGGGATCAAATTTTGTGAATATAGGAGGTAAACCTCTAACTCCTTGGGTTGGTCTAAACCTTAGGTACAAAAAGAAAATATAGGATGCTAAGGATCGAATGATGGTGGTGTTATAAATGAAGGATGAATGATATGGATGTTTGAACCTTTGAGAACTTTGGAGGAATACTAGACATTAGGATTTTTGGATTTTGATTTGGATTTGGTTTGATTTGGATAATGGACTTATAGATCCCAAGATGTTAGATGTTATCTTGGGGTAAAATTGTCCACATAGGTGATAATTTAACTAAATGTGTGAGGAAAGATTCATCCACACACACTTAGCCAAACAAGGTGATTTTGATTTTGATTGAAGGATTTACCAAAAGTCTAGTATAAATGATTTTTCTAATGTTCTAAAAGTTATTTGTGAGATGGGATTTGATTAATGATGTGACAAATGAAAGTATTAATTTGATCCTAGATGAACCTAGAAAGACTTTGTTTACAAGACCAAGGTATTGAAGAACATGCTATACCTCTAAAAATTTCAACCTTATGTGAGAAACTCAAAATGTTGGAAAAGACTAAGATTCTGACAATAATAGAAGGAATACAAGTTTGGATTATTTCTTGGAGCACGTTTGTTAAAGTTGTAAACCAATCTATCTTTGGTTTCATGAAGTTCCAAAAGGTGTTTCTTGAGAGCCTTTGGACTAAGATGCTTATGACGATTAGTGAACCTTGGTTTTGGGATTTTGAATTTGTGGGAAATCATGAGAACAAACACATATGTGGGGTCCAATTGTATTTTATCTTTGATTAAATGGATTCTTTTTACCATATCAACACTTCTTGCTTAGCTTTCAAACTGAATGTCTATGTCTTAAATCATTTTCATTCCACAAAGTCCCTTATGTGAAAAATCAAAGAATCAAGGCCATAGTTTTCCTAGGTTGATTTTGGAGAGAAAAAATTGAGATATGGGCCCAGATATTTAGAATCCTTTAAGGATAAAATCCCTAGGGACAAGCAGTAAAATTTGGACTCTTCAAGGATATTTTCTCTTTCCAAAGGCTTTGAAATTTTGATGACTTGTTTAATGTTTGTTTCAAAGTTTGAGATCCAAGCAATGCATTTGAATGAATCACAAATTGCACAACCCTAGGTTAGAAATGGCTATACTTGCTGAGTCCCCACTTGGATTTCTCCAAACACTAAGACAAAGAGAGTAGTTATAGATTTGGTGACACTAGCTCCCCTCCACATTACACACTTCTCGGGACAAATATCAAAATCCTGAAGATTCAGAGACCTTAAGGATTTTTTATTTATTTCTACTTTGAATAGTACAAATGTGGGGCGGCTTCAAAATGATCGTTCTTGCACCAACAAGTATTAAGGATCTTGTTCTTTTAAACAAAGGGTTGTAGTAAGGACATCCGGTTCAAGGGATACTATGATAAACTTTGTCAAGAGGTCTCCCAACCTTTAGAACAAGGGATTTACGCATCATAAAGATACTGGGGGAGAGCTATCATGAACTGCTTCCCGTTCATTGCACTTTCCTTGCAATCACAAATTTATATAGCAGTTTAGGAGAGCTTGGAATTAGCTCATTACCGCTTGGGTTGTTCCCTCATTTCAAAGCGGGGAGGCATGCAATCTAAAGATAAACAAAAGCGAAGAAGTACATTTGTAGTTCGACCGCCTAGATTGCATAAAGCGCTAGGAGGGAACACACACAATGCCTTTCCTTCACACTCGCATGATTGTTTAGTTTTAGCTCCCAATTGAAATGTGTGGGTGATTTTAGACAACCAATGTCAATGGAATGCTTTTGATTCTCAAAATTTCCAAGTGGTGCGAGAGAAGTGCATACGCATTCAAATGACACAAATTGCAAAAAATCACGAAATAATGAAGGCACAAGTTCTTTTTAAACCCAATATAAAGATGAATTCATTTTAAAGAGCCAAGCTTAAATGTGAGTTTGTCTTGTTTAATTTTAGCCCAAAATCAAGTCTAGTAAGTTCCTAATGTTCAATTTTAATCCAACTTTGACAAAGCTTGTATTGTTTGTTAATTTTAAGCCCAAAGTAACTTTAGTTGGTCCTAAAATAGAAAATGAAAAGTAGAATTAGAAAGCGTAAGTTATTATAATGAGCATTAAAAAATGCTTTTAGATCTCCAGGTCAATTTTCCTCCCTTTCTTGCAAAGGCGACACTGGGAAACAAAGGCAACACTCTACAATTGACAAATGCGACGTTGAAAACGAAGGCAACACTTTGTTGAAAAGCAAAGGCAATTCTCTACAAAGAACAAAGAGCACATATATGGTACAATATCAGAGGCGACACTTTGGCAGAAGCAAAATTTAGATAAAAGGCATAATAGATAGAAGTGGCGTTGTAGCAAATGCGACATGATAGCAGTGAGAAAAGGTGACACCACATGGCGGAAGCAGCATTGAAAATGAAGGTGACACTCTACACGCAAGCAAATGTGATGCTATATGCAAAGGCGGTGCTGTATCAATCAAACGCGGCATCGCTCCCATATAGCTACAAAAAATGGTGTTTTCAAGAAAAAAATTGTCAAAATAAAATGGTTAGCCCTCCCTCTTGCACCAAAATGTGAACACCAAACCTGAAATAACCTAACACAAGATCAACAAACACTAGTTAATCATGTTAGAAATCCAAATCTAGTATTCCTTATGAAATTCTTAGCTAACTCAAAGAGAAAACATGAAAATGAGAGCAAAATAACTAAAGATAACATGAAATCAAATTGAAATAGCTAAACCTTCATCCCATAGGGGGAGTGGTGCTCCTTTGATGTGGAAAGAAGCCCTTTCTCAATCCCTTTTGATAAGTTTTGATGATGTTGATGATCCAAGGTGTGAAATTGACTCCAAGTAATAATAAACTTAGCTAAAATGATGAAAATGATGAAATGCTATGAGTTGAAATGCCTATAGTAAGAATGCTTAAAGTTGTGGATCCATATTGTGAAGAGAATGCTTCTATTTATAGAACTCAAGAGTTTAAAAATGAGAGAAATTGGTGAATGTGGGATAAAATGAGAGCCAATGAGAATGTGACACTTGTCACAATTCTATTGGAGGAAGGTGGAGCACATTTTGGGAAATGTGTTGAGTGAAGGAGGATGTAAGAGGAATAAATGAGAATAGTTGAGGATTTGAAAGTTTGAAGAAGAATTTATTGAATGTGGTTGGAGATTTGAAAGGATGTAAGAGAAGTTATTGAAGATGTAAGAGGAGTTATTGAGGATGTAAGAGGCTTTTTGAAACCTTTGGAGGGAAATTGAATGAGAGGTGGTTGGGAGAAATATTCCTTGGAATATGCCATTGTGAGGATAAATAGAGGAATTAATTAATTACAAGAAATAAATTTCATGTGCAACCTGGTTAGTTGACCATGGGTTGATTTAATTCTTGAGGAGTTAAAAGTTGGAGGATTTATTAATGTTGATTATAAAGTGATTTAGGATTAATTAATTTGAATGGGTTAGGGGATTGTGACATTTGATTTGATTTATTTAATCAAATTGAGGGGACTTAGGGGGATTTAATTAAATGATTTGATTTAATTAAATATGATGAACATTAGTTAGAAGAAGGGTAAATTAATCTAATAAAATTAATTATTCGATTAATGGTTGAATTTGTTGAATTTAACCAAATGATACTGATTATTTAATTAATTGGTTAGTTCAAGGTGATTTAGGAAGAAATGGTGTGAATTTATCAAAATTAGATGTATTGTATCAATTAGGACTTTTTGAGTGTCTACAATTATTCTAATGGTGAGAGTATCTTAGTACAAGAAAATGTAATAATTGACACATTTCTAAATATCACTTTGCCTAATATTCATTGACCTCCCAACATCCTTTGTACTTGTGAGAACAATTTGGTGCAAGAGGATGCAATCATAGACAATCATGACAATCATAGTTATTCTTCTTCCGATATCTCACCTACTTGCAAGGATGAGGGAAACCTAGTGTTAGAAGATCCAATCATTGAGTGTCATGAGAATCTTGTTTGTTTCTCTCCCAATACTTCTAATTGGGAAGATATTGTGGCATAGGAGGATGAAATCATTGATACAATTCTTTCAACAAACAGTAAGATGGATGGCATAGATGAAGATGATAAATTGATAGTAGACCCCCCCTCAATAGAAGATCATCAACAAGTAGATAACTCGGTTGAGGTTATGAATGCACAATTGAAAATTTCATCTCCTTTAATTGGTGCATCTCCTAAGTCACCTCCCATTATAGGACCTCCTAAACCTCTTAGCAGTATCTTGAACTTTACAAGGCAACTAACTAGTAAGTATGTGTGGCAACAACTAAGTTATCATATAATTGCTCACACATATAACATTCCTCAGCATAGTGGTAAAGAGTATGATCTTGTTGAGTAACTTCATTGTGCTCTTGTAAACATATGCCTTTAGGATTTCATTCAAACATCGCCTACATACAATAGGATACTCCAAGAGGTTTTGTAGAAGATTGATGTCCAATCTTCTATTAAATCAAATGGTGTAGCTGCCTCATTTGATTGTATGCAAGTGAAAAATTAGGATATCATGTTCCCTCAACATGAATTAACCTTGCTTGAGATCCAAAATAAACATGAGGCCTTAATGATAAAGGTAATCATTAATGAAACTAGAGTTAGGCATACTCTCATAGACAATGGAGTGTGTATTAATGTTTGTAGCATTGATCTCCTAGATTAAATTGGTGTGGACAAGAATCTTATAGAACTTAATGATAATATTTGTGGCTTTGAAAATGTTAATAAGAAATCATTAGGAATGATCACATTACCCATCGAGGTTGGACTTGTGGTCTTACCTACCCTTGTCCATATCATGCCAGGACCCCATTCATACAACCTTCTCCTAGGGAGACCATGGAAGGAGTCCCATCTACTCTTCATCACGAGATGAAGTTTGAATATAACAAGATATACACAATTAAAGCAAATGAACAAAGTTATAATCATAAGTTCAAGATAACAATAACATCTCCAAATCTCTTAATACTTTGATTCCAATTTCAAAAGTAGAACCTATACAAGTTGATGGTAATCCTAATTGTCTTTCACCTATAATGAAACTCTAAGATGATGATTGGGGTTGTTATATTTTACACCTTGTTTCAAAGGGAAGTCTCAAATATCACCCTCAAAGTCCAAAGAGTTTAATACAAATTATTCATCTTCAAACACATGCTTTGGGGATGATTGGGGGTCATTATATTTTACACTTTCCTTTATGGGAGAGTATAAAATCTCACAATCTAAACCAAAAAAACCTTGTGTTTCATTTGCTCGACTTGGTTCTACATTAACAACATCACCCCATGGTGGTGATGGGGGCTCTTCAACTCCCATCCCTCATGAGAGGAGGATACATAACTTTACAAAATTTAAAAAGGATTTGTGTGCACATGAAGAAGCCAATCCTTCTCAGAATCATAAATATTTTCATCTAAGTTGGAAGCATATTACGGTCTTGGATACAAAATTCTTTCTAAACATGGATTCCATGAAAACATGCTACAAAATAATAGAAATCAAGTGAAGTCCATACTGTACTTTTCCAAGTAGGTTCTAGGTTTCCAACCTTTATCTTCATCTTCATCTAATGCCTTATCATCTATTGTGTGTATGACATCTTGCGCTAAGAAAGAAATGTCCCTTATTATTGATCGAGAGACTATCTTGTCGAGGCTTCTCAAAGCCCACTTGATTACTCTTCCTCCAAGAATAAGAAATAAATTCTATAACAAAATCTCATTTTGTGTATATCATCAAGTGCATGGCCATTCTACTAATGAATGTAAGGCCTTGAGTAATAAAATTCAACATCTCAAGGATTGTAGTGCTCTTCCTTGTGTTGATGCACCTACTTCCTCTAATTGATAAATATTTTCATTCTATCATGTTGCTCATCATTGTGTCATTAATCAATTTATGTGTTTTTCTCATTGTCATTCATGGTGGTACAATCTTAAGTGAAACCATAGGTTTCATGGCAGTAACATGATAGTCCTTGGTGTGTTTTTCCTTGTCTCTATGCTTGGGGGAAATGATAACTAGTTTTGGGAGGTGTACATCCTTGTCAAGGATCTCCTTTTCCCCTCTTTCTCCTTGAAATACCAACATAGCAAGTATGTTGACATTTTAAGTGGGGGTGCATATTAACCTTATTCATTTCATCTTGTGATGTTTGACCTATTAACATACCCCCTTTGGCGATGGTGTTGTTTGTAGCACCCCCTGAGGCATGGTTATCAATTCATCCCTCGTGACATTAAACCTTGGCATTATGGCTTCACTTTGTTCACAAGTTTAACCTAGTATAAGCATTGGCATAACATTTTTGATCATTTTGTGACACCTTATCAAAGTTATCAAGGAGTATAACTTTTGGTATGGTTTGAAAAATGGGTACACACCTGTACATCTAGTGCATCCTTCCCATTTATGCCACCCTTTTTTATGAGTACACACCCTATAGACCTAGTGTGTGTTTCTCATTTGTGTATTGGGGGCTCACCTAGTGTGTGTGAGTATTTTATAGCCACCTACCATAATACAACTTGCTTGACAGTGGAGCCATGTGTTCCATGAGTGATGTGTATGAATTTAGTCCTCATGGAAGCATTCATTTATTTGATGGATGATGTTTAGTATTTGAGACAATTTAAGACTGAGGTCTCTTAACCTTATCGACTCGAATCCCTTTTAGTACTAACCTTGTGTTTTTTATGTATTTTGTGTGTCTTCTTTGTGTTTACATTATGTTTACACCGTGTTTGTTTTCATTCCATCACCATCCATATGTTATGTCATATGTTTTAATCGTGTTCACTTTGTGTCTTCCGACATGTATGTTTGTGTATGTTATCTTGTTGCACGTCTCTTGCATGTGTGTTTCTTTGTGCTTATGTTGATTTTCCATAGGATCTTGGATCTTGGGGGCTTGAACTCTCCTTCTAGATCCTTTGTCATCTTATCTCTTCAATATTTGTGCACTTGGACCCCTATTGACATATATTTCTCTACTTTAGTGTGAGTCTAAGTGTAAGTTCATACTCTCACTAAAGTGGGGGATAAATGTAGTGTAGGAAATTGTATACCCACACTATGTTTGGGTCCCTTAATTTATTGGACTTAATTAAGCTTCTAATTTTCCAAATTATGCATTCTAAAGCTTGATTTTTACCATTTTCTAAGAGGGGAAACAACATTAAATAAATGCATTTAATATTTAAATTTATGTGGAATATGTTTGTCTTGGAAATATAAGCCAAGACCCATTCGCCCATGGGAGAATGGGTCCCCTTTATGTGCAAGGACCCAATTTAAAATATGTTTTTGGTGGTATTTTAATGATTAAAATTCAAATTGTGTTAGATTTTGGGATTTGCATGATCCCACAATAGTGGGTTACACTTTTTGGCCAAACTTGACATTGAACTAATTTTTTTTAACTAAATCTTCACTTGCAGGCACCTATACCTGCTAAACCATGATTAATTTGAAGATGATGCAAACTAGTGATTTGTGAAATTTTGTCTATGGATTCTAAATATATATATATATATATAATTTTGAAATCATATTGTATTTCTTTTTTCCATCTCCTTTGAAAACTAGTTTTTAATAGTAAGCACCATTTTTAAAGAATGATGTTCATCGTATACAACATAACTTTTTTTTATGAAGATAAAATTCTATTTTTTTCAAATTTAGATTTGTAACTATGATATCTAGCACGTTCATTTGGTTTCATAGTGTTTTATTGAATTTTTTTTCTTAATTAAGTTTTGAATTCAAATCAATTACAATTTAGACATAGATAAACCATATACAACAATTTTTTTTTGTATGTATCGAAATTCAATTCTTTTGTTGGATTAAGGACATCAATACCTAACAAAAACATATTTTTCAATATTTTTTTTTATAATCTACTATTTTTCCATATGTGCAAAATAAAGAGCTTTATTTTTGGTGAAAAGCCTATGTTTAATTAAACTAAAAAAAATACATAATAAAACCAAAATATATTAAAATTATATTTGATGGATAGCTCGTTTCAAGGACTATAATCATACAGTTGGGTCTGTGAAGTTGATTCCATTTTCATCTTCAACCCAAGTTTCGAAAGGAATTTTTTTGTAGAAAATTGCACATGGAGGGGGAGAGGCAAAAAAGGGGGGTTCAAGCGAACCCCCTAGACCCCTTCAAGTGAAGGGGGGTTCGCTCGAACCCCCCTTTTTTTCCCTTCTCCCCCTTGAATCCCGCCATAAAGGGCTTCAATTGAAGGTGCAATTAAAAAAAGGGTTCACTCGAAGGGGGTGTTCGAGCAAACCCTTTTCGAGGTTTGCTTAAACACCCCCTTTCAAATGAACCCCTAAAAACCCAATTTGTTTTTGAAGCATTTTTGCAATTTTTCTTCGTGAAGGGAATTGTAACCACTTATGTGGGATCACCCATCTAATTTTTGGGAAATTAGATAAACACCTATAAATACCTAGTTATTGCATCATTTAAAATCTATCTAGCGAGACATGAACATTAAGAGCATTCATGAACAAGTCAAGAGCAGCTTTTTAAAGTAATATTGCAACAATTCAAGATCCAAGCATCATGTCAAAGTGTTTGTGAGTTCATGTTATCATTTAATTATTTTGTGAAGGCTAACATTGTTGTAGGTCTTCAATCATTCAAGCATTCAAGCAAATCAAGCAAGCAAGACCCAATTCCTTTGAAGAGATGCGTATGACTTCAGTCATTCAAGGAAGCCATTGAAGGGTGGTGAGTTGCAACCCACTGTGATTTCATCATTCCTTCCTTTCCATTATCATTTATCATTGACATTGTCATTGTGGAAGTGGGAACACTTGCATAGGGTTTGACTGAGGTAAGCCCCTATATGGCACAATATTTTCTCTGTTCAAGTGTATGTGTAGGTTATAGGTTGAAGCAGGATTGAAGAGATCTTGAAGAGAAATTTTGCATGATTGCATTTGTTGTTCATCATTCTTGTCAAGACATAGAAATTGTGTTACAAAACTTATTTACGACATTCTGAAAAATTTGCAGGTGGAAAATAGCATCTCAAATCTAGCACTAGGACCCCTGTACAAAGACCCATTCACCTGTGGGTGAATGAGTCCTTGTAGGCACCTCAAAACCAATTCTTCTGAGCAAGTTTGTTGTCCTCTACACTTCCTAGATCCACTTGCAAACTGTTGTTTTCATCTATCAGTTGTCTGGATCTTGCATTTTTAATATTAGGGCATATAAAATCATTAAGTTAATCATTCTAAAATATTTTAAATCCATTCTAATCCCCCATTAGATGTAGATTTAGGTTTGAATGGCTCTCCATTAGGGCTTAAAGTCAAATTCTTCACCTTATGATCTACATCTCATTGAGATTTAGAAAAAGGCCCATTGAATCCTAGGTTCTATTCATTTAGGACCTAGGATCACATTTTTCTTCATTTAAATACCAATGATGGGATTGGAATCATTCTTTTAGATTTTGAAATATTTTTGGGTGTATAATGGGTTGAAAGACAAGATGGATGGTTATAAAAAATACAATATCCTAACTACAAAACTTGTTGTGATCCCTAGTGTTCAAGTATCCAAATCTAAAGATGAAAACTTGTTGATCTATTGGAGGTTGAAGAATGAAAACCCTTAATACCTCATGTGCCAAAGGATGAAAACCCTTGAGCTAAAGGATAAATCTCACCTATAGGTTGTATTAGACTTCAATAGTAACAAATATCAATGATATTGAGTTTGCACAACACTTATGGTTATTATGGGATTGATCTTTGTATTTTCTTGTTTGTTTTGTTGTTGTAGCAATGTCTTGTGTTGTATTTTTGACTCACTATTATAATGGAAGTTCTAGAATCTTGTGTTAGCATTAATTGTTATTGTAATGTTGGAAGTACGTGCAGTCTGTGTGTTGTCATTAATGTCAACAAGCTTATGTTTGTGTTGTCATTGATCTCAACTGGTTCATATTGTTGGTGATTTATGAAAGTATATGTTGTTGCATTGATATTTGAGAGGTTGTGATGATGCTTTGATTACTTGCATCATTTTTTCATTAGTAGTGTCACTGATGTCAACCTCTGGTGTTGCTTTGATAAGCTTTTTTTTTGGATATTTTTGTTGTGTTGCAGTTGGTTTGGTGGTGTTGAGGAAGTGTTGCAGATGATGGGAATGTGTTTGTGATTCTAGTATCCAAGTGCTTTGAGAAAATTTGAATAAGAGAGGAAACAATGTGGTTGTGAAGTGTTATGTATTACAAAGTAGTGTTTTGGTTTTTCTTCGCATGTGTTGAAGATATGCTTATATGTTTTAGATATGTAGATCAAAGTAGTTTAGAGATGTTATATCTAGGATTTCTTGTCTTGGATCGTTGTGTAGAGAAAGTTGTGTTCATGAATGTGTGAACTATGTAATGCAATGTTGTCTAGGAGAAATGGTTTTGCTCCGCATTTCTCTACAGTTTGGTTTCTTGTGTTGTAGTTTTGGAAGTGTGCTAATATTGCTCATATCTATCTTCAGTTGAAGTGGTTCAAAGTTTGGATCTCCACAAGTTGGTTTCTTGAGTTACAATATGCAAAAGGTTAACTACGTGTACAGGATGAGTATGTTCTTCAAGTAAAAGTTATTGCGAAGGAATTTGTTAGATTTTAGGGTGTTTTTGGAATATTCTAGATTGTGTTCAAGTGATGTTTGTTTTCTGTGAGTTGTCTTTATATCATAGGAAGTGTACTTAAAAGTTATATGGTGTTTACATGGGTTTGGCTGACCTTGGGTGTTTACACTAATTGCAAATTCTCTTCGGTGTTTGTGGAAGCATGGTGAGGCATGTATTTGTGGATTTTGGTTTGATTTAAGGTGTGATGTGGTCCACTTTCATTCCTTTCCATTGTGAGAATGATTAGTGCCAACCTAATTTGAATTTTCACATTTGAGGTGCATAGATGACCTTATCAATTGTTTTCAAGGCTGAGGATGGTATAAACGAGTGTTGAGTTGATGGAGAATCAAGAAGTAGAGTGTATTATGCTAAGTACAGAGTTGTGAGGTGTGCAATTGTGAAATATAGTGTGATATTTAACGTAGATAGACTACTGGAAGCAGTGAGCAGGAGGTGTCTACATTCTTCATAAAGGCTACAAATATGTTAGTGATGTTGTGGTGGACTTTTTTGTTGCATTGAGATGGATTTCTCACTATAACAATCTTATTTCTTCTTTTTTGTTATCTGGCAGTGAGCCCTTCTTTCTCTAGGTAGTGAGTGCTTCGAAAGTGAACCTGTTGTATTCGGTGTTGCAATTTTATATTGTGAGCTAATCCTCACCATAGTTTTTCCCTTATTGGGTTTTCTATGTAAATATAGTGTTGATGTGTTTCAATTTATGTTATTTTCTTTCATGCTAAATTATTCTAACAAATGAAGGGCTAATAAGGTTGATGTGGATCTGAATTATTTTGAGGGTTTTGATGTTTTAATGTACAAATAATTCATCCCCCCTATCAGTTGTCTTGAGAATTCAACAATTGGTATTAAAGCATGGTTCCTTTGAAAAAATATTAATCGCTTGGGGTAGATTTGGGATGGTGCACAAGAAGGAGGTTCCTTTGCTTGATGGATAAGATTATGCATTTTGGAAGACGAGGATGGAAGGCTTACTTGTATCACTTGGATTTGGAGTTTGAAAGTCTATTGAAGAGGGATATACTGTGCCTACAAATGGTTTGAGTATTGATGAGGAGATCAAGGCCTATGAGAACAATGGTAAAGCAAGGTATGATCTTTTAAATGGTCTTTATAATACTGAACTTGTGAAGGTTATGAATCTTAAAAATGCTAAAGAGATTTGGAAAAAGTTGGAAGGTATTTATGAAGGAGATGATAAAGTCAAGCAAGCACAGATGCAAAATCTAAAGATCGTGTTTAAAAACATGTGTATTTGAAAGGATGAAAACATTACAAGCTACATGCATAAGGTGGATGAAGTAGTTAATTCCATCAAAGAACTTGGTGGAAAAATTGATGAAGATGAGGTGGTAAAGAAGGTACTAAGAACTCTTCATAAAGCTTATAGTCATAATTTTTTTGCTATTGAAGAAGCTCAAGATTTAAGTAAATATACTAGAGATCGGATGTATGATGCTTTATCTACTTTTGAATTAAGATAATTTGGTCCAAATGATGCAAAAGTTGAGACTGCTTTCAAGACTAGCAAATCAGAAAAGACTGAGGAATCAGATCGGGATGATCTTGATGATGTAGAAGCAAACTTTGTGACGAAAATAAAAAGGGGTACTGGAAAGTATAGAGGTAAGTTACCATTAAAATGTTTCAATTGTGGAAATATAGGTTATTATGCTTCAAGATATCCAAACAAAGCTTCAAATAACAACAGTAAGGAGAACAAAGGTAAATAAATTAGGAAAAGTTATTATGTTGAGAAGAAATATTGGATCATTGATAGTGGATGCTCAAATCATATGAACAGTGACAAAAGTAAGTTTGTTAAACTTGAGAAATATGAAGGAGGTCTTGTTAAGTTTGGTGATGATACATTTTCTAAGATATGTGGAAAAGGTTCAATCAGTTTTGATGGCAAGCATAATATAGATGTTCTTTATGTTAAGGGTCTAAGGCATAACCTCTTGAGTGTTGGAAAAATGTGTAGCAAAGGCTATAGTCTTATGTTTCAGGATGATAGATGCAAGATCAAAAAAGGCTTTGAAACTATGGTTGTTGTTGGAAAAAAGATGGAAATTTCTATCAACTCAAAGGTGTTGATGGTCATTGCTTTATGGCTGAAATTAATGAAAGTTGGCTATGGAATAGAAGAATGTACCACATAAATTTTGATAGCCTAGTGAGAATCAGTTCAGTTCAAGCTGTGAGAGATCTTCCAACTATTACAAAGCTTATTGATGTTGTTAGCGAGGAGTGTTAAATTGGGAAGCAAGCTAGAAGGAGTTTCAAAATCAAAGAACAATCTACCACTAGACTTTTGGAGTTGGTGCATACAGATCTTTGTGGTGCCACAAGAGAGAATTTTTCAAGGTAACAGGTATTTCATGCTAGTAATTGATGATTTTTCTAGAATGACAGGGGTTACTTTTCTCAAAGAAAAATTACAAGCTCTAGATAAGTTTAAAGCATTCAAAGTTATGGTTGAAAATGAAATAGATATGAAAATCAAGTGTCTAAACTCTGACAGAGGTGGAGAGTTCACCTCTAATGAATTCAACAATTTTTGTGAGAATCGTGGAATAAAGAGGCATTTATCTACCCCTAGGACTCCCTAGTAGAATGGAGTGGTTGAAAGAAAGAATAGAACTATTCAGGAAGCTGCATGAACAATGATGAAAGAAGCAAACCTATCAGAAGTCTATTGGAAAGAAGCAATTCATACTGTAGTCTACATACTTAATAGAGTTCAAGCAAGATCAAATAGTTCAGACTCCCTATGAATTATGGTATGGAAGGATTCCTACTGTCAAATATTCTAGAGTGTTTGGAAACAAATATTACATCAAAAGAGATGAAGAAAGCTTAGGAAAGTTGATACAAGATCTGATGAAGTTATCTTCCTTGGATATTCCATAAAAATCAAAGCTTACCAATGGTACAAAAAGAGGCTAAAAAATATTATAGACAGTACAAGCGTAAAGGTAGATGGATACTTACATAAGAGTCATGTGGTGATAGATGGATATGAATCAGATGAGTCCTCTTGCAGAGAAAATGACAGAGATGAAAGTAAGGAAAAATAAGTTTAGATTGAAGAGGAAGAAGCTCTGAAAAGGATCCCTAAGACTCCTAAGTGTGTGCAAAAGAATCATTCTAAAGATTAGATCATTGGTGTCAAAAGCAAAGGTATATTGACAAGAAGAAAATTTGAAATGATAGAAGAACAGGTAAATTTATGTTTACTTTCAAAAGTTGAACCTAAAACAATGATTAGGATGAATATTGGATCAAGGCTATGGAGGAAGATCTAATGCAGATTGAAGAGAATCTGCTACGCCCTTAATATTATTGTACATCGAGTTATGAATAGTCGGCTTGTGGCTATCTTAACTCTCTATTAAGTCATATTATCATTAGTATATTGTTATTTAGTTGTTTAGGTCGGCCCAAGTCTTATATAGTTGTGTCTAAGTCGGCCTAGGTGATATCCTTGGCATAAATAGGTATATATAGGAGGTTGTGAGTCTTATTTCATCATCAAGTGTGAAGTGTGTTCTCCTTAGAGATATTTGGAGGTTTGCCCCCTCGAAGTGGCTTGTTATTCTCAGTTATTATCAAGTATTTGCAGCATATTCCATATCATATTCTTCTATTGTGCAAGTTATTTCATAACAAGTGGTATCAGAGCATGATCTTGGCACCATAGAGGCAAGGTTTTTCTCAAATTTGGAGGCGATTTTGGGAAGAGCATATCTTTCATATTTTGGAGAATTTTTTTCTAATTTTTAGAGAGTTTTTGAAGAACATTTTGAAGAAGCTACAGTCCAGATTTCAGAAGAATTGGAGTAGAATTAAGCGAATTATTGCAGAATTAGGGTTTCTACACTATTTTTTTGGAATCTACATATCTCGCACATCTTGTTGAATTAAAGTCTGATTTTTATTGGGTTTTTGAAGAAATACTAAAGGAGATTACAGTAAAAATTTGAGAGAATTTAAATTTCATTTGTGTGACTTATTTCAACATTAGTGGTTTACATCATGACGGGGCCTGCAACAAGGGGTAAAAAGAATGTTGTCACTCCGGGGAAGACTCCTGATAAGGATGGTGAAACAATCGAGGATATTACTCATAATGAAGAAATCAATAAGGTCAATGAAGAAATTTCCTCAATTAAGATGGATATGTGTGACCTAAGAGGAGATATGTCAGAGCTAAGAGGAGATATGTCAGACATGCGAAACATGTTAAGCGCCTACATAGCTGAATCAAGAAAGGAGTTCTCAAGCGACCAAGGTGAGAATTCTAGGTCAGCTACTACTAACACAAGCTTTAGTACTCCTATGGGATCTAGGAATTTATTTCCAAAAAGGGTGGATATCATGGGATTGATGGTAAGGATCCTCTAACATGGATAAACCGATGGAGAATTTTTTTGAAGTACACCAAATCCCAAATGGACAAAGGTCACAATGGCTTCCCTATATCTAGAATCAGATCAATTCATTTGGTATTGTTGGATTTACACTCAACGAATGAAAAAGGGGCTCACCTTCTCATGGTCAATTTTTATAGAGGAACTCCAAGCACAATATAGCAATGGCGTCCTGAGGAGACAACTTCTTCCAGCTTGACTAGCTAAACTTCAACAACCGGGATCCAGTTAAGAAGGATTATATTCGGCCAATTCCAAAATCTATCCTTAA
>VDFB02256132.1:56944273-56999569 GCA_007258455.2 Sequoia sempervirens | reverse complement strand
TCATGCATACATACATCTTGCATCATCATATCGCATATAGAAAAGATACTGAAAAAGAAATAAACATATCATTACATCCATCATCCATTAGAGCATAATATAGATTTGCATCCATCACATAAAAGTACATCCATATAGATTCATTATACATTACATAAGCATTCATATCATGCATCGATAATATCACATCACATCATAAAACATAAAGCATTATAGCATAATCATTAAATGCATTCATTCATGTCACTACATCCATCCATAACACAAAGTAAAATAAATAACATCACACCATATAATCGCATCGAGGTCATCTCATGTATATATGTCAAAAGAGTTGAATGTCATGATACAATCAAAATCAGATATATAATGTCATCATCAGAATATACAAGAGGATAATCAAAACTCAGCCAATGAATGTATACACATTATAAATCAGGTTGTACATCAAAAAAGTGTCTAAAGCGCTATCAATGCCCTAAGCTACCCTCACTTTGTCTGTCATTGTGGTGGTTGCCTTGGCTCTGATGGTGCGACCCTGATGGTCTACCTAATGGCCTTGGGTGAGATCTACTCAGAGCAACTTGACTGATATGGGAGAAATTTGGCTCCCGACGCTCTTGTGGGCAGGCTCTGTAATATAAAGTCTTATAATATGATGCCTCCTACATCGCTCGCTTGTATATCTCTGTCGAGACTATTGCCTGTCCCTGCACCTACTATGTTGCCACCTCCAGTTGTTGTCTTTATCCTGTCTCTAGGGCTAGGCCAAGATTTGCATCCTGCCTCATCTAGCGCTCCTATGCCACCTCCTATCTCGCCTAATCTCTCTCCTAGATCAGGGTCTGTATCTGGGCCTGTGCTTGTTGTATTTTCCCTGTCAGCACTTGTATCTGCATTTGTAGCACTACTACCTATTCATCCCTAAGATCGAGACCTAGTGGTGGTTGTTGTGGCTACTAGGGTGGCCTCTAACCCATAGGTTGTACCAATGGTGCCACATGACCATCATGCCCTGCACATCCATCCTTTCCATCATGGGTTGCTGAGGTGGTTGCTATGGCACTTGTCCATTCTGGGGTCCTCTGACCCGTCCTCTACCTACCGCTAGCACAATTGGTAAAGTCGATCTAACTGGAGTGTGAGCCTACCAATATGCATCGTAGGCCTATGTAGTTCCCACATCTACGGGACCATCAAAGTACAACCACAATTGCATCACCAATTGCCTAAAATCATCAATAGCTAGCTAGGGTTGGATCTGTTACCCCCAAGTTGTCTCTTGGGATCTTCGTGCAAAAATAGCCCTGTAGGCAAGATCCGGTGCATCCTGCACCTCCCTGAACTGACGAGCAACCCTATTTGGAATGTGTCACTCTATCATGTGGTGCTCTCACCCCTACATATATCTGGTTTAGCGACAATAGAATAGTTAGGCATCATCATCATGCCATCTGTAGAAATGGAGCTAGGGTCTCCATCAGAATACAGTCATCTCATCAATAACCCACCTCTAGTACAGGATGCTTGTAATACCTGTGTAGTGGAGGGTAGTCATGCCTCCATATCAGTAGACCATTGGATCATCACAATTTTTCTACACATTTGCAATGGTGGGCCTCAATACGGCTATGTGCTCATATGCCCAAACGTGGAGAAGTGTTACTCCTACTCCAATTTGTGGGCCCCGCAGTACACAACCTAGTGCATCTCATGATATAATGACTCTAGGACAACTAGCCCCCAGGCGTAGACGATCATCTCCTCCATCATCCTGGACCAAACAATGCCCCCTCCAATGCTGCAGCCTCTGGCTCACCAATTAGGAACGAGGACTCTTGAGATCAGTGCACTGAAAAAAAAGGGTCAAATCAGGGGCAATACCCTCATAACAAGCAAGGTTGATCTACCCACTGTCTATCTCATACTGGTTGACGCCAAACAATTTGAATATGGCATCTCCACCAGCCTCCACATTGTATATAATGCACTTGTCATGTATGGGGATCCGCAGGATCTGCCATACATCCTCCAGGGTCACCATGGCCTCTCCAGTCAGTAGATGGAATGATGAAGTCTCGCTCCACCATCTCTCTACCAATGCTATCATCATCGCTAGGTGCATCCTCACCTTGGGCATCTGGGCCACGTGTCCAAATCTAGTCGAACCTAAGAAAAATAATGTTGCATCTGATAAATGCCTCTCTCGGCGTAGAATTTGACCTTTGTGCTCCTTCGAGTTGAGCACTCAAAGGACCTCCTACATCCAAAATGCCCACAACGTCAAAATTAATCAACCTGGCATGTTTTCAAAAATAAAAAATCCTTCAAAAGCAAAGGTGAGCCAGAATTTTCAAGAGCAGTGCTATGTGATTTCACAAAAGCGATGCTATAAGCGAAAGTGAAGCTATATCTCAAAGGTGAGTCAACATTCTTGGGTGACGCCAGACTCGTTTGGACTCATTGACCGTAACAATTGCAACGCCCTAGAGAGTCGCTTTTGGTTGACCTAAATGGACCCTAAAAAGTGCATCAAAAATGCAAAAAATGAGAAAAGTTTTGAAAGGCGTACGAGGGGTCCTACATCCTAAGGCCATTGGAACTCTCAAACTCGATCCATTCGATGTCTAGGGAGCATGTGAGCCACCATTTTGTCAGCACCTCAAAGAAAAATCACAAGAATTCTCGAAGGTTAGGTGTGCAAATGATTTGAAATGACCCCTTCAACCCTATTTATGCAACAAAATAAGGGTTTTTTGGGGTATTTTTATGGCTTTTGAGCTCGTTAATCCGTTTTTTGCCGAACGAAGCCCGTTTTGACCCATTTTCATCACCGTCAACTTGTTTTCACATCTTGTGGGCTATTAACCATGCTTGAATCTTGTTGAACCTTTTTCGTGAGCTCGACCTAAATTTTGCAATTTTTGCCCGATCTCTTAAGGGGGCAATGTAGTAGCGTAATTTCTTTCATTGGGGTAGCAGTGGGGCATCCAAAAAAATTAGAAAAAAATTGAATTTTGATCATGGTAGTTTTATTCTTTGAACCAACGCATTAGGTACCTCACTTCAAAGAGGGGAAAATGTACACTTAAAAAGTCTTGATTGATACTATGCATCTGATTCTGATAAATTAACACCATTTCTTCCTAAATCACCTCGAACTAACTAATTAATTAAATAATCAACATCATTTAGTTAAATTCGGAAAATTCAATTATTAATCAAATAATTAATTTTATTAGATTAATTCACCCTTCTTCTGACTAGTTCATCATATTTAATTAAATCAAACCATTTAATTAAATCCCCCCAAGTCCCCTCAATTTGATTAAATAAATCAAATCAAATGTCATAATCCCCTAACCCATTCAAATTAATAAATTTTGAATTAATTAATCCTAAATCACTTTCTAATCAACATTAATAAATCCTCCAACTTTTAACTCCTCAAAATTTAAATCAACCCATGGTCAACTAACTAGGTTGCACATGAAATTCATTTCTTTTAATTAACTAATTCCTCTATTTATCCTCACAATGGAATATTCCTCCCAACCACCTCTCATTCAATTTCCCTCCAAAGGTTTTAAAAAACCTCTTACATCCTCAATAACTCCTCTTACATCTTCAATAACTTCTCTCACATCCTTTCAAATCTCCAACCACATTCAATAAATTCTTCTTACAACCTTTCAAATCCTCAACCATTCTCATTTCTTACATCTTCCTTCACTTGACACATTTCTCAAAATGTGCCCCACCTTCCTCCAATAGAATTGTGACAAGTTTCACATTCTCATTGGCTCCCTTTTTATCACACATTCACCAATTTCTCTCATTCTTCAACCCTCAAGTTCTATAAATAGAAGCATTCTCTTCACAATATGGATCCACAACTTCAAGCATTCTTACTATAGGCATTTCAACTCATAGCATTCCATCATTTTCATCATTTTAGCTAAGTTTATCATCACTTGAAGTCAATTTCACACCTTGGATCATCAACATCATCAAATCTTATCAAAAGGGATTGGGAAAGGGCTTCTTTCCACATCAAAGGAGCACCACTCCCCCTGTGGGATGAAGATTTAGCTATTTCAATTTGATTTCATGTTATCTTTAGTTATTTTGCTATCATTTTCATGTTTCCTCTTTGATTTAGCTAAGAATTTCATAAGGAATACTAGATTTGGATTTCTAACATGATTAACTAGTGTTTGTTGATCTTGTGTTAGGTTATTATGGGTTTGGTGTTCACAATAACTATTATGATTATCATGAATATCAATGGTTGGAATGTTAAAAGTTTTTAATGGACAATCCAAGTGAGACAAAGTCCCTAAGGGTTTCATCTAACATGTCAAAGTCATCACAACTAAAGGGATTGGTAAATATACAATGCACGTGTGGAAAGAGATCTAACATGACTAGATTACTATGTAATGTGTTGTAACAAAATATAGGTATGAGTTTGTATAAAAATGGAAACTAACTACCCAAGTTATGCAATGCGTCAGAAAATATAAACAATTTTCCTATAGATTTGATGATTTTCAATACTGAAATGCAATATTTTTCCCAAATTTTCAACAAATCAAGCAAAATTACATCTTTCTTGCACATTCAATAACATTTTTCCATGATTTCAAAACAGACTTTTGTAAATAGAAATGGACTGATAATACAAAGACAAAAGGTTGTGCAAAAGTTGTTTGAGACACTTGTACAAGGACAGGGTCACCCAAGGGTGAATGGGTCCTTGTGCAGGGTTCTAAAAACTAAAAAATTGAAGTTTTATGTTGTTGTTTGATGTTTCTTTCTCTGGTTGCAAACAGGTTAATCAATGACTATTTTTCCAGGTTTCGCTCAATTTAGGACAAGGTAATTCAAAAAACAAGTGTGAAACAAAGATAAAAATGTTTTGACAAAATTTTAATGCAAAATTTACTTCTAAAATGCAATAATTGACTAATTCTAAGATGCCACAACTTGAAAATGATGTTTTGATGCCATTTTGAAATCAACATTGCAGTGTTTTCCAATTTAAGATAACGTGATTCAATTGCAAATATGCAACACTAAAGGATAATTTTGAATGCAATTTTGAAATCTAATATGTAATACTTAACTAATTTGAAGATGCAAATTTTTGAAAATGATGATTTGATGCAAATTTGAAACAAAACTATGCAATTTTTTTAACTTGTTTTTTAGCTAAAATGAAGGATGCAATTTACACGCAATAAACAATTTCAAAATTTTAACCACTTAATGAATGTAAATTAGATCTAAATATGACTGAAATAAATCCTAATGTAACCTATGATACAATATGGAATGCAATTTTTAAAAATTTTTATGACTTTTTACAATGCAAAGATGAAACCCTAAATGAAAGATGCAAAACAAAATTATGCAAAACCTAGATCTAGGGTTTGAAAAATTCCCAATTTTAGAAATTTTATAGTGTTAACACATTGGGTTCACCAAAACATGAAACATAAAAATGTGGTGAATCTAAGATTAGTGTTCATAACCTAGGGCCATTTCCACATTTTTATAAATTTCATTGGGATATAGATCAACAAGGTGAATTGATTGACTATCAACCTTAATGGTGAGCCAACCATACCTGGATCTATATCCTAAGGGGGGATTGGAATGGGTTTGGAAATAATTTAAGAATGATTAGCTTAATGATCCTATATGCCCTAATATTAAAAATGCAAGATCTCGACAACCAAAAAAATGAAAACAACAGTTTACAAGTGGATCTGGGAAGTGTGGAGGACAAAAAACTTGCTTAGAAAAATTGGTTTTGAGGTACCTACAAGGAATCATTCACCTATGGGAAAATGGGTCTTTGTACAGGGGTCCTAATCAACTTTATAGGTCCTCTAGTGTTAGATCTAAGATGCTATTTTCCACCTACAAATTTTTTTAAATGTCATAAATAAATTTTGTAACTCAGTTTCCATGTCTTGACAAGAATGATGAAAACAAATGCAATAATGCAAAATTGCTCTTCAAGATCTCTTCAATCCTTCTTCAACCTATAACTTGCACATACACAAAGAGAGAAAATGTTATGCCATATAGGGGCTTGCCTCAATCAAACCATGTGTAAGTGTTCCCACTTCCACAATGGCAATTTTAATGATAAATAACAATGGAAAGGAAGTAATGATGAAATCACAATGGGCTGCAACTCACCACCCTTCAATGGCTTCCTTGAAGGATTGAAGTCATACACATCTCTTCAAAGGAATTGGATCTTGCTTGCTTGATTTGCTTGAATTCTTGAATGATTGAAGACGTACAATAATGTTAGCCTTCACAAAATAATAACATGATAACATGAACTCACAAACACTTTGACATGATGCTTGGATCTTGAATTGCTGCAATAATACTTTGAAAAGCTACTCTTGACTTGATCTTGAATGCTCTTAATGTTCACCTCTTGGTAGATAGATTTCAATTGATGTAAGAACTAGGTATTTATAGGTGTTTATCTAATTTCCCAAAAATTAGATCCTAAAAGCCGACACTTACAATTTAAATTTTAATCATTAAAATACCAACAAAACTATATTTTAAATTGGGTCCTAACACATAAAGGGGACCCATTCGCCCATGGGTGAATGGGTCCTGGCCTATATTTTCAAGAAACACATATTCCATGGCAATTTTAATATTAAATGTATTTATTTAATTTTGGTTCCCCTTTTTGAAAAATGATAAAAATAAGGCTTTGGAATGTATAATTTGACAAATTAGAAGCTTAATTAAGTCCAATTAATTAAGGGACCCAAAAATAGTGTGAAATTGTAAAGGTATACAATTTCTTACACTACAAGTATACGATTGAGAAAGCTTATGCTTATCTAGTGCCATTTATCTTTGAAACATGCCTAAAATCATTTACACATGTGGTTGATTGTACTTAGGAGGCATGGGGGAATGTCCCATGTGAACTATAGCTATCTTCCACAATAGTTACATGAGGTATTGTAGGATTTGAAACCCTCAGTATGTCATTAATGGTAATTGATGTTATCTTCTTTGTTTGTCAAGTTGGCTATACATATGGATGCATCCCCCCATTATCAAATGATACTTTTATGCTGCAAAAAGCCTTCTAGAAGATGCATCATCCATCTAAGAATTAATGGTGATTTGATCATGTAGGGAGATAGGCAGAGATGAGTAGTAAAAAAGGGTTCAAGTGTTGAATTTCTAGTGTTGGGGATACTCTATGACTCATGCCACAAGTTTAGAATTGGGGTATGGCATGAGGCATGTTGATGAGAGGAGATCCGACTCTTCAACCAAGGCTTGAGAAGAAGTGAGGTTTGGTAGAAAGGTATGTTGGTGTGGGAGACTTTGAAATCTCGATGGAATAAGGAATGAATGAGAAGTGTGAAAAGATGGGGGAGTTTTAAACTTTGACACACAAGAAGGAGAAACGAAGGTTACCAGAAATGCATACTAGGATGGTGAAGTTTGCAATTTTGACATAAGCTTCTTCTTCATAGTTTTGAACAAAGAAAACCTCCACACTTAGAATGTTTGGGACCTATGAGGTTAGGCTCCTTTAGGCTTTGCTTGTTGAAGATAAGAAATGGGCTTTTGTTTTACAAACATAAGTTAATTGAAAATGGGACGACATATAGTCATAAAATATTTTCAATAAATGTCGAGATTTTAATTACATTGAGAGACACCTTACAATAACAACAAATAAAAAAAATATTTAGTAGTTTGATAGTGGAAGATTTTTTTTTTACCTTTTACCTTTTACCTTAAATTTAATAACCATTTACACATCAAAATATTGATATTTAATAATAAACATAATATAGTAATAAAATAACTCTTAAATAAAATATAAAATAATTTTTTTTTTTAATTTCAAAATAATAAAATATTAATAAAATTTATAATTACGTTGAGAGGCATTCCACTATAATGCCATTCTTCTATGTATAGAAAAAGGTATGATGTGTAGCATATGTTGAAGTTGATAATCCAACCTCAAAGTTCCTAATGAACATCTGCAAGCAAATAACTTGTCACACAGAAGAGATCAAGAGACACAAGAATGGTGCTCTGCAAACATGAAGCAAAAATGCATTAACCAATATATTAGATTACAACAGATCAATCCTTATAAAGGGAGTTCCAAACCCTAAAAGTGAAAACCTTAGGAATAATAATAAAATAAAGAATGCCTAAGTTTAGCTTAAGTGAAATAAAGTAAATGTGACTTAATTAATTAATCAATATGATTAAATTAATTAAGTAAACAACCTATTACTCTAACCCCCCCTTAAGATGAACTTAGGGAGAAGTTAAAAAACTAAGGACAGATGCATGAAAGCAAAGATGGGTCCCGACAACTAGGCCTAATGAGGTGCCCATGTACAAATGCAAAAGATCTCTCACAATAGGAGAAAAAAAGAAAACCTCATGGGAAAAATTCCTCTCCAAAAGAGAGAAATACATGTGAAGGAATAAGAAGCCTCCAAACAAGAGTGAAGGATTGAAGAAGCCTTCAATAAGAAGAAATTGTCCCAAAAGATAGGAATAAAGGATGAACATGAAAAACACCACTGAAGCATGCAGAAGCTACAAACACTGTCGTAGAATGACTTCTGAAATGTTGAAAGAAGAACTTCCATTCAAACATATGATGGTCAAGATTAAGAAGACAAGAGTCTATATGAGTGCCCCTAACAACACTACTCGAACCTGATGGTAAACCAAGGTAAACATCAAGAACTCAAAGATACGAATGGCACAAATACCAATAGTTTGAAGAATTGATCAAGTGAAAATGGAAGGTCACCTCCTGAATGCAAGAGTGTCCATATGGTAAGTGATCCATCTCAATGAAATATAAGTAACCAGCCACTGATGCACTCTGTATCCAAAGTTGCATAGGAACAAATACTGAATACATAATTCACTCCAATGAAACCAAGGAAGCAATATCACCAACAGTAGAAACCCCCCATAATGCTGACAAAGGAGAGTCATGATAGGTACACTGAAACTGAATGCTATAAAGAAGTGCATGAAGAAGAATCAAGAACATCTGAATGTGAAAACATGAAAGTACAACAAAGTATAAATGGTGTGCAAACAAAGGCACACATGCATGAGTCAAGAATCAATGTGATTCATTGGTGTTGTGGAAGGAACACTCACTAGACAAAGGTATGATGACAAAAAAGGAAAACATCAACCCCCATGGAACTTTATAGAACAATGCAAGTACAATAATGACACAATATGATGTGCAAGAATCCCAATAATACACATACAAAGTTGAGACATTTTATTTCAGTGCATTTACAGATGATAAATACATACAATGTGAGCCCATAAGGTCCAAAAAGGACTACATTTGAGAAAAAGAATTTTTGAAAAAAATCAAATCTAGAAACCACCTACACCACTATAAATAGCTCAGAACCATCTTCCCGATGATATCTTGTTTTCCCATTTTCAACATCGTATGCAAAAGTTATGCCAAAAACATTGAAGGCAACTCCAGAAAAGAAGATCTAACTTTGATTCGAAATAATAGGGACCTGAGAAAAAATCTCCAAAAATAACTGCACCACTAGAAAGTGCTCAAATTCCTCTTTTCGATGATATCTCGTTTTCTAATTTTGACACCATGGGCAAAAGTTATGGCCTCTGAAAGAAAATTACCCTAAAAGGGCAATTACATAGTCTGTTGGAAAAAAATTGACAGCCATATGACCGTTGTAGCAAAAATATGGCATTAAAATTGATGGCCAAATGGCCATCGCCGTATTTTCCCAATTAAGCTTATTTAAAAAAATAAAAATTTAAAAATAAAAATAAAAAAAAATTTACATGTATTTTTTTATTTAAGAAAAAAATATAAAAAAAAATTTTAGAAAAAAAAAAGAACAATGGGCTACGCCCCTAGGTGAAGCTCCTGAGTAAAGGCCCCCACCGCCGCAGGAGGCTGCCACCGCATCGCGAAATAGGCGTAGGGGCCCACAGGTCAGCCACCGCCATATAATGGTAAGTCAAGTTGGTACCCTTGGTATCGCCCAAAGTTTTAATTATTATTTTCAAACTTGTGGGCCTTTTTAAAAGGCCTTTTAATTTTTTTTTACGTTTTTTAATAAAATTTTACCTCTATTTGTGTGCTGGGGAGGACGTACGACTTCCTAGTATTTTGTTTTGCCTAACAGGTTCCTAGCTCAGAATTTGACGATTTGGTAGTTGATCTTAGGGTTTTTGGGCCTTTTGAGTAGGATGGTGAGGTCTGTTTGGGCCCAAAGTGTTTCAAAAAAACTAGCTACCCCCTGGATTTGACAAAAAACCCTTTCTTCAAACCTTCACAGATATGATAAACATAAGCCAATTTTGACAAAACAAAGGTCAATATTGACTGTTCTGGTAGCTCTGGATTCAATGGAGAGGTTATTTTGACCTTAGATGCACAAAAAAATTGATTCAAGGCAAGATCCCTTAAGAAAAGAACAAAAAGCTACAGATTTGGAGCTCTGATACCATGTTGAAGTTGATAATCCAACTTCATAGTTCCCAATGAACACCTGCAAGCAAATAACCTATCACAAAAAAGAGATAAAGAGAGACAAGAATGGTGCTCTGCAAATATGAAGCAAAAATGCATTAACCAGTATATTAGATTACAAACGATCAATCCTTATAAAAGGAGATCCAAACCCTAAAGGTGAAAACCCTAGGAATAATAATAAAATAAAGAATGCCTAAGTTCAGCTTAAGTGAAATAAAGTAAAGGTGACTTAATTAATTAATCAATATGATTAAATTAATTAAGTAAACAACTTATTACTCTAACAACATAAACTTGTCGAGGGGTACATAAAATTGTTTGCTAAAATCTTGCCATAATAATTTTACCATTCCAAAGATTGGTTGTCAAATAATCCCCAGATAATCTGTGTCTATTGCTCTGCTCTCACTGCCTATCATAGACTTCCACTTGGCTTTACTACATTTTTCTTTCACGCGTCATGTTCAAAACCCGCTAGCCTCACTACCCATTAGAATAATACATTTATATTATAGATATAATATTTAATAGCTCATCATTAAAATAAAGGCGCGACAACTCTTTCATGTTAAAATTTGCATGTGGCTTAGTGGTGGTCTTATTAAAGTGTGGGCAATTACATAGTGGCTTGACTTCATCCGCTTTCTTTCTTCTTGCTAGGCCCGCCCGCACCCCCTCCTGCTTTGCCTTTTAAAAGGTTTTCACACCAACCATTCTACCCACTCTAAACTAGCAATCTCTTTAGAGGTAAAATTATTGAGAAATTTGAAGAATATTTTGGTTTAGAATTTTATGGTATAAGGATTTAGATTTTAGATTGGTTAAATTAGTAGAAAATGAGATTATTTTAGTATCTACAATATTTAATTAATTTAATCGATGTAAAGATGGGTGCGGGTGTATAGTTTTAGAGTGATGTTTTCAAGATGGTTAGTAGGATAAGGTATTTAATTGTTTCTAATTCGTTTGAGCATGGTAGAGGAGTTGTATTCTTCTAATTGGGTTAGTCGAGATGGTGATAGATAAAAGATTGAGTGGGGAAAGAGAAAATCAAAGTGAGATAGAGGGCAAGGAATGGTGAAGAATGCTATCTAAATATAAGTATTTTTGGATCTAGTGTATAAACAATTCCAAGAGTAGTTAATTTCTATATGAAAATACACATCAACATCATACATATGTACACAAAAACAAATATACATTTAAAATGAACTTATAAAATCCCTTAATTTAATTATCACACTCATTTACATGTCAAATTGTTAATATTTAATAACAAATGTATTATGAGTGATGTCTTAGAGTTGGTAAGTGGAACAAAATGTAGCTCCTCAAAGTAAATAATATTTAAAATAAAGTAGTTCTTAAGTAATTATCAATATAAATAATCCTTATGTCTTTTCTTATCTATGCGTGTATCTATTTAGTAGTTTAGATAAATATTAAAAATTATATTTATATAAAAAAATAAAATAACTCTTGAAATAAAAGTTAAAGTGTATTTTTTCTTTTTAAATTTGAGCATAAAATTTATAATTTATTGCATTATTTTTTTAAAATGAAATAACTAAATCAAATGAATGGTTGAGAACATGAGAAATAAGACCTTGAGGGAAAAATAACCTTAGAGTATGAATAAGAAAATTTAAGATACACACAACAAAATAGAGAAATGGCCATAAGGATTTAGATACATAGGTCAAGTTGGAAGACACTTGCAATAGTCTTACAATATTATATTAGTATTGTATCAACTAGCTACAATTCAAAACTCAATTGAAGACTCAAATAGATCAACTAGAGTAATTAATCTTACAAATATTGGGGAGTTCTAATATTATGCCTGATTTAGATGGGTCACAATGCCAATAGGTGAGAAGCATCAAGACATAACATACTCGATTAAGTGAGCAAAGGATGCAATCACTAGCCCAAATAAAAGAAATAAAGGTGGAAGTAAACATATATTTGTTGCTTCTATCCAAACTTCTCCAACACATCAAACAAGTGATACCTACACTAGCAAAAATAGCTACCATCACTAACATAGAAAGATCTTATAGTGAGCGCTGAGTCTAGACACAATTAATCCAATAGATAATGCTAACATGCGAGGATGCATAGAAGCAAATCAAAATATCATACAAACATATAATGCTATAACAAAAAAAATGAGAAAGATTTTTCTTTTGAGATAATAGAGTTTCTTTTCTATTAGAAGAAGTTTCTTGAGGACAAGGCAATGAATTAGGTCTTAGAAGGATGTTGGCAGATAGGGAACTAGAAATAAGATAGGACTAATTCCAATAACTGCAAGGCTGGTGCAATGCCATCTAGTGATGTATGATATAGATTGAACAATGATTAGGCATAAGGACATATAGAAAGACATGTCCCTACTCTAGCAAAAGGCTATATAAGCATTTTGCCTCATTGCAAGGAGAAAGAAGGAGAAATGAAAGACAACATTATAAAAGAGAAAATTATACTGTCTATAAACAAAAATGACAACATATAATTTTCAAAGATTTTGATTAGTTCTAATATAGGACGACCTTTATGAATCATGCCTTTACTAGCCTTGCAATTTTTTTTTTGTTATGTATGCTTGTGAGTCTCTCGTATATTGGATTTGTTAAATTTCTATCTGTAAAGAAATACAAACATTCCACTCCCAAAAATCAGACTGCTCCACTAAGATATCTCTCAACATTATTTAGATATATTATTAAATAAGATAACTAAATTAATTTATTTATTAAATAAACACTTCCAAGAAATATCTCTTTATAACCATCTTTTACATAAATTTCCCTCGTGTGAGGGTTATAATAGAATATATGTTCCTTTTTTTTTTTTGTGTGATGGAGGTCATCCACAAATTAATTGTAGCGACCCGATACGGGAGCACGAGCCTTCTTGGGCTGAACCGCTTTGGCTAAAAGTCAAAGACTGAGGGGTATCCATTCCACCAAATTCGCCCGGGGCACGATCCCGGCCTCATCCCTTTTTCGGTGTCGGAGCCTTGCACTCAACAAGACTTGATCCCTGGTGGGCTCATTTAGAAAATATATTTTGGAGGGAGCGGATTTATTGTCCACGCCGCTGATCTTTTGGGTCGCTTTTAAACCTTCCGGAAAACATATATGTGTGAATTCAAGAAAAAGGTCTCCTGATATTTGGGAACGGAAGCTATGGAATGTAAAGACAACAAAGAAGAGCCAATTGATGCTGCACAAATACAAGAAGTGCCTATAATTCTTAAGGAGGTAAATGTAGTAGAAGATGATGATAACGACGACGATCGACCATGTCTGAGTTCGCATGCTCTTGCAGCTCTGCAGGAGTTTTTACTTCAAAAAAATCAGCCCCAAAATGATAATGACAATAATGCAAACGAGAGCTTGCAAGTGCAATTGTTAACAGAGGATTGGAGGCTGAGTCAGTTTTGGTATGATTCATCCACTGCCCAAACAGTTGCAGACGAGCTAAACCACCTCAGTAGTGTGAGTGGGTCCCCTGTTGCCTGCATTGCTTGCCCAACTTTATATGTGCAGCTCAAGGTTAGTCCTTAACTCTTATATTAAAATTTCTCTTGTTTATTGGTTTTTCTGTCTCAGAAAAATGTTGTTAAGACCAGGACATTCATGACTTAATTCGTAAGGAGTTAAATTACGTCAATCGAACAAAACCAGTAGAATTCATTCTAAAGTTGGACACCTGTAAAAAGATTCATTGCAACAATTAAATATACTTGATAGGCTGGAAAGGTGAATTTGGCTTAAAGGATGTCAAAATTCATTTATTTTGGATTTGAAGTTAGCTTGGACTATATTCTTAAGATTTGTAAAATTGGGTCAAGCTAAAATGTATTTCATTATCTTTACACCATAACCTGATAAATTTATCATTTGTGGGCTATTATTGTTCGAGATTGGATTTGAAGTAAGCTTGGACTATATATTCAAAATTTGTAAATTCTAAATATATGCCATGCTGAAATGTAACCCATTATCATTACACTACAATATCACAAGCTTACCACATGTCGGTAATTGTTGTTGGAGATTTGAACCTGGTTCATCCTCATAGGGTAACCGTAGTTACCATTACACCATAACTCCTTGGAGCAAGATGATACTATGGTAAATTTTATTGCAGTATTCTTAACCTTGGGAAACATTTAAATATCAAAATAGAGTACAATAAAAATCTGCAGGGAATGACAGCTGAGTCCATACCATAGGGTTTGCATCCGCATTGCCCTATTCATGAAACCAAGAACACTAATGGCTCAAACAATAGAAATGCTAAAGAGTTTTAATTAAAAAAACAAAGATCAATGTCCTAGGCATTCAGAAACAGAATCAACAGAAACAAATGCACAACCGCATTTGTGTGCTTGTAGTTATAGTAATTGCACCAAACATATTTTTATACTGATGATTGATCTGGATCCTCTTGAGTGACACCGGTGCCCCATTCCCTGAGATGACCTTCTTATTTCATAGGTTTGAGATAACATTTATTAGTTTGAGACAACAGTCTAAGACAGTGCTTTTAATATCTATGGTTCACCTCCTAGCTTTACGTATTTATGTTCATCATTTTTGCTGTCCTTCATAAGTGATGAGGGAGTTCATCAGTTGTAACTTAATATATGCCAACCATGGTTGTGAGAGCAGCAAGTGATGGGAGGGTTTCAATCATATCTGAACTTATAATCAATTATTAATTAATAGTTCTGCAATTAACAGTGTCATGTGTTAAAAAAAGAACCTGAGGGGGGTCTCCAAGGGCAGGAAAGGGCCAGGTAGGGCCATTATCATGGGTGCAAAAATACTTGAAATAATATCGATTAGGCCTTGGTCCATTTCACACATGATTTTATTGGGGTTTATATTTTTTATAGCTTGGCTATTGATATAAATTCCATTTCTCATGTCTTGTATTTCCAATTTGTGGATGCCCACTTTGTAGAATTCATACTGCACAGAAGTGTTGCACCACAAAACAAATTAGCTACAGCACAAATTAGGTGTGGCATGAGAGCTTAATAAAATACTCAAACACATTGCTCCAGGATTTTGATGCAAGGAAGTAAGTGCAAACAGGCTATCGTCTGTTTCAGGAAAATTGAAGCAGTCCACTGGATCTCCCACTGGATTACTTGGCGCTCTAACAGCCACCTGTATTTTTTCTTAGTGCTTGTCTGGGTACAAATTTTTCTCTGCCACTCTTGGTCCGAGTGTGCTAGATTTCAATATTTCAGCCATTCTTGCATATATGATGTAGTGCATCCAGTAGGTTGGGAAGGCAGAGTCTAGACAATTGTCTCTGATGACAAGATAGGTAAGGAGGATCTTGCTGCATAGTTGGGGCCCTCAGTATGAAAATGGAACAGTAAATTCTATCACACACATTCCTTTATTATGGGATTGTTTTTTGGTCTTTACTAAAAGAAATGCTTGATTGATTCAACCCTGCAACTTGGTGCTTTGCTTAAGCTATTCACATAGCAACTACCATACAGTCTATAAGATGTAAAGGACTCTTTTTTAGTTTTTTTGTGTATGAATGCCTGTATATGTGTAATTTGTGTTTGTTAGACCGGTCACTTTGCATTCTTTAATTCAGAAATGTATGGCTGTGAAAACAAGAAAACATTGGAAAAAAGACAATAAAGCATTTATTTCTTCCCTGTTTTACTTCAACTGTACAAATATGCCATTTTTTGTTTCTGATGATGGGTCAGAGTTAAAATATTGTACAATATACAGATGCTTAGATGCCCTCACAATGACAAGCAGCACTGCTCCTTCAGTAGGATAAACCTCTGAAGTTATTTTAAAAACTGTTTAGAAAGTCCATTTAATTAAACATTACTTTTGGACTCTAGTCCTAGTGACACTTTAAAAACCCTCTTTTAAAACAATTTTTTAATAATAATTAATAAAACATAAATGGCCTTTTAATGAAAATACCATAAAATGATTTGGACAACTTAAGTAAAATTATTAATTATTTCCTTAGCTCGAAAATGGGACATAACATACAACACATGATTGTCTCCTCTCTAGCTTCACCCCTTGAAATCCAAGCTCACTTTCCATATATATATATATATAATTCCCAAAGAAGAAATGAAGAGGCATGACCTTTCATTTCCTTAATATATATATATATATAATTCCCAAAGAAGAAATGAAGATACATGACCTTCATTTCGTTATCCTTATGAATTCTCATGTGCAACGAAGTTTTTGAAATCCTTCAAGAAGTCTTACAGTCATAGGAAACTTAAACATCAATTCACTTCATATTCCACAGTTAGAAACTGTACTTGTCATGAACAAAACCACAATTTCATGGAATTGTGCTAGTGTCCAGTGTACTTTTCCTTGCTCTCTTCCTTCAGAACTTGATTCCTGAGCTGTCCCTACACCTGAACCTAATTTTCTGTTCACATTTTCTACTTTGTTCATGACTATACCAATTGACTAGTCATTTTGGAAATTGGAATTCATTCGAAGCATTTTGTCTAAAAGATAGGTTGCCTCCGTTTTATATTTCACAGCCTTGTTACTCTTGTTCTTTGGGATATTATCATATTAAGATAAGAAGCAACTAGGGGGGCCTGCAAGAAGCTAAGGCAAGAAAACAGATATCCCCACTGTTTTGTGCAAAGAGGTTGATCCTTGGTGACAAGCAATTAGTATGTAAAACAATGAACTTTTTGTAAGGGATATCCTAAAAGTGTGTTTGGTTGCAATATATCTCTAAAAGTGAGGGAAAAATACTGTTGCAGAAACAGAACTGGACTGTCACACATCTCAACAGTTGAACCAGAGAATGTTTCATTGTTAGATTGGAAATGTTTGTAAAGAGAGAAGGGCCAAAGACGAAGTGTTTTTCTAAAGGCTGATCAAACTCTACTCTATATATGCTAAGATGTTTTCCAACATCACCCCCCTGTTATCTTCATTGTTGAAGCCCTTAATAATAAATATGCAACCAGCTATCACTGGTTGTTATACAGGTTGATGACATTTATGATTTAAGTCTATGCACTTTGTTGTCTCCTTTTGTTTTATTTGTTGACATGGTATATGGTTGTTGCAAATAACATTACTAGCTCATTTATGTTTGAATTTATTGTCAACAATTGATACTGTCATTAGCTTTTTGTATTGTTGTATTTCCCACATGCAATATGAACTAGTTTGAAGTTTAGAAGATAGAAATTATATTAATGGCAGTAAATGACAAAAGTATATCTATAGGACTTAGAAAGTGTTGATGTTAGAACAGCTTTGGGCCTCATCCTTCCAGCCACGACTTTGAAGGAATAAATTCAATATAGCCTATCGGCTATTCAATTTATTTAAGTCGATATTTATGTGAAGAGGCGCTTCACTTGCAAATATAAACAAAAGATTAATTATTGTTAATAATTACTTGTGGCCGATTTTGTTTGTTCGCCACCCTTGGAGACATATCATGTCATATTGAAGGCCGACATTATGCTTTGAAGAGGCACGATCTTTCTCTCTCCCGTGTATTTATATGAGTTGTTGATTATTCATTCTATCATCGATTACATTCATTCCTTCATTCACAAGTGCGAGTTCATAGAGAAGTGCGAATTGGTTCAAGAGCAGATCGAAGTTCTTCAAGGAGGCTGAATTCGATATCTAGAAAGAGCAAGATAATAATCTGTTATTGCATCAAGTTGTGGTGCTGCTGTTTGGCCTTGTAATCGGCCTCATTGTAAAGATCATTGTTGTTTGATATTCAATATATAAGTGATATATTGTTGCTGGGTTTTTTTCTCCCCAAGTGGAGGGTTTTCCCAGGGTATATGCTGTGCCTATTTGTTTGAATTTGAATTAAAATCTGCTTTTCATATCTGATCATAAAACTAACATGGTATCAGAGCGGGTTTAAGAAAGATCGTGATCAGATTTACATAAGCAGCATTATCTTCCATTATTGTTATCATCTTTTTGTGTCTATCTTATCTTTGAAAACGGTGAACGGGCTTAAGATTGAAGATAGACTTGAAGGTGCTTCCAATTTCACATCTTGGAAGTTTAGAGTAATGCTTTCATTGGAAGAAAATGAGATTGCTGAGTTCGTGGAGAGCGAAATTCCAAAACCTTCCAATGAGAATGAGAAGTCTCAATGGAAAAAGAATTGCACTAAGGCGAAGAAGATTTTGGTAGACTCCGTGAAGGACCACCTTGTGCCGGTCATCTCCAAGTTGAAGACAACAAGGGAAATGTTCAAGACCTTGGAGGAAATGTATGAGATCAACAATACAAGCAGAGCTCTTGCATTGAGGCAACAACTTCATCATGTCAAGATGGCAAAAGGAGATTCTGTCATCTCCTTCTTCATGAAGATCACCGAGTTGAGAGATCAGCTTTCTACCATTGGGCATATGGTTGATGATAAGGATTTGGTTATGTTGGCGCTTAATGGTCTTCCTCAATCTTGGGAGCCATTTATCCAAGGTATCAGTGGGAGATCAAAACTACCTAAGTTTGATCGCTTGAGGGCAGATTGCATTCAAGAAGAATCAAGATTGGCTGTGAGAGGCAATGGGCAAAGTTCTACAAATGAAGACATTCATGTACTTGCCGCTCAATCTTCGAAGAAGAAAGGAAGAGAAGGAAAGAAAGGCAACTTCAAGAAGAATAGAGATAAAAGATCAGATGGTGCCCCTGCATTTAAGAAGAAGAAGGACCTGTCTCGCATACAATGCTTCAGATGTGACAAGTTTGGTCACTATGCAAAAGATTGTCCAACCAGACCTAAGCAACATGCTTCAGTTGCGGATGTGGGCGAGATCTCTCCTCAGAAGGAGTCAAGTGGATTTCTTTTCTATTCTGCCTTATCAAGCAATGTTCCTACTGATAGCAACACATGGTTGATTGATAGTGGCGCCTCTCGTCACATTACTGGATTTAGAGAACATCTTTCAGATTTGGTGGAGAGAGATACAAGTGTTCAAGTCATAATTGGAGATGATGCATGCTATTCGGTGAAAGGTGCTAGAACCTCCTCTCTTCACTTAGATTCCGACATCTCTCTTCAGTTGAGTGATGTACTATTTGTACCAGGCATCAAGCGGAACCTTGTCTCTATTTCAGCCTTGGAGGATAAGGGATATCAAGTTGCATTCTCTGAAGGTATAGTTCTTGCATGGCTAAAGAACTCAAGCATCAAGATTGCCTGAGTGATTGGTGTTTGACAAGAGTGTCCCTACAGACTTTGCACTCGTCCACTACAGGCTTTGTTGCATGATTCATCAAGTTCATGTGAGCTTTGGCATAGAAGACATGCTCACCTTCACTTTAGAGCACTTCCAATCATGGAGAAGATGGTCACTGGCATTCCTAAACTCAGCCAGGAGCATGAAGGTACTTGTTGAGGATGCGCTTTGGGTAAGAATACTAAAGGACCTTTTCATAGTAGTGAAGGTAGATCTAAATTCATTCTAGATCTTGTTCATTCTGATTTGTGTGGTCCAATGTTTGTTGCTTCTTTGAATGGTTTCTTGTATTATGTAATTTTCATTGATGACTACTCTAGAAAGACTTGGATTTATTTCTTAAAGACTAAAGAATCTGAGGAAGTACTTGAGAGATTCAAGGAATTTAAAGCTCAAGTAGAGTACTTGTCCGGGAAGAAGATCAAAGTTCTGAGATCTGACAACGGAGGAGAATACATCTCTGGAAGCTTTCGTAACTTTTGTGTTGAGGCAGGGATTAAGAGGGAATTTTGTGTCCCTTACAATCCATAGCAAAACAAAATGGTGGAAGAACCCTGATCTAATAGAAGTGAAGCAGTTGGCGATCCATGATCAAGAGCCTGCAACCTTCCCTTTGGCTCAGTTGATCTGGAATGAGGTGTGCTGTTCAGGAGCCCCCACCAGATTGATTTGAGAACAACACACATTCCTAAGAAGCCTCACGGTGTAGCCGGAAGGGGCCATTTGAGAATCTGGCTTGTCTCTGCATGTTCAAGTGTGCCTAAAGATAAGCGATTGCTTGTCCACCGCAAGAAGGGAAGATTGTGGCTTACAAAGAGTCTTCTCAAAAGCTGCTGTACCTTACATTCCAGTCAAAACCATGAGATCAGACATGTTACTTTTGAAGAGAGGACAAGCTGCATTCAAGAGATCTAAAGGCTCTCACATGGAGATAGACAATGAAGATCAAGAGTCTCCTCAGGACATGGAAGTTGACCATACTCTTGAGATTTAGAGGGAGTCTCCTGAACCAGAAGAAAATTTTGATCTAGTTGAGCCTTTGGAACCTACTAATGGGCCTAGAGACATTGTTATTGGTCGAAAGAGACCTCTATGGGCTAGGCAATCAATGCAGGAGGCAAAAAAGTTTGCAGCCCCTAGAGGAACATTCAGAGAAAGCAAAAGACCTTAGAAGTTTTCAAGCTATGTTGCATTGATGAGTCAAATGATTGAATTTGAGCCTTCTAGTGTTAAGGAAGCTTCAAGTTAGCAAGTATGGAGAGATGCTATGGCTGAAGAATATCAATCTATCCTCAAGAACAATGTTTGGGATATAGTACCTAGACCAAAAGGGAAATATGTTGTATCTTCTAAGTGGCTTTTCAAGATCAAGCATGCAGCTGATGGAAGCATTGAGAAGTACAAGGCTAGATTTGTGGTTAGAGGGTTCTCTCAGAAAGAGGGAATAGACTATGAGGAAACATTTGCTCCAGTTGCTCGTTATACCTCCATCAGGACCATCATTGCTATTGCAGTAGCTAAAGGATGGAAGTTACATTAGATGGACGTGAAGACTGCATTTCTAAATGGTGTAATTGAAGAAGAGGTATACATTGAGCAACCTGATGGATTTGAGGTTCATGGGAAAGAGTCTCATGTTTGTAGATTGAAGAAGGCTTTGTATAGCCTTAAGCAGGCTCCTCGCACTTGGTATGAGAGAATTGATAGATACCTACTGAGCTTGGGCTTCTCCAAGAATGATGTTAATTCAAACCTGTATTTCAAGGTAATTAATGGTGAGGCTTTGATCTTGGTTCTCGATGTTGATGATCTATTTCTTATTGGAGAAGAACACCTCATTATTAAATGCAAGAAGGAGTTGGCCTCTGAATTTGAAATGAAGGATCTTAAGTACATGCATTACTTTCTTGGTTTAGAAGTATGGCAGAGGCCTAATGAGATCATTCTGAGTCAAGGGAAGTATACAATAGACATCTTGAAGAGATTTGGTATGATGGATTGCAAATCCATGTCTACACCTATGGAAACCAATTTTCGGCGCTATGAGGCTGCAAGAACTAGATCCAGGATCCTACTATGCGGTTAGGTGTTTGATTGGATCGCTGGATGTATCGAAATAATATCAGACCGTGATATTTGCTATGCGTGAGTGACTGGGTCAGCGCAATCAACAAAATATCGCCGTTAGCAATCCTGCATATTTCAGGCCGGGTGTCGTTTTCCGCATACTTCTCCTCGTGGACTCTGAAGCTGCATGCATTTTGATTTTGATTGGGCGTATGTTATGACGAGCGAGTACTTCCGATGTTGTTTCGGGCTTTGGTCCGGCGATGATCTCCTCGGTGGCGGTGAGCAAGCAAATTTCGCTGGCGGAAAATCGGTCAGAGACGGTACATTGTAGTTGTGGGTGGCAGCTCGAGAAGCAAAGGTGGTTTCGGAAGTTCTTTGGCAGGATTGTTTGGACAATCGCTAGACATTGTCATTCATTGTGATAATCAAAGCCGCGGTGGAAGCCACAATCCAAAGGTTTCATGACAACTAAACATGTTGAGATCAAATACCACTATATCGAGATATATTGAGGGAAAGCTATCCAAATTGAAGTACATTGAAGACCGATGAGCAGACGATCGATATCTCACCCAAGCCTCTCCGCAGTAAAGTTTGTGTACTTCGAGACAAGCTGGAATTGTAGAGAATGAAGCCCTTAGCTGAGAGGGAGACTCAGCTTCAGTTATCTTCTGTGATTTGCTTTAATGCATTTTTCTCTGTGAGAGAAATTTGAGGTGTAAGCCCTTGTTTAATGCATCTTTCTCTGTGAGAGAAATTTGAGGTGAAAGCCCTTGTTTCCACCCTTTGGGAGTAGCCATGGTGGATGTCATGTTGAGTGACTCCATGACAACATCATGTGAGAGAGTCCGTGATGATTTTCTTGTACTTGTGTTTATTCACCCTCTAGGAGTAGCCATGGTGAACGTCATGATGAGATGACGACATCACGTTGAGTGATTCCGTGATGGGCACTTGTGCACATATGCTTTACCATACATGGGAGTAGCCATGATGGTTGATATCAGGTTGAGTGACTCCGTGATTAACTCCTTTCACATTTGGGTGTAGCCATTGTGGATGTCATTTGATGACATTGGTTAGCTGGAAGTATTCCTCCCTAGCTGAGAGGGAGTGTTGATGTTAGAACAGCTTCGGGCCTCATCCTTCCAGCCACGACTTTGAAGGAATAAATTCAATATAGCCTATCGGCTATTCAATTTATTTAAGTTGATATTAATGTGAAGAGGCGCTTCACTTGCAAACATAAACAAAAGATTAATTATTGTTAATAATTACTTGTGGCCGACTTTGTTTGTTCGCCACCCTTGGAGACATATCGGTTCATATTGAAGGCCAACATTATGCTTTGAAGAGGCATGATCTTTCTCTCTCCCGTGTATTTATATGAGTTGTTGATTGTTCATTCTATCATTGATTACATTCATTCCTTCATTCACAAGTGCGAGTTCATAGAGAAGTGCGAATTGGTTCAAGAGCAGATCGAAGTTCTTCAAGGAGGCTGAATTTGATATCTAGAAAAAGCAAGATAATAATCTGTTATTGCATCAAGTTGTGGTGCTGCTGTTTGGCCTTGTAATCGGCCTCATTGTAAAGATCATTGTTGTTTGATATTCAATATATAAGTGATATATTGTTGCTGGGTTTTTTCTCCCTTAAGTGGAGGGTTTTCCCAGGGTATATGCTGTGCCTATTTGTTTGAATTTGAATTAAAATCTGCTTTTCATATCTGATCATAAAACTAACAGAAAGTACATTTAGCTACAATAGAAAAAAAAAATTAATTATATTACTGTCCACAAATGACCAAAGTAGATCACTTGAACTAGAAAGTACAACCAATTACATTAGAGAAGTTCCAGGGTAAAAGGAACTTTTATGTTATGAAAACTAACTAAATAGCTATTATCAAAGAAATATAAGTAAAATAAGAGGAGGGTAAAGCTAAAGTGATTATCATTGAACTAGTAATTCTAAGAACTAAGTACAATAAGTTGTGAAGGAAGGACCCTTCAGTGAAGCATGGAACCGATGAAGATGAGAACTGGAGACTACAAGGAGGTTACTTTCACATGTTTGTAGTAAAGATGAGACAAGTAGAAACAACATCATCATCATCTATCATTGTAAATGGAAGTTATATGAAGCAAAATTTATTTGGCTTTAATAGTTCCTCCCTCCCATTGAGATTTGTATCCATCCAAGATCATGATGTAGAAGAGTATCATGTATCATATACTAGAACAGATAGTTTATTGTCAATAGTTTTACTGCTTTGCAATTTATTGTGTGGATACAAAGCATAGGATAATGCTTTTTGCCATTCTAAATGATCAGGAACCAATACATTTGTGGGCTAATTTTTATTCTGAAAGGCTTAAACTTATTTAGTCTTTTGTAAACATATTTTGACCTTGCGTTCCTCCCTTTTTTTACTTTGATTTCTGATGAAATTATATTTCCTTTTGTGAGCCTTTTGTCCCTCTTTCTTCCTTTTTGTCAGATTTTTCTGGAGTTTGATATGCTTTTCTTATGAACTGCAGAGGATGAATCCAGATTTTGAGGCACACATATTTGAATTTGACAAAAGATTTGAAAAATATGGAACAGATTTCATATTTTATGACTACAACCGACCTGAAGACTTTCCTTCAACTTACCAGCATAAGTATCATGTTGTGGTGGCAGATCCACCTTATTTGGTAAAATGCAATTCTTGAAACTTTGTTTTCTGTCTTCCTTTCTGTTATGTCTGTAAATTATTAAGTCAAAGCAAGTGTTAATATAGTTAATACTGAAAATTCTAGTAAAATCCTCATATGCATTTCTTTATTGGAATTTTGCAAATATTGGAAAACGTGGTAGGGATGAAGGTAAAAAATAAAAAATAGAAGGGCAATTTTTTTATTTTGCATTATTTATACATTTATTCTTATTGTGAGTGGTTAGATCTACCTTCTTAACTAACAACCCTACTGACTCAAAAATTAGACACTAATTAATCTAAATATTTACTTTAATGCCTTACTCTTTCCAACACTCTTTTTTTTGGCTTCGTGAATTGAAGAAATCTATAGGGGCCCTTTCCTATTAAAGATAAATAATACCTTATACAATTTAGACACAGACGAAAAATCCCATCTCTACCAAAAAGCCCAAGAATGCTTATCAACTGAGCCAGAAACCACAATCTTAAAAGCTGCCATCCTAAAATATCTTGACAGATCTGTGCATTAAAAAGCAATAGGAAATCGGAAATCTATCAACAGGCTGCAGTGTTACTTTGCCCTGTGTGGGAGAGATGGGTTACATTGTCTATGATGAGCCATCCCCCAATAAATGTAATACCCACCCTAGATTTTTTTTTTCCGAAAGTAGTGCAACTGGAAATGAGATTACAATGCAATATCCGTTTCACTTTTGGACCACCTAGATCCCGGTATGGGAAAGGCGAGAGCATACGGTGGTTCGGATTACAATTAAATGAAGTCAGCAATTGAAAGTAAGGCACTAGGCGGCAAGCCAGCCAATACCACTTATTCAGTGGAGTGCATAAACAGTATTGCAAGAATTAAACATCCATTTTTCAGTGGGAATTACAAGGGCACATCCACTTATTAAGTGGAAAAGCTTATACAATACTGGAAGATGAAAAAAAAGCTTCTACCACTTATCCAGTGGAAGCAGTTTCAATAAACCACTTATTCAGTGGGGGAAGTGTTGATGTGGGTTTTGTGACCTCAACCAATATTAGAATAAAATACCCCAATGGAATATCCTACTCTCTCTTGAACAAAGTTTCCAATGTGCTAAGCTAAGTGATCACAAAGTAGACTCCAAGGTTCCTGATGCGTATAAGATAGTCTCAGTTGGTTTGCAATGTTTTGCTGGTATTGCAAGGGGGACTTACGCTCAATTTATTGGTTCAATCCTTCTTCCTTTAAGACTCTTGCAACAACTTTTCAACACTTTGGAATATGGATACTATTGTCTACGAGTATTGAGATCTTATTGTTGTTGATTTTGAAAATAAAATAAAAAAGGATAAGGGCTTTAGAGGCTAGACTAATTCTAAACTATTCCTATGAACTCAAGAGACAAGTGTTGGATGGCAAAATTCAAACCTATCTTTGTTTTGCCTTGCCAAGTACAACAACTAGAAAAAGATGGTGCAATCTTCAAAGGGGTTCACAAATGATATCCTATTACTCAAGACCATCATCAATTCGAACAATGAACATAAGTAATGGAGTTCAAGTTTAGCAATTTGAAAGTTCAGAATAACCTTACACATTAAATTGAATATCATCCAATTTAAAAAATGTATGAACTAATTTCACCATTATCAACACTATCAATCTTTCATTCATTTAAAATTGCTGAAAACAAATCTATTTTATTGAGGAAATATGAAACCATGCAAGCTTTCAAACTAACAAATGCTCATCAATGAGTCTAATTATTGTTTTGATAGCACTCTTAGCAACAATTTCACAAGTCTCCTTGAACAAATGAAATGAGAAGGTTTATATAGGCACCCCAATTACAAAGCAACGGTCCAGATTGATTTGAGATCAACGGCCAAGATTATCTCCAGAAACCCTAATTAGAAAAGCATAACTAACTTCTGTAACACATGGCGCAAGGAAGAAGAGCCACTTGGAGCATGGAAGACACTGACACCTTGCGAGCTAATCAAGCAAGCTAGATTCCAAAACGCAATTCCCCTTGGCTTGTTCTTTGGCTGCAAATGCAATGACCCTTGGTAGGTATTTCATTTTGGGTGCCAAACATTCTTCTCTTGTATTGGATTACATTGAATTGCTCAAAGTTGGTGTCTCCAACTTTCCTCCACTTAGATGATAGATGGGATTCTGGATGGAACCTTTTGAGGACCTCCCTGACTTGATTCTTCCTAACTCCTCCCACATTCTTTGATGTAGATATGGCGCCTATATGAAGAAGGCGTTATACTTAAAATCCTAAGGCTAGGTGAGTGCATTAATGGTGAAATAAAATGATTTAGAATTCCAAAATTTCAACTTGACTGCAAGGATTGATTATGTTGGCGTAACAACTAGCACCTCTGGAGTAAGAGTTGATACGCACAGCCTATGCATACTACGCAATGAGTGCTCTTCAAATTAGGAGGGGAAGCTCCCTCGTTGTGCTTGACAAAGTACTTGCAAGGAAATAAACTAAACTAAATCCTGTCTTTTTGTTTCAGCTGTAGAGGTACAAGGCTTTCTTGAAAAACTATATACGTTGCAGCTGAGTTTTCTTTGGTTTTGCAGATCTACTAACTACAACTTAAATTCTATCCAGTTCCCTCAAGAAAACAGAGCATGAGGAAACGGAGCAAGGTTTTGACTATCGGACGATAAACGTGTTTAGATTCTCTACTTGAAGGCAAGGTGGCGCATCTATCATCTCAATCTAAACAAGCTTATTGGGCACAAAACAGATTTAAGAATTTACCATGACAATCTTATGAAACCCTATGTGGCATAACACTTGATCATAATAGTAAAGACTCGCAAAACAGATTTATCATCTCAATCTTATGAAACCCTATGTGGCATAACACCTGATTAAATGATTCACAAACAGATTTTATTCAAACTAAGGGAAGAATCTTCACAAAACAGATTTATCATCAATCTCAATAAAACCCCTATGTGGCATAACACTTGATTGAAATGATAAAAAGATTCACAAGATAAATTTATCTAAACTATGGAAAGAATTCAACCATTACAATCTCTTGAAACCCTATGTGGCATAACAATTAATCGTAATAGCGAAGACACATGATCAAATACCAAAAGAGCAATATTGAGGGCAAGGTAGGTGCAACATATATTTCTCTCTCAAGCAAAAGTTAATTACAAATGAGCAAAAGCTCTTATTTATATACATCAAGGTGTAGGGAACCCTAAAATCACCTTGTGTTAACTACAGTCTCGCAAATGCATGCAAGATTAATTATTAAACCCTAATGAAGTGAACTATACAGTTAACTGGAAAGCTACCATCAGTTAACCGGTACAAATAACCTAAATGGACCATGTGCAAGCATGCACGTCCTTATTTAAAGCAAAGGTAACTGGACACTACGTTCAGTTAACTGGAAACCCTAACCCTAACTCTTGTGATGATAATTCCAAGGATGAGATAAGCATGTGTTAAGTCAGCACGTATACTCAAGACTAAAAGTCGAGTTAACTGCTGCTCACGACTCAACCCTCGAAATTAACTGCAGGTTCCAACTGGCAGATCACTCCATGTCATCTCGGTTCAATACTTCAATTCAAAACTCATTAATCTCTCGCTATCCGCACTTTGATGCTGCTCAAAACAACAACCGCTTCTTCAGTCACACTTTCTCGTACTCGCGCATGCCGTATCTTTGCAATCTTCAGTCGCCTTTCTGAAATTGGCTGCAATCACTGAAATATTCTCTAACTTAGGCGCCATAGGTTCACCTTCAAGGCTGTCACGAATCAGCTTCTCGAACTCTGCTTGTACTTTGTCCAACTCAACATACATGCCATCTTCAAGAAGATAATGACACGGAATCTGAACAACGAAACCGCTGACAAGTGCAAGTACTCCAACCACATCATCCTTGAGTGAAAACAATTTAGTAGAGATCTTCTCACATATTTCCATTCTGAGAAGGTGCTGCTCTCTCCAAGTAAAAACTTTGTCTTGATCCTCGACCATCTCCAAAGCATCGCATGCAACTGACAACTGAGATACTAGAACACGATCCTTCGCCAAACTCCTCAAGTGATTGAACACCCTGACGAAGCTTATGTGCATCACTTCTCAATTGATACATATCTGCAAGAAGACACCGACCAGCAGCAACTAAACTATCAATCCAGTTGTCCAAAAGTCTGCCATGACTGACTAACTGATCGAGTTTTCGTTGTTCTGCAGGTGCACTCTGAGGAAGAACAGGTGCTCTATTCGGATTTCCGTGAACAAGATCAAAAATATACTAACGAAGTTGACTATTTTCAGCCTTGAGTAAGGCCTTATCTTCTCCATCCTTCGTGATTCGCTCTTCAAGATTATTAGTGACGATCTTAAGAAGAGTTACATCTGTCTCTCTAGTGGTCCTGCCAAGATTTGCCTTAGTAAATGTAAAGTCATCAACTTCGACTTCATCTAAGCTTTTACCCTCTGGAGGAACGGCAACTTCGATCACAATCTCTGATTCTGGAGTCTTTTCGATATGCACTTGTTTCTTGATCTTCTTGTTTGACCTTCTCTGATAAGGTTCACCGAATTTAGATAAATCAAGGTTGTATGAAGGTTCACGCCTTTGTCTCCCTAAAGACTTCTCGAGCCAACAAGATTGAACAATATTTTCAATTCGAGGAGAGACTGTCCCTGATGTATCAACCTGTGGTGGTTCAGTTGTCTCCGATCCTACTTGAATTGGTGTCTCAAGCTCAGAATCTATGTCAATAGGTTGTATGTGAGGCGAACTAGGAGGTGAAATGTGAGGCTCAGCTTGAATAACTGTCTCTACTGGAACCTCAGGAACACTCTTAATCTGTTTCTGTTTCCTCTTACCAGTAGCTCTCTTCCCCGTGTTTCCACTGAGTCTAACCCCTTCAGGAGGTATTATAATGGCCTTAACTCGAGGTCTTGTCCTAGAAGTAGAAGGCAACGAAGAGAAATCCTTTGGCGGCTCTGCTACAGGAACTGACTTTCGCGTCCGTTTTCTCTCCAAGAACAACTTACTAGTCTCGATAACTGATCTGGAAACCTCTTCAATAGAAATATTCTCCTTGGCGTACCAATCAGGTGAGCGAAGTGGCTGCCGAGCAACTTGATCTTTGACATATGAATTGAGAAGAACTTCTCCATCATCATCCGATAGACCATCAACATCTTCTGATAGGTAATCAGAGAGCTGACCAATAGTAAGTCTACAATAGTGACGACGACGAACCTCGAATTCATCTTCACAATTAGCCCAGAAATCTTCAAGTGCTGGCTTATGTGCAATCCCTCGCTCTAACCGATCTGCATAATGACCGAGAGGATCATAGGAACGCCTCTCAGTATAAGTCTTGAGTTTGAATCTTTCTATCTCGGTAGACATAAACCTAGCATCTGTTGCCGCATTGCATGTGAAAATTCCTAATGTGAATGGAAAATTAGCCCTAGTCTTATGACGACTACGAAGAAAGAAATGAACATGTTGCAATTGCCTGAGGAACTCCATAAAGATGATCTTGTCTGACGGATACCTTGGCAACATCAGGGGCTCTCCAACATATCCATAAACACGGATGTATGTGAAAGTAGGGAACTGGATAAACCAATCCGCCCAAGTCTCCATCGCTGATTTGGCCTCGGCAGAAATACGAATATGCATCTCGTTGTCAAGATCTCTAACGGTTCTCATGGAAAAGTGATCATTGATTGCTCGAAAGTCCTGCTCGGATTGAGAAAACTCTAACTGAGGATAATACTCGTGAACACGCTGAACACCGAGAGTGCCATTGGTTTTTAGAAGTCTGTAGCTACCTTGAAATGCAACCAAGTACACCAAGTAGGATATCATATGAAACTCATGATACTTGAGAAAGTTAGTAATTTGCTGATGTAAGCAATCACTAATCAACATAGCCCAATCAAAATGCTCTGTACCATCAAGAATTCTGGTAATCAGGTAAAACATCCATGAACGGAAAGTGCTAGCATCTGGTTGACCGGTAACTCGGTTGAGTAAAGTTATCAAAACAGCAACTTCCTCCTTGAATTCACCACGACCAACCTTCTTAGGCATGTTAGTCTTCTGCACTTTCAGCCACTTCTGAGCCACTTTCCTCTGCGAATGTTGCTGATCAGCATCCCATATCTTCTCACAAGCCTCAAGAACCACAGTAAAGTTGTCTGAACGAGGAGGAATAGCAAAACATTTCTCTATGTCCTTTGGTTTGATACTGAAAACAACCCTCCCATCTGCTGATCTGATTTGTTGTGAAGATGAGTCATAATGCTTGATGCAAGCAAGAACGAACTCAAGATCGAAAGTAGTAACAAGAATGGATGCCGCTGCCAGCAATCCTAAACGTTCAAGATTCTTCAACGAATTGCTGCTAACACCCTCCAGACTGCTCAGATTAACCACTGGATAAACATGATTCAGGTCTGTATCTGAAGTCTTGATGAAATTATGTGTAAGCCGATTTGGCCTTGTAATCAATAAGATTGAACTGCATTTTGAAAATGATGACTTTTGACTGTAAAGTCGAATATACTTGAAGAACTTTTGAAAACCTCTGGACAAAGCTAAAAATAGCCTCTGACAAAAGAAAATTTCGAAGTTTTTTTGGAACATGGGTTTTGTGCACAACTGAATTCTGAACAAACCCAGATAGCTGGATTCTTGAAAAAATGTGTTTCAAGCCCACATGCAAAGAGATTCTCGGAAAAAAGCACAGAGCTTCAGAATGAAGGCTACGGGGCGATTTTCTCGGAAAAAATCTAAGACGTGGGTCTTGCTGCAAATGCTGAAATATGCGAACCCAGATGATCAGATTCTGAATATATGTTTAATTTCTTTGACATGCGAAGAAAGTACCTAAGGTGAGAAATAGAAGAAATAAGACAGAAGATAGAAAGTTTCGCTTGTCTGCTTCTGAAAAATCTGCCAACCTCTTCTTTGGAACTTGATGAAACCTGCATGCAAAGTGAAAATAAAGTCTAGAATCGCCTTCCTCTGAACAATCTGAACTCGTTGCTATGAAGAGTGCTGAATTCGGACACCTGTAGCACCTTTAGCTTGCTGGTCACTCGAGAAGAATATGAACTTCAAAGCTAAAGATGATGAAATAATGGACGCCATTGTTGAAATATATAGATTTTCATCATTGAAATTCACATAAGGCAAGGAATCCTTGAAAAGTGCGCTTGGCTTGTGATTGGACCTCATTCCAGTTAACTGAAACTCAAATATGCTAAATAAATCGCCATGCATTAGGGTTTCCCTTTTCAGTCTTCAGTTAACAACTTCACGCGACTTTGACTTCAGTTAGCAATCATATTAGGTTTGCCATCCTTCACACTTGCTTTAGATTCACAAATTAGAACTCAAGCGTCCCTTTTGATAACTAAAGTTGGCAATAAGGAATTCGCCATATTCATGCAATAAACATTCTAAAAATAGTGACCCTTTCAAGACTTCAGTTGGCCTTCAAGAAGTGCGCCAACTTCACACTTATGCTTCAATTTAATTCTAAAAATAACAACCCTTTTGGAACTTAAGTTGTCATTCTTTGTAAAGGCGTAGCTTCACAAAACTATGCTTCATCACTAAAAATATCTAAATATGGCTGCCCTTTTGATAACTAAAGTTAACAACTTCATGCGCCATACGTCACTAATTTATGCTTCATCATTTATGCCGTCCCTTTTAGAACTTCAGTTGACACTCAATGAAGCGCCATCTTCACTAAAACTTCACAATTGCAACCAAATTTGCCATGCATGTGAACTTCAGTTGACATTCAAGACTAATCTTCAGTTAAGTGAACATGCAATCAAGTTAACTCAACATGCAAGGTAGTTAACTGAACATGCAAACTAGTTAACTCGACATGCGAACTGAAAGATCACTCAACATGCCAATATACAAACTGAAGATGACAACCCAGAAAACGTTTAGTCTAATTGCAATTAGAACTCCAGTTAAGGCGTCCATTCAACCCTCTTTCGAAAATCCAATTTTGACCTCTTAAGGCGAATTCCAGACTTAGCCAAATTTCATGAAAATTTAAGCTAAAACCTCTGCCGGGACCTTTGTTCATTCTCTGACATTGGCTGACTGACTTCTCCGATTGGCTGGCTGACAGACTTCTCCGATTGGCTAGCTGACAGGTGCATTGCAGAGCTGAATAAAAACTAATCAAAAGATATCTTGAGACTGGAAACCATAAAACTAACATCTGTAGGCTCAAAAATCCAAGCGCCTTTTTCAAAAGCTGCGCTTTTCCTCAGACTTAGTCAAATTTCGACTTTTGTATCTCGAACGAAGGGAAAAACAAAATCCTTCATAACTTTTGATTTGTCAACTTTCAGGACTGGATCTCAGATTCACTGCGAAGCTGACCTCATTTTGCACGACAGCTGCAAAGGCACATTTCCCAAGAAAATATCATCTAAGGGGTGAAAATCAGGGCGCCTTTTTGAAAAGTTGCTCTTTTCATTCCTCCAGACTCGGCCATTTCTGGAAATGACAAAAATAATATAAAAACTCCGACTGCAAGCTGCTGAGACATCTTCTGAACTGACGGATACAGGCAACGAAAAGCTGAATGTAACACAGACACATTGAATATCTGACATCATCAGAAAGAAAACATTAAAGGCTTGAAAAGCTCAGGCGCCTTTTTGAAAAAGTGCTCTTTTGCTTTTTCCTCTGATATTTTGACTAAGATTTGACCCTACGTTTGACCTCTGGTTCAAGCACTTCAGCAACTCAGATTCACCCACTGACGGATGTGTCGCGAAGTTCGAACAAATGTGAGATAAACATCTTGGATGTCATTTAGTCAAAAACTTATATCTGGCACCTCAAAAAGATGGGCGCTTTTCTGAAAAGCTGCGCTTTTTACCAGTGTTAGCCAATTCTCGCTTTCGCCTCGTTTTGCGCTGTATCTCTCGTAACTTACTCAAAACAGATCCGTTTGACAGGCTTGATAGCTCACTGCGAAGCTGACGTGATACCGGACAAAAGTCTGCTGGAGGTGACAAACCCTAAAAACAGGATCTGGGCCCCTAAAAGATAGGGCACCCATTTGAAAATGTGCTCCCTTCTCCAGAGATACAAAATTTTGATGTTTTTCGTTCAGATTTTCACTTTTCTCAAATCTCTTCAGTAACAGACTGACATGATAATGACACCAACTCCATATTTGAAAAGCCCAAAAACGACCTTTTGACAACACTTTAACAAGGTTAAGACTCAATTAAGCAAAATGCCTTAGTGAAGCAAAAATTTTGGTTTTGGGTACAACATATTAGAACTGAAAAATCATAATTTAGCCTGCAATAAATGCAAATAGAAAAATAAATTCTCATTACCAACCCTTGTCCCTTCGAAAATATTCAAAGAAATTTAATTTTTTAACTGGAATTTGTAAGCCTGAAGTTGGAATTTATCTGCAAACTTAAGATTTAAATTCTTATTTCTCTCCAAATTTGTAGCTTGTGAACCTGTAGAAGCTTAAAGTTCTTGACTAAGACCTGCAATTTGTGAATGTATTCTACTTCTTCTGCTCGGATGCAAAATTAAAAGAGGCGCCTATGGCTGTGCTGCAGCTTCTTGAGGTGAATTTAAACTTGTGTTGAATGAAAGAAAAGACCTCAAACACTTCTTTTTATAGCAAAAACTTTCCTTATTTAAGGAATTCAACCCTCCTCATGATTAGATGCTTTATTAAAAAAAAGGAAGAAAACTTATCCTCTTTTTGATTTTCTCCTTGGGCACCTTCTTTGTTTTTCTCTTCTTTTCCTTTTGCTTGCTTGTGAAGTTTTCAAAAAAAAAACTTAAGTTAATCTTTGTTTTAACTTGCTAGAAGAAAGTCGACCCCCATGTGGAATTTTTTAATTTCGAACTGGATTTTCTTTCCTTCTCCAATTAAACTTCATGCCTTAGGCAATTTTGTGGACTTCTTCTTGGGAAATACGCCCCCCAACTGGATTTCTCATCATTTCAAGCGGATTTCTTACCTTAAGGGGGTATTTTTGATTTTGAAAACTTCAACATGGATTTCTTGAGGTTTTAACTGGATTTTCCATCATTTGCCTTAAGCAATTTTATCCACTTCGAGTTGAATTTCTACTTTAGACATATTCGCCCAACTGGAATTTTACCTCATCAAACTGGATTTTACTCTTGGAGGTGGGCGAACTTCAATTGGATTTCTCAAGAATTCAACTGGATTTTCCATCATGGGCGAACTTCATGGCTTGAGGAGGATTTCCTCATGTCTGGGACGGACTTTATAGGTTTTCTGCCTTGATACCCTCGAAACCTTAACCCTGGCACTTTCTAAAAATAGAAATTACTAAAAATAGAAAAAAGCAAAAAGCAAAATTTCTAAAAATAGTAAATCCCCGATTTGTCTCAAAATGCCAAAAATAAAAAATGGAACTTTCGAAAAAGCAAAAAAGCAAAAAGCACAAAAAAGCAAGGTTGTCTGAATTTGCCTGTTGAACAGTCATTTTTACTGCAACAGCCCTTCTAAGCACTCCTGTGGTGTCAAAAACTCCATTTGACCCTCTGGGCACTGACCTGACCTACTCAGCCATCTCAAATCTTGACAAGTTTTAACTTAAACCCAGACCTCGAACGTGCCAACCCATCTCTGCTTCGAAAGAGACTCAAAGAAACTGAAACTAACGCTAGAACCAACTCTAACACTTAGACACTAGACAAGACTAAAGAGGGGGTCCCCATTTGCAATGGGGCGATGTGTGATTAGGTCACAACAGGAACTATCAGCAATAATCAAGAGCAAAATCACTAGTGGTACTACCGTCCAATGTTACAATGTTAACTCACACAAAAATGCAAAATTAGAGATCTATCTGCTGTTACAAATTCTGATAACAATAAATATTGTTGATATAAGTGCTGATGTAAAATATAACTGCTGAAACACCTCAATTAGTGCCAAATAACATGAATAAACCCACCCAGCTTGAAACAACAAAAAATACCTTAATGAATGATGAAATATATGCTGGTACAGGTCTGATGTTACTTTGTAGACATGTTGCAACATGCCTGATGTACTTTGTAGACATGTTGCAACAGGCCTAGGTAGCAAGGAAGACACCCAAAAATCTCACCAACACACTTCAAACACACACCCAAGCTGCAAATTGTCATGTCCCCATCAAACTACCATAGACTCTCATAAAAGCATATTTATATTTACATGATTGCCGACCACTCTTGTCAAACCACATATTTATAACATCGCCCAAATACAGACCTTGCTGGCGGACCACATAATTTATCGACTAAAGTTAATATATATATTAAAAACAGCGATCAGCAATTAGGGAAGGAAAAGACAGCGATCAGCAATTAGGGAAGGAAAAGACAGCGATCAGCAATTAGTGAAGAGAAGACATTGATTGGTAAAGAAAATATAGAGCAGTGTTTTAATGTTTGAAATAGAGCAGCAGATTACTGACAAGACTTGATCTAATGCTGGTTGACTCCTTGATTGCCTACCAAATGTATGATGAAGAAAAGCAATTGTATAAGACATGCAATTTACATATGCAGTGATTAAGGCATGTGCAACGATTTATTGAAGAAAACATGGTGGCCGACTTCATAAGAAACATTGATTAATATGTGTGCAGCGATGAATATCAATAGCAGGCCGACCCTCATAATCCTTGTTAATGAAGGTTGACTCTATGTGTGTTAATTAAAACAAATAGGGACGTGTCCCTTGGTAAGTCGTCCCACTTTGTAAAAGACGCCTCCCTTCATAAAGTGTGGTGGGGTATATAAGCAAGGGAAATTGGAGATAGAGAAAGGAGTTTTAGGAGGAAACAATTGTACAAAACATCAGCAGTCCTGAGCAGATCTTAAAGAAGATATATGCAGATTTAGGAAAGAGAAATAGGAAAAAGGATAATAAATTTGAAGTCTGATTACATCAGCAGATATCATCATCGATTAGAGAAAGAAAACATACGAACCAAGGAACAAAAGAGGAATTAGTCCGGTACATCAGAGCAGATTGCTGTTATCAGATATATATATATATACATTCAGGTGTATTTTCTGCCAATTATTGTTTACACATGTATGCATATGGCTTATAAGATAATAAGAATAATTAATGTATAATTTCCTATGCTAGAGTTAGAAATATACTTGACTGACTGAAATCCATCTTGTGGGAAGGGCTTGGGGTGGAGTAGGTAAGCAAGGCTAGTAAGTAAGCCATCCTAGAGTTGTCCGTAATGGCTCCTAGGACCAGAGGGCACTTACCCAGAGAGCCGAGTAAACCACTTACGACCCCCGCTCAATTCCACAAGATGGCAAGTGTCTTCAGGGGGTTGAGACATTGATGGGGAAAGCAGATACAAGCCGCCAAGGGGGAGGGCTAGGTATACAACCTCTTAGGCTTGGTATGGAAATGGCTTCGGGCAGACCCATCATGTACCTTCTCACACGGTGTTTGCAGGATTCAAACCCAAGATTGCATTATTAAAGAGATATTTTAATTGGTAAGACTAATCCTAACCCTAGTTGCTGCAATTAGTGTTTAGTAGGCAAATTCTAGGGCAAATCAGGAGAGGGACATTACACAAATTCACTTGAAACACTCCAAAATCACTCCAAAACATATCCAAACATGAGACAAGGAAAAGTATATCAGTCTGATATAAATTTCAGACATACACAAGTTTGAAACAAAATCTTCCTATTGTTGGTACGATAGGTATATCAGCAATAAATAGCAGCAAACTCCTCATATAACCTTTTCTCCACCAAAATAATGCATTGAAACTGGTTACTAGGATGGGGCGACTCCACACCAAGTGGAATGTCTCACAAAGGCTAGACACTTCCACCAATACTTCCAACACCCTCCCTAGGATGTATGACTCAACATTGTCAAGTGTATGGCCATCTTGATAAAGCTACAACATCCTCCAATAGTATGACTTGCAAAGGGTTTGTATACGCCAAGAAACAACAAATAATGTTCAATCAAAACCTTTATACCTGCTACAAATTGTATGGCCAGGTTCGAAGGGTATGGCCAGCCAAATCTCCTCTTCAAATTGCCTGAAACACACATAATTTTTTTGAAAATTGAAAGCATTTGCACCATAAATCTGCAATTCAAAACTCTACAAAAATCTTCATCTCAGCAACACAAAATTTGAAGCACAATGGTGATCTTTGTATAAAATCACTCAGCTAGCTTAGGGGGTTTTTGTCCCTAAAACCAGCAACTCCAAGAGGGTTTTTGTCCTCAAGAAGCTTTGGACGAACTCAAGTTCATTCCTGTAGCATAACAATATCATTCATCAAGTCTATCTCTCAAATGAGTCCTCAACCTCCTTTTATAACTTTTTTGAGGGAAATAACCAATTTAAAAATATAATAATTTCTTTTTTTCCCTCACAATGACCTTTTTGGAGAATTAATATTATTTTTATGAGAAAATATCCCCAAGCTTAGGTGTCCAACTTAACACCTTTCGAATGAGCTATTACACTAGGTGGTCCTTTTAATATTTCCCAACATTAGAACATAAGTGAATATTTAATTAATTGCTCAATAAGTTACCTGAGTTGCAAAAAGCATTGAAACTACATCAGAATCAAATTCTGATCACACTGAGATGATACTATAGATGAATGATGATGAATGGAGCCAACTGGGTGACTTACTAATTATAGATGCCCATTCCAAGAAGTTTTGAGAACACCCAAAAAGTTAGAAGACACTTCTAAAAGCGTCAAGACGATTGATATTGCTAATCGAGATCCTTGCCATTAACAACCCTAAAAAACTGAACGTGTGCACTCCAAGAACTTTGGAGTTCTCCCTAACTCACCAAGAAGCTTATGGGAAAACTCGGAAATTGAGCTAAATGCTCACAAATCAATTTTGCTCAAAATGGGGACATTACAATAAATACCAAGGTTTCAGCCTAAATATTTTTACTTCCAATTACTTGCCTCCATTTAGGAGGCCCATAATTTGCTTTAAGTTTCTTTCCTTTTGCTTGAGAGATCGTTAAGATTCTATAGAGAAAAGTTGAGCATCATCTTTCTCTTGACAATCTTGGGATTTGGCCAATTGCAGATCTGGTAGACCACTGAGGCCTAAATTCCCAAGTACATTGGCATTCTCCTAAACTTTATTTTCACCACTTGTAAAAGTTGGATACTATTGATGGTTGAATCCTACAGAAGGCTACTACATCACAATTTGGACCTAAGGAAAATTTAGGCGGACTATCCCCTTTCTCAAAAAACGACCATGATTTTGCTAGATAAAATCCTTATCATGGCTGCCAGATTTTTGCTACCATTGTTGCAAATGAAAGAGTTCTTTCCGACCAAAAGAGGGGAAAGACACTCCGCAATCTTGTGCCCAAAGTGATTGCATCTGAAGCATTGAAAAGGTATCCCCTCAAGTTTAAAAAATTGAGTCCAAAAAACCCTTTCAAGACAAATTTCTAAAAGAATGGATAATGGCGTCCAAACTTTCTTTGGAGATTAAAATCCAAGTGCTTGTCTGCCAAACAGACCTCAGAATAATCCAAAACTATTGGAAACAGTCTCAACCAGCTCCCTTAACAAGGACTCTCCTATCCTCCTATTAGTAGAAGACAGAGGAGCCCTAACAAGCTCATTCTCTAATCGATCTCATGCCAATTGAAGAGGGAGATTGAAGAGAAATTTGACACCGATCAAGCAATAAAGCGGAGAGGTTGGGGAAATTTAATTCAATTTGCTATTTGCAGAAATCCTCAGAGTTATGAAATGCATTTATGGTGTTCTTGCATTTCTTGTAGATGAGAGAAACCTCTACCTCCAACTGCTCACTAGCCACAACCTGTAATGTCCCCTTTCCAAGCCTGACTTTTTCAGTGACCATTAGCCTTTCCTTGGGAACCCGGAGGCTAGTCGGAAGTTAAAATTAGGGTTTCCTAATTTTGAGGAGGTTATTGCTCGAAGATGATAGTTTTAATGGCGGATTCCTTCTGGGTTTTCAGAGGGCTTCGCAGTGGTATGATCATCCTGGCATTCAGAGCACTTTTTGGAATTTACTATTTTTAGTAAATTCTATTTTTGGCAGCCTTCCAGATGAGCTCAGGTTGGTTGACTCCCGGCTTCGGTTTGATCAGTTGACTTCATCAGTATTGGCTTCAGGGCATTTTCAGAGAAAAGAGTTAAGTCATTTAAATTAAAAGTCACGTTAAAATGATATATTTTAATGTTGACCTTGGGCCTAGGATTAATGACTTAAAGATGTTTTAAAAAGGGGGTCCTTGAGGGTGGCGCCCTCATTAAAAGATTAATTTAATATTTCCCAAAGTCAAAAGCAATTTAATTTGGGCGCATTTTTCAAGGTGAAGATTTAATTAAAATATGATTATTGAGCTAAGGTGAAAAGGACGCCATTTTAAGGAAGAGTTAGGGTTTGAAACCTTGAGTTGGATTCTAGGGTTTCGTGAAGTCAAACGAAGCTTATAAAAAGAAGTCTTGGGCATCATTTCTTCATCTTTGGACGACTATACTGTTATGCTGCCGGATTGGCTCTGGGACTGCTTCGAGGAATGAAGGCCTCCTAGCTGGGCATCACTTCGTGTTTGGAAGATAACATCTAGTGGTGAATCATTGTACTGTGAGTTGCATTTAGTTTGTGTTTTGTTCTCAGCTCCTTGCATAGTTAGAATTCGAATTGGCATTTAGTAGCTTCAACACTTTGCATGGTTTAAGACAGCAGATTGCATGTTTCATTCATAAATCATAAAATAACAAAAATATCGTTCTGGGTAGTAGCTCATTGGCTTTGTTAGACCTAGGCGCCCATATTCTCATATTTGCAGATTTTTTAGTGTTGTCTTTTATTTTATATAGCAGATCGCCCTTTTCCTTTGAGCCGTACCTTTCAGCTTTGTATTGAAAACTGTGCAAATTAAATGAGAGGTTTTGGATCTGTTTCCAGTGTCTCATCTTAGGTGTCTCCTTTGTTAAAGTCTTTTGCATTCGATTTCATGTTATTCCGAAGTGTTTTGAGAGAGTTATGTTCACTTGAGTGTTTTGAAAGCTGCTGGTTATTCATACAGAAAAACAGACTTGTAACAAATCAGATTTAGAAGTTGATCTCTGAGAAGTTGTATTGTTTGGCACTATCTTTCATGACAAGAGGTTCTTTGTGATGTAATGATGAACTCTCAATATTCTAAGCTTTTGGCAGGTGAATGATTCATATCTTTGTAAACTGGCAGTAGTACTGACCAGTGTTTTAATATTGCTTTGTCAATTCTTGTAATAATCTTTCCTACTTTCAATTTTAGAGTAAAATAGTGATAACTCCGCCCTATGGTCGCTACTGTCCATTCTGGATGAGCAAGCACATTCTGGGTGTCGAGAAGTTTACTCTTTCAGCATTATTTCTTTCTAGCATTGCTTTGTAATTCACTCCGTCATATGGTCGCCCCTCACTCCGCATTGGATTGGGTAGCACATACTTGACGTTGAGTTCTTTTCTGCAATTACAATAGAAGACCCTCTGACCAATGCTCACCGTCATCGGTGCCATCCTGGTTAGAGTTACAGTATAAGCAGTTTGTTTCAGATCCTCTGACCAATGCTCGCCATCATCGGCGCCATTCTGGTTAGGGTTGCTTTCTTGCACGTTTTGGTTTATCCATCTAACCTTAATGGGTGCACGGTTTGTAATGTTGTAATCTGATAATTTGTGAAAATCAAAAAAATTGGCCTGGAATATTTCAGTGGTATCAGAGCCACGCATCCTGCCATCCTGTGAAATCAGCCTTCTATGAGTGACAGAGAACAGAGGTATTTGGCAAGAGTATACAAGAGGGATACAGTTCAGACACAGTTGTATCAACCTCCAGAAGGTCAAACAGCTTCAGAGATTTTGAGGGCTAATTGGGAGCCTTCACAAGAAACAGAAATGGGGGATAATGAAAGAAATGAAAGGATTCTTGGTGGCGGTGAAAGAAGTTCTGGCAACAGAGATGACAGTGGAAAAGGAAGAGAGAGATCTACGAGTCCCGGGAAGGAGTTTGGGAAAAAGATGGATGCCTTGATGGACATGGTATCTCTCATGATGGGGAGAATGGGGCAGAATACTGTTCCACAGAACAACTCAGGCCACAGAGGGGAGCATAGTGCTTCCAACCAGCATGATGAGCATACAGCCCGGACAGTGTCAAACAACACTTACATCTCTTCCAGACCATTCAAGCCCACTTTTTTAGTTCCTGTAGTCAATCAGCCCGAACCTGAAGAGAATGCTTCATGGGTGGAGCAGTTGAGGGTTGGCCGTACTGAGTATGACTCTCTACCTGTTGACATCAGGATGGATATGTCCTTCAATGATTTCATGGATCATAAGAGGAAGAACAGAGGGCAAGGAAGGAACTTTGATCAAAGGAGACCATCAAATCAAGGAGACTTGTACCAAGCTGTCAACAAAGTTATGCTTCCTCATTTTGATGGGAGTGATACAAGTTCAGCCCGAGCTTGGATTCAAAAGCTGGATAATTATCTAGCTCTCAGACCAATGGCGGAAGATGAAGCGATTAAGTTCGCTACGCTACACCTTGATGGGGTGGCGCACGAGTGGTGGTACCATGGCCTCGTCACTCTAGGCCATCGGTCTATCACAACATACGATGAGTTCACCACTAGGCTCATCGAAAGGTTTGAGAAAAAAGATCCTGAGATCCATTTCAGAGAGCTTGCTCAATTGAGACAGTATGGCACAGTTGAAGCCTACATCGCGGAGTTTCAGAGACTCTCAGTCATGGTGACTGGAATCACAGAAAGGAGATTGGTGATTCTTTTTAGTGAAGGGTTGACAGAACCCCTCAAAGGCTGGATTAAAGCCTTTGATCCTCCAACACTGCAAGAGGCCATGAAAAAGGCAAGAAATATGGAGTGGGCTGCTCCTAAGGCGAAATTTCAGTCAAACTCCCCTTTTCAGAAAAGGGATAAAGGAAAAAGGCCTCAGTATAAAAATAATTTGAGACCCCAGAACAAGGAGTTCAAGAATCGCAATCCCCATGTCACCAGGTTGGATCAAGAAACCCTGAATGAACTCAGAAGAAAGGGGTTGTGTTTTCGGTGTCAGGAAAAATGGTCTCAAGACCATGTTTGCCCTAAAGGAGTCAAGTTCAATCAGATTGAGTACTATTCTGCTGGGGAAAGTAGTTCTGATTTTTCCGACCAGCAATCTGATTTTGAAGGAAATGAAGAAGATAGAGCTCCAGAAGAATCCGGAGATGAGAAGGGAAGTGGTGGAGTTTTAGCTCAACTTTCCAGTTTTCAAAGAAATGAATCATTTAAGGTTCGTGGGATGGTCAAAGGGCAGCGAATCGTTGCTTTGATCGATACTGGAGCAACTCATAACTTCATTGATGAAGTTGTGGTAGCCAAGAAGGGGCTGCAAACAGAGGAGTTCGAAGGATTCAAGGTCATGGTTGCCGATGGATTTCATATTACTTGCACTAAGAAGATATCTAACATGACCATGCAGTTGGGTAACTACGAAGTCAAAGATGACTTCTATGTTGTTCACATTGGGGATACTGATGCCGTTCTAGGTATCCAATGGCTGCGATCTCTTGGAGAGATCTCGTTGAATCTGCAGACTATGGAGTTGAAGTTTCAATCAGATGGTAAGAAGATAATTCTGAGAGGAATGTCCAATGGAGGTCCTCGAGTAGTGTCATTCAAAAGAATGGCAAGGCTGATCCGTCACGATCAAGCTGAGTGGGTTGCTGAATGCATGATACTTCCTGCTAGTCCTGTTGAGACTAAACGTGACCAACCTCCTGATATTCAGTCATTGCTCACTAAGAAGAGCAAAGTCTTTGCAGATTTGCCTCCTGGACCACCACCTGAACGGGGTTCAGAACACATCATAGAGCTCAAGGAAGGAGCTAAACCGGTGATCACAACTCCATATCGGTACCCAAAGAGGCAAAAGGATGAGATCGAGAAGAATATCCGAGAACTTTTGGAGATGGGTTTCATACGCCCAAGCAAGAGCCCCTTTGCTTCTGCAGTGGTTCTTGTAAAGAAGGATGGTACCATGCGCATGTGCGTGGACTATCGTGCTTTGAACCAAAGCACCATCAAGAATAGATACCCCATTCCCAGAATAGATGAGCTCATTGATGAGCTACACGGGGCTAAGTTCTTCTCAAAGATTGATCTGAGATCGGGTTACCATCAGATACGAATGAGGGGATCAGATGTGGAAAAGACAGCTTTCAGATGTCACTATGGCCACTTCGAATTCTTAGTCATGCCATTTGGTTTGACTAATGCACCGGCCACTTTTCAGTCTTGCATGAACCGTGTGTTTCAGAATCAGTTAAGGCGGTTTGTGTTGATTTTTTTTGACGATATTTTGATTTACAGCAAGACTTGGGGAGATCATCTCAAGCACTTGGAGGAAGTGCTTAGTATTCTGGAGACTGAGAGTTTGTTTGCTAAAGCTTCCAAATGTGAATTTGGAATGGAGGAATTATTGTACCTTGGCCACATCATCAGTGCTGAGGGAGTGAAGGTGGATCCGGAGAAGATCAAAGCAGTGGTTGATTGGCCACCACCTGAAAATTTGACTCAGTTGAAGGGTTTCCTGGGTCTTTGTGGTTTCTATCGGAGGTTCGTTAAGGGGTATTCACAGAATGCTGCTCCCCTTACCGATCTCACTAAAAAGGGAGCCTTTGTTTGGTCAGAAAAGGCTCAAGTTGTTTTTGACAAATTTAAGAAGATCATGAGCTCGTGTCCAGTTTTAGCTATCCCTGATTTCTCCAAGCCATTCGAGCTGCAATGTGATGCATCGGGTGAAGGAGTTGGTGCTGTCCTGATGCAAGACAAACACCCTATTGTGTTTGAAAGCCAAAAATTAAGGGGTGTGGAAAGGTCATATTCAATTTATGACAAAGAAATGCTTGCTATTATGCATGCATTAGCCAAGTTCCGACAATACTTGGTGGGGAACAAATTCGTGGTTAAGACTAACCACAACAGCCTCAAGCATTTTATGCACCAAAAGGATCTAAATGAGAGGCAACAGAAATGGGTGAGTAAGCTGCAAGCTTACGACTTTGACATTGAATATGTCAAAGGGAAAAATAATATTGTGGCTGATGCACTGTCGAGGAGACCTCATCTTAGCTCATTGTGTGAGCTTACCACAGATTGGAGAGACATGTTGCTTGCTGATTATGCCAAAAATCAGTTTGCAACCAGCATTCTGGAGGGTACTTTCCATGATGAAAGGTACCAGGTGGTTGAGGGATTGATCCAGTATAAGGGAAGAATCTTTCTAGTGGCTGATTCTAAGCTCAAGAAGAAGATTCTTTTGAATTTTCATGACATTCCAGTTGCTGGTCACCAAGGTTTTTTCAAGACCTATAGGCAGATCCGAGAAAGGTTTTCTTGGAAAGGTTTGAAGAGGGAGGTTCAACGCTACATTCAGGAATGTCCTATTTGTCAAGCAAATAAAAATGAGCATACATTGCCAGCCGGTTTGCTGCAACCACTTCCAATTCCCAATCAAAAATGGGAAAGCATTTCAATGGATTTCATCACTGGGTTGCCCAAGGCTCAAGGGAAGGATTGCATTTACGTGGTAGTTGACAGATTAACCAAGTTTGCTCATTTCTTTGCCATTACCAACACTTTTTCTGCAGCCCAAGTTGCAGATTTGTTTTTTCGAGAAGTGTTTAGGCTGCATGGGTTGCCAAAGAATATTGTAAGTGATAGGGACAGCAAGTTCCTAAGTACCTTTTGGCAGGAAGTTTTCAGAATGAGTGGTACTGTGCTCACTCCAAGCACGAGTTATCATCCTCAAACTGATGGGCAAACAGAAGTGGTGAACAAGTGGTTGGAAGGCTACTTGAGAAATTATGTGTCCGAACAGCAGAAAGCTTGGGTTAAGTGGCTGCATATAGGCGAGTACTGCTACAACTCTACCTTCCATATGTCAATCAAAATGTCTCCTTTCTTGGCACTTTATGGGTATGAAGCACCCAGCTTTGCAGATTTGGTGTTTAGTGACAGCAAAGCACCATTAGCCAAGGATTTGTTGCAGCATAGTCAGGACATAATGAGATCCTTGAAGGATAATTTGTAGATTGCACAAAATCAGCAGAAGTTGTATGCTGATCAGAAGCGTGTAGAGCGTTCTTTTGAGGTTTGGGATATGGTCTATCTCCGTTTACAACCTTATAGACAGTCGACTCTCAAGAAGAGTGGAGCTGAGAAGCTCAAACCTCGCTTCTATGGACCTTTTAGGGTCATCAGAAAGGTTGGTGCAGTAGCTTATGAATTAGAGCTACCTTCAGATAGCAGAGTGCATAACGTCTTCCACGTGTCTCGCCTCAAGAAGGCACTTGGACACAATGTAATTGCTTCTTCACAGTTGCCACCGTTGGATGAAGAAGGACAGTTGGTTCTGGTTCCTGAGGAGATACTTGATGTCAGAGAACGTTCCTTGAGGAATAGGACTATCAGAGAATGTTTGGTAAGTGGAAGAACTCCGCCCATGGAGGATGCAACTTGGGAAAGTGATGAGATATTGGTAAAGATTCTAGTTTATGATTGCTTGCGACAAGCAATCTTGGGGAGGGCTAGCTGTAATGTCCTCTCGAAGCCCCGACTTTTTTTTCGTTGACTGCTAGTTTCCTTGGGAACCCGGAGGCTAGTCGGAAGTTAAAATTAGGGTTTCCTAATTTTGAGGAGGTTATTGCTCGAAGATGATAGTTTTAATGGCGGATTCCTTCTGGGTTTTCAGAGGGCTTCGCAGTGGTATGATCATCCTGGCATTCAGAGCACTTTTTGGAATTTACTATTTTTAGTAAATTCTATTTTTGGCAGCCTTCCAGATGAGCTCAGGTTGGTTGACTCCCGGCTTCGGTTTGATCAGTTGACTTCATCAGTATTGGCTTCGGGGCATTTTCAGAGAAAAGAGTTAAGTCATTTAAATTAAAAGTCACGTTAAAATGATATATTTTAATGTTGACCTTGGGCCTAGGATTAATGACTTAAAGATGTTTTAAAAAGGGGGTCCTTGAGGGTGGCGCCCTCATTAAAAGATTAATTTAATATTTCCCAAAGTCAAAAGCAATTTAATTTGGGCGCATTTTTCAAGGTGAAGATTTAATTAAAATATGATTATTGAGCTAAGGTGAAAAGGACGCCATTTTAAGGAAGAGTTAGGGTTTGAAACCTTGAGTTGGATTCTAGGGTTTCGTGAAGTCAAACGAAGCTTATAAAAAAAAGTCTTGGGCATCATTTCTTCATCTTTGGACGACTATACTGTTATGCTGCCGGATTGGCTCTGGGACTGCTTCGAGGAATGAAGGCCTCCTAGCTGGGCATCACTTCGTGTTTGGAAGATAACATCTAGTGGTGGAATCATTGTAATTTGAGTTGCATTTAGTTTGTGTTTTGTTCTCAGCCTCAGATAGTTAGAATTTAATTGGCATTTAGTACTTCAAAGACTTTGCATGGTTTAAGACAAAGCAGATTGCATGTTTCTATTCATAAATCATAAAATAACAAAAATATCGTTCTGGGTAGTAGCTCATTGGCTTTGTTAGACCTAGGCGCCCATATTCTCATATTTGCAGATTTTTTAGTGTTGTCTTTTATTTTATATAGCAGATCGCCCTTTTCCTTTGATCCGTACCTTTCAGCTTTGTATTGAAAACTGTGCAAATTAAATGAGAGGTTTTGGATCTGTTTCCAGTGTCTCATCTTAGGTGTCTCCTTTGTTAAAGTCTTTTGCATTCGATTTCATGTTATTCCGAAGTGTTTTGAGAGAGTTATGTTCACTTGAGTGTTTTGAAAGCTGCTGGTTATTCATACAGAAAAACAGACTTGTAACAAATCAGATTTAGAAGTTGATCTCTGAGAAGTTGTATTGTTGGCACTATCTTTCATGACAAGAGGTTCTTTGTGATGTAATGATGAACTCTCAATATTCTAAGCTTTTGGCAGGTGAATGATTCATATCTTTGTAAACTGGCAGTAGTACTGACAAGTGTTTTAATATTGCTTTGTCAATTCTTGTAATAATCTTTCCTACTTTCAATTTTAGAGTAAAATAGTGATAACTCCGCCCTATGGTCGCTACTGTCCATTCTGGATGAGCAAGCACATTCTGGGTGTCGAGAAGTTTACTCTTTCAGCATTATTTCGTTCTAGCATTGCTTTGTAATTCACTCCGTCATATGGTCGCCCCTCACTCCGCATTGGATTGGGTAGCACATACTTGACGTTGAGTTCTTTTCTGCAATTACAATAGAAGACCCTCTGACCAATGCTCACCGTCATCGGTGCCATCCTGGTTAGAGTTACAGTATAAGCAGTTTGTTTCAGATCCTTTGACCAATGCTCGCCATCATCGGCGCCATTCTGGTTAGGGTTGCTTTCTTGGACGTTTTGGTTTATCCATCTAACCTTAACGGGTGCACTGTTTGTAATGTTGTAATCTGATAATTTGTGAAAATCAAAAAAATTGGCTCGGAATATTTCACAACCTTAGAAGCCTTCCTCACATTGGAAACCCTCTTTTCTGGTTTATCGTTGGTCCTCCCTTGTGCATTTGCTGGGAGTCTCCCATTTGCTTCAAGTTCTTCCGCTTATTCAAATGTGACTTTGCTCGTTCAGCCACTCCCTCTTGCTCAGCTGCTCCTGCTCACTTGAATTTTATTCAGCCCAGGATACACAAACATGCACTATTAAACACAATTTTTGCAGATTCCATCGAGATAGAATGAGAACAAAACAAGATAGATTCATAATGTTTAGTAATGGAGGATTCAATGAACCGGTGTGCATTGAGGAGACTCTTCTCTATAGTGCATATCTAGGGACTTAACACTAAAAACCATTTTTCAACATTACAGATTATTCTTCAATCATCTTTGCCATTTTCTTCAGTGGCACCATCTCCACTTTCTTCAATAGTTTCTTTAGTTGGCGTAAGAAGCTTCCCCTTTAATTTTCTTTTTAGGAGATGTATTGTTCTGTTTTTATAACATAAGAGTGTATGATCTTGTTCTACATGGTAGTTACTAGTTGTACTTCTCTAGGAATTTCTGCTGGACACTGACTTTTTTTTGGGGGACTGGAGCTTCTAGCACATAGCTTTCCTCTTTTCAAATATATTAATTCTTCTTTTAGAGAACTTTTTGTCTTAGTCAGCATCTTAGCCTTAAGAAACAAATTAATTGGGGTATCAAATGTATGATTTCATATTTTTGATCAATGTAAACATTACATTTCCATACCTGGGGGCTGTACTTTATAGCAAGATCACTTTGTCATCTTTATCTCTCACCTTGGTTTTGCTTTTTATGACTATTAGTAGTCTCATTATAGGCTTAAAAGTGTTAATGTACTTCGTCACACTTTGTCTTCCTATTTCAAGGAAAAAATGTTACTGCTTCAAGCTCATTTTTACATTTGATTTATTTGATCTGTACAAGGTCTCTACTTGTTTCCATGTTTCTTTAGAGTTTTGTTGTCAGATGTATCTGATGGAAGCCAATGCTATTTAATCTTAGTTTAATTAACACCACTGCCTTCAAATGTTTGTCAATGATATTTAGTTGCAGCATCTCAATCTAACGACTTTCTATATATAATTCATAATTAGCATAAATATTGTACAGCTAACCCATCAACATAAATCTTAACTGTTAGAATTGGTTATGGCTGTGTTGGGTGAAAATTATGTAATCAGCTTTTCGATAGATTACACAGCTTGGACTTCAGCCACAGCTATGTGAGATGTGAATCTCTCCTCTCGGAAAGGGGAGGCGCCCTTCTTACTGCTAACATAAGCGATAGTAAATCAACAAGTAATTACAAAATGTACACGAAACTTACGGAGTGGGGGGGGGGGGTGTGTTACATTCATCCTTCTCTCTTTTTTCAGAGAAGATGTTTACAATGCTTCATCGTTGGAAGTTCACAATTCTTGATAACCTTAAACTAACAGCCTAGCAAGAATACTACCTCTATCTTGTCAAAGCAAAGCGTGAGATACCGTGGCAATTAACAATAAACGATAAAGTAAAAGCGGGAAAGCTATTTACAAGCGTCGTTCGCGAGTTTTTCAATGCAACAAGCTGGATCCGTGTAGATGTACCGCTGGTCACGCTAGACAATAACAAATAGCGAAATAGCTAATAAAGTCTTCTTAGACGAAAATTCTCAACAAGATGAACGACATAAGCAATAAAGTCTTGTAGATCATCCAAACAAAAGTATCAAATAGCAATTTAACGACATGTTAATAAAGTCTTCAGGATCCTTCCAAAGTATTCAAGAGTATGAATAATTACAGTTAACAAAGTCTTGTAGATCATTCAAACTTAACATGGAAGAGCATAATGATTACAAGCACAAAGTCTTGTAGATCATTCAACCAAATGATAAACAGAAATACAAATGCAATCTAAATAATAAATGTAACACAAAGTTTACATAAACTACTTAGAGTCCTTCAGATTCTTCAAGCTAATGACTACCAAATAAGATCAACTCACAAAAGTATCGAATCCAACGCAAAGTTTGGCTTGCAATCCTTTTCTTTATTAATCGAATCTCATTCACAAAGCATGAACGCAAAGTTTCACAAATTTGCTTCAAAAAGGGCAGCACTTCGTTGCAAAACACTAAGGATAAATTTACAATGAAAATCCCTCACATTATTTAGAAAGAGGGATGAGCAAAATTAGGAAAGAGATTGAGAAAATCAGGGAAAGTTAGGTGAGCGATTTTAGGAGATCTCACCTAACTTTGACCAAAGTCAAAGTGTAATTTGTTTTCAAATATTACATCTTTTGGACTTGGTGTAATTACACTTACAAAAAGACATTCTAAAATGTCGAGAAATATTTACAAGATGCATAATGGGATGCACCGAAATGTCTAACACCTGAGAATAGGGGTCGTTTCACGCTTTGCATTTGGGCTTAAGTCTTCGTAATTTCCTCCTAGTCTCCTCGCGACGAACTTTCTCTATCCGACCAACGGTGTAATCCACAATGGTGTGAATTGATCGATCTCGTGGCAGATGAGGAACTCTTGCACTGGCTAAGATGCACTTTCAAAGTTGTCCAATGTGAGTCTTTAGACGAAATGATGTTCAAAGGAAGCTTCCGTAGTCCGAATCACAATCAAATTCATGATGGCTTCCTTTGGAAGATTCGATATTTCGTGGTTTCCAGGGAAGATACGATTTTCCTCAAGAAGTTGACCAGGAAACTCTTTGATACCTTTTTCAAGAATGGCGCGATGCCCGTTGACATCTTCCTTTACTTGGTGAAGATCTTATGTGAGAGGTTCAACCACTTGAATTCTGTGTTTCAAGGATTCTCTTACCTCAACGAACTTTTCTTTGTCAGGAATTACCCCAACCTCCACCAATTTACTGAGCTTTACCTGTTTCATTTCCAACCATGACAACATCCATTTTTCCATGTCTCTGCACTCCTGGGAAAGTACACTTTTCTCTTTATCAAGCTCTGTGGTGAGCTTGGCTATCATGTAGTTTTTCTCAACCGCGCCTAATATAATCGAGATCCGTGGTTCAATGATTTTCTCTCAACAAAATCATATAACACCGCCTTTGGAGGCTTAACTTCTCGCCTTTCTTGACAAATGTGGTCTTCAATATTTACCACCTCTGCTGCATTACTTGGAGAACTGGAAGTCTTTACAACGCTGGCATATAATGCTCGCTCCTGCTTACAGGCTATTAATATGTTAATGAGCTTGTTCTACTTTTATCCAAAATTCTCCGCCCAAGATATCCAAAGTGACTTCATGACGGCTTTGCACTTTCATTGGTAACCTTGGGCTGCCGGACCCTTTTTGTTACCGTAGTCCTCCATATTGACATCAATCTTCTTCATTTTGGTGTATGCCACTCTCAAAGATACTTGTGGCCGTGACTTATCAACGCTCAAATTTCTTTGAGTATACCTTTTGCCTTTTTTCTTCCCTTTGGCTTGAAGAACCATCTCTTCGAGGTCGAGGTCTCTCGAGAAATCATTTGCTTTTTACGCTTCGACACTTGAGATATTAGCCAAGGAGGAAGAAAAGAAGTGTGAACTTCTGGATTTACTGTCAATTCAGTCGCCATTGCTACTTCTGAAGTTATTGTCACATCTGAACTTATCATAGGTATCGTGACAATTGGAGAAGTGTCTGTCATCATTGCTCCTGTAGTTGACACATTGAGCTGATCATGCATTGATTCATTCATGAAACGATTGAATTCGTTTTCAGAAGTGATCATGCGTTGGTGAAGACAAGCTAGGAATGGACGATGGAGGGCTTGACAGTATATCAACCGTATGGATGCTTGTTACTGAAGGAGCATCAAGCTGGGTTGATGCTGCAGGGATAGGAGATATCTCGGCTGCAGGAATGCATGTGGTAGGAATAGGTGACGAGGGAACAGGAGGTGGAGGAGTTCTTGAATCTGGAGGGGTATGAGGAACATTTGAAGTCACGGGCGATGATGTTCTGTGAATTTCCTCAACTATATTCTTAGGAGGAGAAATAGTTCTTTCTTGATCATGCCCGGGTTCCTGTTGATCACCCTCCTGTCTCTCCGATTCTGGTTCACCTTCAAAATCACCTTCAGATCCTTCTTCAGAATCTTCATCAGACTCTTGCCCGCTTTCAGAAACCTCTTCGGCATCGGAGTCTGCTTCTGCTAAATCTTCATCTTCAGCGGATTGGTCACTTGAAGTTTCTTCTTCATCGGAATCTATCTCCTCTAGAATAGGCTTTTTACCCTTAGAGCGAGAGGGATTAGATTCCGTGATTTCTGTCTCTCGGACAGCCTGGGTATCTTTCTTGCCAACAGTGAACTTGATCCTAGGACCTCTCGTAGTTAGCGGGAAGGGTCACCATTTATTCTTTGTCGCTGAGTTCTCCTTAGTTGCTTGGTGAGCTTCGCCTGATTCTCTCTTCGAAGTCCAGCTCGCCATTGCATAACCATGTTTATGTAACCACTGCGGTTGGCTAGGATTGGCCTCAACCCTTTCTCTCATGCCGTAACTTTCCTAGACCATTGTGACAGGTGTAACGGCCTTTTTAGCACAATGCCTTGTTTCATCATGGGGACAGCCGTTTCCATGATATCACCTGGGTCTTCAAAATCCTCTGGTAGGTCAGCAATACCAAGATCTCTGATTTGTTGAACAGTCAACCTGTAATAGTCCATTTTACGAATGGCTTCTTCATCCCTGCAATCTGCCCAGATGTCCTCAAAACGGTACCTGTGTTGGTGACCCTTTTGCAACTTTTTCCTGACATCTCGGTAGTCGAAATCAAACCTATAATTGTAGGTTTTGATGGTCATGATCTACATTTCCAGCATAGACAGCATTCTAGCTTTTGTGCGCTTTGATAGTATATCGGGCCGATGGTCATGGGAACTTGAATCCACGCTTTTGGTTGCTTCTTCGTTCCTTTTGTACTGACATCAACTGTCTGCATGTTTCCATGAGAACCCACTTATCCGAAGGATAACGTGGTAGCATGTAGGGACAACCAGTGTAGCAGCCTACTCTCAAGTAAGTAAACGTTGGGAATTGGAGAAAAATACATCCAACTTTACTTACCACCTTATAAGCCTCATCAAATACTCTTCTCCTTTCCAAGGCTGGATCAAAATTGAAGAGTAAAGGCGCAAAGAAAGCATCAGTGACCCGTCTGAAGTGATGAAAGCTTTCCTTTAGCTCCAATTGATAGAAATATCTGTACACAGGCACCATCATTCGATTCCCTTTTGTAGATAGACCTGGGAATTGTCTCATTACAGCCGCCGCGTACACCAGGTAAGAAGTCATGTAGAACTTCAATGTAGAAGGAGCATTGGATCAATTGCTCGCGGTATTTCATCAATCGATTTGTTTGCCCCAAATATGCACCTTCTTCTATCTTCTATGATCCCTATGTATTCATACATCCAATCGTGAAAAGTGGATGATTCTGGCAAGCCTTTCACCCTGCTTAGAAACGTGATCATATCCTTGACGTCATCTTTGAAGTCACTTCTCAGGAGTCCTTTCGGCCATCTGGAAACAGATGATCTAGGCTTCTTTAACCATTGAGTGTTTATCAACTGTTTAGCTTTATTGGGATCAGCATCAAAGATCTCCTGTGCCTTTGACATAGAAATATCAATATATTTCTCCACATGAGGGACCTTGAAGACAATATCAAAGAAATCAGGGTCGAGTCTCAGAATCTCGTGCTCGGAAGAATCGATCACACTCCTACTTTCTCTGATGTAATGAGACGCAACCTGAAGAACAAACTCAGTGTTGTGCGCAGCTGTAGGAAACATTGCCACCAAATGGAGGTTGCTATGTACGATCGCTCTCATTGAATCAGGAAGAGGCTTCGTCTCGGTTTGCTTTGTGAAGTCAACCAAGTCTTGATGACCAACCTCCGTGTCTTTTATCTCTTCGACTTTGGAGAGCACTACAGTCGGCGGATAGACACCTTGATATTTGTACTTCATCTTGCCTTTTGCTTTCGAAGAAGGAGGCTTAGTAGCCGTCATCAAAAAGAACTGGAACTTTGATCACTCTTGACTTGACGATCTTTGAAAATAGACTGCAATCCGTATAGCCAGAACAAACATTAACTGTTAGGAAACATGGGAAAGCGCGAAACGAGCAACGAGGATGGGAAAGCATGAAGCGGATGACGAGGCACGCAAAACGATGCACAAAGACGGAAAAACAAGGCTCCAGAGTGTACTGGTCGAAAATGAAGCTTATCTGGGAAGGATTAGAGAAAACTTGAAAAAAGTGTAAGGGCGCCAAAATTCAGCGCCCTTACATCTCAGGAAATTGTCTTTTGATGCAAGGGCGCTAAATTTTAGCGCCCTTACATCTTTCAGTGTTGGGAAATTTTTGACATGTTCAAAATGTCATAGCGCTAGAATTCAGCGCTTCAGCATTTTTTGGCAATTTTGAAAAGCAGATGTAGGGATGTATGGCGATGGCGCTCGTGCTTGGTAAATGCAATTGTTTGTAACATGAAAGCTTTGAAGACAATTTTGTTTGTCTTTGGATAGGGTTGCAACTCATTATCATTATTTACGCATTCAAAAGCTAAATTTTCTTTCTCACAGAAACCCTCTTTGATATTTCAAAGTTCGCATCAAAATGAAATGAAGAAAGCGACATGAATAATCACAAAAACGTTAGAAAGAAAGGCAAGATGGAACATGCGAAGGTAAAAACGCGAATGAAGAAGAAAAGAAAACAAAAAACGCGTAGGAGAGGATGGGGAGATGTTGAAAAGAGTGCGTAGAAAAACTCACGACACATACAAAAATGCATATACTCAAACTAGAACATATAAAAATGGAAGAAGAATAAAGACAACAAAAACGACTTACCAGAATGAAACGCGAAGATTGCTGAAGGAGAATGGCGAAATCCTCAAAAACGTGATTTGCAGTTTGAGAAACACTTCGCCCAACAAGAGGAGAGAAAAGAACATAAAATACAAACAATAA
>VDFB02256132.1:56845191-56944173 GCA_007258455.2 Sequoia sempervirens | reverse complement strand
TTGATGTTGTATTTTTTTCTACAATTCTTCAGTTACTATGTGGATGAAAAGTCTTTTTGTAGTCTATCTTAGGCATGTATTCAACCTATACTTTTTTAAAGTGGAAAAATAAGTTTATAAGATATTACATATTTTTTAAGGACACCTAAAGATCAACTAAACAAAAGCACCATGCTACTAAAATTCTCTTTTAAAAATATGAGTTTCAAGACTCTTTAGAAGCCTATTAGTAACTTTTATGTTTATTTAGAAATTCATGTATTCTTTTAGAAACTTGATGTATATATTTTTTGTATTAAAGATATAGAATAAACATTTATACACTATCTTTTGATGCATTATGCATCATATTCCAAAATTGATTATAATGATTAGCCTAGTATTTCTGATTGACAACCTACTATAACTATTGATCTATAAGCCTTTCCACTGCTGGTTACAAAATTATGTTAAAAAAACTTCAACAAAACACATACTTGATATTTCAAATTCTTGTGGTATACTACTAGTGGTTAAAAATAGATATACAAACTAAGGCTTGTCATTCATGTATGTTTCCCACTCTGCCCCATCCAATTGAGGGATCAATTCCTGAGAGGTCTTCTTTAACATGGAAGTTTGTGCTATTTTTTTCTTTTTTTTAAGTTTTCTTTCTCCTTACTGTAATTCTTGACCAGCTCTTCCATTCCTTTAAGAAGGGGAATTATTTTCTCCTTATTAAGGTCCCAAATGTGCCCAAATTTGATTTCCTTGGTGTTTATCTAAACCCCGCCATCCTTTAACAACCTTAGGAATTTGTGCCTAGAGATCTCCATTGTTAAGGTAACCTACACAACAACATTGTGAAAGATGAGTTTTTTATAAAACTCAGTAAGCGATCTCTTGACATCCTACAATTTTTCCTCATTCCTTTTGATCCAAATTTTCCACAAATTTCAATTGTAAGTATTAGCCAAAATAAATTGCATTCTTTATCTAGACTCTCTATATTGCCAAGTAAAATTTTAATCCATTTTATATAACCTTTCCAGCCTCTGAGATTATAAAAAAATAAACTCTAAATCTCTTTTGCATAAAGAAATTCAAAGAAAATATTCTTAACAATTTCAGGTTGCCTACAAGAGCTGCACAAGTCAATATTAGAATGATTAATCTTATAAGATAATTTTTGAAGAATTAATAACCATTTGAAGAAAGCCTTTTTTTGCTCAATGTACTTAGACCAATTTTTTGATAAAAAACACTCTGCCACTTTCTATTAGAGAGAGATTCCACTTCTGGTTGAGATAATCAAACACATCATTATTGTTTCTTAAGGGATTATAAATAATTTTTGAGTTCTTAGTATGAAAAATGGTACCATCTTTCCATTTAAAAAGTTTATAATAGTCTTTTTCTTTATTGCACACCTTGGGTAACTAAAGCACCCACAAGCCCCTCTAATCATGGAGTATGTTCTCCAATTAGAGGGGGGATGCTATATTCACTACTGAGGCATGCCCAAGACTTGATTTGACCATCAAATAAAATATCCTTAAAGCAATTTATACCTTTGGTTGCCCAACTTTTTGATAATCATCCATGTATAAGTGAAAGGGCCTTATCCTTATGCTTCAGGTTCCACCATATGGACCTATTTTCAAGAAGGTTTTGATTGCTATCAAATATATTCATGTTGCTAAATTTTCTAGAGATAGATTCCCAAGCCTTCCTATGCTCTTGAAGAATGCAAATCCTGTAGGGACTATTAGAAATGTGCCAACTAATAGGTCACTAAGTGGGAGTGCCTTCCATTATTTTGCTTGTTTTGGCACAACTAACTAAATTTAATTCCTTATAAGCACTTTCCAGGGTTCTTTTGCTTCCAAATATTTCAAAAAAAAAAATATCCAAGACCATCCCATGAAGTTTGAGGTCCTTTAGTCTCAAACCCCTACTATCTTTCTCCACACAAGAACACTACCACTTAACTAAGTGATGCTTTTTATTACCTCTACCATTTGACCTTGAAAGGAAGCTTATGAAATTTTTATGAATTTCATTTCCCTGGTAGCCACTGATTAGCCACACAAAGGAATAATATAAAAGGTATGATGCACAGATCTTTTGGCATACTTGCATCCTTCCTGCCAGTGAGAGCCGATATTACTTATCCCAATTATCAAGTTTATTTTCTATTTTTCCTTTAATACATTGCCGCATGTCCTTAAGGAATGGGCTCATAGCAAATGGGATTCCAAGGTACCTTTTTTGGAGGGACCTCCCTATTGAAATTTGAATTTTCCTAACCAACTTGGTGAGGCTTCCTACCATCTCAACATAATGGACTTAGCATTTGATAGTTTAGCCCCTAAATCTTTATAGAATATGTTCAATTTTCAAATTAGGGCCTCCATAATTTCTTCCTCAAGTCCCAAGAAGAGAGCTATATCATCTACAAACTATAGATTTAAAAGGTCATCCTTGTTGGGGGCATGCCTCTAATTTTTGGAGAAGATAAACTATCCCTTAGGAGGTAATAGATTATGTCAGAGGCAATTAAAAATAGAGCAGGAACAAGGGGGCAACCCTATTTGATTGACCTTTCATGGATGAACTCATTAATTAGTGAGCCATTTACTTCTATCTGTGCCAAAAAATCCTTCATGGGATTTTTTACAAGTTGGCAGAACTTGCTAGGGAACCCAAAGGAATTTAATACCAAGAGCACAAAGTCTTATTCAACCCTATCATAAGATTTTTCAAAGCCTGGGAGAAACATTGCCACCTTTTGATTGGAGAGTTTACCCCAATTCATAGCCTCCCAACTGGTTATCAAGTTTTATAGGATGTATCTACCCTTAATCAAGCCATTTTGGGTATTGCTTATGATTTCGAGTATGATTTTCATGAATCTATTAGCTAGTGCTTTCACCAAAATCTTGTAGGAGACATTTAGTGGTGTAATCAATCTCTAAATTTTTGGAAGAGTTTTGTTCCCTTCTTTTTGTTATAACTTTATTATCCCTTTATTGATGTTTTTTCCTCAAAGACCCAACTAGAGAAACTTATTTATACAATTAGAGAAGATAATCATTGATCCATTCCACATTTTTTCTATAAAAATCCACTGGTAAGTTATCCACTCTTGGGGACTTATCATTGTTTAACGATTGGATGGAAATTCTAATTTCCTCTCTGGTGATTTCCTTCTCTAGATCAATGGTCTACTCATATGTTATCTTCTTTGGGATGGCTTGATTACATAATTATCTTTCCTTGAGGGTGTCCCTGTTGTTACCTTCTAAAGAGAATATGTTCCTATAGAACTTAAGGAAGGAATCTTTAATCTAATTTTAATCCATTATGGCATTGCCATCCTCCCAAATATTTTCAATACTTTCTTTTGCCTCCTTACTTTTTAGTAGATTGGAGAAGAATTCGGTTCCTCTATCCTCATTCTTTAGCAAGTTTAATATTTCTCTCACCCTTATCCCTTTGATTATTTCGGTTTAGATTATTCTTATTGACTCCTTGATAAGATTATCCTCTCTTGATACCACTAAATTAGATGGATCATTTTGGAGTTTGGATTTAATGGTTAGCAAATTCTTGTGTAGCTATAATTCTTTTTTCCTACTATCCATGGCTCTTTTCTTTCCCACAGTTTATAGATAGTCCTCCAACCATTCACATTTTTCTCTCATCTTTCAATCATAGTCTTATCCTTATGAATCCAACGAATGATCTCCATAAGAGTGAAGATTGCATCATTGCAATCATCATCTCTTAGCAGGTCGGTGTTAAGTTTGAACATGTCTTCCCTTTTGTGTTCCTATTGGCCCCTTTATTTAAGAGGATTTTTATTAATATGGGGTGGTGATCAGAAAGAGTGTAGGGGTACATTTTAATAAATTTCCCCTCTTCATCTTTGTCAAAGCTAAAATAGTCTTTGTTTATATAGAATCTATCCAATATGTAGTAAATTCTATAGATGCCTCTTTGGAAGTTGCACCAGGTATACCAAATGCCTTTGCTCTCTTTTTCATTGCCAAATAATGGGTCTAAGAGATTGAGTTTACTTTTCATCATTGTCCAGAAGTGTAGACATGGAAAATGTACTAATTAACACCGCACATCCAATCCTGACTGCTAACACCGTTTCATCCTAAATCATCCCTCGGTCTAACCATTTAATCAAATTCCCTTGTTTGATTAAATTAATCAATTTTCCTCCCTTAATTAATTAAATCATTTATTTAATTAAGTCATTCTATTCCATTGATTAAATCAATCAACTTGATCTAATTATCTCTATTTAATTAAATAATTTATTTTATTTGATTAAATCTCTAAAGCCATCCTATTGAATTAAATAAATTAACATTTGTTTGATTTAATCTAACTTTCACCATCTTTAGTTAAATAAATCAAAAATATTTATTTATCTCTAAATCATATGCTTCTCATATTTGATTTAAATCAATCCATAAATCTAAATCAATATGTCACATCATTTTGATCTCTCATTAAATTAATTAACCTTGATTAATTTAATCTCTTCTCATGTCCCATCCTCTAGCTTTTCAACTTGCACATGAATAGAGATTTAATTGATTTATTAAATCTCTATTTTCTCTCAAAAGGCATAAAAAAAGAATATTCCTCAAATTTGAATTCAAAATCCAAGTGGACTTTTTCCTACCAACAAGGCATTTACTCCACCTAAAAAGTCCTTTTGCCTTGAGCCAAGTGGCATTCAATGCATTTTCTTTCCCTCTTACATGTCATTTCAACAATTTCAAATATATGCATTTATTGGCACATTCACCAAAACTTGCACATCCTTCATCCATTCACATGTTAACAAGTGGCATCTTGCCATTTGTTGATTCTTAGTCCCACATTGCTCCATTTTGGACATCTCTTCAACTTGATATTCTATAAATAAGAGGCTTTATTCCTCATTTGATCATCCACAATTTGAGCAAAGTTATTATACTCAAATCTATAGCAATCTATCATCAAATTCATCCAGCATAGTTAGGCTTTTTGCAGATTTTCAATATGGAGCTGCATTGAAGTCATCACCATAAGCATGCATCTTTCATCAATCATCTTCATCACATCATTGGAGTTGGGAAAGGGCCAATTTTCACATCAAATTGGCACCAATTCCCTCAAGAGATTAAGAGTTTGCTTTGTATTAGAATAGGATTTGATATCTTTGTTTTAAGTTTGTTGTGTTCTTCATCTCATTCCTTTTCTTTTGCATTCAAATGGATTTCTTGAGGAATCATGGTTCTAACCTTGCATTTGATCTAATCTATTGATTGTTTGTTGTGTTTTTGTAGGTTGGGAATCTTGGTTCACATTTTGGCGCTAGAAGGAGGGCCCTCTTGAAAATCTAATCATGTTTTTGCACTAAATTTTGTGTTTCCTATGCTGTTTTTACGTCTACAGAAAACTCCACCATTGGAAGCTCAACGTCACTATTTAGCACCGCTGAGAACTCGGCATCACTATATTGAACCACTGCAAATTTCAAACTGTGATGCTCCATACTTCCCACCCAGAATTCAAATTTTCAAACAACACCACTAAATCTTTCTGGCTCATTGGAATCTTTTCAAAATCCAAACTGTAACATTGACCAGAATAGCGACGCCTTCATGCTCACTGGTTTGGCTACAAAGCGACATTGATTGGTAAGCGATGCTATACAACATTGCTAGTAATTTCAAATTGCGTCACCTTCATGGATTGCATTGCTGGAGGGAATTAGAAAGTGAAAATTAATTTATAACACGTGCTTTTTATCAAATTTTGGTTATTTGGTCTGTTTGCTGCTTTCTTGACCTCTTTTTTTGTAGAACCTAACTGATTTTCTTGTAGGTTGGATTGATCAAAGGTGAAGAGGAAAAGAAGCATGATGACCTCATTTCATGATACCAAGTGTTTTTAAACACTCTAGTGTTTGTTCAACACTCTTAGAGGATTCACTATTCCTCTTAAGGAAAAATTTGTTATCTTTCATGCTTAGGACTTACTAGTTTCATTTTGGGCTCTAAAAAGAACTCTTTAAATTCTTGTTACAAAAGCAGCTTAAAATGAGCTTTAGGACACAAACTCACTAGATTTTGTTTGGGGCTAATAATTGAACAAGGAAAATTCTCACACTTCATTTGGTGCTATAAAAAGGAGTCATTATTGCTTTGTTGGATTAAAAAGAACATGTGCTATTTTTTTTTATGATTGCTTACTCAAACTAACACCATTGAAAAGACGTATGCACTTCTCTGTGCCTCATGGAGATCTTGAGAATCAAAAGGATTTTTGGTGGTCTTAGGTTGGGATAAAGTGATTGCCTCCACACTTCATTTTGGGAACTAAAGTTGAACAAAACATCTTGCGAGTGTGAGCCAAACCTATCGTGTGTATTCTCTCTTTGTTTCTCAACAAATATCGATCGAGTTAAGGGTATGTTTGCTTGCTATTGTTTATCTTAGAGGGCCTACTTTTGGGAAAAAGTACTCACTCAAGGGAACGACTCAATCGGTAACACTCTAAAGCCAAGAGTATTTCCAGCCAGGATATAAAAGTGGGTACTGGAACAAAGGCTAGTATCACGCGTTTGGATTTGACGAGAAGGGAAGCAATGGTCTCTCGCCACGTTAGGTCAACTCCTACGAACAAAAAGTCTAAATTAAAACCCTTGTTATAGAAATGCCAAAATCCCTATCTATTTGTTGGTGCAAGAACGGTCATTCTGAAGCCGTCCCACACTTTTACAGTTTTTAGTAGAAATGGAAATTATGCCATGGGAGTTTCATGGGTATTGATGCTTGGCTGCCCCGAGAAGTGAGTGTCGTGGAGGTGAGCTAGTGGGGTCAAGCATCTAACCATTCGCTAAAAATAAGCGTAGCTAGACTTGTCCAAGTGGGGACTCAACAAATATAGTCTTTCATATCCATAGGATTGTGCTTGTTCTTGGTTACAAAAACACTTTGCTTGTTCGAAAACATTTGGAAAAAAACATTTAACATTGTCATTGAAACTTCAAACCCTTTAGGAAGCAAATGCAATTGACCAAATTCATGTGTTATTGCTTGCCCTTGGGATTTTATCCTTAGAGGTTTCTAAACACTTGGATTATATCTCAATTTGCTTACTAAAGTTAACAATAGGTAACCCTTGCCTCAATTTCATCAAAGTTCCACATAACATACTTTGTGGAATGAGAAGAAGTTAAGACATTGGACATCTAGTTTGAAAACTAAATAGTGTGTTTGTGGTAAAACAAAATCACTAAGCAAAGATAACAAAATTGGCTCTCACACATGTGTTAGTTCCTCATGATTTCCAAGAAAGTCAAAATCCCAAAGCAAAAGTCCTTGAGAAAAAGTTCAAAATTTAGGAATCACACTTGAAAGGTCATCAAGAAATACACTAGGAAGTGCAATCAAAAGCAACATATCAAAATGAGCAAAAAATTCACAAGGTTCTATAGACTCATTCCTTTGAACAATCCATAAATGTATGCTTAGTTTGAACCACTTCTTGGTTAAGAGGTCCTTAGAAGTATTGTATGTTCTTCAATACCGAGGTATAGTAAAACAAGTGTCTTTTTAGGTACATCCTAGGATCAAAATCAAACCTTTTCATCCATCCTTGAACATCAAACTAAAACCACCTCACCATCATCTTTTGAAAAATATTGAAATTATCCACCATGCTAGGCTTTTTGGAAAAAAATCAAAATCATCAAATCCTTGAAGCAAAATCCTTGAAATCTTTGAATCAAAACAACGAATCATCTTTGTCTAGGTATATGTAGATGCATCCTTCTTCATATGCTTGGTTAAATTATCATCTTGTTTGAATAGGTGTGGGTAGATGCATCCTTCTCCCTACACATATTCAATTTATCATCCTTTGAGAAAATCTACCCCCTAGATAATCATCCAACATCTTAGGGTCCATTTTTTCATAAATCCAAAAAATAGAGCAAACCCAAAATCAAATCAAGGTAAATTCAAAATTCAAAAACAAATCCAAAAGGTCCTAAAAATTCTAACATCCCCTCAATATTTCTCAAAAGTTCAAACATACACATCATCCATCTTTTACGTCATCCTCATAATATCACCTTTGATCCTTAAAAACATCCTAAATTTTCTCTTTTTGTGCCTAAGATTAGATCAATCCAAAGAATTAGAGATTCATCTCCCATATTCTTGAAAATTGATCCCTATTTTATGGTGCAATCTAGATCTCAACACAAGAGGAACATAGAAGCCAACAAAGAAACATCCACTACAAGTGACCTAAGTCAAACAAATTCCAAAACAAATCTCGTTGAATCAAGTAATCCTCTAATCAACTTTCCTTCATCATCACAAAACCCTCAAGAGGAAGGCCAAGTAGAGGATCATACCAATAATCCCTTTGGAATGTCACATGAGGAAATCACCGAAATGATTCAAAATCTAGAGAACCATAAGATTATCAATATCATGATGAGACTCAACCCTTCACTATACATGCTCGAATTAGCAAAGCAAGGGGCTAAACTCCCTTCTGATTTCGATGTGAGCTCTATAGTGGAACCATCCTTAGAGGTCATCCCTCCAATTTCATCCACACTCCCCATCTCATCCACACCCCCATTCCAAAGTATCACTCAAAACATCTCGCAAATCACATCATCCATTGCTCCAACTCAACCCAGTGTTAACAAGGGAAGTGCATTTCTCAATGCCTTACAAAAACACCCCCTTGTCAATAATCAAGACTTGGATGCAAATACCATCTTGAGGAAAACTGTACCCCAAAATCCATTACATACATATGTCCCTCTCACTTTTCATGATCCCAATGATCCATCATCATCATCCTTTGGCGCAACACCCCAAACTTGTCTCCCCACAACCTCACAAAGAGAGGGTGACATGTTCAGACTAGGGGACATTTTCAACACTACACCATTTCCTCAAGAGATCACATCCATCATGTTTTCACCACTTCCACCATTTCCATCATCATCCACACCACTTGGCTTAGGGCTTCCCCCTCTACCAAGTATCAATCAAAATCAAACCAACATCTTGAACATCAATCAAAGCATCACACCAAACTCTCAAAACTTGTCATCGACATCGTAACAACAAATGGAAACTACCATGATAACAAAAACCACCACCATCACATCATCAACCACCCTCCTAACATCTCAAAACATGGTCTTCAAGGCACCAAGCATATCCATCGCATCATCCACCACTCAAAACCCAATCATCAACACGACGGTGCCTCTTATCACCACAACAAGCACCATTCTAAATCCACCACCACCACCACCACCAAAAAGCTCCAATACATCAAGCCAATATAGTATTGTGTTGCAAGCCGCTCAGCAAGCTGCCTATCAAAAGGAACTCTTGCAAGTACAAAAACAACAAGCCACACAACTAGCTACTCAGCAAGCCGCTCAAGCTGCATTACAAACACAACAGGCTGCTCAAGCCAAAATCTTATTGCAACAACAACAACAACAAGCTACACAAGCTCAAGCTACACAAGCACAAGCTCAAGCCACACAAGCATGCTTAGGCTCAAACTCAAGCACACACTCAAGCTCATAAAAATGTGCAAATACCACCAATCAACACATCAACCAATCCACCCATCCCATCAACAAATGAACCACCTCAAAACACTTTCATCCCACCCCCTGATCCACAAAATGATGTGGCAACACAAATCAAATTAATCTCACAACAAGTGCTCAATCTTCAATCAGGGAAAACCACGAAAACATCCAACAACTCGTTTCCTTATCCGTTTGACAAGAGCCTTGTGATGAAACCATTTCTAAAGGGATTTGAGATCCCCAAATTCGATAAATACCATGGGATGGGAAACCCTAAAGATCACATTAGGGAATTCCAAGTTCATTGCATGGAAGTCGCGTATGACGATACTTATCTGATGTGACTATTTCCTAGGAGTCTGGCTAGCCACACCATGGAATGGTTTTATCACCTACCTACAGGTATCAGGACATTCCAAGAAATCATAGATGCATTCATCAAAAACTATGCATGCAATATCGCTATGGATGTCATTCTAGAAGAACTTTCAGCTTTGAAACAAGGGAAGAATGAATCATTTGCTTCATTCCTACAACGATGGCAATCCAAGGCCAATTAGAGCAAATGGGTCATGCTCGAGGAACAAGTGTGCACTATTATATCCAACCTTGATGACCTCTTGGAATTCCATCTCAAAGTCCATGGGAGCACCATGTACGACTAGTTGATTTCCAAGGTGCTCAGCATCGAACGAGCCCTTATGACACAACCTGGAGGATCAAATTCATATCCTAAACAATAGAACAATCCCCCATCTACAAGCTATAATGATAAACCTCGCACATGGGAAAGAAACAAAAATGTTACCAATGATGGTGTTGTCGATGCCAAAGTTGTCATCAATGCCCCTCGACAAAACACACCTGCACCGCAACAACAAATCCAAAACCATCATCAAAACAACCATCCAGCAAACACAACACAACAGCCAATAAATCAAGCGATCAATAATGTCGATGATCAAAGGGGACCACCCCAGCGAAACAAGAACTTCACCAAGCAGAAGTACACCGCCCTTGGGGAACCACTCGAAGTCATCATGAAGAAACTGATAAACGAAAACCTCATCAAGGATCCCACCTATGAGAACTACTAAGAACCAGATGTGAAACCTCCTTGGTACAATGAAAATTAGCTCTATGACTTCCACAAAATAAAAGGGCACACCACTGACAATTGCATGAGGTTAAAGAACCTAGTTCAAGACCTCATTGATCAAAGAATTATAAATGTGGAACAACCAATAGGAAATCAAAATCTCAAAATATACACGAATTCGATGCCTAACCATAATAGTAAAGGGAATAATAATATTGATAAGGGGAAAGGTACCTTCAAGAACGTGAATCATGTGTATGATCATGTTGTTGCATCCCTGGATGACTACTGCGCTACCATCACCATCAAAGGATCCCATGCTGATTGTGGAGTCGCCACAAGAGGCAGAAAAGTTACCATCACAGGGTCATCTCAGCCAAATAGAGCACCCGCACCTAACCCCAGATCTGTTCCCAATGGTTACAATGTCCTTGATCAGCTAAAAAGAACCCTGACACAAATCTCCATCATGGAGCTATTAAAAATCTCATCCACCCACAAGAAAATCCTTGAGGAAGCATTTGCTTCATCCACTATCCCCGCAGATCTTGATGTAGAAGAATTCCAAGCTATGGTCGGAAACATCATCACCCTGAATCTCCTTACATTCTCTGACCAATATTTTCCCACTCAACCATCTCATAACCGTGCACTCCATTTAGATGTCCTAGTGCAGAAAAATAAAGTCAAGCGAGTCTTGGTGGATGGAGGTGCAAGCTTGAATATTTGTTCCCTCAAGCTCATTAAGAACCTAAAAATCTTAGAGGATTTCATCAACAAAGGCAAAGGTATTACAATTAGAGCATATGATGATCAAGAAAGAGTGTCCCAAGGCACAATCCAAATCCCTATTCAAGTAGGGCTAGCTATCATGGAAACAACCTGTCAGGTCCTGGACCTCGACTTGCCTTATAAAATTTTCCTCGGACGTTCATGGATCCATGCAATGCAAGAAATAGCATCAACCTTCCATCAATGTGTCAAATTCACATATGAAGGACAAGAGGTCACCATCCATGGATATCCTGAACCATTCTCCTACTGCAAGAACCTTGAGGAAAAATACTACAAAATACTTCAAGTACCTAAAAATGATGGAGGCCCATCAACACTGTACATTGATCCAACCACTCTCGCCTCCACTTTTGTGATAGAGACACCCGACATTCCCACCATCCCCGCCATCCCCACCATCTCTAATATCAAAGTCATCATCTAGGACAATGGTTGTGGAAACTATACAATTCCTAAAAATTCCTTTGTGGTAGGAGAGTTACCACAATCTCCTAGATCACGAGGACATCCGCAATCAAATCAAGCCTCCACTTCCCAAACATCCCCTGAATATCCCAACTTCAAGAAGTTGGGGGGATCTCAGCCGAGAAGTCATAGAAGAGGACCCATCTCATCTCCTATACCAAGATAATAGACTAGCAACTAATCTACCAATGGATGACAGAAGCAAAGGTTTGCAAATGATGCTCGCAATGGGCTATGACAAAAACCAGAAACTGGGGAAAAACTACAATGGGCTTATAATACCCCTCATTCTTGAGTACCTCTATGAGTATAACCATACGTGGACGAGGGAGAGTGGGAGAGGGAAAGGGAGGGAGAGAGATGGAGAGGAGGGGGAGTGGGATTCAGAGTGAGAGAGATTTGGAAGGGAAGGAGGAGTGGAGGGAGAGGAGGGAGGAGAGGAGAGGAGGGAGAGAGAGATAGGAGAGGGAGGGTGGATGGATGGAGGGAAAAGAGATGAAGATGAAGAGAGAGAGGGGAGGGAGTGGATGAAGGATGGAGGGAGATGGATGGAGGGGCGGATGGAGATAAGAGGAGCAGATGTATTATATGCAGATGAGAGACGGCGGAGACGGAGAGCAAAGGTGACGATGAGGACTGGGGATGTGATGGAACCAGAGTGGAGAGGAGGAGGATGAGGATGGTTGAGGACATGACATGATTAGGAGTGGAGAGGAGGAGTGAATGGAGAGATCAGGATAGGAGAGGAGGGTGAGGAGATCCAAGACGGAGAGGTGGTGAGGAGTGGATGAGGAGATGAGAGGGAGAGGAGAGGAGAAAGGAGAGGTAGAGGAGGGACAAGGAGAGGGATAGATAGGGACAAGGAGTGGAGATAGGAAGGGGAGGAAAGGAGAGGGGAGAAAGGAGGGAGGGAGGGAGCAGGCGGATCAAGCTGGGAGATGGGATGGGGAGAGAGGGGGAGAGGGAGAGGGAGAGGGAGAGGGAGAGGGAGAGGGAGAGGGAGAGGGAGAGGGAGAGGGGGAGAGGGAGAGGAAGTTGGTGTGGGAGTGGGAGTGGGAGAGAGGGAGAGGGAGAGAGAGAGGGAGAGAGAAAGAGAGGGAAAGAGAGGGAGTGTGCAAGAGAGAGCCATGTTGGTGTTTTTAATAAACCAAATGGATCTCATAAATAACCTATGGAATTGCCATCTTCCAATAGCCAACAAATGAGTGAAAACGATAATTCTTTCCTCCTACACATTGGGCTCTTTCAAAATTCAGGAGGGTGATCCCACATAATGTATTTAAGATCCTCTATTCTAATTAACCTTATACATTGTAAATAACATATTAGCTCAACACAAAACTACTTGAAAATTTAATGAATGCAAAGACTCGACAAATATTTTACACACTAGTTGTTTTACAAGCAGTGAAGCACGGTAGATTTCACTTGACATACATTTCAACAAGACTTTAAAGATTTAACAATTTTAATGTATTGTTTGTGAAAGACCTTGCAAATGTAATGTAAATACAAATCACAGACCAGTGTCTTAACCTAGGGCAGGGAGTCCACATAGATACAAGTCATAATGGATAACAAAATTTTAAAGTTGAGCATTACAAAGCTAATATAACACTGCATTACAACACCATACTCAAACATCCAAAACTAGAACTCATTACTATATCCCCATATACAAATCATACAAACGTATGGTTCTATCAAAGTACTCTAACTAATTCCTTGAATTAGGAAAAAGACAAAACCACACATTCATTGAAACACAATGAAGATTTTTGAAACAATCCTTGATCAATTTCATTAATAATTCTTATAACAAGTACATAGGGAGAGAATTGGCTCAAGATAAATTCCAATCTTATATTTAAAATAATAGCACTATCATACAAAATTAAGCTTACATAAAATGACTCAAAATCCTAGATACAAACTAAAAACTCTATTATCTATATTTCTTCTTATAAAATTTTCCGTGAGATCAATCAACAACTTGTCAATAGCCCTGAATTTCCTTTTATAAAAACAAGGGAGCAAAACAAGCTTCAAGTCAATTGACACTTGTCACATTTACATTTGACAAATACAATTCATCCCCAAAAGACCGTTATATTTGGAAAAATTGGGGGAATATAATAGGTGAGACAAAAGTTATTTTCATTTGTCAATGTAGATATTCCCACCTTCTAGAAGGCTCTTTAGCCGATGAAGGCACTCCTTCCATGAGTAAAAATACTTTACCCATGTGCTCCTAAAAATGTAGGAGGAAAAGCATGAAAACAAGAAGAAAGCAAAGAGAAAAGTACTTCCACATCATCACCCATGTGTCATCAACTTTGAATCGAGAAGGAAACAATATTTAAACATTGTTTTAACATAGGCTTAATTTGTAAAATTTTCAAGCCATGTATTATTTTCCTCCTTAGTAGGTCAGTTCACATACAACAACTTCTGCACCTTGGAATCATGTAGGTTGTACCTTGCATCCATCATCACTTTGGCCTGCTTAACAAATGTATCCATATTTACTTCAATTCTGAACATATCATCAATTGCAATATTTAATGCAACAGAGTCAGGTTTCCCAAAAACATAAATAATTTGAGGGAAAACCTTTAGGAGATCTCAAAACTCTTCCTTCCATATATTGAAGTCCTTTATCACCCCTTCTCTATTCAGAATCTTCAGTACCCCATACCCTTCCAAGTCTCTAAATTTTTTTATTTTATTTTATAGCTGCACATGCAATTTCCATGGAAGGCTAATATTGAATTGCCTTTATTAGTTCAGGGACATGTGTGGGTCCCTCAGGATCATCTTTCATGTTGGACACCATTTCTTTGAGAGCACCAACTCTTGCACTGCATTTGCTCCAAACATTCTGGAAAGCTTCTTGCACCTAAGTGTACCTTTGTTGAGCTTCATGGATACTCTTATACACACTCCAAATGTTGCCTGTCTTATGTGATACCTGAGAAAGTCTATGCTACAAGACATCCTCAATGATTTCCTTAGACACTATTGAAGTATCTAACCTAGCTTTCTTTACATTTTCTTTCTCCACTTCCAATTCCTCTTTCAATCCCTTAATTCTTAAAGACAATGTTTCCCTGTCCCGTGCTAACAACTTAGAGGGAGAAGTTGGAGAGATGAGCTTGCATGAGCTGCAAGTGGCTCTCGTTTTATTAAATTACTCCAATTTTTTTTGTATTTTTCAAGCAAATTATTATATCTCTCCTAGGAAATCTTAGTTGTATCCACACTCAACATGGCTGCATGCATTGACAAGTTAGCCACTTGTGTTGGTGTGATTTCAATTGCTCTTCTAACACTCACTTCTCCTGTGATTTCTCCAATGAACTTTGCAACTCTTGGTTTCCCTGTATTTGGTGCCATTGACCAAATTACTAAAGTATGCAAACTTGGGCTGAAACTAGAGCCAAAGACCTTATTGTCAAAGTGCTCCTTAGAAACAAAGGCCTCTATGTCATTTCTCACAGCATCTAAAGCAATCACCAAATTCAAATCCCACCCTGGCAGTATCATGATTCCACTATCTTTTACTAGTCTCCTTGCCTCTACTGGGGTAGTTGTAATTTATTTCATCAATTCTTCTTCTACCTTTTTCTTAACCTCTTCATGCAATGAAGGGTCTACCTCTAATGAATTCCTTTCATGCTTTGACCCTCACATCATCATCCTCATCTTCATTATATTCCCATGTCACAATTCTATCTTCAGGAACAAATGGGTCCATTGCATCACTAACCATAGGGGAAGGAAATCTTTGTTCAACCTCTTGTTCTATAGGAACATAATTAACTGATTGTTCCTCCATCTCATCTTCTCCTCCCTACTCTATCTCAGCATAATCAACTAAAGGATTTTGCACTGGTGCATCTGTTTGATCTATAGGTTGCATTTGTGTTCCATGAGTAGAGGATTGAGTCACCTGGCTCCTTACTTTGGCATCATGCTCATCCTTGGCTCTCCTAGCCTTATCCTTAGCCTCTTTGACTTTCTCAAAGAAAGTCCCATCCTTGAATGCACTTATCATCGCCATATCCCTTTTATATAAATCCTTGATTTCAGCATATGGGATGACATAAAAATGATTCTTCTTCACAATTTTCTCTTCAATTCTGCATATTTTCATCCATTCCTTCTTCCTTTCTTCCATAACATTTTCAAAAGGAAGATTTATAATATCTTCACTATACATAAATTCATGGTTGAATCTAGACCTCCCAATGGCCTTTCTTTCCCTATCAATGAATCCTTCAAGGTCATAGTTTCTTAACACATTCATTTTCATTCCATAATTGTTAACCATGATTCCAAATCTATCATAAACCTCCTTTGAAGTAACAATAAAATAAGAGAAAGAAAATTGTGCAGCAATTAGGGAACCCTTTTTGGCAGTCTTGAAGTGCTCCTTGTCCATGGCATCAAGCTACCACATTATTTCCATAAAGGCTAATTGATCATAAACATATACAGGTAAACAATGGGGGTGCACCTTAGCTCCATAAACTCTAATTAAAGTATAGTGGGGTACAAATACCAATCGCCCCAATTATGATTATAATTGGTGCCCTCCTTAAATTCCAAGGGTCTTAAAATCTCTTTAATGCTCTTAGAGATTCTGTACACAGGCCTCAAACCAAGTTGTTCTAAAACAACAAACTTAAAACCATTGCAAAACCTAGTGTAATTGGACTCCGAACAATCCTAATCCCAAATGTGTTTCCACATTTGTACAGGAAAGTCATTTTCCTTATTATCCTTCTCCCTCGGCTTCATGAATTTTTTGAAAACTTTCCTACCCATCCACAACATCATATGCATCAACAATGAAAAATGTATGAAGCCTAGTGGAGGCTTTCCATCCTTGAATCCCAATAATTCTTTATGCATCTCTTTAGCAATGTAGGCCACATAATCAAAACCTCTATTTTGATATTTGTTTTGGATATCCATTACCATCACCATTAAAGGGACATTCATTTTTACATCAAATCTCCTTCTGAGGATTGACATAAGCTGTAATTTGTATTCTTAAAATAGTCTTCAAATTCATTGCAATCAAAGGGTTCAAAATCCTTAGGACCAAACTAAACATCTCTTTTCCCTTGGTCCTTTCTCCTGTGCCTAGGTAGTGCATGTCTCCTGTAACCAATCTTATCCTTCTCATACTCTTGAAACAAAGTAGCAAAACTGATAGACACAGTTGTAGAAGGGTTTAATTTGAAAATCTCCACAATCTTACTTCTGGAGATTTCCAACATTCACTGCCCTTGTGTATTTTTTATTACCCTATCCTATGGGTCATAGAGTTTGGCTATCTCCATGATCAAGTCCTCCTCCACAAATACATTTGGAACCACAAGCTTCCCAACATCACAAGTCCATAGGTGGCATGTAGGATGAGGAGCAAATATCCGGTTGAAGGCATGCAAGAAAAGCTCCCATCCACTTCGTGGTAGAGCAACCTCTCCAATTCCTCCTGCTAAATCTTGCATGTGAGGTGAGAACACGCCCTCCACGGTTGGCCATTTTCCAACTGGCTTCACCTCAGGAAATGACTCTTAGAAATCCCATTCCATGAAGTGAGTGTAGTCTCTCTTGACCCCTTTTTTCTTTTCTGCTATCTCAGATAACCTCTTGCTTACATTTTGCAACCTTAATCCTTGTTTTCTTTTCTTTACCCTTTTCTTTTGATGGCTCTCTAACTTGAATCATTTTGAAAGACTCAAGAAAACTAGGGCTTATGATTTAAATTCAACTAGGGCTAAGCTAACTGGTTTGAAGAATTCTTGGACTACAATATGCAATGAAAACCCACTTTGAGTTTGCTAGACCAAAACCAAATCCTACAAATTCTTCTTTTTAGAACAAAGAACTCACAAACCTAGGTTTTACAAACACTTTTAGTAAAAACCCAATTCCTCTACTAGTTCCCCTTTTCTATAATTTTGTATAGAGAAAGTTTAAGACCACTTACCCAAGAGATGTCCAACAATCTATTCTTCAAAATCCTTCAAACTCTTCAAACTTTGTCCACATGAAGCTTCTGCTCTCTTCTTCATTCTCAATTTTTTGCAAAGGTAATGAAAAATTGCATAATTCATCTCTTTTATGGCTTTAAAGTCGAGCAGATTCACCATTAATGGTGAGGGACAACTCACACGAGTGAAATGAGGTGCTCTGATAGTTAGCCATTCAATTTTAAATTTCAATCATTGATCAATTTGTTTTGAAACATGATCAATCACTCTCCATGTCTATCGTTAATCTCCTTTTTCTTTTTCTATTTTTTCATGAATCAACGATGTGAGTAATTTGAATGATGTCCTGAGGTGCTTCCACATACATGCTTTCAAGTTTTCTACCACCTTATTTGCAAAGCCATCACATATCCCTTTTATTATACTCCTTCCTTTTCCTTCTTTGTATTAAATCATCGCTCATCGTTGTTTTTCCATTCTCTCTTAGAAACATATTTGTGATGCATTGAGACTGAGCGATGAGGGGAGCACTCAACATACCTGAAGCATAAAATCAAACTTAGGATAATGGACAAATATTTAATGTGCCAATCATAGAAAAACATTAGACCACATACCAAAAACATATCAATGCAGAAATAGACTAAAAAGGGACTAAGGTTTTAAAAGAGATGTCGATAAACCATAAACCTCAGACACATAAAACCTTAGCCAGAGGACAAACCATCAAGACCAAGTAATCAGCCAAATAAGACTTAGAATTAGTGGAACACAAAATTTTTTTGAGGGGTTCCACCAAGACCATGTTGGTGTTTCTTTAAATTTGCACATGGATTTCATGTTGTATTTTTTTCTACAATTCTTTAGTTAATATGTGGATGAGGAGTCTTTTTGTACTCTATCTTAGGCATGTCTTCAACCTATACTTTCTTAAATTGGAAAAGTAAGTTTATAAAATATTATATAATTTTTAAGGAAACCCAAAGATCAACTAAACAAAAGCACCATGGTACAAAAATTCCCTTTAAAAAAAAAATCAGTTTCAAGACTCTTTAGAAGCCTATTTGTAACCTTTATGTTTATTTAGAAATTTATGTATTCTTTTAGAAACTTGATGTATATTTTTTATAATATAGATAGAGAATAAACATTTATACACTATTTTTTTATGCATTATGCATCATATGCTAGACCTGATTACAATAATCAGCCGAGTATTTCTGATTGACAACCTACTGTAACCATTGATCTATAATCCTTTCCATTGTTGGTTACAAAATTTATGTTAAACAACCTTCAAAAAACATAGACTTGATATTTCAAATTCCTCTGGTATACTAATTGTGGTAAAAAAAGATATAAAAACTAAGGCTTGTCATTCATGTATGTTGCCCACTCCGCCCATCCAATTGAGGGATCAATGCCTAAGAGGTATTCTTTAACATGGAACTTTGTGTTGTGTTTTACTTTCTTGTTTTGGTTTTCTTTCTCCTTGTTGTAATTCTTAACCAACTCTGGTATTCCTTAAAGAAGGGAATTCTTTTCTCCTTATTGAGATCCCAAGTGTGCCCAAATTTGATTTCCTTGGTGTTTTGAACCATGGCATCCTCTAACAACCTTATTAATTTGTGCTTGGAGATCTCCATTGTTAATGTAACCTACACAACAACATTGCGAAAGATGAGTTTTTTTATAAAACTCAGTAAGCAAGCTCTTGACATCCTACAATTTTTTCTCATTCCTTTTGCTCCAAATTTTCCACAAAATTTCAATTGTAAGTATTAGCCAAAATAAATTGCATTCTTTATCTAGACTCTCTATAATTCTAAGTAAAATTTTAATCCATTTTATGTTACCTTTCCAGCCTTTGAGATTATAACTTAATAAATTCTAAATCTCTTTTGCATAAAGAAATTCAAAGAAAATACGCTTAACAATTTTAGGCTGCCTACAAGAGCTGCACAATTCAATATTAGAATGACTAATCTTATAAGATAATTTTTGAAGAATTAATAACCATTTAAAGAAAGCCCTTTTTGGCTCAATGTAATTAGACCATTTTTTTCATAAAAAACACTCTGGCACTTTCTATTAGAGAGAGATTCCATTTCTTGTTGAGATAATTAAACACATCATTATTTTTTTTGATTAAGCATGGATTTTGAAAGGGCCCCGATCCCTTTTACAACAAGAAAGATTTAGCAATAAGTACAACAAGATAAAAATGGCCACAAGATGAAATAGCAACAAGAAATAGCTCTCATTGCCAGTAGAATAGCAAGGTAGCATGGGAAATAGTGCTAGCAAAACAAGCCAGAAGGTCACTCACAATGCTGCAAAACAACAACCAATTCAAGGGTGGAAAAACTAGATAAACATTGAACCATTACAAGCAAGTATAAATGGGTCCAAAACCCAATCAACTTTCAGAATAGGCCTCATGGCCAGCAATACCGGCTTGTAAGCCACCCAAAAAATCATGAACACAACAATCATTAACATCATCCTCTCCAATGGTGGGAAAAACAACCGCCAGGCTATAGCAAACTAATCGCTTAATGTTAGTAGCACTGAGCCAAAGCAAATTTCAACAAGCCTCTTGGCCAATAGAATAGGCCATCCATGAAGCTGCAAAATAGCAACCTTCCACATTAACCACCCCAAGAGTGGACAGACAAATTTGAACATTAGACCAAAACAAGAAATATTAATGGGGCTTGGGTCCAAATCCCTAGTACTGTAGGTTTAAAAAATTTGAGCCCAACACACTCCTTAAACTAGCCAACCATCAACAAATTATTGTTCAAAAAACCATAATTGCAAGCCAAAATAGCAGTGAAGTTGATGAAGCAGAAGACCCCCAACGTCTAACCTACCACTCCACCTCTATAGGAGAAGTCACCAAAAGTACCCTGTCCAAAGAAGCAAAACCTCACCAGCAAAACCAAACTCCACCTCCATAGGAGTGGCCTCTTTCTCAATAGGAGCTGCAAGGGAGAAAATTTGTTGAGGAAGCATAAACAACCCACTACACTCACAAAACTTGACTCCACCTCAAAAGGAGAGATCTCCACCTCAATGGAGACACTATTTGCAGAGTCAATAAGAAGGAAAATCTCCAACAGAGAGAGTACACTTAGCAACCATAAGTAGAAGCACCAGGTCCAATTTGAGGACATAGGAGGTAGGCCAACCAAGAACAACAAGCCCAAAACCTTAGATTTCTCAGCACCCTTGAAAATCATCAACAAACCATCCAGAACCTTAGACAAATAAGCCTAAAAAACTTCGAGCCCCTTAACTTCTAGGGCCAAAAAAATAGAATTGCAAACATCCATTTTGGGGGAAAAGCCCCAACCACCAAACATTCACAAGAATCAAACAAACACAAACCACCACATACAAGGAAGTCTCTCCAAGGCACGAAACAAGCCACCACAACACATGTCTGGGACTCCTCAACCACCGAAGAAACTGACTAAAAGAACCCACCATCCCCACACACACAGAGGAAGAAAACACACTATAAATAACTAAAACAAGGCACCACCAACAGTACCCAAGCACCAACAGGAAAAAACAAACTAAAGAGAGCAGAGAGAAAAACCCAACTCCAACAATGGTGAGAATACCACAAAAAAACCACACACCACCACTTTACTAATGTCCCCATAAATTTGGGGAACACGAAAGAGGGGTTGCAGCACTGAACAGGGGCTTAGTCACCAAACAAAGAAGGAAGATAAATCATAAGCTCTCACAAAAAATGAGAATCCCAACACCAAACCCGAGCCTAGGCAAGGAAAGAACCACACAGTGAAAGGAAAAAGCTAGGCCGTGGAACCAACAAGGAACACAAAGGCATTTAATACCAAGAGCACAAAGTCCCATTCAACCCTATCATAAGATTTTTCAAATCCCAGGAGAAATATTGCTACCTTATGATTGGAGAGTTTGGCCCAATTCATGGCCTCCCAACTGGTTATCAAGTTTTCTAGGATGTATTTTCCCTTAATGAAGCTTGCTTGGGTATTACTTATGATTTTTGGTAGGATTTTCATGAATTTGTTAGCTAGTGCTTTGGCCAAAACCATGTAGGAGATATTTAGTAGTGTAATCATTCTCCAATTTTTTAGAATATTTTTTGGCCCCTTCCTTTTGTTATAGCTTGATTATCCCTTTATTGATGTTTTTCCTCAAAGACCCAACTAGAGCAGCTTCTTTGTACAACTAGAGAAGATCATCACTAATCTATTCCACATTTTTTCTATAAAACTCTATTGGTAAGCCATCCACTCTTGGGGACTTATCATTGTTTAAAGATTGGATTAAAATTATAATTTCCTCTCTAGTGATTTCCTTCTCCAGATTAGTGGCATACTCCTCTGTTATCTTCTTTGGGATGACCTGATTACATAATTATCTTTCCTTGAGGGTGTCCCTATTGTTACCTTCTAAAGAGAATAGGCTCCTATAGAACTTAAGGAAGGACTCTTCAATCTAATCTTGATCCATTATGGCATTGTCATCCTCCCAAATCTTTTCAATACTTTCTTTTTCCTTCTTACTTTTTAGTAGATTGGAGAAGAATTTGGTTCCCCTATCCCGATTCTTTAGCAATTTTAATCTTTCTCTCACCCTTAGCCCTTGGATTATTTTGGTTTGGATTATTCTTATTGACTCCTTGATAATATTAGCCTCTCTTGATACTACTAAATTAGATGGATCATTTTGGAGATTGGATTCAGTGGCTAGTAGATTCTTGTGTAGTTGTAATTCTTTTTGCCTACTATCCATGGCTCTTTTTGTGCCCAGGGTTTGATAGATATTCCTCCATCCATTCACTTTTTTCTCCCATCTTTCAATCATAGTCTTATCCTTATGCATCCAATGGCTGATCTCCATAAGAGTGAAGATTGCATCATTGCAATCATTATCTCTTAGTAGGTTGGTGCTAATTTTGAACATGTTTTCCCTTTTGGGTTCCTGTTGGCCCCTTTGCTTAAGAGGATTTTTGTTAATATGGGGTGGTGACCAGACATAGTGTAGAGGTACACTCTAATAAATTTACCCTCTTCACCTTTATCAAATCTAAAATAGTCTTTATTTTTATAGAATCTATCCAATCTGTAGTAAATTTTGTACATGCCTCTATGGAAGTTGCATTAGGTATACCAAATGCCTTTGCTCTCTTTTTTATTGCTAAATAATGGGTCTAAGAGATTGAGTTTACTTTTCATCCTTGACCAGAAGTATAATTCATCACCTTTCCAATCCAATTTCTTACCACCTTTCTTATCTTCCTGATGTTCTACCATGTTATAGTCACCCCCAAATATCCAAGGGCTATTGTGGAGGTTATACATCCACTGCCAAAGATGAATTTTGCTCTTGTAGTCATTGGGGGCATACACTGAACATAGCCCAAACCTAAATCCATCCTTTCCTATTATTATCTTGGAAGCTCTCTAATAAGGGGATGAGCCACTATCCACCACAAATCTAGCCCACTTATTAGCTAGTAGTATGAAAGAGCCAACTTTACCTCTTTCACCACAAATCTTGCCCACTTATTAGCTAGTAGTATGAAAGAGCCAACTTTACCTCTTTCATGATTTGTTACAAAGTGAATTGAGTCTTTCCATATAAAATTTAAATTTGTTTCAAGTGTGAATTTATGGCCTTTACCTCTTACAGAAAAATCACATTTTTCTCCTTTATTAGATTTAAGAACTTCCTCACAATATGTTTTCTATTAGTGGATTCAAGTCCCCTGACATTCTAGGAGGTACATTGTAAATCTATGAAAGATTGAATTAAGAAGTATGCATTGCTTTCCTAAAGCTATCATAGCATTTAGGAAGACTGCTTTCAGTGTCCTTCCTTTTGACCAAGGGGTATGGGGACTCTTTAGTAATTTTTATTTCTCTTAAACTTAGTGAAGTTTGGGACACCACTACCAAATGGAGCATTTTTTCTTTATCTAAAATATAAGTGTTTGAGTATAGAGATATTTATGGGAGGAGACTTCCACTCAGACTGACCTAAGATTAATTCATTTCCAATAGTCTCAACAAAATTTTATGTACAATAATGTGATGCTAAGATCTATTGTATGTCACATTAATACCAATCATTTTCTTATCATTCTTCTCGATCTAAATTATGCACCCATTCAACAACTCCCTATTTCAACTTATATTCTCAAAAAATATGTAACAATACTTAATTATCTCCACCCCACCACCACCATTCAATGCTATAATTGTACATTAACTTATTCAAGTTATCCAAAACTAAACTCAAAACTATATGATTTCTCTCAACTATCAATAGGTGAACCTTTGATAACAAAACTACATGATAGCACCAAGGTTTAAATAATTAAACCTAAGGTTTCAAAATTGTTAATCTATTTTACTTACAAGATCAATGTTTGGAGGACCATCACCTTCCACTTATGAATCCTTTTTCTAGGACATAGAAAAAGTATATGAAGGAAATTTTGGATCTCACAATATAAAAAATAATTTTACCTATACCACACCATGACATGCTAAAATTTAAAGAGAATGGTATCTAAATGCTAACAACAAAGTTTATGTCGTGAAGTTGTTTGAGAATTTTTACTTTAGAACATAATAGCTATTCAAACCTTTTCAATTATCTTTAAATGAATTTTCCCATGATTTGTATTACTATTTTATTAAAGGTTTGATTTGTTCCTTCCGAAAAATCATTAGATAGATTGTAATAGTATTCAATATGAACAAGATAGTCAAAACTAAAATTAGAGATTTCCTAAATGTAAATCAAGAAAACAACAAATCTATCACTCACTTCTTGACCCAATGGAGACAAGTCTTTTATTACTAAAATTGAACCTTTCATATTTATCACAAAGAACTTTATGGTATCTTCTTGCATAGCCTAAGTCAAGATACACAAGGGGAATTCCAAAAACTTTCTTATAAATTATATAAGGAGTCCTTATAAAGAACCCTTAGAAAGACTAAGAAATCTAGCCTCTTATAACTATTTTGAGAATGTAAATCCTAAATCAAACCATCATCAACATGCTTTCTTAGGAAGCTTTCATATCCTAAGTTAGTTCTCTCTCTCATTCAAGCTATTTCACCTCAAGCCAGATGTATAGTTTGCATCAAAATCACTTGTGCTTGAGAAATTTTCCCATCTCAAGTATAATCCAACCATCCTTATCACTTTTTCTTGAGAACTTTGCCTATCTCAAGTATAAATCCAATCAATTATAATCAATCTAGGTTCTCAATCATAATTTGAGTATTGAATCAAACATCAAATCCTTCACCCACTCACTCTTGTTTAGTCCTTTCCTTGGGCTTAGAGTCATCACCTTTCAATCAATCATCATCCAACCTTTTATGCTCACCACCACGTAATTACTACTTATAAAATGCCTGGAGAAAAAAACAATAACATAAATACTCACCTTACACTACTAGTTTTCCTTGTAGTGGAGAATCTCAACACCGCAACATGCAAGGGGATCATCAAATCACACTTACCCTCATAATATAATTTATATTGAGGAGGAAATGGTATCTCAACCTGAGCTTACTCCTAGTCTTCAAGAGTATTATGAAAATCCCACCAATGTGTGCATGGTGGATTACATCATAAGCGCATGCACAAAAACTACCCTCGCTAAACTTCTCATGTAAGGTGTTAAATTTCCACCAAGATTTGACGTCTCACAATAATTAGACATTGTGCGACCATTTACCCCTAAAGCTCCTCTTGAGAATTCATGGGGTCCTATCCTAGACTTTGGTAATGCTATAGTGATCCAGGTACCTCCATCTCCCATTTTGATTCCTACATTGGGATTAGGATCGGGGCTTAGTCCTATTCATGGTCATGATCTTGTATCCTCTGCTTAGCTTTAGATTTCCATACCATAAAGCATCTAACCATCCACTTTAAAAATGTTCGTCCACACTACACCTCAAGGTAATGTAGCAATTATGATGCCCAACACCCTCACATTGACACCTTATCACATTCCTCTTGTTTTGGTTCAGTCACGCCCAACCCAACCAACTCATCATGCCTCTCCCACCTCCTTACTATCCTCTTCTTATTGTTGTCAACAAGAACTGTGCCCCTAGTGTCCTATGCAACATGGGAACATCCTCAAGCCTATGGGTTGCCTAAGACAAGAATGAACCTCCAGATTATGGGCTGGTTCCCTTTGAGAACACTCTTAAAACTACTGCTGGTTTGTTTGGAAAAGGGATAGAAAGCTTTGGAAATGAAATTTTACAGCTAACTATGAGGTGATGCACCAATTTCTAAACTCAACCAACTTCTCTAAACTCACAATCAGATTCAAACAAAAGTTTTGTTTGCTCATAACTCAAAACTAATCATGAAAATACATAAATGTTTTATGAGAAGGTTTTTGTTCAGTTTTGGTTTGAAGAAAAACTAGTTTCACAACTCCAACTACCGGAAAATTTTTGACACAACTCATAACCTGTATCCAACATATATTCTTATGCTTTCATAGTGCATAAATGAGACAGATTTAAAGGTTTCATAAATGAAAACACAATAAAATCATCAGATCATTCATTTGCTATGATTGAAACAAAAGATGTTTGATAAAGAACTGTTGCTTTTATATTGAACTTGAAAAGAATTTTGCTGTTGCAACTAGAAATGCTTCTAAATACTTAAAATACTTGAAAAATCTGAGTTACAATACTTTTTTGCTTTGCTGTGTATGCAAGCAACCAGAAAGAACTAACTTCAAAAAGGAAGAAAAGAAGAAGATATAGAAGAGATCTGATTGAAAAGGGGAACTGAAGATGAATTGACTGTCTTCTTTTCTTCAAAACTTCTTTAACTTGCATGATCCATCACCTTTTGGTCGTGCAAGAGAGAAAACCCTGCAAAAAAATGTTTAGAACTGCTCCAAACAAGCTGTTTGTAGGCTGAAATGTTGCCTCAACTGGTGCTGCACCCATGAGGGGTCCTGAACTAAACTGGAACTGCTGTATCTGCCCCAAATTTCCTTTCTTTTACGCCCCTAACTGATACTTTGCATGATGTTCAAAGTGCTGGGCGTGTAAGGCAAAAAAGCCATAATTTAAGGGCTCTAAACTGATCTTTTTTGCATGATTTTAGGCTTTGACTCCACCTAACTTCAACCTCACCCATGTAGAGTTGTTAACTAAGCTTAAACTGCCTCAAATTGCTTGAAAATTGAGCGTTATGTCCACTGGACTTGTGAAAACCCTTGGATGACAGCAGGCATGATGACAAGTATGTGATGAGTTGTTTTGAAAAGATGACTACAAAGACTTTCCTTTTTCATCCAACATGTCAAAGAGGAAATATTATGGCAACAAAAGCAAAACTGCTCAACAAAATCCAAAAATGCTCAATGGAATTGTTTCATCCTTCTAATCATTTCACTGCCCTTTTGAAATTGTCATCACATAACTGCTTCTCGTCATAAACATGATCTTTCACATCATGATCATCTTTGTAATCTCTATTTCTTAAAGGCTGTTCATACACTTGCTTAATCAAGTTGCTGCCCCTTGTGTGTTAAAACAGTCAAACACCATTTGGTTATGATTTTCCTTCATTAGTATGAATGTGCATTCAAATGTTCAAGGTGCTTTAATATGGAATTCTTTGCTGCACTTAACTGGCATTAATGCTGATCTTCTTTGTCATCATTTGCTGCACATCTTACACTAAAACTTCTGCACTTTTTTATGACAATCAAACAATATATTTGCTGCACATTTCCATCTATATGCTGCTCATATTTCATCATTATTTCTGCTCATGTTTTTGTGATATTTCATTGCTCATTTTTGACATCATATGTTGCTCTTTAATATATGATATTGATGCTCTTTCACCCTCATCATTTGCTGCTCTTGCATGGTACTATTTCTGCACTTTTTCCGGAATTGTTGCTGCTCTTTTTCCTGTCATTGTTGCTGCACCTTTTGTCATCATTGATTGCTCATTCATCTTTATATTTGCTGCTCATTTTCTGAAAATTTTGCTGCTCATTTTTTACAACATATGCTGCACCTTCTGTCACATTGTTTTGCTGTTTTAGTCTTTGAGGACTGTCATGCTTTTTTGAATAATCTTTATAGCTGTACACTCGCTCTTTTATGACTGTCCTCTACTCCCAGGATTGCACTTTAAATGCTGCCCCTCCCTTTTTGTTTGCACAGTCCACAATGCATTCAAAACTGTCCTCCACTTGAATAAACTCGTCGTCTGGAAAAAGTCTTTAAATCTGCTTCTTTTGACTGACTCATGCTCTTACAAATGACTGTGAAATGGCTGTCCCTTGATTGTATATGCATAAACTTGCTCTTCACTCTGTCCTTATATTTATTTTCCTTGTCTAATATGCCAGGAATGTGGCCCAAATTGAGTGATTTTAGAGCTTTCTTGATAGAAGCTCCCAGCAAAAATGGTATTCCGTAAGGATAAGGATGTGAAAGGCATATTTCCTTCTCCCAAAAAACTTAACCTTGTATCAGTAATATCTGCCCCACTAAGATACAATGTATTAAGTTTTTAAAAGCTTGAAATAGCCCTCATGCCATAGTCTGCTACACTTTTACAAACATTAAGATCAAGAAGCTCAAGATTTTCACAGAGATCAATAAGATTCACTGATTCAAATGAAATGTGTTGTAGAGTTCAAATGTCTTCAAAACCTTATAGATATGCATGAGGCACAAGCCTCTGATGGACTAATTTGAGCATTCAACTTTTCATTGTTGTGAGTTACCCAAAAAGTAACTTGCTTTGTCTGCATTAATACATGATTCTGTGGCTGCATTACAGATGCTTTCTCTGTAGAATTAGAAGAACGAGGCAAATTCTAGCCAGAGGATGACTTTGAAGATGCAAAGGACATATGACCCTTTGAATTTGATACATCATGCTTAGAAGTTCCAGCTTGAATAATTGACTTCCCATGTGATGTTTCTCTCACTGTGGAATTTGTTTTGCACTTTACATTCTCCTTCACAACTGATCCTCACTCAGATGACTGCCCTTTTCAAACTTTGAAACTTCCCTACCCACTTGCAAGCTTCATGTTATTGAAAGTTGCTTTATTCTTCTTGATGTGCAACTACTGTCCCTTTTGGTTTGTGCCCTGATCTTGCAAATTATCTTTTGTATCGACTTAGGTTTTGATGTCAATCCTCTCTAAATTTCATGGTGACTGTCCTCCAACTCTGCACTATGAATGTTTCCATAATTGCCTCATTGACAGTGACTGTCCACTGGCTGCTGTAGTTGTGATCCTTTGAAGTGACTGTCCTTTGAAATGACTGTCTTATTTATGATCTGCTCTTCAATATCTTGCATCATAAGACTTTCCTCTTGTATTTGGTCTGCCCCTTATGCTAGAAACCCTTGGCCATTTAATCATTGACTTCACTAAAACCCTACCTTAGGTTTTGATCACAGTAGGCTTTCAAATGATCACAGTTTGTCTTTGTTTATCTTTATGTCATACACAGTCATAAGGCTTATGACTGTTATGAGGAATAATGACCTTATACACTGCCCAATTCCTCCTTCTAATATGAACCTCCACCAATTGTTAAAATTTCATTTATATAGCAGACCCCATATCCCAGGTTCAACCTAGAACCTAGCATCCTAGAGTATAAATCCTAAGTCACTTTCACTATCTACATTCCATAATACTATTAAAGCTATTGTGGGCCTCAGAGTTCAAAAGGAACTTAGGATTTGAGTCCTAAGTTCCAATCCCTACTAGCTCCTCACTCCCAAAATAAAGCATACACTTCCACTCAAATGTTATAATTTCATAAGGACATAGAATCTTAGGTTCTAAGTCCTAAGTTATCTCTTGATCTTGAAACCCACCATTTTCCCCAATAAACACTATTTAGTGGATGCTAGACCCAAGGTCGAACCTAGAACCCAAGTTCAAAGTTCTGATTCCCCTCCACAACCAAGGGTTGTTCCACTCCAACCAAGGTTCCAAATCCTATATCTAACCCAACCTCTAGGCCCGCTAAATACCAAGAAACTTGAAATTTTCTTATGATAAGTATGGGGTCTTCCAATAGTTTAAACATCTTCTTGAGGGTCTTTAAAGCGTAGTTTCTATTGTAAATACTTTATTATATCACATTAGGAAACTAAAGAATGGATTCATTGAACCTTATAATAGATCTTGTATTTATTTTCTATGGATTACTTATGACTTTTAGAATGTTTGATATAGCTGATAAGATTAAAAAATATAAAAAGATTGACAAGATTCCCACCACCATGAAGTACGAATTTCAACGAGTCATAAAACCACCCAAGATTGCTTCAACAATACAAGACATCATAATATACTTGTTTAGGCCATGTAATTTTGCATCTCCTTAATCAAGAATTAGCATCTCCTTGATCAAGAATCATAGAAAACTTAGGATTAGCACAAATTGCATTTTTTCCATTTACAATGTAAAGTCTAGAGTTAACTTTGGCATGTGCATAGACATATGACCCTATATCAAGAACCTCTAGAGGCATAGATGGAAAAAAAAAATTGGATATTGCCTCACTGATGGTATATCATGACCTTTGCCTCTTGTTCAATTCTCAAGTAACAACAATGATAGAAGAACAATCACTTGAAGCATTCTAAAAGGATGAAACGTATAACATGAGACATTTAAATAGAAAGTGGCTATTCAAAGTAAGAAAGGATTCACCAAGATCCCCGAGAATCTAACTAGGTTAGATTTCAAACAAGAAGTTGGAGATATAATCACTTTGCTAAATAGAGTTATGGGAAAGGATGATTCTAGGCTCTATCATTCTTGGATGTTTTAGTTTGTGAGAACTATTTTCCAAGAAAAGAAATATATTAACTGGGTAGAACTAGTAAATGACAAAATATATGCCCAATTAACAATAGTCACTACCACCAAAAGATTCACCTTGACATCTTATTCCATCTACTTGTTAGCAAGATAAGTGGTCTTCCCAAGCTTAATTATAAAAGGGATATTCAAAGAAAGTGGTGAGAAAATCAAGGGATGGTAATATTATCTATAGTTGGAACATAAAGAAGCCCAAAAGTATTATAAGACAGTGAATGATGCATTTATATCCCAATAATTTTCAAACACTTTGGAGGCCAACAAGTTAGACTCTCTTCAAAAGTGAAGCAACTTATACAAGTTATGATATTGCTATCAGGATTCAACAGTGTAGTTTTGAGTCAAACTCATTGACCCATGTTTCATGAGTAGTGGTTCAACAAGAACCCATCTCTCATGATATCGAATGGTCCACTTAGCACTCATTGCATCTAGGTGATGCTCCACAGTGAAGCTTGGTCCGTCGAGGTCACCCATCATAATTTGACCATTTGTGGAAAAAATACCTCCTACTTATCAATTGATGAGCTAAAGGGGCTCTATTATGAATGGTTCATAAGGCACAACACTTGCTGAAGGTTTTGCAAATGGGGTAACAACTCAAGTGGGCTTAACCTTGGAGAAAACTCCCTGGTTAAGCGCGCTTGAGCTGGAGCAGTAATGGGATGGGTGACCTCCCGGGATGGACCAGTGCTTCACCTCTGTGAGCATCACCTAGATGCAATGAGTGCTAAGTGGACCATTGATATCATGAGATGGGTTCTTGTTGAACCACCACTCTCATAAAACATGGGAATGAGTTTGACTCACTACGTTGAATCCGATAATATCATAATTACACGCTGTGGAAAAATACCTCCTACTTATCAACTTATACAAGGTCTGGGTCATTGATTTATCTAATTCTAGAAGTCTAAATATATTAGAATAATAGGTCTTACTAGGGCCCCTTTATTTTACCTAGGTTTTGTAGCTACAAGGGAGTTCTACTAAAATTCTCGAGACAAATAGTATAAATGCACAAGTTTTTTGAGAAACATAAGTTAGGAGTGCAATTATCATTTACTTTAGGAGCCTTTACTTGTGCCATTGCAGTTTGTGCAAGGGATTTGAGAGTAATAATTGATTGATATGAACTAAAAAATGTGCAAATAAAGAGAAAGTTATGATCTAGAGAGGAGAATAGAGAGACTATTAGGATCCACCCATCAACATGGACCTCATTTGGTAGATTTATGGGCTTACTATCAAGATGATAGTGACATGAGAAAAAGAGGACTTTACAAGTTAAAATTGAAGCAAATGAGAAAACTTAAGATAGGAAAAAAAATTCTTTAGATCTTACAAATAACAAAAATGTGTTGAATCTTGTTTATAATATTTAAAATGTAGAAAATTAGCCTATCCTATTTGCAAACTAGGCATCAAAAGAAGACTATCTATAAAGAAGATAAGAAAAAAGGGTTGAAGATTTCAATTTATCCTAGTCAAAGGACAAGCTAGAGCAATCCAAGAAAGGGAATGCAAAGAAAAGAAAGAGACAATATGAATCTTCTTCTACCACTAAGGTGAAATGAAATTTATAGCCATATAAAACTATTTCCAAAATAACCCCAAGAGAGGAAAGAAGTTGTGGCCTTTTGCAGAAGCAATTGAAATGTGCAAGTGGAGGAAATAGTAAAGAAGCATGAAGAAGATAAGAAGATTTTGATGTAGAATCAAGTCTCTCTAAGATGGAGAGTTCCGTTGAGAATCTTTCTCAATCCTTGGAGAACACAAGAAGCCTTATGCAGGTCCATCTAGCAAGATTGGACAAAGATTCCAATGAAGGGGAGGAAGAGCCAAAGGTGAAGAGGTGTCTCCCAAATAATCCACTAATCAAAGAAAAGGCTAAATTTGAGATACAATTTTTCAAAGGTGATGTAGATGTAGAAGAGTTGGAAATTGGTTAAATCAACTTAAGATATATTTTAGCATATATATTTTAACTTTTGAACAAAAGATCTCTTTTTCTATACTAAATTTGGCAAAGCGTTCCTTAAATTGGTTTTAAATTATCTTGTTTTTCATGGATTAAAAATAGACTTCAATAAATTACTAGGAGAATTTTAAATGATTAACTAGGAAACATTTCTAACCAATATTTTTTAAGGAACAAAAAAGTATGGAATTCCAATGTATTAAGCAAAAAGAAGGTGAACATGTATAATAATAGACTAGTAAATTCTAGAAATTAATTATACAAATTCCTTAATGTAAAAATCTTAATGAAGTATATAGGAGGTTTGCATAATCTTTTCTATAGGTCTATGTTGCTCTCTAAGACGGTTTACACAATAGCTTTCCATTAAGTTTTTTCCTTTACTCTTCATGGCACAACACTCATGACTAGTAGATCTTACCAATGCCTACTAATTTTCCCACCTCTTCTTGAAAACCATTTCTTGCATATTCTAGGAAGCTTCATGATGTGCAACAAAGGTTTTTCCCTTGATTGACAATGTTGAATTTACATGGTGGTTTCAGACAATCAATCAATGACTTTGTGACTTGTGTGAATATTTTGACAAATAGGAGGCATATTCCAATGATGAATTTGCTAACATCAACATGACATCATTGTGATTTAAACATTGTATGACCCAACAACCCCCAACCCTAGTTTTTGTGCCCTAAAGGAATACTATTTTCCTTTTTGGCATAACTTAGGAACATTATTTTAAAAATCGGAAAATGAGAAAACTTTCAAAGGTGAGTGCAGGGCTCTTTAGAAGTTGAATGGTCATCCTCCATTGCAACTCCATTGAGCTTCTGCATTTGTTGAGAGAGCTCAGATTGGTATTCTTCATTGTTGTTGGTTCAATTTCCTTCTTGGTTTCTTTCTTTTTCTTGATTTGTGGCTCTTGAATCCATTCATGATTTCTTGATTATTGGGTTTTTTGATTGGATTTATCTGATTTGGGATTTTATTAGTGGTGTTGGGGGTGGTCAGGTCAATTTTCTTATCTTAGGTGATTTGCTTGAATGATTTCAGACACCTTCAACTCACTACTTCTAGGAATCCAAACACTTGAAATTCACACTGCTCTACTCAAATTCACATCACTCACATCACTCACATTGATCTCGCATCTATCTTTCTTCTCTCTTGCATCTAACAACAACACCACTCTTATTTATATCAACCTTAACCTTGAAAATCTTCTCTAATGTCAGCAATTATTAGTTATACCTACAAATTCAAAATAGGTCGGCACCTAAACATTTCCACGGTGGATAGGAATGAAGGTGACCCAAATAAATCCTTAATTAGGACCCAAATAGATCCCAACACACCTCAACATGCTTCCACAAGATTCGCATGTAGTGCTAACACAAGGTCAACCAACACCCGTGTTAAACACCATAGACATTAAGTACACGCTTCCTTAAATCAATCTGAAACTTTTGGACAACAAAATTCACTTGAACATGATCTAGAATAATCCACAAACTACTTGAGATTCATCAAATACTTCATACAAACTTGCATCATACAAATAGTTTAGTTCGGAACAACTGATAAACCTTATTTGCACACTGACATATGAAACTCACTCTGTACTACACCAAATCAAATAAAACCTTGAAATCTGAAAGATACAAAAATTATAAGCAACTTCCCAAATCGACACAACTTGAATCCAAACAATAGAGAAACACGGAGCAAATACATTTCTCCCAGGCCATAAAAACATCACTAAAAAACTGGTTCACACACTAGTGAAAATATCTCGCAGTGTACAACAATTCAGAAACCCAAATTTTGAATATAACAACCTTTGACAACCATGAACAACATATTGGATCTGCACAAGCATAGCCTCAACATAGAAGAAACGTGGAGCACACTCTGAACACTTGCACAACATAGTTTACTTTGTCTATCAAATTTTCTCAAAAGCACTTGCAAACCAAGTACCAGAGACATCATCTCAGCTCATTACTTTATTCCAACTCATCTTCAGACACTACAATAAAAATATAGCTCCATGTAATCACAACACTTCCTTAATATCTCAACTACACATGCACAACCTGCAACAACATGTTTTCCTCTTTTTTCATAATTTTCTCAATATCCTCGACATCTTCATCATGAAACAACTTCCTTAACACATAGTTGATATCAATGACAACACCAACTTGTAGACTTCTTGTTGACATCAATGACAACACCTTCATACTTGCAACAATATCCCCCTTTGTCATTGATGGAAACACATGATGTGAAAAACCATCAAAGACAATATAAACATTATTCCTACACACTCTCTTTTTTCAAGATTTTTTCTCCCCTTGAGTAGATAAACTTTTTCACATGATACTTTCTCTCCCTTTGACATCGATGGCAAAGGACAATTTTTTTTGCATTATTCTCCCCCTTTGACACAAAACCAAGATACTTTCTCTGAATACTCCCCCTTAGGAGTACACCCAAATAAATCAGCAACTCAATGACAACACATGACACTACCGACTACCCTTGAGAGATAGAGGTAGCCAACAACATTAGTCCAAAAAAGAGATAGATCCATAGATCCACTAGATTGATGCACCTCCATATGTATCAAGTTTAAAGAAGGAGGGGCAATAACCCCCAACTTCTCTTGAAGATACTCAAAAGTATCCTTAGGAAGAGCCTTAGTAAATATATCAACAATTTGATCCTTTGTAGGTACATACTCAAGCTTCACCTCATTTTTCGTAACCTTTTCTCTCATAAAGTGATACCTAATTGATATATGCTTTGTCCTTGAATGCATCACTGGATTATTTTAAATGTTAGTTGCACTTGTATTATCACAAAAGATAGAAATAGGCTCATCATACACTATTTTGATATCCTTCAATGTCTATCTCAAACACAAAAATTGTGTACAGTAGGATGCTATTGCAATATACTTAGCCTCTACAGTGGATAAGGAAACTAAATCTTGCTTCTTACTCAACCATGACACCAATCTACATCTAAGAAAGAATGCACCGCCACATGTATGTTTTCTATCATCAACACAACCAGCCCAATCTACATCTGTATAAGCACTTAATATGAAATTAGTATCCTTAGGATACCACAAGCCATAATCTAGAGTGCCTCTTAAATATCTAAATATCCTCTTCACTGTTGCAACATGTGTTTCTTTAGGATCTTCTTGAAATCTAGCCACAAGACAAATTGCATGCATGATATTTGGTCAAGTAGCAGTTAGATATAGCAATCCACCAATCATAGATCTATATTTGCTTTGATCAACATTAGGTGAATCATCATCTTTGCTCAATTTAAAACCAGTCAACATAGGAGTGCATACTGGTTTGGAATCATCCATTCCAAACTTCTTCAACATCTCTTTGACATACTTAGATTATAAAATGAAAATTCCTTTATCTGTTTGATTGATTTGTAGCCCAAGGAAGAAATTCATCTCCCCAAACATTGACATTTCAAACTCTTTCTGCATCTCTTTAGCAAATTTCTTACACATAGCTTCATTTCTGCCAAAGATAATATCATCCACATATACAACCACTATCAAGATTTTGTCTTCCTCAATTTTGAAGTAAACATTATTATCTATGGTGCCCTTGTTGAATCCTTGTATCATATATCTATCCAATCTTGCATACCAAGCTCTGGGAGCTTCCTTCAATCCATATAGTGCCTTCTTCAATCTACATACCATATCTGGTTGCTCTAAAAATTGAAATCCTTCTGGTTGTTCCATGTAAACCTCTTCTTCCAATTCTCCATTCAAAAAAGTGGACTTCACATCCATTTGATAAAATTTAAAGTCCTTATGTGCTGCAAATGCCAAAAACATTCTAATAGCTTCCATCCTAACCACAGGAGAAAATGTATCCTCAAGGTCTATTCCTTCCACTTGTGAGTAACCCTTACACATAAGTCTTGCTTTATTTCTTACCACTTCTCCATTCTCATTCAAATTGTTTCTGAATACCCACTTAGTTCCAATTATATTCTTGTTTTCCAGTCTAGGAACCAATTCCCAAGTCTGATTTTTCTCTATCTGCATAAGTTCTTCTTCCATTTCCTTCATCCAATATTCATATTTGTATGCTTCACTCACTGTTTTAGGTTCAACTTTAGAAAGTAAACACAAATTTACCTCAACTTTAGCAACTTTTCTTCTTGTTAATACTCCTTTCCTTTTGTCTCCAAAATTTTTTTCTTTGGAATGATTCTTTTGCACATACTTAGGGGTCTTAGTGGTCTTCTTTGGAGCTTCTTCCTCTTCATTTTTCACTTCTTTTTCATCATCTTTTTTTTATTTTACTTCTCTATAATCAAGTTCATCTAACACATATCCATCTATTGTAATTGAAATTTGCAAATTCTCATCAACCTTAACATTTGCACTTTCAACTATCTTTCTCAGCCTTTTGTTGTAGCATTTGTAAGCTTTGTTTTTAGTAGAATATCCAAGGAAGATACCTTCATCAGACCTTGCATCAAACTTTCCTAAGTTTTATTCTTCTCTTTTGATATAACATTTTCTTCCAAATACTCTAAATTACTTGACAGTAGGAATCCTTCCATACCATAACTCATAGGGAGTCTTTGTGCTATTAGCTTTAGCTTGAACTTTGTTAAGTATGTAAACAACAATATGAATAGCTTCTCTCCAGTAGACTTCCAATAGATTTGCTTCTTTCATCATAGTCCTAGAAGCTTCTTGAATAGTTCGGTTTTTCCTTTCAACAACTCCATTCTACTAAGGAGTTCTAGGGGCAGACAAGTGCCTCTTTATGCCACGAACTTCACAAAACATCTTAAAATCATTGGAGGTGAATTCTCCACCTCTGTCAAACTTCAAACATTTTATCTTCACATTCATTTCATTCTCAACCATAGCTTTAAATGCCTTAAATTTATCTAGCGCATCAAATTTCTCTCTAAGAAAAGTAACCCATGTCATTCTAGAATAATCATCAATCAAAAGTATGAAATACTGATGCAATATAGGGGCTAGGAACACTCAACAAACTCAATTCAATGAGCCTCAAATAGATTTAAAAATACCAACTCTTGAACTCTTCAAATTTCACTTTTCAACTAGGCCTTTCCTAGTAGGTTTGTTGACCCTGTTTGGGATTTTTCTCACAAACTTCACAAAGGACGTAAAAAAAAAAGAGATTTAGAAACCTCTTAGTGAGTCACAAAAAATACCACAAAAATCATCAGATGTTGTTTTGGAACATGTGCCTCAAAATGGGCCTTCATTGTTGTCCTAATTAGGCTAATTAGGCCTAATTTACAAAGGAACTACCCTTTAAACTCTTCAAAACCCTCAAGACTTGTTGGGGAAGCAATTTACATGCATCTTGTTGATGTGTTTTTCGTGACCGCACCAACACATAATAAAGTTACCAATAGCGACTCTATCCTCTCTTGAACAAAATCTCTAGCATGCTAAGATTGCTAGAAAGATCATGCATTCAACTCCAAGGTTCCTTCATGCAGTGGATAGTCTCAGTTGGATCGATGTGATTTGCTGGTATTTCAAGGGGACTTACAAAATTGTTCAACAATGGAGAAAGGAATTTGAATGCTCGAAAGGTTTATCTATAAAGCTCTTGTTTCCTAAACTAACCAGAAAGTACTGAATTGAAATGGTTGCAGGGATAAGAAGGCTCTCATCTACTCTAAGGCATGGGACATGGCAATCAACTCTCGCAAACTTCAACCAGACTCCACTTTGCCTCACTTCAGACGGCTTCCACAAAACTAGTGCAATCTTCAGAGGAGTAGCTCAAGGTGTTCAGATCACAACTTAGCATGAAAATACCATCACAACGACGCATATAAACATACAAATTATGATCAAATTTAAGTACACGATATTCCAGTTGACCACACAAGGTGCACCCACCATCAGTGAGCTTGCTAGTGGTATGGATAAGCGAAGCTTGCTCAAATTAAACACCACATTCCATAGTTTCTATCTACTACATGCATGAAATGAAATTTATTCTACTTCAAGATTCTACTTGAATCGGAAGGACGAAGAAATCTTGCTAGCTGCTCACAACAAAAGATGAAATCATCATCAATGAAAACTCTTTTTATTGAGAGAGTGTTCACAAAAACTTTTTACAAAATATTCAATGAGAAATTTTTCCTTCCTCTTCAATCTACAATATCAATCTATACTAAGCTATCTACACTATCAATCTCTCTACTTTATGTCTGCTATCTAATTAGATACAAATGAGGGGGGATGCCCCTTTTATAGCTGGCCAAGTCCAACGGACGGCTCAGATTACAATCAGATGGATGGCCCAAATTGTGCCACCTCAGCCCTAACCCTAAAAAATGCCACCAAGAAGATTGGGGTAATAAATGAGCCATTAATGTCCACCATCTTCTAGAAGATTCTTGTCTGGAAATGCGTTCACACTATTCTTTCTCTAACTGCAAACTGCTTGAGTTTGGTCAACATCGCTTCAACTCCTTGAATAGATATGGCAGGCACGTTCAACTATTTTGACAATGATTTTCCTCCTTGATGTTGTTCTTCAACTTTGAAATACTTGCTGGTGACCATTATACTTGGGTTCCCATCTTTCCCCTCCATCTTGAACTTTGAAAAATTTTCTTCTTTGCCACTTGAGTTGGGCACATACTAGGTCTCAACACTTAGCCATTTCTTCCAAGTACTCACTTCATCTCCCCAAGTCATCATGCCTTGGCCTTGGTGTTCACCCTGCAAAAAAAGCAAGGAGAAGAGCATCATAACACTTCATAATATAAACTCACCTTACTTACCTGATTTTCATACTTTAACTCCAAGATAGGGTTCATCATTTTTCTCTAGCCAACTTTGCTTTCTTCATGATTTTTCAACATCTGTAGGCTAGGGCATATAACACCTGTACATCATATTTCAATGCCTTAGACAAATTTCATCTTCCTCAAGGGCGTATTTAAGAGATGCACTTTTAAAATCATCTTTTGAAAGTGTTAACTTCAACTGCATCTTCTTCAAGAAATTTATTTCACCAGCTGAGGCGTTGACAACTTTGATTTTATTCATCTATGGCTCAAGAAGACTATTTTCATGAAGAATTCGATCAAATTCACCTAGGCAATCAACTTCAAATTCACCATTCGAGGCATTTTATCTTCAACAAAACATTTTATCCTTCCTGCCTTAGAAATTTTTAAAATTTTCCCCTTAGGAAATTCATCAATCAAGTGCCCATGGAAAATATTCATCCTGAAGGCCTTGGAAAAGTGTGGAAGACTTTAGAATCCATTCCTTGTCGAAGACGTTCGATACCCAGAAGAAAATTCCCTTCAGAAAACATCAAATCCATGGGTCTACAAACGAAGGGGTACATTTAATTTTTATTTTCAACCTTAGAAAAATATTTCATCAAAGTTTACCTTTAATTTTCCCTTTCACGTTTTCCTTTCCTTACGAAAATTTTCAAATCACCATTTCAAACTAGGCGCATTTTCATGTATCTACTGCCATTTTGTGCCTTAGAAAATTTTCTAGCCTCTTCAACTTGCAAGGGCGCATTTGAGAGGTGTTACTTCCAATTTTACTGCCTTAGAATATTTTCTTCATGGAAACTCTACCTTGGGCACATTTGGCACTATGTGCTTCCATTTCCATGCCTTAGTCAAATTTTTGATGCCACCAATTCTCTTTAACATGAGCGCATATGAGAGGTTGAGCTTCAAGTTTGAAGTATTTAGAAACTTTTCTAACTCCTCCATGTCGTGCTAGGTGCATTTACCTCTTCAATCCTCTAGTTTTATTGCCTTAGAAGAATTTTCAAGTTCCACTCAAGCTTGGGCGCATTTACCATGGCCTACTTCAAGTTTCCACACTTAGAAAAAAAAATTCAAACTTCTTCTTCAACTCTTAGGTGCATATGACCCCCTCTACTTCCAATTTTTTACACTTAGAAAAATTTCCACATGCCTCTCTTTACCTTGGGCGCATATGCCTAGGCAAGCTTCCATTTTACAATACTTAGACAAACTTCAAGGCATCTCCCAAACTAAGGCGCATTTACCACTTTTAGCTTTCAATTCTCATCAGTTAGAAAAATTTTAGGTTCCTCCACTGACTTTGGGCACACTTAGCTAGGCCTACTTTCAGTTTTCAATACTTAGAAATTTTTTATCAACTCTCCTTTACCTTGGGCACTTTTGAGGTGGTTTGCTTCCAATTTCATATGCCTTAGAAAATTTCACCCACTCCATGTCATGCTAGGCGCATTTAAGGGGGCAAGCTTCAAGTTTAAATGCCTTAGTCATTTTCCTACCTCTCCTTCCTTGCTTTGGTGCATATGAGCCCCTCTAGTTTCATTTTTCAACACTTAACCAAATTTTTACTCCCCTCTCTTCTCTTAGGCGCATATAGGGGTGCTTCCTTCAAATTTTCATGCCTTAGAGGATATTCTTTCCTTCTCAACTTCTTGGGCGCATTTAAGGTAAGGAGCTTCGAATTTAAATGCCTTAGAAACTTTTAAGTTTCTCCTCTTTTCTTAGGGCACATATGAGGGGTTGAGCTTCAATTTTAGAACACTTAGAATGTTTTTCAGCCTTCCAACCTTCCAAGGGCGCATTTCCATGGGTGAGCTTCAAATTTGCACGACTTAGAAACTTTTCAACTAACTTCAAGCTTATAAGGGCACATTTTGGAGGGTGTACTTCAAGTTTTGGATACTTAGAAAATTTTAAACTCCCCTCAAGCTTGCAAGGGCGCATATGAGGTAGGGTGCTTCCAATTTACAACACTTAGAAAAAATTCTAACTTCTCATCCAAGTCAAGGTGCATTATGTCCTGTGAGCTTTAAATTTGCAATACTTAGAAATTTTTTCATCAATCTTGAGCTTCAAGGGTGCATTTCACCATGTCCACTTCAAATTTCAAGGACTTAGAATAATTTTCAGCCATCTTCAAGTAGCTAAGGCGCATTTGGCATGTTGGACTTCAAATTTCTCAGAATTAGTGAATTTTTCATGGCTCTTCAAGCTTCTAGGGCGGATTTTGATGTTGGAGCTTTCATTTTATTAGACTTGGATGAATTTCAAAGCTTTCGTCCGATTTGAAGTGGTTTGTTCATGTTGCCCTCAACTTGCCCTAACTTTCTATTTTTAGAAAGTTTCTCAAATTTTGCATTTTAAGCTAATTTCAAGCTCTGGAAGGTTGGATTTTTGCTTTTCTTTGAACCTCGTGACGTGACTGAGCTGTGGCGCTTGATTCCTGCATGTACCTGCTATTTTTAGCAACTTACTAAAAATAGTAACTATTTAGAATGAGTTCGAACTTTGCGTGTTGATTGCCTGAAGGATGTGGATTATGATTGGATGCTGCTTTTGTGTAACTGTCATGTTTTGCCCTACATTTTAGGAAACCCTAATTCCTCTACATAGGCCTGCTAAAAATAGTAAGTGCTTGATTTTTGAATCTCTACAACTTAATTTGATCTGAAATTTTCCCCATGGGGTCCTCATCACTTGCTTGACCTGGCCACACTAGTGCCTCGTGCTGACCTGCTATTTATAGCCCTGTTTCAGAAGTGACTTACTATAAATAGTAAATGCTCAGATCGCCTTCAAATTTTACTAGTGGACTCCTTGAAAGATGCTGATTGTGATGGGATACACCAGTTTTTGGAGATTCTGGCGTTTGACCCCTCATTTTGGGTCCCGAAGCTAGAAACCCTAATTTGACTTGCATGTCGATCAAACGACCTCTGTTTGACTCCATTTCGGTTGCATTTCATCGGGTTTGTGATTCTGAAGTGTTGGGCAGCTGTCGAAGTGAACCTGCTAAAAATAGTAAGTGGTTGAAAAAGTGACCAACTAGCTGTCAGATGAGTTTGCATGTCACACTGCCCGAGAGATCTCAAAAAACCCAGAAAAACCCAGAAAATTTATCAACATGCGAGCACTGGCTAAAAATAGCAAGTCTCATAAAAGTGATCAACTCTGCTTGCATGTTACCTCATTGTGAAGCTCTCGGAAAACCTAGAAAGATTATGCCAACATGCACTGAGAAATCCTACATGCAAACCCTAAAAATAGCCTTTGAAGCCTGAACCACTGAAAGTCTTCACCTCATTTTGCATGTTATATCACTACGAAGTTCTAAAAAAACCTAGAAAGATTATGCTAACATGCATTGAAAATTCCAACATGCAAACCCTAAAATTGGCTCCTGAAGCCTGGACTGCTAAAAATAGCAAATTGTCTATTTCAACTCAAAATTTGCAGGTAAGTAGTTTGAAGTGTCTTAATCATGATGCAATAGTTAGAATGCAATTAACCAACTCAAATTGACCTCGAATTGACCTGAAAAGCACAAAGCTTAATTCTACAGACTTAGCCAAAACTTCAATTGAGACGGGCACATCTCCAGAAAGATAGACAACAACAAGAGAGACATCGGGAAAAACCCAAGCCAAAAGACGAGAACAAAGCAAAAATTAGGGGGGTCCCCATTTGCAATGGGGCGATGTGTGAAAAAGGTCACAACATGGCCAAACCCTTAAAAACATAAATTTTTTCAGGATAAACTCACCTCTACATACCAAACCACAAAGCCCTCATTTTGAGCCAATTTTGAGGAGGGTTTATTGAAAGTAATGGTTCCACACCTTACCAGAACTTTCCATTGCCTTAGACCTTCATAAAAGCATCTGAAAAAACTCAAAACACCATTACACATGCAGTTCCATTCATATTTTGTCAAAACCTTACTTTAGTTCCTCAAATTCACATGGAAAACTCATGAAAACACCCTAGGGCTTCTTCAAAACTCATCTAAATATTCTACAAAATCAATAAAACCAATGGGAAATCATTTGTAACCTTAAAACAGACCTTCATGCAAGTATTTACCATTTCTAATGGTTAAAATGAAAGATATGCAATTTTTATGGCTTGCTGCCTTGTGTAAATCTAAATCTGCCCGCCTAGAGAAAAATTGTCATAACTTGAGCAAATATTAACCAATATACATGAGACCAAAACCATTTGAAATTATATTCGAGATAATTTAACATACAATAATTTTTGCACCATTATCCGCCTGTACAAATCCGTATAAATTATGGAAACAAAAGAAAACATTTAGAAATTTCATAATTTCATGGTGATATTGTTATTTTTCATTCAAATTATCAACCACCTACTTATACAATGATGGAATGAGGCTATTTATTCCTTTTCCAACCTTAACTAACTCCAACCAATTGACCAATACTAACTTTTCACCTACTTGACTCTTAGACTTCCATATTTTGCCTTTTTGCCATTTTTGCACTTCAGCAATTTTACAAGATGTGCACTTTTTGACACATAAACCCTCCTAGGAATCAAATTACATTGAATATGGTCTAATATGACCTTACAACCTCAAAAATAGGCCTTTCATATCAAATTGAACCTTCATATTATTTTACATGCAATTTTGCAACTTTTTGCAAATATGACAAAAGGTAACAATTTGACACCAAAAAGATAAACTAGGACCCTATGAACAAACTAGGACTCAAAAAATATTTGAAATGGTCCATTGGACCTTATTACAACACCAATTTTCCTAAATTAAACCAAAAAATCAAACTTGCCTCATGGAGGCATGAAATCCAAAAGGTGCTCCTGCACCATACTCCCTGCCAAAAGAAATTCAACTCCCTTGAATGCTTTGTTGCTCCATTCATTTGCTTGAACCTTCTTGTCTTCTTGCTCTTCACTTGATTTTGCACCTGGTAATTCCTTCCATTGTGTCAAGTATTGGAACATTGTTCCAATAGTGGCCTTGAACTTGCTCAAAACTTGCCATTGTTTCTTCACAAACTGTACTTTGATCTTCTTCTTGCCAAGAACTGATGGTGTACTTATACCTATACCTGAAAAAAACTCATACCTTTTGTTCCTTGAACCCTCTTCTTCATCATCTCTGTTGTATGTTTGAACTCATCCTTTTGCTTTGACCAAACACTCATGTCTTCTTTACTTTCAGTCTTCACATCTACCTTCAAGTTTTCTATTCTTGGAACCTCTGTGCAATTAGACTTATAGACCTTTGTCATGGCAGATTGTAACTTCCTTCCAACCTCTTGTCCAATCAGTGGACATAATAATTCTCCAACCATTACCTCTCTATGCCATTCCTACCTTTCCCTAGGCAAGACACTCTCACTTCATTTCTCTCACTTATCAGGGTCTTTAACTCATCTGATTCACAAACTTCTATATTATCAGACTCACACACTTCTTGTCCCATCAATGGACAAAGAACTATCTCTTGCACAATCACATCTTGCTTTTCTAACTTATCTTGTACCTTCTCAAGGAGTTCTTCCTTAGCCTCCTTTATCTAAGATTTTGACACCATCTTCTCTTCCTCTTTCCTTTCTATTATTGCATCATGTTGCAATACTGCTATCTTGTCATCTTCAAGCCTTGAAATGGCTTCAACTTTTGCTTCCTCTTCATCCTCTATTTGCACAAATTCTTTCTTACCACACATAATTACCCTTTTTGCTTTATCCTTTCCTTCTTCATTTTCCATCAATGGTTCCAATATAAATAAAATCCCATCCTTCTTGATCCGATATCTATTATGCCTTCAATCATATAGGGCATACCTGTCATATATCCATGGCATTCCTAAAAACAAATGACATACATTCATAGGTACCACAACAAAAAGAAGCCTATCTTTATAGACACCAATCTGAAACTATACCCAAGCTTGTCCTTTAATCAAAATAAATTGCTCACTATTCAACCAAGAAATACTATAGGGATTCTCATCAGGTATTCTTACCAAATTCAACTTGTCAACCATCTCTTGTGACAACATGTTGTCTAAACTACCTGAATCCACCATTACCTTACATACCTTGTCTTTACACTTGCATCTGATCCTGAAAATTTCCTTCCTCTATAGCATCTCCTTCTCTTCAATCAACTCTTTGGTTCCCTTTGCCATGTTGTCCTTTCAACTTCCAAATGTCTTCTTCAACCTTCAAAGATCTAGTCCCTGTAGCTTGAATACAAATTGATTCAATGTAGGGGTTAGGAACACTCAACAAACTCAATTCAATGAGCCTCAAACAAATTTCAAAACACCAACTCTTGAACTCTTCAAATTTCACTTTTCAACTAGGCCTTTCCTAGTAGGTTTGCTGACCCTGTTTGGGCTTTTTCTCACAAAATTCACAAAGGAATTCAAAAAAAAATTAGAGATTTAGAAACCTCGTAGTGAGTCACAAAACATACCTCAAAAATCATCAGATGTTTTTTTGGAACATGTGCCTCAAAATGGGCCTTCACCATTGTCCTAATTAGGTTAATTAAGCCTAATTTACAAAGGAACTACCCTTTAAAATCTTCACAAACCTCAAGAATTGTTGGGGAAGCAATTTACACATTTCCAAACCCTCAAAAACATAATTTTTTTCAATAGAAACTCACCTCTACATACCAAACCACAAAGCCCTCATTTTAAGCTAATTTTGAGGAGGGTTTATTGAAAGTAATGGTTCCACACCTTACCAGAACTTTCCACTACCTTATAACTTCATAAAAACATCTGAAAAAACTCAAAACACCATTACACATGCAGTTCCATTCATATTTTGTCAAAACCTTACTTTAGTTCCTCAAGTTCACATGGAAAACTCATGAAAACACCCTTGGGATTCTTCAAAACTCATCTAAGTCTTCTCCAAAATCAATGAAACCAATTGGAAATCATTCATAACCTTAAAACAGACCTTCATGCAAGTATTTATCAATCTCTAATGGTTAAAATGAAAGATACGCAATTTTTATGGCTTGCTTCCCTGTGTAAATCTGAATCTACCCGCCTGGAGAAAAGTTGTCATAACTTGAGAAAATATTAACCAATATACATGATACCAATTCCATTTGAAATTATATTTTAGATAATTTAACATCCAATCATTTTTACACCATTATCTACCTGTACAAATCCGTACAAGGCATGGAAATAGAAGAAAACATTCAAAAAATTTAGAATTTCATGGTGATATTGTTATTTTTAATTCAAATTCTCAACCACCTACTTATACAACAATGGAATGAGGCTATTTATTCCTTTTACAACCTTAACTAACTCCAACCAATCGACCAAAACTAACTTTTCACCTACTTGACTCTTAGACTTCTATATTTTTCCTTTTTGCCATTTTTGCACTTTAGCAATTTTACACGATGTGCACTTTTTGACACATTAACCCTCCTAGGACTCAAATTACATTGAATATGGTCTAATATGACCTTACAACCTCAAACATAGGCCTTTCATATCAAATTGACCCTTCATATTCTTTTACATGCAATTTTGCAACTTTTTGCAAATATGACAAAAGGTAACAATTTGACACCAAAAAGATAAACTAGGACCTTATGAACAAACTAGGACTCAAAACATATTTGAAATGGTCCATTGAACCTTATTACAACACCAATTTTCCTAAATTAAACCAAGAACTCAAACTTGCCTCATGGAGGCATGAAATCCAGGAGGTGCTCCTACACCAAATACCTACACCTTGAAGACTTCTCACCCTTGTAGGACAACAAATATTTGTATGTATTAATTCCAGTATCCAATAGCATATTGTTCCTTTCCTTTGAAACTACTCCTTGTTTGTTTTCCAAATTGAGAACTCTCACAAACAACATTGATAAGCTTTGTGATTCTTGGTAGATCTCTTACTGCATGAACTAAGCTAATTCTTGCCAAACTATCAAAATTCATGTGACACATCCTCCAGTGCCATAACCAACTGTCACTAATTTGAGACATAAAGCAATGTCCATCAATACCCTTAAGCTGATAAATGTTTCCATCTATTCTCTTACCAACAACAATCAGAGTTTCAGACCCTTTTCTGATCTCACATGTTTCATCCTTAAACACAAGATTATATCCTTTGCTACACATTTTTCCAACACTCAAAAGATTATGCCTTAATCCCTTCACATAGTAAACATTATCAATATTATGCTTTCCATCAAAACTGATTGAACCTATTCCAAAAATCTTAGCTCGTGAATCATCTCCAAATTTAACTAATCCTCCATCATATTTTTCAAGTTTAACAAACTTACTCTTGTCTCCAGTCATGTGATTAGAGCAACCACTGTCAATAACCCAGTAATTCTTATCCTCTTTAACATGAAAAATAGATACCAAAGTACCTTCAACCTTATCCTTCTTTTCTAGATCACTTTCCTTCACACAACATTTAGAGTTAGTAGAACTGGATTCTTCTTTTATAACCAAGAACAAGCATTCATTATCATCAAAATCTCCATAATCAGATTCATCATCAAAAATTCCAGCATCTTCTCTAACATAGTAAGCTCTTTTAATCATCTTTCCCTTATTCTCCTTATTTTTTATTGTTTGCAGCTCTTTTTGGACATCTTGAGGCATAATGGCCTATATCACCATAGCTAAAAAATTTGAAAGGTAGTTTACCTTTGTACTTACCAGTACCCTTTTTCATCTTTATCACAAAGTTAGCTTCCACATCATCAAGATCATCTTCCTCCAAATCTTCAATCTTTTCTGATTTTCCAGCCTTAAAAGCAGTCTCCACTTTTGTACCATTTTTTAAACCAACCTTTCTCATCTCAAAAGAAGTTAGTTTACTAATCAACTGATCTCTAGAAAAAGTATTAAAATTTGAAACTTCCTCAATAATAGATACCTTTTCACTATAAGCATCAAGAAGAGTTCTAAGAACTTTCTTTACTATGTTAGGCTCTTCAACTTGTGCACCAAGACCTCTCATAGCACTTACCAGTTCATCAACCCTCTACATGTAGGTTGTAATTATTTCATCTTCAGACATTCTCATAGTCTCAAATTGTGCCTTTAGATTCTGCAACTTTTCTTGTTTAACCTTTTCATCTCCTTCATAAGTACTTTCAAGCTTATCCCAAACTTCTTTAGCAGTCTTAAGATTCATAACTTTAACCAGTTCATAATTTGAAAAACTATTTGTAATAATAATTTTTTCCTTAGCATTTACCTCATGTTCCTTGATCTCATCACTTGTGCTTAGACCATTTGTAGGTTGAATCTATGTAGTCTTATCTTCCTTTTAAATCCCATATCCCTGACATGCCAAATATCCTTCCATCTTTGTCTTCCAAAATGCATAATCTGTTCCATCAAATCTAGGGTAATCAATTTGCTTTGCCATCCTGAATTTTCCTTAAGTGGTTAACCTCTTCTCCAAGGAACCTTGCTCTGATACCAATTTTTGAATGAATTAAGACATTATGATATTGTTGAATGAATTAAGACAACTGAGAGGGAGGATGAATCAATTGTAGCAAATTAAATCATCAAAACCCTCAACAGTAATCAGATCCACATGCATTCATTAAACCCTTATTTGGTTAAAGTGACTAATCATGAAATGCAAATAAAAAAACTGAAATAACAACACCATACACAAGAGAACACCAAATTTACGTTGAAAACCCAATGAGGGAAAAACCACGGTGAGGATTAGCTCACAATATAAGTATTTTCAAAACTAGTACAAGGGCTCACTGCCAGAATAGGACACACTGTCCAAAAGGGCTCACTGCCACAGAAAGAAATACAAGAAGATAAAAGAGAAATGTTACATAGAGAACACTTTCTCAATGCAACAAGGAATCCACCACAATGCTCCAACAATCCCACAACCTTGCTTGAATGATTTCAAGCACCTTCAACTCACTACTTTTAGGAATGCAAACACCTGAAATTCGCATTGATTTTCTCAAATTTGCATCACTCACATTACTCACATCGATCTTGCATCTATCTTTCTTCTCTCTTGCATCTCACAACAAAACCACTCTTATTTATATCAACCTTAACCTTGAAAATCTTCTCCAATATTAGTAACTGTCCATTATACTTACAAATTCAAAATAGGTGGGCACCTAAATATTCCCACTATGGATAGGAACGAAGGCGACCAAATAAATCCTTAATTAGGACCCAAATAGATCCCAACACACCTCAACATGCTTCCACAAGCCTCGCATGTAGTGCTAACACAAGGTCAACCAATACTCTTGTTAAACACCATAGACATTAAGTACACACTTCCTTAAATCAATCCAAAACTTCTGGAAAACAAAATTCACTTGAACACGATCTAGAATAATCTATGAACTATTTGAGATTCATCAAATACTTCATACAAACTTGCATCATATAAATACTTCATTAAAAAATCAATATGCTTGATGATTTATATGCAAACTTTCATTAAAACATGCATACAGATTTCTGATCATCTAGATCGCTCACAACCTAGGATGAGAGTATACATCCAATATGCTACACCAATCCTAATGGACTTTTCCCTATGAAGCTCTAAACTCCAATGAGCCAATTATGAATTTCTAAGGCCGCCCTCTTTACCCTTATTTATAAGGGAGTGTGGGTAGCTCAACCTTAGCATTTTACAATTAATTTGGAATTCAACCATACAAAAGTGGCACGTGTCCTAACACCTACCGCACCAAGTAGGAGACAGTTGTTAGGTAGTCTATTGTAAACACTAACTTAGTGGGATTAAGACAATCAATTTTTGGACATCCATGAGTGAGAAGGGACCACTTAGCACTCGTAAGTGGATACAAGGATCTTGCTTTTTATGACAGGGTTGCATCCTGTTGTCACATCTTAACATGGGTGACATCATGACATAGACATGCTCATGTGCTAGCATCAAAAGGGGATTGGATCTAATAACTGCTCAGGTAGTAGAGTAAAAATGATATCCCAATATTGAGAGCGAGCATGAAAAACATAATCCAATTGTACCACATAAGCCTAGGAATATGCTCGATCTAACTCAATTCTCCTAGCTAAAGATGCTAGCTTTAGTCTTATCTCCATCTTTTCAATTCGTACCTCAGGCATCCATCAAGCCTCTAGAGCATAAAACTCTATCCTAGGAAATTCATATCTAGTCCTTGGATAATGTATTAGATATTTTTCCATACTAGCAAGCGTTCTTTCCCAAAGTTGTGGATAAATCAATTTTAGGAATTCTTCCAAATCTGGGCTGAATGGGGCACCTACCAAATCTATATATTCTTTGAAAGAGTCTTGATCAAAACTTATTCTATTGATAAAACCATATTTAAAATTCTTAAGCAAATTCAATTTACTCTATTTTGACCAATTCATTCCAAATAACCCTTTAATGAGGACATGGAGAGCTCCATATCTACTACACCAGTGTTTTACAGGGGCATCCTCTAGTCCAAGGAGTTAAAGCAATTCCTTTTCTTCATCCTGGTCCATTATTCCTTGTCCATGATGGTAGCAAATTGTCTACCTTGAATCTCTGAGCCATTATCTAGGAAGTAAGATTCAAGAAGTAATTCGACAAAATTATTAGGCAGGTAAGGAAAATTAGTGAAACTCCCATCACCATTTTTCTATGGAACATAGCAATTCCATCTAACCTAGAAAAATAAGGCTCGTTGAAGATAATCCCATGATATATTGATCCTACAAGCTCTCTTGTTAATATATAACCTAGTGGATTATCCTCTCCTTTGATCCATTCAATTTCAAAATCATAACCTAAAAATTCAAAGTACCACCTAGCAATTCTTCCTTTGGAAATGTCCTTATTGGGTTTTTTCTTTAGCAAGCTTCTCATTGCCTGGCTATCTGTTTTGACTATGAATTTTACTAGCTTAAAAAATATTTTGAATTTCTCAATACCCTTTTTAATTGCCAATATCTCTTTTTCAAAGATATGGTATCTGCATTCTATTTTTGTGAAGCTACCATATCTATAGCCACAAATACTCCTTTCCAATCTCCTTCTTCTTGTATAAGCACATGTGACCAAGTTGTGTTAGAAGAGTCAGTACACAAAATTAATGGTAACTCAACAACTGGAATCTACAATGAGGGTAGATTTTGGCATTTTGATTTGATTCTCTAGACTGCCTTTGTAGCCTTGAGCGACCATCATTCTTTGTTTTCCTTGAGGTGTTCTTGGATTTCCTTTCTATCTTCTACAAGACCCTTATAAAAAGGTGAGACATAATTCAAACAACCAGGAAATCTTTGGATTCATTTCTTACCTTGCAAAATATCAAGAAATTCCTAATGCACTGCAGAATGTGAGGCTGTAATTGTATTTTTCCTTTGTTCAAGTGCAATCCTAGAAATTCAATCTGAGCTTGGACAGTTGCCATCTTCTTGGCTAATAAGCATATCTCATTCTTTTTAATGGATGCATACAATTATTCAAGATGGTGTTAATGGTCAATTTCAAAATCAAAAAATACAATGATATCATCAATATATACTGCATAAAAATATTTCAAATGTCTGAGCGCCTAGTCCATTCTCCTTTGGAAGTAAGCTAGTGTTGTGCAAAGACCAAATGACATGAAATTCCATTCATACAACTCTTGTGAAACTGAAAAAATTGAAAATGCATTTTTGTACCTATCTGACTCTTTTACCTTTATTTTCCAAAATCCTGACTTGCAATCAAACTTTGAATAAACCTTTTTATTAGCAACTCTTCTTATCAAATCAGCACTAAATGGAATTGGGTAATTAAATGGCAGGATGATATCATTAAGAGGTTTGTAACTAATACAAAATCTCTTTTTCCCTCTTTCTTTCTTAGCTCTTTTGTTTACTAGAAATGTTGAACAGGAGAATGGGCTTTTGCTTGGACGAATAAAATGTCCTTCAAGTAATTCATTTAAGTGTTCATCCATATCTTTTACCTCTGTTGGGCTCATCAAGTATGCAGGTTCATGGGGAATCACAGTTTGGCATTTTGGTCTTAGATGTATTTTACATTCCTCATGATCTTGTGACTAGAACTGTAGAGGATTCATGCTACAACATTCAGATTTGAATCTGCTTCTAATTTCATCAAACTTATTTGTAGATGATTTTTTTAGTTCTTTGACTGATTCTTTCTTTTCCTTCTTCCCACTATGTTCAAACTTATGATTTACAATCTTTAGTGTAGGAATTTCTACCTGGCCAACTTCATGTCTTAAATAAATTTTATGTTTTTAGAATTAAAGAGGCTCATATTTAGTGAGAAACAAGTATCCTAATAGAACATCATCTTCAAGATCATTCCATTCAATGAAATCAGTAACAAACATCTTTCCCATAATTTCAATGAGTACATCTTGTGCATACCTACCCATGTATATCCATCCTCCATTAATGGTGTAATTGTGTGGGAGGTCAAGCCTTGGTTTCAAGAATTCTAGTGGGATGGAATTTGTTTTAGCTAATGACCGGGAAGATCACATATGAACAAAAGCATCCATAGGAATCTTCTTAAAACCCAGAAAACAAAAATTAATTCCGATATAGTTCCCATTATTATCCAATAATAGAGAGCAAGATTTATCTCTGGTTTTTTGTATGAGGTTGTTTCTTCTGCTGCTGTTGCTTGCTTCTTCATATTCTTCTTGTATTTCTTGCTCAAATTTTGTCCATGCAATGCTTTGGTGATCTACTTTGAACAAGATTTCTTTGACTTCTCCCACTGAGGCAGAAAGATTTCTGATTTCCTTTTGTTGTGTTTTTATTAGTCGCTTAGGATCTACAACATCATCAAGGAGAAGGTCAAGCTTTTTAAAGATTGTTCAAATATCATCATCACCACTGGTCTTTTTCTTGGAAGAATGTCTAGAAGAGGATGGTTTAGTCTTTTTCCAGGGTGGAATTTTATATCCATGATCAATTTCTTTAGCAGAATTCTTCTTAGGTCATTTTTTCTACTTTAGCTATTTTTTAAGTTCCTCTTGATCAGCTTCCAACTTTTTGAGCTTAGCTAGATGCTTTCGAACAACATTCTTCCTTTCTTATTTGGTTCCTGCCATTTTGTAAGGGTTCTTGGATTTTTCAATCTAAATCTTTAACTGGACATCTTTTAAGGTGTCCTTGAGAAGAGTGATTAAATAATCCTCTTCATCATTAGAAGATTGTTCTAACTCTGATCCAGATGATATTTGTCTCCTTTTTTATCTATTCTATCCTTCAAATCCTTATATTTCATCATATAGACTTTATCAGGAACAACTTCAATGAGTTCATACAAATTGTCCATGTCAGGGGAAACATTTTTACTATGGAAATTTCCCAATCCTAATTTTCATATTCAAAAACAACATAAATCTTTGTTCCAAGATTTAACTTTTTAGGACAATTTGTGGCATAATGCGGGCCTTTGCAAATAAAACATTTAATTCCTTTAGGGGCTTGCTTATTTCTTTTCCTAAGTAAGTATGGTGGAGGTTGTCTTGAAAACTTTCTTCTCTTATAAGGAACCACCTTATATTTCTTTTTCCCATACTTACCATGTTTACTTCTTCTGAAGGCATATTCTCCTTCACATCTACTTTTAGAGCATCTATTGCATTTGCATTTCCTGCCACAACCTTTTTTCTTAAACTGTTTAAGTTGTGTAAAATCATTCAACTGGTTGGCATGAGGGAGATCACAAAACTCTTTGAGATTACAAGTATAATTATATTCATCTTTATTGGCTTGAAGTGCTCCCAATAGACATTGTTTTTCTAAATTATAGCTAATAGACTTTTTTAAATCAGTAAATTTACATTTTTCTACTATTGTGTGCTCTTTCTTGATTATGTAGTCTTCTACCCATCTGTCTAGACCACAAGGTAGAGAATTAAGGTAGTACTATTTTGTGGTTAGGTCATGCAACTTATCAGCAGCTATCATGTATTTCTCAAATACCAAATTGTATGCATGAAATTTAGCCAAATTTTTAAGTTTCATAGTTTAAAGAATCTTATTGGCTTCTATTATTTGATTTGCAGTATCCCCACAAAAGAGATCAATGAGCAGAACTTTGAATTCTTTGAATCTAGCAGTGAATTTATCATTTTTTCCCATAACCTTTTGTTTTACATAACCGTGTTCTTCATCTAGGGGAGTTCTTTGGCCTACATCTGGTAGATTATTCCACTAGTTTCTTAGCTTTCCAGAGAACATTCTAACATCATAAAGAACCTTTGTTGGTTCAATCCATGATCCACTTCTGTCAAACATGTTCTCTAAAGTATCTGCCCAAGTGCAGATTGTATCATATGGTTCCACAATCTTATCAATATTAAGAATATACCCACTTGTAGTAAATGGCCTCATTTGCTTCGGTTTAGCATTTTCTGTGATGGCATCTTTCATTTCTATATCCATGTCTACAATATTTTTTGTGGACTCCCATGGTTCGGTTTCTTGTAAATGTTGATAACCAGTAAAATATAAATCTATTTCTTCAAACTCATTATTTATAGTATCTATAGAAAACTAAGAAGTTTCAAAATCACTCAAAGACATCTCAAAAGTATTTACATCTGATGTTTCTTCTTCAAACTCTTTGTTAGCAAAACTAGGCTCATCCATATATACTGGTTATGATTGTTCTTCTATTTTGAGCTCCTGGAGCCAATCTCTAATCCCTTCTTCCTTATTGGCAAGGCTATGTTCTTTAACCTTGGGCATGGATACATGAGTAGAGGGTTTATGATTTTATGAGGATGACTCAATAATTTCTACTTTTTCATATTTCCTTGTATGAGTCCTTCATTGTACAATTATTTTCTTTTGTTTGGGGGTTGATTGGTCTTGAGATTTTCCCTTCTTCAGAGAAACTATCGTGGCCAGTCTGTGCTTTCCTTATTTTCTTTGTGACTTGTCTTATTTTTTCTAGCTTTTTGGCCACAACATCTATGAGTATTATTTGGTCCTCCACATCTTGTTTTATGGAGATCTCATGATTCTTTTGATTTTCATAGATGGATGTTAGGTAACCATCTTGATGGGTTGGTTGGTTACCATGGTTCTGACATCTTGTTGTGCCTAGCTTACTTGATAACTTACACAAGAAATATTGTTTATAATAGAAGAAGAATGTTGCTCGATTTTGGTTACAAAAGAACTAAATTTGTTTTGTGTAGAAGAAACATTATTTAGATCAATGTGAGTCTTTAAACAATTATTACCAAAACTTCTAATATCTACGGCCATGCCATCAATATTTTCTTGAGTGAATATCATCCACTGGGCTATCCAATTTCTCTGGGCTTTTGATTTTTTTTTCTTTTCTCCCAGATCTACATGTAGCCTAGCTTCATATCTACCCAAAAAAAAAAAAATTCTAGATTTATAATAGTGTGGGATTCAGGGGTTGGCCATCTACCAAGTTCATAGCCTATCACTTCTTGCTCCTTTCCCTTCATCTCCAGTTTGTATGTGCTTTTTTTTTTAGCACTTACTCGAGGGAGTTTTTCTCTAATCATTCCATATTTTTCTCCCATATTTTTCAATTTTATCCCTTTTCCTTTTCTATCTAGTTGATCTTCTTCCATAGGAGTTAGAGCCAATTTTTGACTCACTTGTCTAGCTAATCTGTCCATAAGTTCAAGGTTGCTACTCAAGTCTGAAAGTGCGGCTAAGGAAGCTCTTGAAGGATAAGGATTTACAGAGGGTTGATGATATAAGGGAAAGTTACTAGATGAGCCAATAGACTTTTCAGGATTGTAATCCATATATGGCTTGTTTGATGTACTTGGAAAATTTCTTGATAAAGAATATGATCTAAAGGACATACTAGGTCTACCACTAGTTGGCTCCTCCATTTGTTCAAACAAGGTTGTTTGTGGGATGGATATGAGATCTATAGTGGAAAACGTTCTACTTTTTGTACGAGGTTGACCGGACAGCCACTTAGACGATGGAGCAAGCAATTCTTGAAATCTGGGTTGTGACTGGTTGATGAGTTTTTCGATCACAAGAAATCCTATATCAAACCTTGTGTGGTCAATATGACTCCCATATTCTAGAATGTTTGAGTTGCCTTCTGGATAACTTACCCCAGCTAGAAAATTTGATGGAGGAAACACAATGTTTAAAAGTCTATAAATACATCATCCACCTATTGTGGCATAAACTAACTTCGGTTGTAACTCCACACCTTTAACTTGGAAAAGTAAACAAAAAGCAGATTGCACATGTTTATCTTCTAAACTAATGGTAAAATTTGGGATGACAGCTATGTGCCCATCACCACCTTTCTTTTCATCAGAGGCTTTAGTTAATTGGCCTCAAAACTGGGCTATTACAGCCTAGTCCCATATCTGACAATGAGTGTCAATGAGACTGGAAAAATACTCGGCACCAATATCATAGTTGAAATGGGGATGGACAATGATGTCAACATACGAGAAATGCACATGAAAAACCCCTTTTCTTTCCATCTTTTAATGTCTATAGGTAATAAGAATGAAAGATAGACTGGACAGTTCCCAACACCAGAAACTAGGAGATTTATTTCAGATTGTCGCACAGAAGTCATAGTTTTGGCCTTAATTCCTTTTTCAGGATATAAATTTGAGATCTTAAATTTTTGAAAATTTATAGTTCCCTTTTTCATCAACATATTCATCTTTGTCCTCAAAATAGTTATGTATGACAGAAGAGAGAGAGCTACTAGCATTCATAGACCTTTGACTAGCCATTGCAGGGAGATTAGAACTTACTTGTGCATTTTGATCCTTTTGCTGGTATGTTTTTCAACTTACTACTCACCCTTCCATGCCTCTCCTTCGGCTTCAACATAGGATTTACGGTCTTACTATAGGTCCACAACTACTCACGATCTTACTTTGCAACTTTTAGTTCCAGATCCATAGACAATTATTTTTCATTGGCTTAGAAGTATTTGGCTATCTCGCTTATGAACAATATACAAAACTATGGCAATAAGAATGAGGACAAACATGCCACCGATACAATAGATCTTAGGGATAATAAGCTCTTTTGAATTAAAGCATCGAGCACAAGATTTGTCAGATCTAGATCCAGGAATGATATCAAGATTGAAACTATCTTCAAGCATTTAAAACACAACAGGCTCCGATACCAATTTGGGGAAACATCAATATGCTTGATTTATTTGCAAACTTTCATTAAAACATGCATACAGATTTTTGATCATCCAGATTGCTAGAATAAGTATTAAAATTTGCAACTTCCTCAATAATAGATACCTTTTCACTATAAGCATCAAGAAGAGTTCTAAGAACTTTCTTTACCACCCTAGGCTCTTTAATTTGTGCACCAAGACCTCTTATAGCACTTACCAGTTCATCAACCCTTTGCATGTAGGTTGTAATTGTTTCGTCTTCAAACATTCTCATAGTCTCAAATTGTGCCTTTAGATTCTGCAACTTTTCTTGTTTAACCTTTTCATCTCCTTCATAAATACTTTCAAGCTTATCCCAAACTTCTTTAGCAGTCTTAAGATTCATAACTTTAACCAATTCAGAATTTGAAAGACTATATGTAATAATAAAAATTTCCTTAGCATTTACCTCATGTGCCTTGATCTCATCACTTGTGCTTAGACCATTTGTACATGGAGTATATGTAGTCTTATCTTCCTTTTAAGTCTCATATCACTGACATGCCACATATCCTTCCATCTTTGTCTTCCAGAATGCATAATATGTTCCATCAAATCTAGGGTAATCAATTTGCTTCGCCATCCTGAATTTTCCTTAAGCGGTTAACATTTTCTCCAAGGAACCTTGCTCTGATACCAATTGTTGAATGAATTAAGACAACTAATAGGGGGGACGAATCAGTTGTAGCAAATTAAAACATCAAAACCCTCAATAGTAATCAGATCCACATGCATTCATTAAACCCTTATTCTATTAAAGTGACTGATCATGAAATGCAGATAACAAAAACTAAAATAACAACACCATACACAAGAGAACACTAGATTTACGTTGAAAACCCAATGAGGGAAAAACCATGGTGAGGATTAGCTCACAATATAAGTATTTTCAAAACCAGTACAAGGGGTCACTACCAGAATAGGACACACTATCCAAAAGGGCTCATAGCTAGGGCTCACTGCCACAAAAAGAAATACAAGAAGATAAAAGAGAAATGTTACATAGAGAAAACTTTCTCAATGCAACAAGGAATCCACCACAATGCTCCAACAATCTCATAGCCTTGCTTGAATTATTTTGGACACCTTCAGCTCACTACTTTTAGGAATCCAAACACCTAAAATTCACATTTATTTTCTCAAATTCACATCACTCACATCACTTGCATCGATCTTGCATCTATCTTTCTTCTCTCTTGCATCTCACAACAACACCACTCTTATTTATATCAACCTTAACCTTGAAAATATTCTCCAATGTCAGCAACTATCCATTATACTTACAAATTCAAAATAGGTGGGCACCTAAACATTCCCACTATGGATAGGAATGAAGGTGACCCAAATAAATCCTTAATTAGGACCCAAATAGATCCCAACACACCTCAACATGCTTCCACAAGCCTCACATGTAGTGCTAACACAAGTTCAACCAATACTCATGTTAAACACCATAGGCATTAAGTACACACTTCCTTAAATCAATCCAAAACTTATGGAAAACAAAATTCACTTGAACACGATCTAGAATAATCTACAAACTACTTGAGATTCATCAAATAATTCATACAAACTTGCATCATACAAATATTTTAGCTTAGAACAACTGATAAACCTTATTCACACACTGACATGAAACTCACTCTATATTGCACCAAATCAAATGAAACCTTGAAATCAAGAAGATACAAACATTATAAGAAACTTCCCAAATCCGCACAACTTGAAGCCAAACAACGAAGAAATGCAAAGCAAATACATTTCTCCCAGGCCACAGAAACATCACTAAAAAATTGGTTCACACACGAGTGAAAATATCTTGCACTATACAACTCAGAAACCAAAATTCTAAATATAGAAACCTCTAACAACCATGAACAACATATCATATTTGCACAGGCATAGCCTCAACACAAAAGAAACATGGAGCACAATACTGGAGCACACTCTGAACACTTGCACAATACAATTTACTCTTTCTATCAAATTTTCTCAAAATCACTTGGAAACCAAGTACCAAAGACATCATCTCAGATCATTACTTCATTCCAACTCATCTTCAGACACTACAACAAGAAGATAGCTCCATGTACTCACAACACTTCCTCAATATCTCAACTACACATGCACAACCTACAACAACTTGTTTTCCTTTTTTCACAATTTTTTGAATATCCTCAACATCTTCATTATGCAACAACTTCCTTAACACATAGTTGACATCAATGACAACACCAGTCTGTAGATTTCTTGTTCACATCAATGACAACACCTTCATACTTGCAAAAAAGTTGTGAGGGAGTTTATTGTTAATTAATTTTTTCCTATCCTTAAGCTCTATCTTTCATGCCAATTGGAAAATGATGGAAGCGAAAGAAACTAAGGTGGCAATAGATAGTAATGTGGACATTAATGCTCAAACACTGCCTATTGATATTAGCAGGAATGAAATCCTTGTAGATCATTCGAGATATTCTTACAAAGAAGTCTTAAATGGTAAAACTCTTAGTGAGGCTCTTTCTACTTTTGCAACATTTGAGGAGGCTAATGGTAGATCAATGGGGCTTGCAACATATAGAATGGGAGTAAGAGGCATTATCAATGGAGGCGACAACATAAATGGAGAAAATAGTAATTATTATGCTAACCCTCAAACCCTCTCTATTACCCCAAATGTAGATCTGATTCAAGATTTGAAATTTGAGGAAGATAGAATTAAAAATATTTCCCTTTTCTTTGTCTATATGAATGTGAATTTGTTGCTTACAAGGAAGTTTTTTATGATTGGATAGCTAATGTTAGGAGAAAAAATTGGGGATTCATGTGTAATTTGGTAGGATGATTTACAAGGGGCTCTTTGTGATGTTCTTTAAAAATCATGGGATGTAAGATAGAGTTATTAAAAAATAATATTGGAACCTAGGAAGCTCAATGTTCCAAGTGGTTCCTTGGGAATTGGAGGAAAATTTTGAAGATGTTTAGCAAATTCATCCCCAAGATTCAGAAGCCTATAGAGAAGGAGAAACCAAAGAGAGATTCAAGGGATAGATTCACACCGATGGTCCAAGATATGGAACCAAATCTAATTGAACTTCCAATAGGAACATATGATTGTGACAAATGTGAATACAATAGCAATGTAAGATGTTGTTGGGAATAATTAATGTAAGTAGGACTATTTTCTCTTTTTTCATAATTATGGTCGGTTACTAGTACTTTTTGTTTATATATGTATTAAGCATGGTCTAAATCTTGTATCTACGAATCTTATGCTCCTTATATTGTAAAAACTCAATTTTGTATTCGATCATTAATAAAAAAATGACAAACAAGATATCATCAAAAAGTTGATTTGCAAGCATGTTTTAGTGGTGTAGGTATTTTTCTTAGTTTTTTTTGCTAGTACATTTCATTGCATATCAAAGTCAAATCTTCATTTTTGGCTCCTAATCTCATAATTTTTTTCTTGGAGCTCCAATTTTCACAATTCTTGTGGCATTAAAAAAGTATTTTAGAGATTTTCATAGCTATCCATGCATTTGTTTCCATAATTTTCTCCACAAACATTTTATTCATTTTTTCCTTATTTCACATTCTAGTTGATTAATTGGACATTTTGGTAACTATTTTTTTGGTATGAAATGACATCATTTCAATTGATCTATCTATATTTTTAGTATGTGGTCATTTTTTACCTTTTTAAGCATCTATTTAATACACTTTCATTTGTAAATGCACTGAGATAAAGTGTCACTTATATTGTACATGTATTTGAAGATCTTGCACATTATATTATGTCATTTTTTGTATTTTCACTACTCTATGAAATACCATGGGGGGTTTGTTGTGTGTTGTTTTCTATTTGCAATCACAACCTTGTTTACCTTCATGTGTGTGTGTCTTGTTTTGTACACCATTTTTTACTTGCAAGTACTATCTACATTCTAATGATGTTTCTTCATCTACTTTCATTATAATGTGACACTTAGTTTCAATGGATGTATCATACCTCTCCCTTGTCAACATTATGGGTGGGGAAGGGGTGGATGAGGGTCGGGGGTACAAGGTATCATACTATTGGTGTCAATGCTCCCTTGGTTTTAATTTGGAGTGAGCTGTGTATCTAGTTTTTATTCCTATATACTAGGCAGATGCATCAACTAGTTATTCATGCATTTCAATGAGATGGAACACATACCGTATGGCATATAGACACTCTTTCATTCTTGTTTGTGGAGGCAAAATTCTATCCTTAGTCGATCAAATTTTATTTACACTATTGGAACCTATATTTTTAACTTGCTATATACCTTGCATTGGTTGAGTAGTGTCATTGGAGGCACTCATGTAGATTGATATGCCACTTGTATCTTCAACTATCAGATTCTTGCTTTAGTTATCCATGTGATCATTCTTTGAGAAGTGTCATCGGGGTCATAGAATTTTTTTATCTTTTCGATCCTATTCTTCATTCTGCTTTCAAAGGAGGTTTTTTAGTTTCAACACTTTAGCAATCTTTTCTCAACAATTGTTTGCAATGTCTTCATGCTTTAGTGGTGTTCTTCATGTACATTTTCAAGGCATTATTTTTGGAGAATTCTTAGCCATTCATATGTTTTCTCTCCTTTTCAAGGGATATTTATTGTATATGCAATGAAAATTGTTCTTGTAGGGTCATCTTGAGTCATCTTTCATTCCTTCACTTTTCCATGTATTTCTATATTTTGGAGAGTTTTTTCAATAAATTTTTTAGTATTTTCTCTAGTTTTCAAAGATTATTTCATTTGTACATGTGGATGTTTCATCATGCCTTGTTAGAAAGTCGAGGGAAAAAATAGAACATACCACAAAGTATCAAAAAAAGACCGCAGTATCGGGAGAAGACATTGGTCACTCGTAGGAGTCATGTCCCTTCAAGGGAACATATGCATATATGTCATACATAATAGATAGAGAGATATAAATCTAATGATAGCAAAGGATTACATATTGTTAGAGCAGAGACTAGACCTGCCCTTTTCTATTTGCTATAATATAATATAAAGGTATTATTAGGAAAATATATGTGTTATGGATGTATGAACATTTCTTTTGATAGTATGATGTTGTATGTCATGTATTCCTTATAGATTCCTATTGCACGTGCTTATTTCTCTTACTGTATCCTCTAGGGTATAAACAAATTTCTCAAGAAGTACCAAGGTACAAATCTTAGGATTATACTTTCCCTATTTCTCTTACCAACATTGGTTTCATTTCCAGAACCCTAGAGAGAACAATAAAGAAATTAGAAGCATAAAAAAAGTAGGAAAATTAGCAGAAAAATAAAAAATTCTTGTTAGAAACTAAGGGCCACCTCTTTAAGAGGGGGGTAGTCCATTAGGGGAAGGATCCTTAAGATCCTTGAAAATATGTGACTATTCAAAAGATTCTTTATGAACCTTGATATAGAAAGAGAAGATAGAAGTTCAGACCAAGGATACGTATGGGAATAGGAAAAAACAAAAAAAGATAAAGGTATATGAAATCATTAAATTAATGGAAATAAATGTGGAAGAAAGAAAATTAAAAAAAACCTAGGAAAGAGAAGAAAGGTACCGCAAGAGGGAAATAGAAAGAAGGGAGAAAGAACAAGTGGGAAAAATGGTAGAGGAAATCCTAAAGAAATGAGTGGAGCACGCCAAGAAGGGTGTTGTTGAGCGCACTAATGTGGGTGCAATTGAGAATAGGAAAGGAAAAGGAAAAGAACCAGAAGCCAAAGATATTGCAAAAGAACAAAAGGAAAAAGTAGTGGAACCTAATCTTGAGGACTTGTTAACTAAACATAAGATAAGCTCAATCACTAATGAAAATTTAAAATTACAAATGAAAAGGTACGAAGAACATACATCAACCTTGAACTAGGAGTCAACTCTTAAGTTGGATATACCACACATAGAAATAGATGAAGAAAGAGAAGAAGGTAAGAAGCATGAATTGTGGACAACATATACAGTAAATTGGGACATCATAGAAGTTAACAACCAATCTATTGAGTGGAGAACTGTAGAAGAACAAAGTAACGATGGAAGAACAAAAAGTGACACCAACTTCAATTCAATATTCAGAAATCAGAGAAGTGGTACCACAAGCCCAGAAGAAGGTTCATTGGAAGAGGGAATGGCCATGATGAGGAAGATTACAATTTTTGAAAGGGACACTAGTAACACTAGAGAAAATACCTTCTTGTTAGAAATTATATGGTAGATCCAGAACAAGCAAAGAGAGTACGAAGCTATTTGATTTCATTAGCTCCTTAAGAGAAGAACCACTAAAATGGTATCAGAAAGCATACCCCCAGAACAATAAATCCTAGGACAAAGTAAAGCAAGCCTTTCTAGAAAACTTTGACAATCTAGAACTCAACAGAAGGAGTGAGCAAGCTAAGAGAATTATCTCAAAGGCATGATGAATTCATCTTAGAGTATGATAAAAGGTTCAAGGAAGTAGTTAGGAAACTGGATGAACCACTAAATAATAAACAAAAAAGAGAATGGTTCCTTTCAACCATAACTCTAGAACTCAGAATGGCCCTAGACGACAATTTTTTTGGCTCATACTCAAAATTGGTCACATTAGCATGCCAGATAGAAGGTCAATCATGGAGAAGGATAGAAAAGAAAAAATAAAATAAGATGGAAAGATTACAATTGGAAATGGATCAGTTGCGATTAAGACAAGAATTTATGAAATGAAAAATTGGTCCATAGAGGCCTAACATATGGTATTCATATTGTGGTAGAGAAGGCCACATTTAGAATGAATTTCCAATGGAAATAGTGGAAAAGAAGGCAAATGCTTTAAGGGTAGACCTCCACCTTGTTAGAAAACCAAACTCAATTTATCATGGGGTTTGGGTAGAATGGGACAACCATGAAACAATAGAATGTATGTCACATACATTATACATAAAAGAGGAACTTTACTATGATCGTGAGATGGCATACGAAAAGGATAGGAAAAAGGACCATTATGTGCATAGGATCATGTATATAGGATCCCGCCATGGAAAAACCAAGGGAATGTTAATGTCATCCAAGGACCGGAAGCTTACAATGATAGCAACCCATACTGGGGAGGAAGAGGCCACGAACGAGGAAGAGGAAGAAGAGTGGATGTTATTTGCTTTAATTGTGGTAAGTTAGGACACTTTGCGATAGAATGTTGGGGATAAAAGAGGAAGCAATGTTGATTATGTGGGGAAGAAGAACATGATGCATTTAACTATGAGAAAGCACGACAACATTACAAAAATGTGCAACCTAAAAAGGACAAACAATAAGACTCAAGCACCACAAGAGGGACTAGAATCCTTCATAAAACACCCAAACCCAAAAGAAGGAACCAAACAATGTCGAAAGATAGGAAAAGATGAAGAATATGTAATAGAAGAGGATAACACCGAAGAGGAATACTCCATAGAGGCTACACCCAGAAAAAAGGGCAAGGCTGTAGTGGTGACTAGGAAAGGTACAGATACTAGAAGAGCTAATGCAATAACTTTAGAGGAAGAAGAAAGCTCTGATGAAGGGGAATTCCAACCTACAAAAGAACAACATGATTAGGTAGTAAAAAAAACTAAAATAATCTTAGAGCAAGAACACAGGAGGGAAATGGAGGAGAACAACTACTTTACAAAACAAGAGGTGAAGGCTCTCAAGCAGTTTGTAAAACTAGCACAACAACAGGACCTTCTCACCAAATGAAACCAGTTCATTAAATATTGGAACAAGAGAAACATACCGCAAGTCAAAAATGTGGGAAAAAATTGGAAAACAAGACCAATCATGATCAAACTCTAGATCCACCAAAAAAGGATCCTTAAAATAATGGTTGACTTGGGATCATATGTCAACCTAATCCCTAAAAGAATATGGGAATTACCTAGGCAGACCGACATTGGAACCAACTCCCTACAACATTAGCTTGGTGGACAATACCAGAATGAAAAAAATGGGTACATGGAAAAATGTAGAAGTGAATGTAAAGGGGGTTAAATAATTGATAGACTTTGAGGTGGTCGCAATGAAGGAGACATTCAACTCATTTGATGCATTATTAGGGCTAAGATGGTTTGTAGATTCTCGGGGAATCATAGATGCCCAGAAGGAGGAAATATCTTTTGCAGATGATAAAAGAGTGGTTACATACCCCTAGGTAAGAAACAAGGACCCTATGTGGAAGAAGTTGATAGAGAAGAATACAAGGACAATGACCTAAACCCAACTAAAATAAAGCAATGTAGCGCAAGACATGTGCAGTACCGCTAGGAAGGAAGAAGAGAATAATAAAGGGGACACTCACATGATTTGAAATATTTCTTAGGAAATCTCTTAGGTTAAGTTGCCTAAATATTCTAGAGTAGGTGAACCAATACCCTATATAACCCAAATTGAGAGAATCATCCCCAATGAAGTAGATAGACTGGCCAGACTATCGCATACTCTTACCTACACTGTCGTGTGTTGATATAACACACACAAGCAAACCATAAAGAAATGGGACACATTTAAGACCTTAGTAAAGGCAATATTTATGTCAAAGGTAGGAGATTATGGTGGCATACCTCCCTATGAAGGAAATATACCACTAGAAAATACCTAAACATATGCATATATTACTAGGAAGGAAACTATGAGTTCAATGATCAGTTATATATTCAATTGCTCTATTGGATATTGTGCCCGATGGAAAGAACTTGGTATATCATTCAGGAGAGAAGGGTAGAAATGAGAACATGGAAAGAAATGACCATAGACTTCATCCAAACCTTTTCATTTTTCAGCAAAAACCCTCAAATACAAACCGCACTCGAGAAAATAAAGGGGATTATATTTAGCCCTATGGAAGAAGAGGAAACACCGGTACCGCAACCCCATTCCACACCATCGAAAGAAGTATATAATACAAGGAATGGATGGAATGGGACATAGCTAGATTAGAAAGACACTACTATGCGATGCAGGATGATGAGGAAGAACAAACACTAGATATAGAAATTGGTCAGGGGAAAAGAGAAATAGAAGAATCTACCACCCCAAAGAAAAAATACTACAATGGACCAATAAAAATAAAAGAAAAAAACATGGCGGCAGAAGGAAATCCTAAACTAGCACGCATTGGAAATTATTGGGATGAAAAGGTGGATACAAAAATGATTGAAACATTAACCGAATTCCAAGATCTATTTCCTCAAAACTTTACCAAAATGAAAGGGATCAAAGAGGAAGTGGGGTTATGAAGATCCAACTCAAAGAAGGCACCAAACTTGTCCAAAAGAGACCATATAGAATAAATCCTAACATGAAGAAGAAAGTGAAAACTAAAATAGACAAGATGTTGGTTGTCGAAATAAGCCAAATGGTAGTGCAAAAAAAAAAGATGAGAGAAATAAGGGTGTGCATTGACGTCTGAGAACTAAACAAAGCATGCATACACAATCCATTTCCCACACTATTCACAGAGGAGATATTGGAAGCGATAGTCGAAAGGGAGATTTATTCATTCACCAATAGCATTTTGGATACCACCAAGTGAAGATCAAGGAAGAGGATCAACCCAAAACAACTTTTTCTACTGAATGGTGATCCTATATGTATATAGTTATTCCGTTTGGATTAAAGAATGCTTTGACAATATTCAACTAGATAATGATCTATACTTTCAAAGATTTTATTCATGATATTCTTGAAGTCTACCTAGATGATTGGATAGTCTATGGTTTAGTAAAATACCATGTACAAGTCCTCCAGATGATGCGAAATCGGTGAAAAGCATGTAGATTTCATTGAACCTAAAGAAATGCACATTTATGCTACTATATGGGACACTCTTAGGCCACATTATATGTAAAGAAGGATTAATGGTAAACCCAATGAAAGTGGCCTTGATCTTAAATTTTCCACCACCAAAGAATGCTCTGGAAGTCAAGACATTCTTAGGATACACAAGATATCCCAGGAAATCAATTAAAGGTTATGTTGGAATTGCAACACCATTGGAGGATCTCCTGAAAAATAAAACTGGGTGAAACATCGAATGGAATGAAGAAGCCCAAAAATCCTTTGATGCCTTGAAATAAAAAATTGTAGAGGCACTAATAATAATCTTTCTTAATTGGAATAATCCCTTTCATGTTCATGTAGATCCCTCTGGAATAGAAATAGGAGCAGTGCTTACCCAACCAAAGGGGAATAAAGATAATCCTATAGCATTTGCTAGTAGGAAATTATCAACAAATAGAATTACACCACCACGGAAAGAGAAGCATTGGGAATGGTATACACCCTACAAAAGTACTGATATTATTAACTATGCACCACTTTCACCTTCTTCATAGATCATGAACCCCTTAAATACCTACTCAACAAATTGGTAACTCATGGCTGAATATCTAGATATTTGTTACTATTCCAAGAATTTGATTTTAAAATAATGGTAAAAACTGGAAAGAACAACCAATTACTAGATTACCTATCATGGATCGAAACCGGTGAAGAACCAAATGTATATGGAGAAGAGTTACCCGGTACACACTTGTTCTGGATTACAGCGGTACTAAAAGAATTAGAAGATATTGTTATCTTGTTATCAACTAGAGAGTTCCCAAAAGACCTATCTCTACAAGATAAACAATCACTAGCGTGGAGAGAAACACCATATACCTTAATAGAAGGAGAACTACACCACAAAGAGAAAAACATCAAGAAGAGTTGTCTATAACCATGAAATAAAATCCATTTTTGAGGAAGCACTTAACAGGATTGTCGGAGGACATAACTCAGGAGAATCTACCACAAGAAGGGTAAAACTAGCAAGCCTATGGTGGCCAATACTACACAAAGATGCACAAGGCTATGCAAAGGGGTGCGACATCTACTAAAGGATAGGAAAACCTATCTCCTAGGATGAGATGCCCCTAAAACCGATACTGGCCCAAAATCATTTTGAGAAATGGGTGATAGATTTCAAAGGACCAATTGATCCACAGACAAAACACTCAAATACTCAATTCATTATAACCGACGTGGAGTATCTGACAAAATAGCTAGAAGCAAAATCAACCAGAGACTGTACCACAAGAATTGCCACTAAATTTTTATATGAAAACATCATTACCAGAAATGGATGCCTGTTAAGCATAGACAACGATCAAGGCAAGCACTTCATAAAAAATATGATAAAAGAGTTGCTATAGAATTTCATGATAACTCACAATAAAATCTCTCCATACAATCTACAAGAAAATGGGGTGAGTGAAGCCTTAAACAAAGTAATTGGGAAAGCATTAACAAAAATGCACGATGGAAACCAGATGGATTGGGACATTAAGATACCAACAATACTTTGGGCATACTTGACCTCCTACAAAAGGACTAGAAAATTCACACCATTTCAATTGGTATATGGCTTGGATGTGATCGTACCAATGAATTTCATAATCCCTAATATATGTACCACACGAAATTTGCAATTAGAAGAAGATGAATCATTAATGACAAGAATAGAAGAATTGGAAAAACTAGATGAATTCTGCAGTTGGAATGACAAAGGCAGAAGGCGTGGTACAACCAAAACTTATGGTAAAAATTTTTTTGAATAGGGGACTTAGTGCTACTATATAATAGAAAAATTAAGAAACTGGGGAAGCTAAAATTCTGATGGTTAGGACCCTATTACATTCATCACATTAATGAATCAAGAGTGGTCAAACTCTGACAACTAGATGGGACACTTGTAGTAGGACATGTTAACGATGCTCACTTGCAACATTATTACCTACTGCCAGAGAAAACACATTAAAACCACCAAATATACATTGTAACATAGTATCAAACTCACAAAAACACACATCAAAGTACACATGTCATCCGTCAAATCAAACCAATGGCTCGGAAAACCCATGGACTAGACAAAGCATTAAAGACTTAGCTACCAATCCACTACACTACAACTTATACCCACTAACCAAAACTATATAAAGACCCAAGTTCCTATTCCATTCTTCACAAATGCAATTGCAAGAAAATTGTGCATTAATAATCTACCAAAAAATATAGAAAATTTCCAAGAAAAGCTCTTAGAAAAATATTCCTTGCACTAAAAATGGTTGCTATCATAGTCATTCACATATTTGAGAATCCCAAACCAACATTCAAATGGTTCCCACTCAAAGCAATGATAGCCTGCAAAGTTTACTACAACCGGGAAGACTTTGCAACCGCCACCATCATCCACACCGCATACCAGATGGTGGTTGAAGGAAAATACTTCGATTTGTGTGAGGTTATGAGGGAACAACTATTGGAAAACTTGTAAAAGATCAAGAATTCTAGGTACCACTTTTGATACAAAACATTACTTATCTGTCTAATTTTTTATTTTCTGAATGAACTACCCAACTTCAAGGGTAATATCTAGCAACTCGACTAGACCATGTAGCTGCCCCAATTAAGTACCTTACCCATAAATTTGAGAATTTTCAAGCATGAAAAGCAACATATAGGGGGGGTTTTCAAAACCTGCTAGGAACAAATGTAATTAAGGAACCGGGTCCCCTATCTATCATCCAATCAATATGAAAATACCATAACTTTCTTGGTGGACAAAGATTACACCTATATGGAGGCAATTGAGACTTGCATAGTATGGATTTTGACACTACCATATGAGGTCACCCCTTAAGAAATAGATGCCTATGTGACAACCTTGCTCCAGAACCCAAGGGATCCCAACACAAAGAGGTTCAAGACTTACCAAGAAGTCATGGACACGAAGATTGACAAGGAGATACAGGAGGACTTGGAGAAGAATAAAAAGAAACTTCATAAGCAATGGGGCATGCCGAAAGGAGGACTAAAACCAAAAATGACCGCCTCGACACAATTAAAACCTTCCAATAGAAGGGATACAAGGTCACAAACCATCCCCTTGAGAACATCAAAGGACCTTCAACATCAACACTGATAGCCTCTCAATTTGGGAAACCACCACAAGCCCCAAAAAGAACCCAACAAACAAGGAAAAATAAGAGGACCCAAAGGGAGAAATAGGATACAAAGGAAGTCGAGGTAGAAGAGATCTCAGAGGAAGAAGAAGAGGTCAATCAACCTCTACAAAAAAAGCAACAAAAAAAAAGGACTCTGAGCACTCCTCAAACCAAATCGAAGCAACAAAAGAAAGGACAACAAGAGAAAACCCAGTAGCAACAATCTCCAGTACTCTCAGGCGAGCCACTCAATGTGCTCGAATGTTTAATGCCATTGTTCATCATGTGATGCTACCACAGATCCTAAAAATGTATGAGTATGATGAGGGAAATAAAGAAAAAATAATTCAAAGCTTGGTAAGGTATATAAATTTCCTAAATAAAGGCCTCGAGGAGGAAATGAAATAATTTCCAGATGAAATTGTAGTAGAAAAAAGGGAAAAAAGAGCTAAGGCCCTAGCCCATGATGAAGAATTGAAAGAACAACCCATCTCGATGATAAGCCCAAACATGACAGAAGAATAGAAACAAACTCTAGCACAAGCACAAGCAAAAGAACTCTAGACTAAGCACTGAGTTGATAAACTCATGACAGATGATCTGATGGACATAAAAGCTCTCTAGAAGGAGATAGATAAGGCTACCCAGAAGCTCTATGAAGAAATGAACAAGGACTTGGAGCAAGAGGAAGGTCCGACGCCAAAAGATATTGTTCCTTAAGAAACCAGAGCTACAACAAAAGAGTAGATGGAGGAACCGAAAGAAAACACAAGGGGTTCTAGAGAAGAAAAAAAAAGAATAAAGACGACTTTGGAGAAGTGTCCACTCCATTGGTTACTATCTCACCCATCAAAAATTTTCTATCTCAACAACAACAAATCCAACCGGCATCACATCCACAGTTGCTCCAAGTACCATTGGTGGGCTCCCAAGTGAATCTATTTGGAATATCACCCATTCAGAAGTTACGATTAAGGGACATTTTCTACAACACTGCTAGAGAATTTCTCCAAGAACATGTGCAACAAACAAAACAGTTGCAAGAGGCCATAAAGATGTGTTGGGTGAAAATTATGTAATCAACTTTTCGATAGATTACACAACTAGGACTTCAGCCACAACTATGTGAGCTATAAATCTCTCCTCTCAGAAAGGGGAGGCGCCCTTCTTACTGCTGACAGAAGCGATAGTAAAACAAATAAAGTAATTACACAATGTACACAATACTTACGAAGTGGGGGGTGTGTCACATTCATCCTTCTCTCTTTTTTCAGAGAAGATGTTTACAATGCTTCACTGTTGGAAGTTTTCAATTCACAATAACCTTAAATGATCAACAAGCAGTAATGCCAATACCTCTATCTTGTCAAAGCAAAGTGTAGAGGTACCAGAAGTGATTAACAATAAACAAGTAAAATAAAAGGGAAAGCTCACGAAGGCACAAAGTCATTCCGTAGCTTTTTCAATGGTGGATTTGTGAAGAACGTATCGTTTGTTGCATTAGAAACACAAATTCTTCTTAGATGCAACAATTCCTCAAACAACATGAACAATTACAAGCACAGTCTTGTAGATCATTGAACCAAAGTATCCAAAGAGCATGAACAATTACAAGCACAAAGTCATGTAGATCATCCAACAATAATTAACCAAACACAAATATAAATCCAAATAAAAGATGTAACACAAATTTTACATGAATTACTTAGAGTCCTTCAGATTTCATAAGCTAATCACCACCAAATGAGATCAATTCACAAGACTATCGAATCCAACACAAAGTATAGTTTGCAATCTTCTTCTTTCTTGATCAGATTTCACTCACAAAGTATGAACACAAAGTTTCACAATTCTGCTTCAAAAAAGGGCAGCACTTCGTTGCAAAATACTTAAGGATCCACAATACAAAGGAAATCCCTCATATATATGGAAAGAGGGAAGAGAAAAATTAGGAAACTAATTGAGAAAATCAAGTAAAGTTGGGTGAGCGATTCTAGGAGATCTCACCTAACTTTGACCAAAGTCAAAGTGTAATTTCTCTTAATGAAATTACATCTCGAACTTGGTGCAATTACAATTTACAAAAAGACATATAAAATGTCAGGAAATATTTACAAGATGCATAATGGGAAGCATAAAAAATGTCTAACACTGGAGATCAAGAATCTTCATGTTTCCTTGCTTTGGGTGCGAAAGTCTTTGTATTTCTTCCTGGTCTCTTGCACGAACTTCTCATCTAGACCAACGGTGTAATCCACAATGGTGTGAATTCTCATGATCGATCTCATGGTAGATGAGTGAACCTTCTTGCACCTGTCAAGATGCATTTTTACGTTATCCAATGTGATCCTTGTATCACAAATGATGTTCAGAGAGGCTTCTGAAAAGTCTACATTGCCAATCAACTTCATGATGGTTTCTTTAAAGATCTGGGATATTTTTGTGGCTAGCAGGAAGATACGATTTTCCTCAAGAAGTTGTCCTGGTAACTCCTTGATACCTTTTTCAATAATCACATGATGCCCTTCGACATCTTCCTACACTTGGTGGAGATCCTCCGTAAGAGATTGAATTACTTGAATTCGATGTTTCAAGGATTCTCTTACCTCAATGAATTTTTCTTTATCTGGAATTACCCCGGCTTCCACCAATTTACTGAGCTTTACCTACTTCATCTGTGACCATGAGAACAGGAATTTTTCCATATCTCTGCACTCCTAGGAAAGTACACTTTTCTCCTTATCAAGCTCTATGGTGAGCTTGGCCAGCAGAGTAGTTTTCTCATCCACAGCAATTATAATTTGAGATCCATGTTCTATGATCTTTTCAACGAAATTATACAACACCCTGCCTTTGGAGGTGAACTTCTTAGCTTTCTTGATAGTTGGGTCCTCAATACTTGCCATTGCCAGTGGTTGTGCATTAGTTGAAGATCCTACAAGTCTCTTTACAACAGTGGCATAATGCTCTGCCCTCTGTTTGTACATATTGCGAGCTTGCTCCATTTTATCTAGTCTTCCAGCCAAGATGTCCAATGTCACTTGTGCATCTACTTTTGCACTTTCATTGGTAACTTTTCCAAGTTGGACTCTTGTTACTGTGTAGTCCTCCATATTGACATCTCCTTCTTCTTGCAGTGGTATGCCAATCTCTGCATACTTGTGACCAGTCTTGTCAACATTTAGTCTTGAGTATACCTTCACCTTTTTCTTCCCTTTAGCTTTTGGAGGGACTATCTCTTCGAGGTAGAGCTCCTCTGGAGAAATGATTTGTTTCTTCTAATTTGATACTTGAGATATCAACCAAGGGGGAAGAAAGGAGGTGTGAGCTTCCAGATTCACTATCAACTCTGTCGTCATTGTCACTTCTGAAGTTACCATGGGTATTGTGACAATGGGTGAAGTGTCTGTCATCACTGCTCCTGTAGACTGCACATTGAGCTGATCACATATTGATTCATTCATGAACCGATTGAACTCAGTTTCAAAAGTGATATCATATGATGGTGATGATAGGCTAGGAATGGATGATGGAGGACTTGACAAAATATCAACCATGTGAATGCTTGTCACTGAGGGAGTATCAAGCATGGTCGTTGCTATAGGAATAGTGGATACCTCTGCTATAGGAATGCCTATGGTAGGAATAGGTGATGAAGGAACAGGAGGTGGAGGAGTACTCAGATTTGGAGGAGTATGAGGAATACTGGAAATCACAGGCAATGACATTCTAGGAATTTCCTCAACTACATTCTCAGGTGGAAACATAGTTCTTTCTTGATCATGCCTGGGTTCCTGTTGATCACCCTCTTGTCTCTCCGATTCTGGTTCACCTTCGAAATCACCTTTAGATTCTTCTTCAGAATCTTCTTCAGACTCTTGTCCGCTTTCACAAACTTCTTCTGCATCGAAGTCTACTTCTGTTGAGTCTTGATCTTCAACAGATTGGTCACTAGAAATACCTTCTTCATTAGAATCTATCTCCTCTGAAACAACCCTTTTACCTTTAGAGCAAGATGGTTCAGATTCCATGATTTCTCCTTCTGGGACAACCTGGGTATCTTTCTTGCCAACAGTAAACTTGATTCTGGGACCTCTTCGTGAAGAAGTGGGAACAACCGTTGATTTATTTTTCATGCGGAGTTCTTGCTATCGGCGAGCTTCTACTTCAGATTCTTCTCCTTCTGAATCTGTTATGAAACTTTTCATTTCAAAACCATGCTTGTGTAACCATTCTACAATGTTGTATAAGATTGGTGCCAATCTCTCTCTGATGCTAGTACTTTCTTTTCTAGACCATTGAATTGCAAGCAACAACTTCTTAGAAATTTCTTGTTCATCATAGATAGCATTCATGATATCGCTAGGATCTGTAAAATCCTTTGGTAGGTCAGCAATATCAAGGTCTCTGATCTGTTGTACGGTGAACCTACAATAATCCATTTTGCGAATGGCTTCTTCATCTCTGCAATCAGCCCAGATGTCCTCAAAATGGTACTTGTGATGATGACCCTTTGCAATTGCCTTCTAACATCTCGGTAGTCAAAATAAAACCTATACCTATAGGTCCTGATTGCAATGACTTTCCTCTCAGCATAACCAGACTTGGCTTTTTGTACAGTAGGGATAGTATATCTACCGATTGTCAGTGGGAACTTGAATCCACACTTGTGAATATTTCTTCATTCTTTGTGCATTGAAATGAGTTGTCTGCACATCTCCATGAGAACCCACTTGTCTGAAGGATATCATGGCAGCATGTAAGGGCAACTAGTGTAGCACCCTACTCTCAAATAAGTAAATGTTGGGAATTGTAGAAATATGCATCCAACTTTACTTACTGCCTTATAGGCCTCACCAAATACCCTTCTCCTCTCGAGAGTCAGATCAAAACTGAAAAGAAAAGGCACGAAGAAAGCATCAGTAACCCTCCTGAAATGATGGAAGCTTTCCTTCAACTCCAGTTGATAGAAAAATTTATACACATGTACCAGCATCCAATTCCCTTTCGTGGAGACCTTGAAATTACCTCATTATAGTTGTTGCATACACCAGATAATAAGTCATATAGAATTTTAATGTAGAAGGCACATTGATTAGTTGTTCATGTATTTCATCATTGATTTATTTGCCCCAATCAATGTGAATTTTTTGTCTTCTTATGATTATGATGTATTCATACATCCCGTCATGAAAAGTGGATGATTCAGGCAAGCCCTTCACTCTGCTCAAGAACATGATCATATATTTGACATCATCTTTGAAATCACTTCGCAGGAGTCCCTTTGGCCATCTAGAAACAATTTCCCTAGGATTCTTCAACCATTGGCTATTTATCAAGTTTTTATCCTTATTGGGATCAGCATCATAGAATTCTTGTGCTTTTTGTATCAAGATATCGATGTACTTCTCCATCTGTGGAACTTTAAACACAATATCAAAGAAGTTAGGGTCGAGTCTCAAAATATCGTGCCCAGAAGAATCAATCACACTTTTGCTCTCCTTGATATAGTGGGATGCAACTTGAAGGATAAATTTTGTATTGTGCGCAGCAGTAGGGAACATAGATACCAAATGCAGGTTACTATGTACAATTGCTCTCATAGAATCAGGAAGAGGCTTCTTCTCAGTTTTATCTGCAAAATCAACTAAGTCTTGATGACCAACCTCTATGTCTTTTATCTCTTCCACCTTGGAGACCACTGCAGTCGGTGAATAGACACCTTGATATTTAGACTTCATTTTGTCTTTTTCTTTTGAAGACGACGGAGGTTTTCTGACAGTCATCTGAGAGCAGCTGAATCTTTGATCAACAACTTTGAGGATCTTGAAAAGAGACTGCAAGATGTGGAGTCAGAACAAATGTTAGTCAAAAAATAGCATGGGGATGCATGAAGAAAGTAACGATGATGAGCAAGTGTGGAGCGAATGACAAGGCATGCAAAACGATGCACAAAGTGGAAGGAGTGAGGTTCAGGATGAAACTGGCAAGTTTTGAAGTGTTTCAGAGCAAAATTGGGAAAAGTGTAAGGGCGCTAAAAATTAGTGCCCTTGTACTTGGAGGAAGCCAACACAACGCTCCTGCACTTTACAGTGTAAGGTAAAATTGTATTATGTCAGGGCACTTAAATTTAGCGCCCTGACATTTTCTTCTTACAAAGCTTAGTGGGTGAGTGTAATAGCGCTAACTTTTAGCGCTTCAGAATTTTGTTGCATGTGGATGAACGTGGTGCAAAGTTGAATGAAAGGTGCACCCAAGTATGAAGACTTTGTTACTTGGAAAGAAACTTTTAGAACTTTTGCTTGATGTAGATGGTTTCAAGAACGACATTGAAATTTAAGTGAGTGAAATTCATTCACAAAACGAGCTGCTTAAATGAAGTTGTGTGTTTTGTATTTCCATGGCGAGGGTAAAGACATGATACACAAAGGAGGAATATACAAATCAAAACCTTGTTGATGATGGTGAAGAAAACTTGACCCAAGAGAAGGATGCAAATTAAAACACCAATGGACGATAAAGAAAAATGTGCATGAAAGAAAGAGAAATGAGTTTTACTTTGAAATATGAAACAAAAGAGGAAGCCATCCCTTTACCAAGAATAAAACAAAATCAAGAGGCAGGGAAAAGAAACGTTTTAAAGAACAAAAACATGTTTTGGATTCAACATAAAAACTTAAAAAACGTATTTACAGATCAAAACAAGAATAAAGCATTCATGAAAGGAAGGGATGAAGGGAGAAAAGAAGAAACCATACCTGAAACAAGAAATGGAAACCCTAGCTCGACCAAGAAAGAAGTATGCACAAAAACGTGTTTTTGTTGAGGTAGATGCATGCCCAGCCAAAAGGAAATGGAGTGGAGACCAAGAATGACAAAAATGAAACAAAGAAATCACTTTTAAGTGATTGAGGGAAAAAAAAACATTACTCAAGTCGCCTAATAAATTTAGGCATAAAAGATGGCACAAAAAGCGAAAAGTGCAAGAGAATTGAAAAAGTGCACCTAAGCCAAAAATTGGCTAAGTCAGAAAAATGTGTAAGGGCGCACTTTTTTAGCGCTTCTGCACATTTTAGAAATCACTTTCATGTAGGGGCGCTGATTTTCAGTGCCCGTGCACTTTTCAACACTTAGTCAAAATTTGGATGTGAGTTGGAGCACTCTTTTTAGGCACAACTGCATATTTAACAATTTTATTAAGTATTGACAATGAGACTTCACGAAGGAGCTCATTTCGAAGGTCTTCGCGAGGCGAACATAGGGGGATGCTCCAACTGACTGTTTGAGGCTTTGGAATGCATTTTGAGGTGGCTTGAAAATCACCTCATTTTGCGTGCTTGAAGTTCACGAACCTAGGAAACAGACAAGTTTTGTAGGGGGTTATTCGTGGAACGAGCGCTGCTAGATTCTGTGATAACAAGATGCTCCAGAAAGCTATTCCTCATTTTGCCAGGGATCAGTCCCTCCATTTACTGCAATAGCTACAACTAGTGGCGGGCTTACAAATGGACCTGACGTCTCAAAAGGACAATATAAGGAAGGAGGCCCGAGATGAACTTACTAAGCAAAACACCCAACAATTCATTAAGAGATGCACTACCACACAAACTCAATTGGAGAAAAAAATCAAATAGACTGAGGACAACATCAAGGCCATTAGAATACTATCACTTTTGCTTATAGTAGTTGAATACAACAAGGAGCCTCCAAAACCATATCACATAGACGAAGGATCAAATAGCACAAATGACTTACAACCCCCCAAAGGACTTGACTGAAGCAATAAGGGAGAACATAGAGCATTTGTACATCTAGCTCCAACAACTCCATAACCAATGAGAGCTAGTCAAAGAGTAATTACAATAGCTAAGGGAATCGGTCAATAACAAGTTGAGATTCCCCCAATTGATTTTGAAAGAAGCAAAGCAAATAACCAACACCACCATCCCAACCAATCTCTGAGAAGTAGAACACACATTAGCCCAAATACAAGCACAAATAGGCACACTCCTATAGGAACAAGCACATTGGACTGCTACTTTTGCAAGATTGAAGATAAAATATCATAATATCCTTCTCAATGAGCAACATGTCTTGAGGACAAGACATCATTTTAAAAGGGGAGATGATTTTAGTAGGTCAAGAGCAAAAACAAAACATACCATAGAGTATCGAAAGAAGACTGCGGTACTAGGAGAAGACATTAGTCACTAGGAGCCATGTCCCTTCAAGGGAACACATGTATATATGTCATACATAATAGATAGAGAGATAGAAATGTAAGGATAAGAAATGATAGCTACTACCAGAGAAAAGACTAGACCTACACTTTTCTATCTGATATAATATAATATAAATGAGTTATAAGGAAAATATGTGTGCTATGGATGTATAAACATTTCTTTTGATAGTATGATATTGTATGTCATCTATACCTTATAGATTCCTACCCCACATGCTTATTTCTCTTACTGTATTCTCTAGGGTATAAACATATTGCTCAAGGAGTACCAAGGTACAGATCTTCAAATTATGCTTTCCCCATTTCTCTTGCCAACAATGCCTAGTTGTCAAGACCCATTTTTTGTTTTCTAAGCATTTGTTATTAGAGCTTTTAGCTTCTTCCTAAGTTACACTTAAGGGGGTGTTAGAGTAAAAATGTATTTTCTTGATTAATTATTTAATTATTAGGTCTCTTTTTACACTAACATACTTAATCTCACTTAAGTCATGCTTTTTTGTTTGAAATCATTGGATTAAGACACATGTCATGATCTAAATTTTTCTTGGCCTAGGGTTTCTTTATCCTTTATCAAGGATAATTTATCATTATTATTTTATTCACAATGATTCATTTTTTTGCATCAAAAGACTAACTATTACCACAATTTTATCACTTTTTCACTCTATTTGTGATGAGTGTTTGTTTGCAAGTGATATTTGGGAGTTGTAGGGTTGAGGATTTAACTCCAACACTTTAATGTTTGAGAAGGTTTGGGATGGTATGATACATCTTGGACATTCTTTGGCAATGGAGATACCTTTCTAGGTTATCTTTTGCTCACTATTGAATTCATAAATTCAAATGTTTTGTAAGGGAAAAATCAATGCTTATATGAATGAAAAGTTGAATATGATTGCATATTTGAATTCCTCTAGAAAACATTTACATTTTTGAAAAGGAAGGAACCTTGTTTCAAATCATTATGCAAAAGCTATGGATTCAAAAAGAATTAGGTCGAAGATGGTGGATGAAGCAAGAAATTCATCATGGGAAGTGGCAAATTCAAATTCACAACATTTTTTACTAGCAAAAGCAACAAATTCATTTTTGGACAATTGTGAGTGTCATTTATTGTCTTATATTACATTTTGTTGGCTTACTCTTCTTTCTTGATGATTCATGTTAGAGTTGACTTAAGCATTGTTGGGAATCATTTGAGTCTTGTAACTCAAGCTTTGGGAGCATTTTGTGAGTGGTTTTTGCTCATTTTTATGATATTTTATTACAAAAGCTATAAATTTTTGGGAGTGTTGTAATTGGTCTTTAAATAGGTTTTGCAAGTTGGAGATGAATTGTAACAAGCCTATTTGAAGTACATAAGTGAGTGTAGCTCATATTTTTGGTGGAGCTTTTACCCACAAAGGGTTTTTCTATGTTACTTTCTATCTCCATTTAACCTTGTTTTGTCTATTATTTTTGTTCTTTATGTTACATATGCAATATTTCTTGTAGAATTCAATCATTTAATTGTTCTCATATTCTAAGTCCTGAAATTTTGTAAGTTGATGACTAAAAGAGAGGAATATGCTTCTTCATTTACAATAACCTATTACAATGAAATTATTTCACAAAAAAGTGACATGTTTCCTTAAGAAAATTAGTATGTGTAATCAAACATAAATTGTATTGTCACATTGTGGTATCTAAAATTTTTGACAACTCTTTAATAATTTCACATGGCATTGTTGAGATATAAAAATATGAAGTAATTACAACGGTGGAGTTGCTAACTACATGGATTAATTGCAAATCCATTGCTAGTAAGAGGTGCTTTGTGGCTTGTACTTGCACAAAGCAGCGGCTCAACCTTTGATGCATAAATTGTAATAAAACTTCAAATAACCATCTATTTGTGACTTCAAACTAGAATGATATGCAAGGTTGTCTACCATCCATAAACTATTTAAATCAAAATATAAGAAACCTTATGGCCTTCTAACTTGGTGTGAGGATAACAATAATGCACTTAGTGAAGAGGTGATAATTATAGACATGATAGTCTTTCACTATCATATTAATTTTGATATTTTATGCTTTTTGAGAAATATATCTTACAAGTAGACAAGAACATATTTACATTTAAATGAGCATTATTATTACATGAAGAATCTCTCCCTACATAGACAGAGAAAGGAAGCACATGGACCCACACCCCAATGGGTAGTGAATTCACATCCTTGCAAAATTAGTGAAGGGTTAGCTTGTATAATCAAAGCCAAAACTTGTCTAATTCATAACTTTACTGAGTGAAGTATCTTCTTCAAAATTAACTTTGCATCATCTTTTGAGGAAATTGACTGTTGCCAACTGAATTGTATGCCAGTCTCTTGCAGTTTCCAACGATTATCCAAGAATGTTGTAGAAGAGATCACTGCCAAGAAAGAGAAAGCATCCATAATACCCTGTTAAACAATCATGCTTAGATAGGTTAACCTTAATGTATTACTAGCCAACCTAATACGTTGAGTTGAACAAATTTTTATTTTCCAAATAAGTGAATAACTTAATGTCATTGCCATCTTACTTCGGAGTCCTTTACTCTCCACATTCTTTAAATATTTGAATAAAAATTGTGTTGTTTCTTGATCTAAGGGAAGAAACATGGGATATTATTCAAGGCTCTAAAAACTGACCATAAAATGAGGCAAAAATTGTTCAAAATTTTTACCATTTTTAAATAATGATATTTGGTGGGGATTCTACTGTAAAGAATGTATAAAACAATAAAGCCAAAATACCAATAGTGTTTTGTAGCAGTGAACTTCCTGCTCAAAATGAGCCATGATACGTCCTAAACATATTATGCATCCCTACCAATCATGGCATGCCACCAATCACCTTAACTATTTTCTTAATTTTTGCTAGGTTATAGGGATATTATTTCTCACATGGTTTGTTATGAGTGTCCAGTGAACACCTTATAATTGATAGAAAAATAAAATAAAATGAAAGATATCACATGAGGGGCAGGGCAGTGTTGAAAAATTATTAGAAGTAATCACATGAATATACATATAGCAGTCAAATTTCAAAAAAAAAATATGCAGAAAAACTCCCTCCTTTTGATCTCCAATTCAACTGTACAACTCTTTTAGTTCTTCCTCAAAGGCCTACTTTATAACCTCTCGCTTCAATTTCAGTGTTGCACAAGGTTGGTATCAAGTGTCCATGGGTGTGCAAGCAACTTTATTTTTGGGGGATTTCAAAGATTTTAAGATTTGCTTCTTGTGCAACCTGTTCATCAACACAAGATCAAGTATGTTAGAAAAGACTATAAATTACCATGCAATATGTTTCTATTAATGATATATAAATAAAACATAGCATATTTATGTCAACAGTGTAAATCCATCGAAGAAGCTTCACAAAAACAAGCAGCTAGATTATTTCAGATCGTATATTTACATGGAACATACGCACAAAAGAGGAAGGCTGAGTGGAAAGGGATCATCCACTTTGCAGTAAAATTATTATGGATTGCCTTTAAATTCAGACATAGCTATCTTTGTTGCTAGTATCTGTTTAGAGTTAAAAACTTAAATCAGGATTCTAAAGCAGAATATGAAGCATTCCAACGAAGTTCCTATTGCTTGAGTCTAGAATGATAGTTTGACTATGAAAATATTTCCCAATGCCTGGAACTATATGGCAAATAATAAACCTTGGAATTTTGAAACCAAAGGAAATAGATACAACCTGTCCTCAAAAAAGACAGACAAAATGGAATCACATCCCAAAGATATGCAAACCTGCAGAACCAGGAAACAAAGTAGCATGTTCTTTTAGCCCAAGAAAGGAAACAACTGCAACAACAAAACACAAGACCACAAAATCACATGATCAAAGAGTTTGATGAAAAACTAAGCAGCCAAAGCTCTAAAGCCTGTGCTAAGGGGGATATCCCAGTCCTTTGGGTTATCCCACCCTCATCAGGTAAGCCTTTTCCATCATCTATAGGCTCCCAACCAATGAGAGCATTGTATTCTCCTTATTGAATCTAAGAATCTGACACTTCAGGCAACAGCTGAATTTGAAAAACATTCCAAGAGCCAGGAAGAGAATTTTTCTTGTACTTTGAGAGGATCCCATCCACATTGTTGGAAGGATGCATGCAAGTGGTGAACAGGTGATGACCAACTCTTTTTCTATGCAATTGGTGGTGACTAACCAGAAGGTTGGCCATCTAACAATAGAGAAGGACATTTTTGATGGCTCTGCAAGTGGGACCAAAAATAATTAGAGTAGCCATGTCATTGGCCCTATGGATCTAACCTAGGGAGGTGAAGAGGGAAGAACCAGGGCCATATTATAAGGGGCATTCCCTCAATGATCAAGAAGATTCTAGAGTTGTGCCACCTCTGAGGCCACTTTGTTGGGTTTAACTTCAATTTGCATGAGAATATTAGACACCACCAATTATTTGGTCTAAGTAGAAAAACTATAATCAATAGAAACAGAAGAAAACAAAGTAGCATTTATATCTTTCTAAATGATAAAAATAACCTCCAATCTGAAAGCATGCCATAGTTGGACAATTTTTGTCAAAAATTTAGCAACATTGTCCAATAGAATATTGTACACTATGAAGGGCTCTAGTTTAAAAAGGCTTGAAAAAATAATTAATCCCCAACCAAACTGACTGCAGATGGGTACATTATTAAACCAAACGTTTGATTCTTTCAAGTTGCCTAGAAAACGGGCATTTAGGGTTAGACACACCTAAATTTGATAAACATTTTCCAATAGGAAGACCCAAGTAAAGTAAGCACTAGGAAAAATACGAAATATTTGACCCCATAACTGCTTTCTAGATTGTGTGGAAGTGTTTAGCCCAAAAAAAAGATGGGGATTGAAGAGACCATCTTAAATTCAACTTCTAATCCATAGATAAATGTGGAGATAGCCACCTATTTCCTTTGTTGGGGATTTGGTTATGTAAAGAGGTTTCAAAACACCACTTTCAATCCTTTCACCATTGTTTAGTAGATTGCATCGAGATTTTTTGCAAATACTATGGAGGAATTGCTTTCATTATTGTTTGGAAAGACGCTTTATCTACAATGTTTAAGTTAAACTTGGTTTTAGCTTGTGGCCATGAAAGCTAAGTAGAAGTGGCCATGGGGTATATGTCTTGGATATGCCTAATGCCTCTTCTAAAGAACTTTAGAGAGTGCATACAAGAAATCTCAATGATTGGCTTGCCTTGAAAAGCAATGGTGGGAGGCCACTATTTATGATAGAAATCAAAGTAGAAAACAAAGACAAATGCAGTGAAAAGAGCTTATATTTTTCTTTCCATCATACCTCCAATTGAGCAAGAAGAGGATGAATGTCCACCTAAAGCTTTGAGAAGTCTTCAATGGAGTGTGATGATGGAATGACTTGGAGAGGGCTTGGTTTATAGATGTTGAGGATGGAGGATGGATGGTTGAGATTTGATTTCAAGATCAATTGTGGAGGATTCATGAGAGATTAGGGTGGATGAGAAATCATCTAGTGGCACCATTTGATTGGTGCACCTAGGGAAGAAAAGGATCAAGAAGATATGAAGGGCTAGGATTGGTTTGACTAAAAGGGAGGAGAGTGAGTCCTCATACATGTGAAAGGATGCATAGGGAAGAGGGACCTATGACAATTGTCCTCTCACACATGTGACGACACATAGGAAAGTGGGATCTATGACAAGTGTCCTCACACATGTGTGTGAACACATAGGGAAGTGGGACTTATGACATGTGTCCTCTCACACATGTGAGGACACACAAGGAAGTGGAATGGAGACATGTGACTCCTCTCACATGGGGATAAGAGAGGTTCATATGCCCCCTCAATAGGATAGGTAATTTTGAAGAGCATGGGTGTGCTCTCGAAATGGATGAAGGGATTTGAGGCTAGATGATAGGAGGAGATAAAAGGATGGAAAGTTTAGGAGAAGGATGGATAGACTAGGATGAGTAGATAGTGAAATTAGGATGATCGAGAGATGGATGGATTGGGGGATGCTTGTCATGTTGCAACAACTTGAGCAACCTTTATTTGATATTGCACTTGATGTGATGGACCTTACTATGGAAGAGGTCCTACGATGTGTGTTTTTGTTGCACCAAGGTATAAGAACTAGGGTAACAAAGTGCCAAGTGTGTAGACAACTAACCCAAAAGAAAAAGTCACATGCAAGCATATGTGTTATGACACCATGATTTGGAAGACCATGATGCCATTGTGGCAATACTCTGTAAGGGCCATGATAAATGCAAATGATGATAATACATGCAAGCAAACAAACAAATATTCACAACAAGACATATAAGGATTTTACCCTCAATCAAGTTGAAAACTAATTGATTGATTGGTTGATTAATGATGATGATGATGATGATGAAAATAACATTGTTAATGATAACAACAATGTGATGATTATGAACGATCTTTCATGTTAATAACATTATTAACAATAAGAACAATGCAAGGATTAGAAATGATGTATCCTATGACGATAATCTGAGTATAAGTGGATCGAGGTTTGTATTGAGGCTGGGAACAAAACCAAGGGATTCTTTTGGATGTTGTGTGAGGTATCTTAGCAGAATTGCATGGATTAGGATTAATTGGAGTTGGATGGACTTCTTTGAGAATATTTACATAGTGGGGGATTTAGGAGAAGTGGGATTAGAGTTAGGTTGAGGGGTCGTTTATGATAGGTGGATGGTTTGGAGCATGTTTAGAGCAATTTAAGAAGGGGAAATATTTTGGAGGTTGGTGCCTACGAATTCAGTTGTGGGAGTTGGTGCTTCTAGTGGGTTGGTGCTCACAAATTGAAGAGGAGTCAGTGCCTCTAGTGGGTTGGTGCTCACAAATTGAATGAGGTGTTGGTGCCTCTAGTAGGTTGGTGCCTACAAAATTTGTAAAAGAAGAATTTATATAAAAGCATTGATTTGTCGTGGTTTTCTCCTGTAAGAGTTTCCACATTAATATCGTGTGTTATTGTGTTCTTATGTACATGATTATTGATGTTGAGTAAATAATGTTATTATGATTGATAAAGTTTTAACTTGGTAAAAATTACGTTATACTAATTCACCCCCCTCTCAGTATAACTGTGTGCTCATCAGGAGGATTATGGATGACAAATAGGAGATGGGAGGAGTTAGGATGGAGGATAGGAGATGGGAAGAGTTAGGATGGAAGATAGGTGATGGGGGGATTAGTGGATGGATCTCTAAGGATAATGGTGCATAGGAATAATATGTCTCATGCGAGATGGATTGCATCAGATAAGGGTGAGGGATTGCAGAGAAAGTAAATTTTGTATTGTTCGAAGCCTGCTTGGATGTGTAATATCCCAAATGGAATATTCTTCTCAATTCTTGCAATTTTCATCAATAATCATGCAACTATAATGTGCCTATCAAAATAATTGATTAAACTTGCAAAATTTCACAATGTAAGCTCATAAATATTTTGTCAAACAGTTGGTAGAACTTTGACAACCATTCAATATTCCTGAATTTTATGATTGAGAACTACAACTCTCTTTCAAAACATGGGCATATTCACAAACACTTGTTATACAAATTAAGACACATGAGCATTCTAACGAACAGTTAGCAAAGAGCTCAATAATTGATTTCAAATTCAGAAATTATAACCATTTGTCAATCAGCTATAAGTGTACATTTTGTCAAACACTTAACATGCAAGCTGAAATTACAATGGAGTGAATACCCAAAATGATTGGTGATGTCATAATAGCTGATATATCGGATTGATGTTTGTTGTAATAACTTCTCAACTGTGATGCTGATGTACCTTAAAATCAGAAATAATTTTCTGATTTAATAATCCTTAATTTCATATTTTATTTGACTGATTAAAACACTGCAACACATATATACAAAATCTTATAAAAATAAAAAATTATTTTATGACAGCTCCAATGATAATTGCTACTCCTGTAATCTGTACGACACCTCACAAAGCCTTCCCAAGGGTTGCGATCAGCAAAATGGAGTGGAATTTAATTCCCAAACAATGAAACAAAGATTCACTTATGCCTTGCGATTTTGCCAAGAGATGAATCTGTAGTTTTGAATTAAAAAAAAAAAAAAGGATTCCCAAAGGGAATCAATACCTTCCTAAATTTTCCCATGCACCACCTTACAAAGCCTTCTAAAGGCTTTAAACTATGATCAACGCTTGTTCCTTTGGGTTTTGGTATGACACTGTAAAAATGAGATTCACACTTATTTTTATAATTATTTTCTGATAATTTCAGAATCATTTCGCACCCATAGTAATAAATAAATATTTTCTTGGAAACTCCAGAGTATATATTATTTTTTGAAATCTTTTGATAATTTTCAGAACTTCTCCACACTTTTAATAATAACTAAATATTTTTTGTGAATGACGTCTCAATATTCAAAAAAAAAAACTCCACAAACTCATAACCAAACAATGTAGAATCAAATGGCGCAAATGTTAAGCACAATGGTGAAATTCATATGAATCCACTCAATCAGCTAGGTGGGTTTTCATCCACGAAACTGATGGCCAAAAGGGTTTTCATCCTTTGGTTGAAGAATGAATCCATTTTGATCTCTCAAAAAAAATAGGATTTGATAAAATTATGGCAAGGAGCATGGAGCTTGCAACCCCAAAGAACAAATTTCCACTTACGACCTTTCCACATGATAGAGACAAGAGGCGTGATAGCAAGGAAAATATTCAACCCAAAGAAAACCCCACAAAGAAGGTGGGAGAATATTACAAAAAAGAGCTAAGGAAGAAAAATCTTTGTTTCACATGCAAAGAGCCATGGGCCCTAGGTCACAAGTGTTGAGAAAAGGGGAAGAACCATCAATTGGAGACCTATTCAGCTGATGCATCAGAATCAAAAAATTTAGACCAGCAAGCTGAAGCAAAGGAAAGTGAAGAAGGGTCAGAAGAAGAGGCTGGGAAAGTGAAGGAAAGTGGTGGCACTCTTGCAAGGATTTGCAGCACTAGCCTTCAAAGAAGCAATTCTTTCAAACTTAGATATTTGTTGAAAGGGCAACAAGTTGTTGCTCTAACTAACACTGGTGCTACGCATAATTTCATTGACGAGGATATTGTAGTACAACATGGGCTCAAGACCAAAAAATTTGGAGGTTTCAGAGTCATGGTTGCCAATGGTAACACAATGTCTTGTGTTAGCATGATACCACAATTGAGGATCATGTCTACGAAGTCAATGACGACTTCTATGTTATCAACACTAGAGGCACAAATATTGTTTTGGGTATGCACTGGCTTCGTTCCTTAGGAGAAATCACCTTGAACTTAAAATCCTTGGAGCTGAAATTCCAAGATGATGATAGAAAGGTGGTATTGAAAGGAATGACTAACAGGGGATCCAACACTGTAACGTGCAAGATGATGCAAGGGATAAGGTCCAAGCAGGAAGATGGAGACAATTACTAAACTCATGATAATCCCCTATTTGACATGGAAGCAGAGCTCACATTTCCAAATCCTTTATTTGAGATGCATGAAGACAAGGTGATAGAAGAACCATTATCTCTAATTGATCTGTTTCCTATGATGAGTTGTGATCGGCTGGATCCTTGTGATAAGGAGGCAAGCCTTGTGGATGCACTAAAGGAATGGAGTATCATCTTGAATTTGATAATGTTGGTGTGGTGAGCCCTTATGAGGAGGTTTCAAATGTTCACAAATTTCTTTGGGTTATGTCACACAAGTTAATGAATTGTTGGCAGCCCCAACATGGAGTCACTTGGGGATAGGTTTTTTGTGCTCAAGATCATAGGCATGGACAAATTGTTGTTGTTACCTCTCTTTGCAGCCATCTTATGAGTCCATTGATGTCCCCACCAATGGATTGGAGAGAGATTTTGAGAAAAGATTGGCTCTATGGTGAGTTGGTGACACTTGAGAGAACTTTTCTAGGAATGCACATGAGTAGAGGTGTCATTTTGGCTGATGCTTTTCAATGTTGCAGCAGCTGTACTTCTTCTTGGGTGCTGATTTTTCAAAAATCAGACCTCAAGTTGACTATTTTAGACTTGGAGAGCTGCATGTATGCTTGTTTTCAGTCTATTCGGCCCCTTAGCAAGATTGACTTGTGGTCTCAGATGAGGGGAATGTTGAGTTTGGGCAATTAGAATCCATGTGGGAGGAGTGTACAAGCACCAATCAATTGTTATGCTAATCCATTCGCTTGTACTTATGTTTGGGATGACAGATTGTTTTTTAGTTATGACCTTGATGATGGAGGAAGTTAGCATTAACTTTCTCAAATTTTCCTATAGGGTGCCACAAGGTTTTGATTGTGGGGTCAATCCTCCATGGAGTTAACTAAGGTCTTGTTGAGATTGACTGCTCTTCCTATAGGGGAACTTCAAGAGATTACAATTTTGAGTACTCAACAAGATAGTATTCCTATTTGGGGGAGCTACGGATTCCTGACTTATTTGGGATCCTGGAGTCATATTGAGTTTTAGTCAAAATTAATCAGTGCATGGCTTGCGATTGCTTGAGGACAAGAAATCTTGGGGAGGGAGGATAGTAATGTCCCCATTTTGGTCCTAAGCTTTCTAGTGACCGTTAGCCTATTCTTGGAGTCCCATAGGCTACTCGGAGGCATTTCTAGGGATTCCAAGTTTCTTGGAGGTTTCTCGTCTACTTTTCAAGAGGATATTTTAAGAGTTTTCCAAAGAGTTTTTTGGGTCTTTCTAAGTTTTTTGAGATCCTTGGTGGGTAGTCACTACTATTTTTAGAGGTTTCTATATTAGTACTTACTCTTTTTAGTAAGTCACAATTGCATCTCAGAATGTGCTTATTTTGAGTTTGGACACAATATTTTTAGCAATATGTTATTTTTAGTAAGTTTTGTTTTAGGCAATGGTCCTAGTAGTAGTTTAATGCAGGATTTCTATTTCTGGAAATGGTGGCAACTTCAGTTGATGGTGTCTTGATATTTTTGGCAATTGGTGTCTCCACCATCCTTGGAGTTCAAAAAGGGAAATATTTGCAACTTAAGTTAATTTTATTAAGTCAAAAGGCCCCTTGGACCTCCACGCCTAGCATGTGACAACTTAAGTTGTTTTTAAAAAGAAAATTTGATGCATGACTATAACGGACTCCAAAATAAAGGTTTTAAGTGATTTTTAATAAAGTTTATTTTCTCCCCAAGTGTGGCATCCCCTTCGAGGTCTCAAAGTGTTATATAGACTCCTTCATTTTCTCTCATTTGGACATGCTAATGGATGATAACGAAGTGGTGTCGAAGTGAGGACTGAATCCTTCAAGGGCTTTGGAGACGGAAACCTTCAAAGTTGCTCTAGTTTTAGAGTTGAGAGATACTCCCTAGCATCATTGCAAGAGTCACCATTGGAGTTATTGGTGAAAGATTTTCAGTTTGCTTTCAATTATGGATTGTTTTGATGTCTTCTAGCTATGTTTTGGTGTGTTAACTCTTCTTGCAGTGATCTGGAGCATTTTGGAAGTGATTTTAGAAGATTTCAGTTTGTTGGTTTTCTTTTCCTGCCCTAGGCCGTACCACATGGTTTGCATATGCAGGTTGGAGGACTTCATATCATTTTGTGGGTATTGGTGCAAATGAACCTACATCCTTGGGCGCCCCCCCTCTTGCCAAAAATTAGATTTTTTAGTGGAGAGTTTGATTTTACCTTGCTGGTCGCCCATCTAGGGAGGTCATACAGCCCAACTGGAAGGAGTTTTGGTGAGTGTGGATGTTGTTTCAGTCTTGTGGGGGTCGCTACTTAGCTCATCTTGGACGCCTAGCCTAGTACTCCCCTTTGCAAGTTGTTTGTTGTGATTCTTTAGAGTATTGATGAAGTTATGCTCATTCTATGATTGTTGGTTGCTATTTTTGAGCTTGTTGTTCCAACATATCAGTCTGCTATCCTGTGTATCAGACCTGTAGTAGCAGCTTGTTTGACCTTCTATCGACCTCTAGAGGACCTTCCATTGAGGTATAATTGTTAGATTTTGTGGGGGTGCTCTCGTATTATCATTGTAGCATCTTGGAGAGGAGTTTATGCTTCATGTCTTTGTCATTTCCTTATCATAGCAGTAGCATGTTTAATTTTGAAGCATTTTCTAATTGAGATGATTGTAACACCATTGGTGATTGCTCATTGTATTTACATTGCTACTCACCCCACTGAACTAGTGGTGCTCCTGTTGAATAAATGGTTGAGATTATTTATGTTACATGCTACTCCCGCTGAATAAGTGGTTAAGTTCTCATTTACTTTCATGTTATACCCACTGAACAAGTGGATGAATTTGTTTTGATTGTTTGGCTTGCCGCCAAGTATTTGCTTACTTGTTGTAATTCCTGTTGAATAAGTGAATGATTTAATTTCACGCATTTGGTTTGATTACTTACCCCACTGAAGAAGTGGTAGCTTAGAGAATTTCAGAATTTGTAAGCCTTACCATCGTATGCTCTCACCTTACCCACATCAAGATTTGGGTGATCAGAGAGTGGAAGGTGTTTACTTTCAGTTAGCTTGAATTTCCAACTAATGCAAGATCCCCTTCTCACCGTATGCTCTCACCTTGCCCACATCAGGATCTGGGTGATTAGAAAATGGAGGTTTGCTTACTTGGTTAATTATCATTCCTATGTGGCTAATGCTAATAGGTGCATTTTGAAAAAAAATTAAGGGTGGGTTATTACACACTATGAACACCCCACTTCATATGGCAGCCTATGATCTAAATCCCAAATGGTATGTAACTAGTCTTATAAGAGTTCCCCCATCTCATGATAAAGAGGTGAAAAAAGGGCTCATGAAATCCCTTCCAAAAATGTATATTGAAGAGGAGTCTTCTTTACTTCGCATACAATGGCTTGCCTTTACTAGTTTATAGGGTCCAACCTTCAACGAACCAAAGGCGAGGACGGATCGAGCTACACTAGCTCAAACCAACCCTATTGGATGGTGGATATGGTGTGGCAAGGATGTACTAGAGTTGAGAATACTTGCCACTCACCTCCTTTCATATGTTGTCAGTTCCTCTACTACAAAAATGAATTGAATCAGTCAAGAGGAACAACCTTACCTCTAGACGATTGGAGAAATTAATGGGCGTACATAGTGCCTTGTGGCTATAGGATTGACAAAACCCTAAGTATCACCAAACTCTAACCTCATGTTAGAATTTTGATCCTGAAGATGCTATACAGGTTGATGAGGAGGCATGTGAGGGGGTTCCATTGCATGATGCAACCCCTCATAGTGGTAGTGACTCTGACTCAGACACCAATTTTGATGCAAACCTACTAGAGGCAAATGCTAATTAGGGATAGCTATATATTTTCTATGTTTGTCATTTTATAGGTAAAAATTGCAACCATTGGACATTTTGTTGTAATGCTTATATAATATTATATGCACATTGATAATGAAAGCGTTTAAATTTCATTAATTTGTTTGTCAATTCTCATGCAAAATCTCAATTCAAGTCTAATGTTTTGTATTAAGGTTATATAATGTCTATGGTGAATGCTTCATCAATGGTATCATATGAATATTTGAAATTTCCTTATATTTTTAAAAAAACTTATTATTTTAATAGTTGTGCCTTATCGTCCCCTAAAAAATGGCCAAAAATAAAAACTCGTACTAGAAACATGTCCTCCCATCCCTTGTCATCCCCATCCTAGAAACCTGGGGGAGCATGGATATTATTTTCTCTTCTCTTTATTCCTTTGAAATAAGATATGCATAAGCATTAAGAAACTACGAATATTATATTTAATATATATATATATATATGGTTATTGCACATCTTCAATTTACACAAATCAGGAATTAAACATTTGATTTCCTGCACACACAAAGCTCTTCCATTTCAAAAAATAGTTATAACATAGCTTCCCAACATGTTTCCTTGAGGGAATGACAAAAACTTCTACCAAGTGTCTTCAACACTTCAAATTCATTATAAATATTACTAATCTATGCATACAAGTCACTCACCTTGTCAGCAAAATGGATGCCTAGCACAAGTTGTTGGTGGTTTTGATTATAGGTTGCATTTGTTCTGCAACTCTCACAAACGCCACATACCATAGTAATCCTCCTACTCCTAAGCCATTCTACCACAACTCTCCACATCCACCAACCCACCTTCAATCACCAATTCCTGAACCTTCTCGTTGTAGTAAAGCTACCCACTATGCATGCTACTCCTCCAAAGCTTGTATCTCCTTCTCATCACATTTACAAATTCCACCTCCACCTATTTTTGAGATTTCTCCTCCTCCTCCACCCACCCAAAACAATTTAACCTTTACAAACCCAAACATAATTTTGATGACACAACAAATAACTGTGACACTTTTTGAATGAGCAACAAAGTGTTCCAATTCTCAGGCTATTCCAACAAAATCAATAGGCACTTTATCATTTTTCCTTAAAGAGAGTTTGCATTTGATCATCTTAATAAGATAGAACTCAATACATGCAATTTCCTGTGCAAACATAAAAATTGATCAGTTGTATTTAATATCAAAATGTTTTGGTATAAGGAGGTGTAGGCTTCAAATTACTCAGAACTAGATGATTAATAGGCAAAAATCATAGGCCATTTCAAGAAAACAATATCTATTAACTATGGACTATGGTGGCCTTAAAACTGTCATTTATCTCTCAAGATTTTAGAAAGCTATTGCTGCTCCCAAAAAACTGGTGGTGCATTTTCCACATCACTAAGATAGCACTTTTAACTCCCAAGCCCTCATTAGCAACGAAATTGATTTCACATTTATGGCCTTATCTAAGTCACCAAAAGCCCCATTAACCCCACCATATTAATACAAATCTGCACTTCCACCTGCCAAAATAAAGCCTCAGCCTTTCCCTAGAGTTAACTCCTGCCCCTCCAAAGCAGTGCCTATGTACTCAATTACACTTTAGATCTCTAGTCTACCCATCACCTGCTCATCATTATAAGTCTGCCCCTCCTCCATATTAGCTAAGAAGAAAAACACTTTATAAGGTACCCAATTCATTGCACATTTGATCTTCATTCATCCATGTTATTATATTAGAAGTTGTAGATTAGGGTTGCTTGTTGGATTTATTTTTGAATACTTTGGTATTGTATTATTGATACTACCACTTCATGTTGTTGTAAACATATGATCAGATTTCACCAGAATTCTTGACATTTTATGGAAAATATTGCAACTTTCTTAAATTGCATTGACCAAAAGTTTGATTGCAATATTAACTGATATATCAGTGACATATCACCAATATTATCACAATAAATTTTGTTTTTTTGGCTATAAGGCCTTCAGACTACCTTTAATACTTAAATTATCACGAAATAAATAATCTTCTAATCTTAACTATGTATTAGGAAACTTCATTATTATTCTCATTTAATTCAATTTCTTTATAAATTAAAACCTAGAATATTTTGACCATTTAGCTCAATAGTTGTTGGAAATTAAAGCTCTTACTTACCTCTTTTCTGACTTCAGATGGAGATCAGTCATTGCATCTATTCTAGGGTCATGCCACTTCACCATTTCTTGATTTCTGCATGAGTAATTATTATCATCACTATAAATCAACTAATATTATGTTAAATAGTCTTTAAATAAATAGAAGATTAATGTTTTGTATCTAGAAATCCCGTACTTATTCACCTTTTAGTTTCAACAAGGTTAGATATTAAAGCTTTAGATTTATCATTTAGAATATAGCTTAAATATCCTAAGAAAATAAAGGTTAAATAATTATCATTTACTGTTTTCCATAAATTGTTACTAAATGAACCACAAACTTCTAGGTTGCAACTGGTTTAGCATCAAGTGATGTAGGAGCATCCAGTGGTGTGAGGGCAATCTTCCATCACCCAAAAAAAGATGCTTTCCATTTATGTTCCTGTTGTTTTCTTTTGTATATGTTTTTGTATTTCTAGATACCCTTTTCGTCGAATAAGAGTTTCCAACTTTCAAAACTGCTTTTCTTTTTTTTCTGCTCAACTGCTATTTTTAGCATGTGTGAATTTGAAGGCGTGGGAAGACAGAAATTTATGGGAAGGTTCAGGATAGAAAAATAAGCACTTTGACAAAAGAATTAGGTCAAGATCATTCCGGTTTGAAAGTTATTCAAGTTCCAGTTTCTGCTTTTTTCCTTGGAAAACCTTCCGAGTCCAGTTTGAGGCAATAAACGGTTCCGAATGGGCCCAAAAATTTGTGAAAATGCCAAAGTAGTTTACCATAGACCTACTTTTTGATGCATCATCTTTTTGAGAGCTTTCCGAAAAGGTATTATCATTGAAGATCCGACGGTTGGATTAAAAGTTATGGCTTCCAGAAGTTGGTGCATATTTTAGAAATGTGTTAATTTTCGAATGTGAATTTAAATTTGAATTTCAAATTGTAATTTTTGGTGCCAAACCACCAAAACTCATAACTCGAATATTGTTTTTGGCTCCAAACCAAAAAGGGGCTATTTATGGGCTAGTTTTTTATTTTTGGATAGCTTTTTGGGGGAAAAGAGTTCGCATGCTGCGAAAAGGGGATTTTCTGTAATGTCTATAATTTTTCTGAAACTTCTGTAGCTTGCATGTATCGCAAAGCTCAAGGATTTGGGATCCTCTGCATGTAAGATTTTCATTACTGAATAATAATAAAGTTTTTTAGTTGTGTGCATTATTTATGTGTCTCGGGTTTGCTCCCTCGTCATCGAGGCATTTCAACAATGTTTGGTTGAAAAAAAAAGTTGATGTAATATCAAGTTTCAATCAATTATCACTTTTTATTATAAATAATGTCAAATTTAAAAGTTAAGATACTATAAACATTGAACTCTATTAAACAGATCCAAACCAAAAACACAAATCCACCTACATTGCTTCACCATTCAAGAATCAATCAAAGAGGCATCACAAAAAAATATATATATATTGCTTAGGCTAAACTTTCCAGTGGCCTCATTTACTAGCAATCATTTATCACAACTTTTAACTGTTCACTCTTGTATAAAGACGGTGGTGAAGTTATAATGTGGAGCTTTTGGTAAGGTAACATGTCATTATTTTCTTGCATGTAAAGAAGCCTAAGCGTCTAGTTTGAATGTGTTTGATCTTCTTGAGGCTAAATTTGAACAAGCATGCAAGCTGGTTCAATAGATTGGCACAGATCAGAGGTCAAAACAACAATAGTATGCACAAATGGAAACATATCTCCAAGCAAGTGTGCAGTAAAACACCATGTTGCCAAGGATGGCATCCATACATGACACACATGTGTAGCATGGAAGTGGAATTTGATTGAAGGAGCACAAGGACTCATTAGCAGAAGGTGCAAGGAAGTTGGCTTGGATGCACGAAGACAAGGTAGATGGTCAATATTTTCACACCTCCTTGTTCTCCCACCACTCTCCACACTACTTGCTTTGTTGTTTTCTTTTCTAGTCCAAGCCATAAATGCACCCAATTCATTAATTGATCTCCCATTCTCTCTTATCTTTAAATAAAAGAAAGATAAAACAAATTATCCTATAGATTACCCACTACAACAATTATGCAATGTGTTCACAACCATACCATATACATAAATCTTAAAATCAGTGCCCAAAAATAGAACTAGCCCAAATTGGCTTAAAAGTCATCTGATTTCATTTCTACATTTTTCTCCCTCCACAAATATGGGTCACTCTAACATTTCTCATCCATCAGAAAAGAAGGGTCGATTCCTTGACTGCACCAGATACAACCACCATTACAGTGATAACAAGGAGCCTTGACATTTTTCAAATCACCAGAGAAATTTCATATGGTCCTTGAAGTCATTTGTCCCATTTGGAAAAAAAATTAAAGAACACATTGATACAAGGTAGAAACGCATGTGGATGTAAATATCACAAAATATAAGAATCCCACCAAAATACTGGCCTATAACCCTTACTTCCAGTACGAATATAATCATTTGCACAAATATAACTAAACCAATCTTGAAATATTTGAGAACGTAAACCATCAATTAAATCCAGGTCAAGCCCATTTAGTGAGCTCTAAAAGTCAAGAAAAGCATGACCACTGTAAAAGCAAAAGAAAACAAAAAATAACAAGATTAAAAATTTAGTATTCTTGAGGATATTCAAGTCTTAGTCACAACCTAAACAAGGCATAAACAGAAAATTCTTGAAGACATAAGAAAAGTGTGAGCATTGTAAAAGCACAAGAAGACATAATTCTAGGATAGTATTCTTGGTCACAACCTAAAAAAGGCACAAACAGTGAGCCAGAGATGCCATAAGGATCGATATATAAAATTACCTGACACACATCTCTATTGTCTTCTGTCAACTGAGGAACCACAATTGCACTTAGTCATTCAAGAGGAAAAAGAAACCATGTTTGCAGCATACTCTGTATCGGCACAAAATCCTATTTATAGAGAATATTATCTGTAACTTAAGAATATCAAAAAGAAATCAAAGAGAAATCGGCATATAAACTCGTCTGTACCACAAAACTTACATGTAGAAGAAAATAGAGGTTCGAATTAAATTCTCGAATTCCTCTCAGCGTCTCAGCTTGTTGGGAAACATTTGCTTTTGAAATTTGCAAGTTAGACAACCTTGTCTATGCTCCAGCTTTGAAATTTATATTTGAAAGCCTTTCAAAATGGGTGCAACGAGTGTTTCAACTTTAGAAAAAAAAAAAAAGCAAACCCCTGATTTGAAAGCAATTTATGTTTTGTTTTTAAAAGCGTCAACACCTCTCAAGCATTCATATGCATTCATATGAAAAATGTAGAAGCGTAAACAAAGGCATGTAAACAATTTGATTGATGATTCATATGGTTTCATTGTTTTATCTTTCATAGCAGACAAGACGTAATGAAAGTTTGACAAAAATCTTTAATAGAAGAAGCCCCTAATTAATGATAATAATAAATATAATATCTATAGGAAATGAAGATTGGTTTGGGTTTTTAAATGGAAACAAGAGAATTCTAAAACTTAACTAACCTAAAAAAGTGTCAACTATGAGGTTAAAACACCAAAAAATAAAAGAAAAATAAAGCTCATGCTAACACTCGAAGAGTAAAATTGAGGTGTTCATTCTTTTTATAGAAATTTATTCACTAGTTAAATTAGAGTTTGTTCAATCAATTATAAATTTCATCGGGAAACTAATGATTTAAGGGAGAATCTACAATTTTAGGTGGAAATATTGGGAAAAGTGTGCTTAACACCTTGTATAATAAGATTAATAATTAATAATGTAAAAATAGAAGTAATTTTAGTACATCTTAGAAATGTGTACATCACAATGGGTTAGGTATTCTTGGGAACACTTTATGTCACATGTGACATTGGGATAAATATTTAATGTGCGTGTTACATTGAGAAAATAATTAATATTGGGAAAACTTATTACCAAATATTTAATTTGGGGCCATGGTTTTCTAAGATCATAGTTTTGAGGCACTCGATTTATGTAACTACTTAGTGGTTTTATGCAAGTTTGTCTCTATTGAACCAAGCACATGAGTAGTGGTTGAGGTTGGCTTATGTAACCTTTGTATTAATGGCTAAGTTTTAATGAACATCACTTTAGGTTTCATATGTGATAACAT
>VDFB02256132.1:56788568-56845091 GCA_007258455.2 Sequoia sempervirens | reverse complement strand
AAACCCAGGAGAAATGGCACCAGGCACACAATACTGGACTAGGCCATGTGGAAGGCCCAGGTGAATTTGACAGAAAAAGCACCCCTCAAACATGGCATTTAAGCTGAGAATTGCCCTGCGCGGAGATTTTATCAAATCAAGACAAGTGCTACAAGCTTACTTGAGATACGTATCATTGCTCCATTTTAGATTTCAAACTTTCATTTTCGTTATGCAGGGTACTAAGCAGCTAGTGGTCTAAGATATTTATTGGCTATTTGTTCAGGCCATTATGATATTGACTTCACCAGAAACAGGCACAAAGTCAAAGATCTTCAAAGCCTGTACAACTTTAGTAAAACAAAATATAGGAATAGCTCTTTATTTACTTTCATAGTCAGTTCTCACTGTTGTTTGCTGTAGCACCCAAGAGAATGAAATATTATGACAATTAATCTTATCTGTTCTTGTGAAAGCAACATCTAATATTAATGAATCTGCAATTTGTAGGACCAGCCAGGCTATGCTTCAAAGGACCAGAAAATGGGAGGCAATGGGACAAAGTAAAATTTGTACCACTGTACTCAGTTTTCAGAAGTGACTGCAGCTTAAATTTGTGTAATTACATTTCAATGTACTCATTTTCCATAAGTGTTTGCAGCTATTGCAAAGGATAATTTTTCCAATGCATCATCTAAGATCCGATAGTCATAATGTGAAAGAAATCATGAAGGTTCAAATATCATCATTAGTAATAGTTAACAAAGCCATACTCATGACTGTCTCTCCAATAGAAAATCAGAGACACGACATGGGAAGTGTTTGATATAATGCCTAAGAGGAATGCCAAAGGTGAATGCATAGAAATGTCCTGAGAACTATCGTTAGAATGCCTCAATGATATGTACTAAATGAGTTTATTTTAGCAAGCAAATATTGTTCGCAGGAGAAAGAAATGCATTAATAGAGCTGATAAAAGACTCTATAGAGCCCACGCCTCCATTTAAATCTGCATTTTTATCCTCCAAGCTATACGCCATCACCAAGTCATGTAGATGCATCCAGATATATTTATAAAGAATAGGGCCTTTCAGACATGCAAATGCTAGATAGGTATGGCATAGGAACTATTTGACAGGGCACATGTTTGCAGAACATGCACAAAATCAATTTCTTGAAAAAGCTTTTAGAATTATCAAACAAATGCAAGAGGTAAACTAAATAACCTCCAGGTCTATGATTGGTGGGACTATTGAAGGGACTTTAGAAACTTCAAGAAAATATTGCTAGCCAGGTTAAGGAATCATTTTGTTTGACAGGCATGCCTCATAGAGATTTTATCCCATACATGCATATTGTGAAAGCATAAAATAAAGCCGCGGAGTTATGAAGAGATGCTTATAATGGTTTAGAGAAAATTCTTTAGAAAATGCAGTTAGGTGGAAGTATAAAGATCGATAACACATATACATTTTGTTAGCTTTAGACTTTAGCTGGAAAATCTTGCAAGGTTCTATTTCAAAAAAGCATAATTTTCTTTGTTTCTAATGCAACATGCATGGATATTCAACTATGTTATTCAGTCTTTTCAAAAAAGAGATGTCAATTCACCATATCACTGTATGCAGCCTCCGGAGGAACAAGAAACTTTGCTAGAGACTACTATTAAAGCATGCAGCCTCAAAGATGGACATCTAATTCTAAAAGAAGCTCCAAGCACATGAAACATGCAGTCTCACAGTGCATGGACAATTATAATAAAGGGAAAAGAAGATAAGCTTACCTCAAGACATAGTGGAAGTAGTAGAGAGCTGAGAATTGTTCTTCATTATAGTTGACTTATATTGCTCCTATCGTACTAATCAATCATCTCCATCACAAGAAGAAGATTTAACGCCACAAGTTAATCGTTGATCGTCGTGATAAGCCAACACAAATTACATTCAACATTCAATAGATTTAGACCCAATTTCAGACATTCATCCTCGACTTGAATTCTTTTGACTCTTTTTCGAAGCGCAAGGAGATCTTTTTTTTTTTTTTTCATTTTACCTTAGGTTGGGGACACACAGTAATCCATAATATTTAAGGGTGACTCATTCATATACTCTCCCATGATCATCATGCCTGCAATAAAATACAATGGAATGAAAAAATATCTGGAAAGATACAGAACAATTTGAAGGAAAATGATTCAGAAATGAAGAAATTGTCAAACAATGGAATGAAAAAATATCACATATGGCAAAAAAGAGAAGCAAGCCTTGAACGAGGGGCATTCTGGTGCCTTCTTAAAGAGGAGGGACATATGCAAAATACAATTTGAAATAAATTGCTGAAATATAAAGATAGGGTTCTTTGTAGAAGCTTAATCCTAACCACTTTCTGCATTATTGTCTTGGGTTCTTTGTAGAAGCTTACTTGTACCTCCAACTTAGCTAGGGTTCTAGGTTCAATAACGTTACCAACTATTTAGCTGTATGAAATTGACTTGAAAGACCATACGAGGAGGCTTCAAAGCACAATCTGAGAGGGCCTAATTTAATTTCCAAGCTTGAGCATTCTGCGTTGAAAAAGAGGTGTTAGACAAAAGAAAAAAGAATCAAGAAAGTCGGAAGATCTTCTCTAATCTGATGCTCTCAATTCAATGTGATCAGCAACAATTTCCTCCTCCCTCTACCATAGTTAGTTTGAGCAGAAGAAGATTGCCCCTGCTATCTGTAATGTCTTTGAGAGGGTAATCATTACTAAACGCCTGAAACAACTAATTAATGTATTAGGTTAAAAGCTGCAAAAAAATCTTGCCTACAAAAAATATGCGATCTAGACAATCAGGGTTTTCTGAACTATCTGTAAAAATATTGAGACTTAAAGATGCAAAATGCTAAAGATTATTAGCAAGTAAAGGGTATCTCGAACTGCCAAGACATATGCAAACGAAGAAGATTGAGAAAGAAGATTGCTCCTGCTATCTGCAATGTCTTCGAGTGGGTTCTTTGGAGAAGAAGGAGAATCAATCTTTATGCATAGGGATCTCCACAATATGATGATTGCCACCCAGCAAATGGAAAAGAAAGGAAATGCAGAGTAATTGTAGAAATTGAGAACATGAAAGGAATGGATAATGTATTTGAAGAGAATTGTATGCTACCGTTATGACTTCCTACCGTTGTGACTTCCTACCGTTGCTTTCTTCTGCTTTTTTCCTAAATACAGGTTGTGGTGCTTTCAGCCGCATTGTCATTGCATTCTAATTTGAATTTTAAATTTCTGTGAGGAGTGCGTGGCTAGCCAGGGGATTTCACCGTTGTAGTTTTTTATACTTTATTTAGTTTTGGATTATTTTAGGGGAGTATAATTATATATCAACAAATGTTATATTTTTGAAAAATCAGATTCATTTTATTTATTTATATATTATTTTATATATTTTATCATGTTTTATTTGTATCCATCTATATTTTTAGATATTTGCTATTTATTATGTCTATTATTGTCTACTATGTTCAAATATTCATGCTCCATATTAACATGGCTATTCTCTTATTTCAAGAAATCCAATAATGTGAGATTAATCTTGTATCACACAAATTCGACCTCTAAAAATTTAAATTTAAAATCAATAGACTTTCATCTATTAGAAAACCTTTCCTCCAAAAGCATTCATACACTCAATGTATTATCTCATAAAATAAAGGTTACTATAAACTTGTAGAATCTCTATGCAAGGCTTTTGAAATATCAAGCTCCCCAATTCCACTCTATTTAACGATGCATTTTAATCCATGGTTCATCTTTGTATATATCAAACTTACAAGAGATGCTCAACTTTAGAAAGCAAGACAAAGGTAATGATAGCCAATGTCAACAACTACTTATGTGCTTGATTTTGTAGAAATAAAGTTACAAAAAACTACCATATTGTTATCATATCCCGTGAAGTCAAAGAATACCAAATGGTTGTAGGGGGAGTAATGGCATGAGTATGGGTGTCATACTAGTAAAATTAAGACAATGTTATTACACAATAAAAGTTGCTAATGACAAATTAAATGAGAAGCATGGACACCATGGAAAAAATGAACAAAAAGGATCACGAAATTACCATCCATCAATGCATTCAATCACAAATATGGGCATGATGGTGTTGTGTCTAGATAGTTCTAACAATGTCATTAAAGTGATATGGAATTCTAGTTCCTTATCATCCAAAATTTCAAGTCACATGAAAAAAAAATGGTGCTAGGAGTCTATAAACCCTTGCAACTCCTGTGCCTCTAGGAAAAAGTGTGAAAGAAGGGAAGAAAAAGTATGTGAGATAGGAAAGGAAGATATTGGTGTGAGGAAAAGAGAATGGAGAGGGAAAATGTGATCTCATGGAATGCACAGATTGTAGGATATGAATGAAATGAATTAGTTGAAAAGGCTTTAAAAGCTTTTTTATAAGAAAACATGGAAACAATGGTGCATGAAGGATGAATGACTTGTGACCCACCATAAAGGTGTGATTTCAGGTAGTCTAAGTTAGGTGCTACCATGAGGGTGTGAGCAACAAAGATTAATAGGAGGAGAATAGAGTAGGCGGGCATCTAAAAGTTGGGTGAGATAGATTTGGGGCACCGTTGAGAACATCGTGTGAAAGATAGAGGTGATTTAAGGGGGGGATGACATGTAGATAAAATCTAAGAATAACATTAACACAAAAGGAAAATTCAAAGGAACTTGACATAGGAATAAGACGTGAAGGGTTGGAAGGAAAAGGGTTTGATGAAGGATATATGCATGATCTTCTCATAATTGATTTGTTGAAAATAGCTTTAGAATATCTCAAGCAAATGAAATTGGTAGGGAAATTCCTCGGATGTAGCCCACATCCTCCGTGCATAAGATAAAATGGGAGATTTAGGAGAAGAAATAGACATCTACTAAATCATAAAGGATGGAAATTTTGTTAGATATTAGAGTTGCAACTACCTAGGTAGATGTGAAAGATGAATCAAGAATATGGATTTCATGGAGCATAGTGAACAATGAAACAGGTACTTAATTTTCTTTATTAATTATATATTTTGTTTTGCATAAGGACGGTTTGCTTAGAGCCAAAATATTTTCAAGATTAAACCTATCCCAATGTCTATGAAAAAAATACTACAAAATTTCTTATAGGCTATCTTTCCTTTTTTATTATACTCATCTAGAATTTTAGGTATTACATGAGGTTACACTTAGTGGAATCGACAAAGAATATGATTATGTTTCCTACTAAGACATGAAAATAAGTTTCCAATTGAAGGCTAATGTCATTACATACCATGAAGATGATTATGAATATAGTACTATTGATTTTTTTTTAACTACTCTAAAATTGCTAAAGAAGATTATTGATATGCACTAGCTTTAACTTAAGTGCACTGGTTAAGGTATGGAGATGATTATAAGATTTTTTTTGTAATTTAGAGATGAGGGTTGTCCTCAAATATTATAGTTGAATTAAGATTAAAAAGAAAATCCTTTATTTAGACATAGATTAGGTTCCACAACCACTTTTTCTTGAGCATTTCTTCCAATTATGTTAGTGTTCTAAAATTGACTCTGAAAATCTACAATGGCCTTAGAAAATACTATCGTGTGTTCAATATTTATTATGAAAGATAAGAATGCCTCCTTATAATTGGCTAATGCACTATATCTTAGGCAATGCATTTATCTTGAAGAAAAAAATTTAAAGACTATGACAAAGGTTCTTACCATACTTATTAACAATAATTATAAGATAATGACATAAAGTATGAAGTGTTGTTTAATATGTCCAAGCAAAAGATTAGTCATTGATTTTTAAATATGAATTCCCGTATAATATTTGGTAATCATATCAAAGAACATGTTATGATATGGTTGTTGTCCTAACATGATAGTATTTTGCAATTACAAGAAGTATATTTTAGTGAATCTTAAATTGAACCTTCATGGTACAAGTTACATCCAACATCTAGGTACTATTATATATATAAGGTTTGTTATCCTAAAATGGTATGGGTATTCATGCATCTATGGAAATTAATAAAATTTCCTTACTACTTGGAGGTTTTACGCATAGTCATCTTCTATGTAAGAAAGATGTTTTGGAGTTTAATTTATGATATTTATATTTTGTTTTTGTTGACTATCCATGGTAGGTTAGGAATTTTAGAGGGGTATACCTTGTTAATATAAGAGTATTGAGATCACATTTTAAGAAAAATGAAATAAAAGGTTTAAGAATGACATGTTATTATTATTATTGAGTGTATGATGTTTTGAAGGATATGATGTTGCCCAAATATCTCTAGTATGACTCAAATGTTGATTATGTTTAGAGCAAGTTTGTAATTATTGCTAGTAAAGGGATAAGGACAATTATTAATTTCAAATAATTTTAGTAATATGTGGGTAATTAATAGAGTGAAACAAAGTACCAAGGTTTCAATACTATATTGAAAAATCAATTCTAGACTCACTATGTAATTAAACCATTCTAAGAGGTGGTAGTTCATTTCCTTTGTATTAGATTGAGCAGAAGAAGATTGCCTCTGCTATCTGCAATGTCTTTGAGTGGGTTCTTTGGAGAAGGAGAATCAATCTTTATGCACGGGGATCCCCACAATATGATGATTGCCACACATCAGGGCCTTCAACAACACCCATATTAACTCTACAAAAAGCTATTGCAACTGAAGCTCTTAGGTATTATCACCAACAAATGGCAAAGAAAAGAAATGTAGAGTAATTTGTAGAAATTGAGAACATTGGCAGAGTCCTCCTATAATAATGTATTTGAAGAGAATTGTATCCTACCATTGCTTTCTTTTGCTTTTTTCTTGAATACAGGTTGTGATGCTTTCAGGCGCATTGTCATTGCATTCTAATTTGAATTTTAAATTTTCTTGGGGAGTACGTGGCTAGCTAGGGGATTTCACCATTGTAGATTTTAAACATAATTATGCAATTGCAAAATTTGTATACTAAAGTTAATTTTTATTTAGTTTTGGATTATTTTAGGGGAGTATAATTATATATCAACAAATGTTATATTTTTGAAAAAATAGATTCATTTTATTTATATATTCTTTTATATATTTCATCATGTCTTATTTGTATCTATCTACATTTTTAGACATTTGCTATTTATTATGTCTATCATTTCCTACTATGTTCAAATATTCATGCTCCACATTAACATGGCTATTCTCTTATTTCAAGAAATCCAACAATGTGAGATTAATCTTGTATCACACAAATTTGACCTCTAAAAATTTAAATTTAAAATCAATGGACTTTCATCTATTAGAAAACCTTTCCTCTAAAAGCATTCATATACTCAATGTATTATCTCATAAAATAAAGATTACTATAAACTTGTAGAATCTCTATGCAAGGCTTTTGAAATATCAAGCTCCCCAATTCCACTCTATTTAACGATGCATTTTAATCCATGCTTCATCTCTGTACATATCAAACTTACAAGAGATACTCAACTTTAGAAAGCAAGACGAAGGTAATGATAGCAAATGTCAACAACTACTTATGTGCTTGATTTTGTAGAAATAAAGTTACAAAAAACCACCATGTTATCATATCCCGTGAAGTCAAAGAATATCAAATGTTTATAGGGGGAGTAATGGCATGATTATGGGTGTCATACAAGTAAAATTAAGACAATGTTATTACACAATAAAATTTGCTAATGACAAATTAAATGGGAAGCATGGAGACCATGAAAACAATGAACAAAAAGGAACACAAAATTACCATCCATTAATGCATTCAATCACACATATGGGCATGATGGTGTTGTGTCTAGATAGTTCCTACAATTCCATTAAAGTGATATGGCATTCTAGTCCCTTGATAATCCAAAATTTCAAGTCACATGAAAAAAAAAATGGTGCTAGGAGTCTATAAACCCTTGTGACCCCTTTGCCTCTATGAAAAAGTATGAAAGAAGGGAAGAGAAAGTATGTGGGATAGGAAAGGAAGATATTGGTGTGAGGAAAAGAGAATGGAGAGGTAAAATGTGATCCCACGAAATGCACAGATTGTAGGATATGAATGAAGTCAAATAGTTGAAAAGGCTTTAAAATATTTTTAATAAGAAAACATGGAAATAATGGTGCATGAAGGATGAATGACTTGTGACCCACCATAAAAGCATGATTTTAGGCAGTCTAAGTTAGGTGCTACCATGAGGGTGTGAGCAACAAAGATTAATAGGAGAATAGAGTAGGATGGCATCTAAAAGTTGGGTGAGATAGATTTGGGGCACCGTTGGGAACATTGTGTGATAGATAGAGGTGATTTAAGGGGGGGGATGACATGTAGACAAAATCTAAGAATGACATTAACACAAAATGAAATTGCAAAGGAACTTGACTTAGGAATAAGACATGAAGGGTTGGAAAGAAAAGGGTTTGATGAAGGATATACGCATGATCTTCTCATAATCGATTTGTTGAAAAATGCTTTAGAATATCTCAAGAAAATGAAATTGGTAGGAAAATTCACCAGACGTAGCCCACATCCTCTGTGCGTAAGATAAAATAGGAAATTTAGGAGAAGAAATAGACGTATACTAAAGCAAAAAGGAGGGAAATTTTGTTAGATATTAGAGTTGCAACTACCTAGGTAGATGTGAAATATGAATCGGGAATATGGATTTCATGGAGCATAGTTTTCAACGAAACATGCACTTAGTTTTTTTTTTATTAATATATATTTTGCTTTGCATAAGGATGGTTTTCTTAGAGTCAAAATATTTTTGAGATTAAACCTATCCCTGTGTCTATGGGCAAAACACTGCAAACTTTCTTATAGGCTTTCTTGCCTTTTTTTATTAAACCCATCTAGAATTTTAGGTATTACATAAGGTTACACTTAGTGGAATCGACAAAGAATATGATTATGTTTCCTACTAAGACATGAAAATAAGTTTCCAATTGAAGGATAATGTCATTACATACCATGAAGATGATTATGAATATAGTACTATTGATATTTCTTTAACTACTCTAAAATTGCTAAAGAAGATTATTGATGTGCACTAGCTTTAACTTAAGTGCATTGTTGTTGTAGATTGGCTACTTGGGTGCCTGAATGTTTCAAGTGGTTAATGTTATTTTTGATTAGGGTTATGATGGTGTCTTACACCATTATGCATATTTTCTTTCTTTCCTCAGGGGTGTCTTCCATGAGCGGATAGTTTGTTGATGCCTGGTAGATGCAGGTGGGTTCTGTGAGTATCTAAAAGGGCTTTTGGTCCCGGTTAAAACCAGTTTGTTAAAGGGTCTCATGCCCTTGCTTGTTTGTAAGATGTAGCGTGTGTAGTCATGATTTATCTTCAGTGGTTGTTATGGGGCTGGTGGTGGTTTATGATGTATTTTAATTGCAGCTTGCCTTTCTTTGTTTTGGGTTCTGGGCCCCATCAAAACCCATTTTTTACCCTTAATCAAAAACTTAAGTGCACTGTTTAAGGTATGGAGATTATTATAAGAAATTTCATAATTTAGAGATGAGGATTGTCCTCAAATATTATAGTTGAATTAAGATTAAAAATAAAATCCTTTATTTTGACATAGATTAGGTTTGACAACCACTTTTTCTTGAGCATTTCTTTCAATTATGTTAGTTTTCTAAATTTGACTCTAAAAATATACAATGGCCTTAGAAAATACTATATGTGTTTAGTATTTATTATAAAAGATAAGAATGTCTCCTTATAATTGGATAATGCACTATATCTTAGGTGATGCATTTATCTCGAAGAAAAAAGTTTAAAGACTATGACAAAGGTTCTTACTATACTTATTAACAATAATTATAAGATAATGACATAAAGTATGAATTTTTATTTAATATGTCCAAGTAGAAGATTAGTGGTTGAGTTTTAAATATGTAAGAAGGATGTTTTGAAGTTTAACTTATGATATTTATATTTTGTTTTTGTTGACCATCCATGGTAAGTTAGAAATTTTAGAGGGGTATACCTTGTTAATATAAGAGTATTGGGATTGCATTTTAAGATAAATGAAATAAAAGGTTTAAGAATGACATTATTGAGTGTATGATGATTTGAAAGATATGATGTTGCCCAAATATATCTAGTATCACTCAAATGTTGATTATGTTTAGAGCAAGTTTGTAATTATTGCTAGTAAAGGGATAAGGATAATTATTAATTTCAAATAATTTTAGTAATATGTGGTTAATTATAGAGTGAAACTAAGTACCAAGGTTTGAATACTATATTGAAAAATCAATTCTAGACTTACTATGTAATTAAACCAATCTAAGAGGTGACAATTCATTTCCTTTGTATTCCAAACTCCAATAGGATAAATCCTAACAAAAATATCTAGTAGACACTAAAGTAACATGAAACTTGAATTTCTTTGTGGTTTTCCATTTTGTGTATGAGTGAATACACTAGTATAATTTCACAAATAAATGAATACGTGACTAAAAATTTTAGTCACGACAACTAAAAATGACTAAATTCTACTAATTTTTTTGCAATACAGCTATAAATGACTAATTTGATCGTCGGGTAATTAATTAGTCATTTATTTAGTCACATTTGAATAAAAATGACTAAATAATTAGTCAAACAAATAATTTGTCCTACAATCATGTCAATAACATATAATTCTACCATTGATTCAATAATTTAATTTGTTCTATACAAGATTATATTAATTATTAATTATAATTTTATATTTATATTTAATAATTTTTATTATAGAATACAGTATATAATAATAATATAACCTATATATACTATTAAATATAATAATAAATATAATTATATTATATATAATTTTGAGGAAACTATCTCGGGGTGCAAAAGTCTCTGCGACAAGCTCCCTCCAGATGTCTTGACTGTAGGGGTAAACCTTTTCTTAGCTGTCCATTTCCTATTTATTGTTGTTGGAAGATCCAATAGAGTATCTTCATCAACCATGAAGTTAAAGAAGAGCTTTTCTTTGGATTATTTATGGTCATTATCTTATTACGAAGCTAGTTTCAGTTTCCGGGTGGATGGGGAGGATTGAAGAAATATGTTGTCCTTCTTCCATTGTCTGTTGGGTTGTCTTTTTTTGGTTGGGGAAATTTTGTACTTGGGCCCTCTAATTGTTCTGGTCCTTGGGTTGATTCTGTAATCACATCTGTGACTTTATTTCTTCTGCATGGAGCTATTACTAGAGGTTTTCTTCATGGTTCTTTCCTACTGGTATGCTCCCCTGAACCAAGATTTTGTATGAACTCTTTTATAAAATAATAAAATATTTCAATGGCTTAGCCACTTTTATTTTATTTAAAAAAAAATACTATTATATTAAAAATACATATAATATATTAATTACATTTTGTATTATATTTATATATTATTTTTTTGTATTATATAATAATAATTATTATTCATTATTAATTATAATAATTTTATATATGTATTTAACATGTTGTAATGTTAAAACCTAAATGTGCTCATTACATCGAAGGCGTCCCCACACTGAGCTTTTCCTACCCCTTTTTATGCCAAATAGTGCAAACTGACTTTACAAGCCATGCAAGATAGTGTAACGAATCTCAACTGTTCATCATTTTTGGCCATTTTCCTAGTCGTTTATTGCTTTCCCTGCTATTGTTGCTTTCTACTCCTCCAAACTCTTCATCCCTGATATTGACCTTTCACTTCTCTAATTTGGCAAGTTGTAGCCTAAAAATAAGGTTTTGACGAGGGTTTCATACTTTTATTGCAAGCTCAGCTTATTTTTTATCATCGGTGACAAAAAAAAATTAGACAATATGACATGTATTTGATTGTTCTAAATATATTGCCTAACATGATATTTTTAGGATGGGTTGGTTAAACCCCTTACATTCTAGCATAAAACATTACACTTCACTAGGGAGATTTATGAAGATTGTCCCCATTTAAATGAGAAGTGTACTAAATTAGTTTTCTAAAGTGAAAGCTTGGGGCTCCAAGATAGTATCATGATAGTATTTTTCATTGAAATTAGATTGGGATGAAGATCTCATGGGGTTAGCTAGTTGAGTTTTCATGTCACTAATTGGTCAAGAAGATACAATTAATACACACCCATTAGAGGTGGGGGGGAGTGATTTCTATGTGCTTCATAGGGAGTTTCTCCCCATACTGGAAAGCAACATATTTGTAGGATAATAGGTTGGGGGATGAACATTGTTGAGATGAATATGCATTACAAGGGGAGGGATTTGTGTTGGGGGAGGATAAAATTAGGGTAGATTGTGGGGATTGGGTAGAATATGGAGTTTTTTGTGAGTCATCAGTGGTAATTGAATTGATAGGGTGATGACCATTAGAGGAGGAGGATAAAGGATGCTACTTGCAAATAGGACAGTCTCAAATGGGATGACCCTTCCTTTGGCAATAAAAACAAGCACTTAACTTGTTAAGGTAGTTGATTCACTTATTAAATAAAAAACCTAGATCCACAAGTTTAATGAATTCTAGGAGTGGTTGAGTCAAATCCATCTCTATGTAGACTTTTGGTTGATCTTATATTGGCCTATTTATTATATTTTTGTTTACACCATATTACCGTACCCACCTACTATGCTATATCATGTAGAAATGCATTAAACGTGAGGTCGAGGAAAGGTAGCTCAACCCACATCGAATATTTGGATTTAAAGATTCTTAGGTGAAATTCAAGGTCCTAGACTTACACATAATATGTTTAACCTCAAATAATCCATAAGTTATAATGAAGGGTTAAAACTTAGAAGATGAATCTTAGTTGTTCATCATTTTTGGACATTTTCTTGACCGTTTACGCACCTTTTTGCAGCTTTCCCCGTTGATGTCACTTTTTTCTCCTCCAAACTCTTCATCCTTGGCATTGACCTTTCACTTATCCAATTTGGCTAGCTGTAGCCTGAAAATAAGGTTTCGACGAGGATTTCATACTTTTATTGCAATCTTGTGTTTTATCATTGGCGACAACACGACACAATTTGTGCAAATTTTTTAGGTAAGTCGCTTGCCATGATTTCAATGAATTTAAATTTTTGGAATTTTAAGTTGTCTCATGCTGGGAAAAACAAATTTGAGTCACCCCATGCCTGAAAACAAACTTTAACTCACAACCAATATTTCCCTTTAAAAGCCTGTAAATTTTTTTCCTTCAACTCAAGAATTGAGTAGCGCTAAAACCCCAATATTTTTAGATGCTTAATTAAGTGTGCGTACAAAACTTGGGTGCATCGACATGTACTATCCCCTATCCCCTATTTTTTATTTTATTTATTTTTCCCTGCATTCTTATTCATTTACATCCTTTATGGGGTTTTGGGTTATGCTTGTATATATATATATATTTTTTGGTAGACTATAGGAAAGGAATTAAGGATTTTCGAAGTCATGGTCGTACAATATGTTGCTGCTATCTTACAGGTGGCGCCTATGACTTGAGGATCAACCTCAATTTGTTGAATATAAATTTTCTTTTTTTCCTTTCCTTGCAAAGCAACGTTTAATAAATTGTTATTGTTTGGCTTTGCATTATCTCTTTTTCTATTATGTTCCTCCTCAAATTCCTGCATTCTCTCATGAGGGTTGTGACATGGTACAGACCAAAGAAGTGTCTAAGTGCTTAGCATATGTCCTCCCACTTCTGAACCGGTAATATTAAAAATAACCAGCATATTATAGAATGGAAGAATGAGAGGGAGTATTAACTTGGTTTTACCGTCACAAAAATTGCTTGGAATCATCACTAATCCGTAATTTCTTCAATTAAATTACATTTTTTGTGTTCCTTGTTTTTATTCTTTTTGGTCCAAATTAAACTCTGCAAACCCTAGGTTTATTTTAAATTTACAAAACCTATATTCATATAGTATTGTCTATCAGGTATTCTCAATAAACTCTTAATCCCTAGCTTATGTAACTAACAAATGAAATTGACATCATTAAGAAATGCGTAGACCTAGATTAACTCAAAATTCAACTTTAATCTAAAGTAGATGGTTTCACAGTTCTCATGTCTTTCACATCATCATCCCTTAGGATTGCAATTCCTAGAAATTATTAAGGTCTACACACCTTTCAACAACATTCTCAACAAATATTTGTTTTGTGGCTTTTGTTTTTTGGGCTGGCCAAAAAGTTTGCAATAGTATTAGTTTCCTAAAAACAATGCTAGAAAGAAAAGAAATCATAGCTTCCATGTCTTGAAATTCCATTTTTGATCCAATGTTAATGAAGATCGTGGAGTCCTCCAAATTTATGGTTTGCCAATCCTACGCTGTGACAAGACTGCAAACCCAATAGAATGACAAAAGCTTCAGCTTCATTGTTTATCCCAAAATCAAATGTTGTCACTCCCACTTCAATTAAAAACCAAGCGCAATTGCATAACACATCCAATCTCAGATGTGACTATTTTTTATTGAGTTGCACTATTAAAGGTTAGTTTGAGAAAAGTCAGAGGGGGAAGGAACTTGCCTCACCAAATCCCATGAAACTAGGTACTTCTTAACCTTAAGAGCCCCCTTAAAGGGAAAACATTTTAAAGAAATAGAATATTTAATATTTTAAAAAAGGGTATTTTGCACTTTTAAGGGAACTTGATATTTTTCATGTTTAAAGAAAATGTGTAAATTTAAATTGTCTAAAAGAAATTGTGTAAATTTACATTTTAAAGAAATTGTGTATCTTGCATTTTTAAAGAAATTGTGCACCTTACATTTTTAAATAAATTGTGTATCTTACATTTTTAACAAAGTGGATATTTTATTTTTTTAAGAAATTGGATATTTTACATTACTAAAGAAATTACATAGTTTGTATTTGTAAATCCTACCTTACCCATAATTGAATTGTTTGTATGCTCTTTTTATTGTATATGGTGGTCATCTTCTTCAAGTACTGCAAAATTTTATTTATGTTTAGATTCCAAGTAGTAAACTAAGACCTCTGCCTTTTCTATTTAGTGTGTTTGTTTTTCAACATAAAAAGTTTTGGTTTAAACTTGATGAGACTATGTTCTTGTCAAGGCTCAAGGGGATCCCTTCTATTGTCAATTGATAATGGAATTGCTCATTGTTTGTAAAATTGAAGCATCATTCATTTATTGTAAATTTTATTTTCTAGTATTATATAATTGATAAAGCTCAAGAGGGCATTACATGCAGTCTTAAGAGGAAGCTAGGGTATGCTTAGATCACATTATTGAGACATTAAACCTTGTTCAATGAAACCATATACATTACATAACCAAGCTATATGCTATATGGAGTAATGGGCAATAACCTTATTGCAATGATCAATATTTGATTTAAAATGGGTGACTCATTCCCTAGCGTATCCCATAACCATTATTATATATTATAATCTCATTGACATTTTTTTAAACTTCTATATCTTTGTGACTAGGATGTATCAGAAAGTTTGGCCCAACTTGTACTGGTCTAGGCCAAGTTTTGATCCTAGGATAGATATCCAGCCTGGGTTTGTGTAGGGTCTGGCCCTAGCCTGATCATTTAGCCCTGATACATCACAAAAGATGAAATTTTAGGGTTGGTTAGGATTAGTTACATTAAAAAAATTGAATCTTTTTGAAGGATTTGGAGTTTGGTTAAAACTTAGAAGTGGTGTGAAAAATGGCAATTTTGTGGTCACTATGTCCTTGAAGGCCTTAATTTAGGTTTGATGGTCGGGTTTCTACCTTGCAACCTTACTGGGGACTGCCATCCCTAAACCCATGCTCTGGTTTTAATTTGTTTTGGACTGTGTTGAATGGGAAAGCATCATTCTTGTGTGTGTTTTTTCTGATTTAATCCCGTGAAAATGAATTCCATTTATACTTTTAGTTTTGTTAAGTCAATCTTGATTCAGATTAATGCTACTATGATAGAAACCACTTTGATTTTTCATTTTTCATTTATAATTTGATAATGGACATTAAACAATCAATCATTAAGTGTCTTCTCAATTTTGTATTTAATTTTGCACATTTTGTGCAAATTATGGTTATATATATATATATGAAAATATCTACTTGAACAGATATCCATAATTAGCTTAGTTTCCATTCACAAGTTTGAAAAAATTCAACAAGCTTAACCTCTAAAATGGAAGAAGCTGCAAATGGGGGCTCAAAACCCTCAAAATCTTTTGGCAGTGGTTTTTTAGTTGAGAAAATAAAATTTGTAACAATAACTCTTGAATGAAAAAAATTATGTTTTGATTAGTTTGTAATTTATGAATGTACAAAGAAAAACAAAATGGAAATTAACTATTTGCAAATTCCATTTTTGAAATTAGTTACTACACTGATGTAGATTAAAGTAGAAAGGAATGTTTGTTCATGCTCTTATAAAGGGAACTTTTCAGTGATGTTGGCGACTTTGTTTGATACCTTTTCATTCTCTTTTTTTCATGTCTAAAGATTTTTTTAAACCCCTTGTTAAAATTTCCCTCTTAAATAGCTTGCTCTTATGAATCTCTACACTCTCTCTAGTGCTTATTAGCTTTAAAACATAACAACTGGTTCATACTTGAGGTACTTGATATGGTCATCAAGAAAGATAGCTCTTCTATATCTTAATGGGCATATGATATTTTGCTTAGTAAATGATCTTTATGAGTTTTATATGTAGTAATATGACTAATATTTGTAATATCAATATGCAATTATCAAAATCTCTTATTTTATTTAATCAAAATATATGATAAATTGGGAAGTTCTTTAATCTTTATTTCAGATTGGCTTTCAAAAATGTGAATGTTGAACTTTTCATTAGTGTTCATACTTAAAAATCTTTCTAATCTTTTCTTGGCAGTTGTTGGGAAGTATGCATACGGTTAATGCCCTGTTTCTCCTCATTGATGTTGGTCTCAACAGTATGGTATGTATCCATTGATGCACTCATTTCTAAGAGTAATAACGAGTAACATTGTTAGCTAGTTTGTTGCTTCTTTAGATATCAACACTTTCAAAAACTCGTTGAATGGAGTTCTTTCTAATGACAGTGCTTCCCTTGGTTTCAAGGTGCATATTTTTGTTGGAAATAGGATGCCATTTAATTGCAAATCCTAAACATTAATTATTTCATGTATCTCCTAGATTCTTGGAATGTGTTCAACAACACTAAGATTAGGATGAGATTAATATTTGATGAAATAAATCATGAAATTGACATTTGTAGTTATTCCTAAATAATAGGAGCATGTGGGTGCACACACATGGTCACACTCACCTTGATTCAGTTAACTATTAGGAGAGATAACAAGATGCATGTAAGATCCTAGGGTTTGATGTTTGCATAGCAGGGTTATTTAGTTTAGTTTAGATCATTAGTTTACAGTTCGGTTATGGTTTCTTTTTGCATGCATGGTGTTGCATGCATGTTGGTTATTTTGAGTTGCATGTAGTTAGCTTCAGTTAACTTGGAATGCATGGCTAATAACATTGAGTTGTATATGATAATCAGAGGACTACCTCCAGTTAACGGGGATGACCATTCTTGCATGAATGGTGTTGAGTAATGTTTCAGTTAACAAGAAATCACTTGGAGCCAACTTGGGCGCCCAAGATGCTTTCTTGGAATTAACTCCAATGCATGATAAGATATTTCTAAAGGCTCTATTAAGTGGGACCCTCTTTTGGGTGCCATCTTTGAGGAAGAGCTTTGTAATTATCACCGAAGTGAAGGATGAGTTGTAGCTTTAGTTTGGGATGCCCAAATGGGTAAAGCACATGTTCTAAGCTTTGGTCTTCACGGTAGAACTCAACTTGAAGCAATATACCTTTTCAAGGGCTTGAGCTTGTGCATTGTAATTATCACCATTTTGGAATTACAAGGTTGCATATTGTCTCTATATCTCATTCAAGTTGAGAGTTTTGATAATTTTTATTGGGTGTGAAGAAGATTGGTGAAGATAAAAGAAGCATTCTCAAGCAAGAATTGGAGCTATTGTAATTCAGAGATTGAATAATAGAATAATTCTTGGTGGAGTTTTTTCCCGAAAGGGTTTCTCCATGGTATATCTTGTGTGATCTTTCTAATATCATGTCTAGTTCTTCTATCAACTTTTCTCTTCATTCTACAATAGTAAAATGAATTAATCAAGATAATCACCCACAAAGAATATATGTAACTAAGAAAGAGCTTACTTAGATCAGCAATATTAAAGTTTTACAGAGTATTAGGCTAAGAAAGCACCTCATTTTTCAACAATTTTGTGCTATGAACTTCACTTTATGTCATTGTCCAATGGATTCTCCATGCAAGTGGTATGACATGGTAAGTTACTTGAGAAAATTGTCACTCTTTACAATTTTCTAAAGAATTTGTTTCATGATTTGTAATTTTCACAAGGTCACTTGTTTTAAATTTTTAGTAAGAGAGAAAAAGTGAAAACATAGTTTATATTTACTTTATCTTGTTTTCCACTACAATTCTATATTTGATGTATTTTCGCTTTTGTTCTTTCAATTGATCTTTTGATAATCAAAATTCTCTTTCCTTGGGATGCCATGCTAGATTATTTTAAGATTTTCCCTCTGTAATAGAACTTTATAAATATGTCAGTTGAAATATAAAAAGAGTATGATCAAAGCGTATTATAAAATTTAACAAGTTAATAATCAAGATATATGCCTCTTTTACTTGGGGGTTAAATAGGGAAAATATTATAATATTAGAACAGTCTAGTGTGTATGAATATATGTACACATGCACATGCACACATCTACACATATGCACACATGCATACACACACATACCACACATGCACATTCACATATAATGAAATAATCTTGGAAAAGGGTAATGATTTCCTAAACATTAAGTCTGAAATACAATATCACATTTTCATTGAATGGCTCATTCATAGGCCCTAGAACCGAACCCTTAAGCAACCCTCTGACATTTTTGCGGCTTCCTTCAAACTTTGGTTCTTTCTCTAAATTTTCATTCCACAACTCTTTCGAATGCCCTAGAACCAAGCCCTTAAGCAACTCTTTGACATTTTGGCAATTTTTTTTGAACTTTGGTTCTTTCTTCAAATTTTTGAATAAGGGCTCCAAAATTTAGTTCTTTATTTAATTGATTGAGAAACGACTTTGTTGTTATGTGAGATATGCATAACCTTTTGATGTAAACTGTTCATTTTTAGTTTCCTCTCAATCTTACATTCTTATCACCATAAATGATCTGTTTTGAATTTTATGTAATACTGGCACATATATCTAGAGGCATCTTGAAAGCTTTTTTCAGTTTCTTATGCACAATTTTTTGTGTAATGTTTTAGAGGAGGTTAAAAGGAGTTCTTATCAAAGCAATAATAATTGTTAATCATGTAATTATTAATACAAAAAATAAAACAAAAAAGAGTATGTATTTAATCTTTATTTCTTTTCAAATGTAGCTTTCTAAATATTTAAAATTCAAATAATTTGTTTAAAACAAATTAATGGCTTCAATGTCCCTTCACGTTTTTTATTACATGTGAAGAAACTAGCTTTGAATTCTATTATGATGTTGCATTCCCTTGTAATTGGCACTTTCATTTGATTTATTCTTATTATTGAACGAATTTTTGATCAATCAAATAAAAAGTGTCATTCTTGCTCTTTTGTGAGCTGAAATCAGTCCAAAGCAGTTGATTTTTTAGCTCTTTTGTAAGTTTGAAACCTCAAAAGGTTTAAATTGCAACCAAAATCACTATGTTGATTATTGCACTAATGTTGAATAGCTGCTTCACTTTTGTTATCCTCTTTATTTTGGTAATAGTTGACATTTACACTTTCTAGTATTTATTTAACACATGGCTAATTCATTATCATGTTTTGAAACCAAATCCACTATGTTATATATTTGTTTTGTCGAAATTTAGGTATGGTTTACAGTTGGAAAAGGTATGTTTAATTTAATCTGTACATTGCATTTTGCCTAAGCGAGCCATACTTGAGTTGTATTTATTACATTAGAATTCATTTGGGATTTGTGCTTAGCAAGGTGCATCTATTTCCATAAAAATAAATTGGAACTTGGATCTAGCCTTGCCTAAGTGGGCTAGATTTGTGGCATATTGATTCCATTTAAATTCTCTTAGGCTTTCTTTCCTTACCATTCGAAGTATGCCTACATCATAATGTGATGGTAGTTGGGGATATTTTCAGTGCAAACTTAAACCTAAGTCATTGTCATTTCAATTGATCTTTCCTAATTATTAACTGTCATTATGTGTTCCTAACAAAATTTATTGCTTTCTTCATGACTCTTGTCTATTTCCTTTATCTGTTTACAATCAACTTTTGATCTCATTTTCATTCTTTGTTGTTTCTATTTTGTCCTAAATCCTTCACAACATGGTTGTCATTGGCAAAACTTGCATATGTTACTTGAATATTGAAACTTAATATTAAGATTTGTTTGCAATGCTTCAATTCATCAACCCTAAATAGTGCCAATCACAAAAAACTTATTAAATCAGAAAGATTTTTAAAATTCTCTTTCAAACCATGGAGATTTGTGTGTTTTACATGGTCAACATGTTATAATATTGTAGGGGTAAAAATGCTCATCCTAGAGAAAATGTTGCTACTTAAGTTGAAATTTGCTTAGAATTACTAGAAAGTGAACATTTATCTTAATGCGTGTCTTTCTTAGATATGAGGTTTGTTTAAGTTTGTTAGGTCTAGAAAGCACATCTTATAATGATATTTGTAAATCACACATGTCGTGGCATGAAACGGAAAACACCACCACAAGGCTATGTCTGTCATAGATGAAAAATTCTAGGTATGATCGACAATATTTTGTTTTCTGATTAATTTGTAAACTTTAATTAATTTTTTCTTCAAACATATGAGATGTGGTTGGATCTAGTTTTTGTTTTTTGTCTGTGTTTTTTTATTTATCTAGGAAATTTCATCCAACATTTCCCGAAAAATGGGGATCCCAATTTTGACATTAAAAGGGTGAAGCCTCCAATAGGAATTCTAAAGACCATGCTTGTTGTTAACCCGGATGGCTCCTATGCACTCCCAAGTGGGGCAGTTGTTGTGTTGAGGCCCAATGAGTAAGTTTAAAAAATAAAGTATATTAAATTATCGTGAATTGCAAGACATATTTCAGTTGGTGACCATGGAAAGTTAAATTTCATCGATAAGTTTCACGTAGCATAATAATACATGTCTATGGAAATTTCAAAATCATGGATTGCTAATGGAATGACTAATCTTGCAGAGCTGCTTTTGAGAAGGAAGTTGAGGGGCTTCCATTTGGTCATTTTTTTTTGTGATCTGCTACTTGAATTACACTGCCCATTATGTAAAGAAGTAATGAAGGATGTTGTTCTGACTAGCAAATGTTGCTTCAAAAGCTATAGTGACAAATGTATGACAATTTAGAGAGAAAATTATACTTTGGTCTTATGTACTTTTTTTTCACATAATGCATAGCTTATGGTATATGCTTGTTTTTGTAGCACATGTTGATAAAAATTATCTAATTTTTTTGTAGTTAACATTTTGATCAGGGATTAGGGAACAAAGAAGGATGTATTCATTATATTGCACAATTTAGATGCTTCAATGTGAACAAAGAAGGATTTGTTCATACTGGGAAAATGCAGACTTGCATAGAACAAAGTTGTATGAGGGATCTCATCTTGAAATACAAACTTTAATATATATTTTCCTTTCTTTTTTGTTTATGACAACTGAAATAAATTTGAAATTTCAGAATGCCTTTCTGTGTTGATCATGAAAAGTTGGCACACAATTCATATAGAAGAATCCAAAGCTTAATTATGTGCTATTTCAAGCAAAGCTTCATTCAATAGGTGAACAGTCGATTATAGATATGCATATTAGTTCATTTGTTTCATTTTTATTAAAATTAAAGACTGTCACATTTGTTCTCACTCTTGGCCACATGCCTTTTGTTTCCATTTGGTAATCTTGGGAAGTGACATCATCGTTAGAGAACTTTTATCCTAAGAATGATCATGAAGATGGGGTTTCTATTCATATTATGCTTTGCTAGCAATCTAGTTATCTTGAAAGTTGTCTTAGACATATAAGCTTATAATTTTTTTCCCCAAGTAAATGGTGGAGGTCTCATAGTTGTTTAAGGTGGACAAGAGAGACTGTCTGATTCATAGTGTACTATTTTGTTCAATTTTCCATAATTCCCCAAAGTTTCACTATTAAGGATCACAATTTGAATTATCTAGTTAGACCTACAAGCTATCATCTTTAAACTTGAAATAATGAGGGAAATAGATGAGCAAGGTTTGATTTGATGGTAGGATCAGATCAACTCCTAAGCATTCAATTGGTTGACACTAATGCCATTTCTATGATCTCTTGTAAAATCAACTTGATTGTAGGGCTTTCTTTCATTTAGGTGTATCCTTGATACCTGATGCCTCCTGACATTAAAAATAGTGTTTTTGAGAAATATATGATGAAGACATCAAATGCATTGCATCTTGTATCATTTTGACAATTTAAATTCATTTTAAATTATTTTGATGAGCCAAGTTGTAGATGGAAAGCTTTCACAAAATTGCTATCTAATGGCACTTGACTCTTGCTACAAATGAATTTGTAACAAGTGGGTTTTTGGTTTCTTAGATACACATGCTTAAGTGATGTAGAGAAAGGACTCAAACAAAAATCACTTGACAGATTTGATCCAATGATTCATCACAAACAAGGACTAGTTGCACTCTAGTTCATTTTAGGCACATTTCTCTTGGACTGTTCAAACAATGTATGGCATTCAACAAGAAAAAAAAACATGATGAAGGATTTATTGGGCTGTTCAATCCTCTTACAACACATATTAATTATTTTCCAACCAATCATAATCCAAAAAAGCATAGATTTCATTGAACCCTCAAGTAGCTAGGGTTTCAAGACAGTTTTCATGCAAATTAGAACACACAAACATTAATAACTCCTTGTGGAAAAAAGATATCAGCCTAAGATCTTGGAAACCATTAGAAAATGTAAAAACACAACTTTTATGAAAATTTTAGCAATTTCCATCATGCCAATTGAGAGAAATGAATTTTTTTATCAAACTAGAAACCCTAATTTATGAACATGACCATCTAGAGCATTTTTGCCATAACTTTCTCAAATTAACTCTAAATGAGATAAAATAAAAATAATTTGAACCATAAAAAATATCCCTAACTTTTCCAATTACTGACCCAGTCGTATCATGTCATACAAATTCGTACAAACATGTTTTCTTGCTGCAAAACAAAGAAAATCTACAACTATTGACACTAAAAATGTTATAACTTTTGCAAAACATAATGAAAATTCACCAAATAAAAATTATTTGGAAGAGTAAATGATTATTCAACTTATCCAACTAGTTTCATGTTTGTACCAATCTGTACTAGGCCATACAATGTGAATTACATACTACTACACATAGAAAACACAAGGAAAAACATGCAAAAACTAATCTTCTTTCATTCCATCACTTCCTATACCAACTTGGAATGAGAATACATCCATTAAATAACAATGAAAACCTTTTAAAACTTCCAAATTGACACCTTACTCCCATTAACCAACTTTGCAAAATTGCATTTGACAACATTGACAAGTTTTTGCAACTTTTGACAAGTTTTTGCAACTTTTGACAAGTTTTGCATTTTTTGACAACTTTTCACCTAATCACCCAAAACTAATCCAACATGACCCCAAATGACCCTAAATGGTCCAAATTGAGCTTATTGACCCAAAACAAACCAAAATTCAAATTTTTACAAAATGACAACAAAGATGGCAAGATGGATGCCCCTGCATCATACACCCGAAGAAAAGAAATTTGAGGTCCACCTCAAATAATGATCAGCTACTTTTTCCACTTCCTCCAATTATGTTGTAGTTGTAACTATCCTCTAACCTCCTCTTTATCTTCTCCATGCTTGGCTCGATCTACTCCCTGTGTCTTGGTTTGCCAATCTTTCTTCTTGTATCTTCTCTTGCTTATCAACTTCTCTGCTTGAAGACTCCAAGATTCTACTGCTCTATCATACAACTCATTGTTGTTGTCCATTTCTTCCTCCTCTTCACTTTCTCCTTTGTCTACACATTTAATCTTTCTTGTGTTCTCCTCAAGGTTCTTCCAAGGTTCTCTTGGACATCTTTCAATCTTCTTGGGCTCTTCTTCATAATTTTTAGTTTGTTGTCTTGGACTATCATGCTGCAAGATCACATTTTCATCCTTGGATGGTTCAATCATGATCTCTTGGTCATTTTTCTTGACCTTTCCTGCATATCTTATCCTCTATTGAAGTGTTTCCTCATTATTATGCCCTGCAACACCATTTTCCTCTACCTCTTTCATGCTCTTGACTAACCACTCTTTGCTTTTCTCCCTATCAAACTGCATAACTACATTCTCTTTTTCATATACATGATCAAAACCAAGATTTGTGCTTCCATTTACCTATTTAATGTTCTGCTACATGGATTTTCTTTCTTCCCTAACTTAATTGCTTGCAAACTCCTCCTTTTTGTATGCTTCATTTCCTTCTATTGTAGCATTCTCCAAGGCTTCATGAAACTTTTGTTCATCTTCAATTTTCAAAGCAGTCATCCTTTGCCTTCTTCTTTTCTCAATAATCACCTTTATGGTCCATTTCACCCTCTCTCCCATTGGCCAATGCCAAACATTTTCTTGATATTATTTCTCAACACACTGTTGTAATACAAGCTTAATAGGCATTTCAAACTCGTCGATTGCTCTATCAACCTCTGCAACTTGGCTTATCATGTTGTCTTTCATCTTGTCCTTCTTTTTTAGGCTTTCTTTCTTATCTTGTTGCTGCATCTTCTTGTCTTCATGATACCTCACCTAGGTCTTCTTTCCTTTTCCTCACTACCTAGTCTTTTGGCATCCAGGTTCTTCACTTCAACCTATAAAAAAAAATACACAAACTTAAAAAAATTCCCTTGCCCAGATCTTTGGGCTCTGATACCAAAAATTATGTAGAGAAAGGACTCAAACACAAATCATTTGACACATTTGATCCAATGATTCATCACAAACAAGGACTAGTTGCACTCTAATTCGTTTTAGGCACATTACTCTTGGACTATTCAAACAATGTATGGAATTCAACAAGAAGAAAATAATGAAGAATTTATTGGGTTGTTCAGTCTTCTTACAACACATATTAAAGATTTCCCAACCAATCATAATGCAACAAAGCATAGATTTCATTGAACCCTCAAGTAGCTAGGGTTTCAAGACAATTTTCATGCAAATTAGAACACACAAACATTAATTTAACTCCTTGTGGCCAAAATATATAAGCCTAAGATCTTGGAAACCATTAGAATATTCAAAAACAAAACTTTTCTGAAAATTTGATCATTTTCCACTATGCCAATTAAGAGAAATGATTTTTTTATCAAAATAGAAACCCTAATTTATGAACATGACCATCTAGAGCATTTTTGCCATAAATTTCTCAAATCTACTCCAAATGAGACAAAAATAAAATAATTTGAACCATAAAACATTTCCCTAACTTGTCCAATGATTGCACTAGTCATACCAGGTTGTACAAATTTGTAAAAACATGTTTTCTTGTTGCAAAAAAATGAAAATCTACAACTATTGACACTAAAAATGTTATAACTTTTGAAAAATGTAATGTAATTCACCAAATCAAAATCATTTGGAAGAGTAAAGGATTCCTCAACTTATCCAACCAATTTCATGGCTGTACCAATTTGTACTAGTCCGTACAACATGAATTACAGATTGTTGCACACAAAAAACACAAGGAAAAACATGCAAAAACTGATCTTTCATTCCATCACTTCCTCTACCAACTTGGCATGAGAGTACATCCCTTACATCAAAATTAAAACCTTTTACAACTGCCAAACCGACACCTAACTCCCATTAACCAACTTTGCAAAATTGCATTTGACAACCTTGACAAGTTTTTGTAACTTTTGACAAGTTTTGCATTTTTTGACAACTTTTCACCTAATCACCAAAAACTAATCCAACATTGCCCCAAATGACCTTAAATGGTCTAAATTGACCTTATTGACCCAAAACAAACCAAAATTCAAAGCTTTACAAAATGATAACAAGATGGCAAGATGGATGCCCTTGCATCAACCTCATTATCAATAAGCATTATAAATATTACTCAAATAACTCCCCACAACCACTAAATGGATGATATCAAGGTGCCCAAAAAATAGCTACATGTGTACTATTGCTAGTGTTTACATATTCATCGATCAATTTCTCAAGTTCATGCTCACTGATTTGCTCATATGTAGATTTTTTAGCTCCACTTTGTCAAGATAAATATCCTTATCAAATATCACCTCAATATAATGGACTTGGCCCTTTCTAAGGCATCTAAAATAGAGTTTTGAAGGCTCCTCAAAAGAGAAACATATTTTTTTCCTTGTAAATTAATTTATGGTATAACCATCTAAATTATTCACTATAAAAGGATACAATATAGTTTTATAAGGCTATGAGTTGAAAATTCCTTTTTGAAAGATTCCCTTCTATGATATAGGAGTGGGTGGTATTGGTTGAGATGAAACATTTTTCCCAAGTATTAGGATAACTAAAGTTTCAAATCCCTCTTAATAGCTTCTTGAAGGAATGATGGTACAAAGGCCTTAACTAAATCCTTGAGTGGTTCATATATACCATCAAAAAATAGAAAAGTGAAATTATTTTCTAATACATTAGCTACCATAAATATAACTTGATAAATTTTATCTACATTTGTATCTATTGAGGTTTATTTTTTGATTTTAGAAATGTATCTCAAATAATCTTTATCATCCTTTTTCTCAAATATATGCAATATAATTTGGTTAAAATCATCAAATGTTTACATATAAGTTCATGCCCTTGTGTGACTAGACCATGGTTCCAACAATGATAGGCAACACCCTACAAATGTAATGTGGAAAACTAGATGGAATATTCTTCTATCACAAGGTTGAGTAGGAAGTAGACCACAAACTTTGTAACCAAGCCTAACAAAATATATTGTTGTTATCAATAGAGATGAGTGTATTTATTTTTTCACCCTTTACTTAAACTATTTCTCATTATTATTCCAATTGATCATCTAGACTCTTTTATGTTGGAAACTCTTAGATTCTCAAAGTAATTGAAAAAATATATAGTGGCTTTCAAGTCTTTAAATTTCCTTGATATTATTCAAGAAGCCTATTGAGATCCTCTATGCAAGTAGTCTTAGGTTCCAAGTCTTTCTTCTTTCTCTAGAAAAATAGAACTAGTAAGTTTTACAATGGAGCTCACTGCTAGTTAATTATTTGAAAATAAGCTTTCTCCTCTTTGTGATGTTCTATTATAACCCTGGCTCTATAAAGGAATAGTGGGGGGTATTTTTTTTGGATCTATAATAATTAAGTCAATAATTTTGTCATTCTCTCTTGGTCCATTATCAATAAATATGATGTTCTATCTTGCTACATATAACTACTTATCACAATACTTGAAATAAATAGGTTATTTCCATCAAAAAATTTAGTGGAGAATCTTCACCAATTGGTGAATTCTAGAAATCAGCCATGTCGAAATTGGTGAATTAATCGCACCCAACAGGGTGTCCAAATCGCCCAAAATTTATGAATTATTGGTCCAATGCATGTCCATTTGCCAACGATTTTTTTATGAGGCATATTTAAGCAACAAATTTTCCATAACAAACTATGCATTTAAAATGGACCGATTAATATTTTTCGCCTGGAATCCCGAAAGCATGTAATAAAACACCTACACATTTTCCAATACTATTAAAACAATATTGTATCAGAACCCATTTCGCCAATTAAAGTTTACAAATAGTTGCTTGTGAAGACCCATTTCACCAATTAAAATTTATAAATAGTTGCTTATGAGGACCTATTTCACCAATAACATTAAAAATATAATTACATTTGAGGACACATTTCACCTTGAAAATTACAACGTATCGTTGTATAAGCATGCGAGATTCGCCAAATTTTTAATATACCATTTAAAAATCCCATGGAATTCGCCAAATATGGATTGATATAAATATAATCAAAATTGTCATTTATTCTTACACATTTTTTTCAATTCTGAGGTTCTCGATTCAGAAGTCAGTGAAAGCCAAAAAGTGTTATTAGTAATAAGATTTCTTTATCTCTTTTCCATTCTTGCTTCAATCTTAAAGATGGTATTGAGTAGGGAATGCGATCTATATTATCTATCCTTCTTAAACAAGAAGACATTTTTTCTAGCTTTTATTCGAAGTGAGAGATCACTATGTCAAGCAGCAAGGGTAAGACTCCTCAAGGTGGTGAAGGGATTGGGAGGCCATCAAAACGCCCAAGACATAGAGGTACCATACAATCTTACTTTGGAATTGGCAATGCTTCTGATCCATCAGATCAAGATGGAGCTACATCATCAACTCTTCCACCAAATATTAATGAAGAAGGAATTCACAATACCTCACTGCCACTGGAAGGTCAAGGTGAGATTGTCATTGAGTTAAATCAAAATGTATCAAATGAGGATGATAATACCATAGAAGATGTTCCAAGGGATACCCTAGTTAGCCAAAATGAGATAATTGACTTGGATCAAGATAATGTTGGTAGCAAGAAAAGAAAAGGTAAATAAAAAATGGGGTGTAAGTGGGAAATGACAAGGAATTTTCAACTTGGTTGGTTGTCAAAGTACCCATTCATTGTACCAGTGGGGAAAGCAAACACTATTGAAAGTGCAACAAAATGCATGTGTAAGATTTGTAGTTGGAAATGTAGAAGAGACAAGAAGTTGCAACTAAAGCTTGACTGTATAGAAAAGCACATCAATAAAGTTTATAAAAAACAAATCATAGACAGAAAGGAACAATTAGTCGTACGATGAAAATCAAAGAAAGAATGTCTTCATGTTAAGTATGCCGCAAAATATGAAGATCATAAGCAAAGAATGTCGAAGCTTGCTACATTTCAAGGTACACTTGAGGCTCAATTTGGAAAAGCAATGGAAGGAGAAAATCTATCAAAAACTGTTTAGGTGAGTGTTGTTTTTCATATTTTGTCTAGAGGGCATCCTATGAAAAACTACCTAGAATATTCTAGTTTATTATCTTTTTTGGGTGTTCCTCACTTTCCCTTCTCACATTGGTCAATAAACGTTGGATGTGAATGGGAAAACTATCTTGCTATAGTAGAAAAGGAATATTTAAAGGAGAAAGTAAAAGAGTCAAACTTCATTACATTATCTTTAGATGAAGTTACTGTGGTAGACAATACTTCTTGGGTTTGTATGTATTTGTAGACTATAGAAAAACACGATCGCCAAGCTCATCTTCTCAGTGTTCAAAAAATGAAGGACAGTTCAACATTGCAAAATCTATTTGAACTAGTCAAGAAATCTTTGAATGAAATTGTAGGTATGGATGAGTTGACAATTGCCAAAAAGTTGGTGTGTGTAGGAGTTGATGGAGCTACAGTGATGCAAGGTCAAAGGAGCGGTGTTTGCACAAAGTTACAAACTACTTTTGCATCATACATGCTTGGCATTCACTACATGGCCCACAAAATGAATTTAGCATTAAAAATTGTAAGCAAGTTTGCTACAGTATCAAAATTTGAAAATATAGTCTGCGAGATCCACGCATACTTTTGTCAAAGTCCCAAACGTTTCATAGAATTTCAAAATTTTGCTGAGGGAATAACACCAGGAAACAAGCTTCTCAAGGATTTTGATACCAAATGGATCTCCCTGCATGGATCAGTGCAACGAGTTATTTCATAATATCAATCCTTGATTGGAGTAATGTATGAGCATTGCAACATAGTAGACAAAGCTCCTGACCTCTTACATAGGTTAAGCGATATAGAGACACTCTTGACTTTAGCTAGTCTTTTGCCCATGCTGGATGTAATGAACAATCTTATGTAGAAATCCCAAGATAGAACCATGCATATTTATGAATATTCCAATCTATGTAAGCATACATGCTTGGCCCTTGATCATCTATATCTAGATCTAACACAAGAAAGCCCAAATTATTTCATGTGGCCGAAAATTAGTGATTTGAATAATCCTGATAATTATTTATAGTTTAATGCAAGCGGGCACTTATGTATTTGTGTACGTGGATATGAAATACTAATGTACCATTGTAAGACAACCAGGCGCTCTAGTAGAGAAGTAGCTGTTAATGAGGAAGATTTTAACAGCATTGTTAAATTTGTTAGTGATAATTTGAAGGAAATTGCAAAATCTCTTTCCTCAGAGATTCATGAAAGATTCCCTCAACATGAAATACTTGGAGCCATGGTTATTGTGTATCCTCAATTTTGGGTAAACCGAGATAACCCAAAGTATTTTCATGATAAAGTAAAAATCTTGATTGAACAATTTTCGAAAAGTGTAACATATAATGAGCAGACAATAGAAGGAATTTTAAATGAAGCTAAGCTTAGACAATAATGTAATGATTTTTCAATAGCTATGAGGGACCACTATGATTCCATGGGCATGTAGAAGGCCTTTGAACTGGGATCAATAAGAAAGGTTTGGACAAACTTAGGTGAGAGTGAAATATTGCGTGATACGATATCAAAATATTTCAAACTTGTTGATTTATGTCAAACAATGATATTGGGGTTGGTGGAAGATGAGAGAGTTTTTAGTACATTGGAATTTTTGAAATAAAAGTTAAGAAACAAACTAGACAAGAATTTGGAAAATTTCTTGAGGATGAAGGGAACTGTGTATAATGTCAAAAAATTTCCTTTTGAAAGGGCACTCACAATCTGGAGGTCCACATGTGAAAGAAGAGGGACTGGGTTGTGCAATACTCCAATTCCAAATGTTGGTACTGGTGGCACTGACGGTGGCAATGGGACAAATGACATTGACACAAATTACACAATGAATGTTGAATTTGAGATGTAGGCCAAAGAAAATGAAGAGCTGACTTAGAATCAAGATGACTCTTTTACTTTATCTCAAGATGAATGACAACTGAGGACCCTTAAGACTCCATTTGGGAAATGGAAGTGAATTAGTAGCTTTTAGGTATTTATACTACACTTCATGAATCAATTTCCATTGTTCCAAACTGTAGTTGATGATATTTTATATTGTATTCCATGAAATTGTGAATCATTGCACTTCATGATATTTTATTTTATATTGCACTTCATGAATCATATTCTAAACTATAGTTGATAATATTTTATATTGTATTCCATGAAATTGTGATATTTTATATTTTATATTGTATTCCATGGTATTGTATTTGATATGTGATTCTACATCATTTTTAAAGAACAACACTTATCATAATACTTATAATTCCTATTGCATTGCCATTCACACAATCTTTGATAAATAACTAAAAGGAATATTAATCCATTCCTTGAAGAGAAGCTAACAGTCAACATCCATAACATTAACTTATAAATAATCATTTATTATTTTGAGTCAGATGATAGTGAATACAATACTACAGAGCAAGATAGGTCAATATTATATTCAAAATTAAAGATATTATAGTGTCTTTTCCTTTTACCTACATTCTAATAATCTAATTTGAAGTTGAACGGGTTTTACCCGTTCTTGGTCTCTTAAGTCATATCTTATGCCTTTGCATCCATTTACTCACCAACCCCTTGAGCCTAGTGTTCTCGGTTGCTACCCATAAAATCCTTATAAATCTTGCCTTGTCTTATGTGGGTCATAAAATTCCTTAATTCTTGTTATTTCCCTAAGTTTGGGTTTTAATATTCACTCAATATTGTTCATGTTATACACCTAGGGAGACGACCCATCTTAAGTCATGTAATAAGTGCACATGCTTATTAAAATCCTTTGTTATGCTTGGTAGGTCCCATTGATTGCTTTCTATTGGTTCCGTCCATCCTGTGGGATTAAATTAATCAAATTAAGGAGTCAGCGGGACAGTGGGCAGGCAACACTTGGAAACCCTTTTGGTGGGTCCTACCACTACTCGAAGGCACTAATGACTAAAGGTGTTCAAATCAATGGTTAAGATTTTTCGACAGTTGGATTTAAGGATTTTATCCTAGCCATTCCCCTTGGTCTAGGTTCGTCAGTCATCCAATATTACCATTGCTTTAATCTTCCTAAGTCAGACGAAATTTGGAAATATTTCCTAAGTCAAGAATGACTTAAGTCTTAAGTCATTAATCTTAAGGGTCTTTGTCCCATTGACCTAGTTAGGTCCCCTTCTTTAAAACTAACTTTTATGCATGTGCAGATTTGTTGACCGTTAGATCGAAGGATTCCATCCTGGTCGTTCCCCGCCAGCCCTACGGGAATAAAATAATACTTTCTGAAATGCTGCGAGGTCAGTGGGTTGAAGACTCGTGTTCCACTGTAGGTGTGGGGCCCGATATCCACTCACATACTCGATGGATTAAGGTTTTAAATCGACGATTTACATGCAACATTGAGATTTAATCTCAACTGTTCCCCACTACCCCGCGGGAATAAAATAATGTTTTATGAAAATCAACGGGGTTAGCGGGTGAACGACACATGGATTTCTTCCACCACTTGGAAAAGAAGGTGGATCCCACAGAATGAATGAGTTAGCATTCCAGTCAACAAAATTTCATTGGATGAAGGATAGGTGAACGATGGCGATGGAAATTCAAACCTTGTTGACTCAATCTAAGTCGTCCAAAGTTCCATCTCACAAGGAGATCAATGACTAATATTCAAAATTGAAGATATGAACATGAGAGTTGTTCTACTTCGCATGAGTGAGTAGTAATGGTAGAAAAGACATCCAGAGTTGCCCAATCTTGATGTAAATGCACATAAAAGATTAGTTTTTCGCATAATTGAATATTGTAAACAGGTTTGAAGCATCCAGGAGATCAAGAAGAGCATTCCAGAGTTCAACGCGGTCAAAAATAAAATTAGGGTTTCTTACAAGTGAAAAATCTGTACGTAAAACAAACGCCATTCTCTGTGCTTTATCTAAACTATCTTGAATTAGGGTAGATATTCACTGTGTCTTTCAGTTTATTTGGTCTATATTCTTTTTAGTTGCTTTATAGTGGTTTGAAATTGTGTATAAGTTGATAATTTCTATCAAACCCATTGAAATTATATCTTTGAGTCGTGCCCTTGGTTTTGAATAGAAAAGATACGTTTTGAACCTTTTTATTTCGAAACCCTAGATTAGTTTGAGACGTGCCCTAGGTTCTAAATTAAAAAGTTAGGTTTTAAACCTCTCAGTATTGAAACCCTAAATTAGTCTGAACTTATCTCACTACCAATGGTGCCTAAAGCACAAGTTTTGATTCTGCAACCGCATCCAAACTTCTCTCCCAAGACATTGTTGACCAATTGAAACCCTCCACTAAGAAAAAGGTTGAGGGAAGAGCTATGTTTTATGGCACTAGAATTAAAGAAGGGTTAATGAACAAGCAATGCTGCATTAAGGATGTTGAGTTACCCTTCATTGGATGGCAATTGTTCCAACATTGGTTTGGAAACAAAAATCTTGGGGTTCCTATTTGCAACCCTTGGAGATTAGACATGGGAAAGTTGGTAATTCCAAATGTATAGATGGATATAGACCTGTTGAAGGATATCACTGCAAGGTATGATCCAATTTCTAGAGTGGTCAAAGCATTTGATGGTGTTGAAATGCTCAAGATAACTAGAGAGGAGATTTCCAAAGTTTTCCAATTGCATGAGTGGAACAAGTATATGATCCCCATCGATCTTGATGCCTTTAGAAAAGAATATGAGAATACCAAGGTTCTATTGAGAACAACCTTGTTACCCAAACACACTGCAAGAACTGGGGTTGGGAAGAATAGGAAGCAAATATGAATTATAACCTTTCCCCATGAAGTATTTTTCCAACTACTTCAAGAAAACAATGTACTCCTTATGCTAGATTATTGGTTTTGATCCACCAAGTACTATGCTGAGGGAACATATGTATTTGGTAGCACATTTGTAGCACTCAAATTTCAATGTAGTTTATGACTATGCCACATATTTGGAAGAACGCATCCACAAAGGTTTGGTTGAATTTAAAAGGTGGGAAAGACAGGGTAAAGTTTTGATGGTATTCTATCTTGATGCATATGTTCTTATACAAAAGAGAGAAGAATTTTGGTAAAGAAATGGCATTAAACAAAAAGAGGATGATATTGATCTACCTGTCCAATGTTGGACTCAAATTCTTTATAAAGATGATTAGAAATTTGACTATGTGCTATTCCACAATGTCTTTGCATCAAAATTGGGGAGGTTCCTGATTTGTGATCCACCAAGGATCCCCAAAGATATCCATGATTTCTTGAGGCCCAGGGAAAGGAGGACCGATCTGAAATTGAGCCACAATTGGGGGGATATAATCCCATATCTCAGCACAATAATCTTCAAAGTTTATGGCACAAATGTGAATCCATATGTACTACCAAGAGATGTGCCACTGAGGATTGGATTCCTGGAGATCATGAGACAATTGGGAGGAGTTCAAATGGTACACTTGTCTGAGACACTGAGGAAGGGCTAATTCTTCCCTGAATGGAAAACGTTTGTAGATTTTGTAATGGTAAAAAGAGGATGGAAGGACTTGGGGCAGCTTCTTGCACCATACAAATTGAGCATTGTGCACCCAAGGAACCATGATCTTGAGGACTTTATTTTTGCATTGAAGGAAAAGAATAGGAGTGGATCCTTTGTGCACAATTTTTATTATCTTGAGGATGTAATCAAGAATATCTTTGACTTCCAAAAACAAGAGGAGAGGAAAGAAAAGTATCTTTCTTTCAATAAGATGGTGGAAAAAGTTAAAATATCTAATCCCCACTATGACCCTATTCCCAATATTAAGGGTGAATTGAATAGAGTTATGTATTTTCTAGATAATTTTGAGAGCATAGTGGGTGTCTTGAGGGAAGAATGTATAATAAAAAACAAGGGGAAATCAGTGGTAGTTGAAGAAGATCCTTTGGTAGTATTGGAGGAAAGACCCTCTTATTAACTAGAAACAAAGATCAAAATCTACTCCAAGAAGAAGGCAAAAATGAAGAAACAACAAACATTTCCAACCCCTACTACATCAGAGGGATCAAGGGAAACTTCTCCTGAGAGATCAGTGCTATCACCTTCACGAAAGGCTCCACCTATTATAATTGATGTGGATTCACCCCCAGGAAGTCTTGCCCCATTAGAGCATCCACCACTCAAGAAGAAAAATACTGAGGTGAGAGGGGTAGTTGATTACCTTGATATAGAGGAGGAGGATATTCTTGTTACTCTTGAAGAAATGCAACAAGGAATGCCTTCTCCCCCACGGGAGGTTGCATTAAGTTCAAGAGAAATTAGCCTTGGACTTGGAAAGGTTGATCTCAGTAGTTTAAATAATGTTGATGAATTGAGGCAAGAAGCCTGCAAGGCATTCATGGAGGATGATTCTTTCATTGAGACAAAGGAATTCAAGGATTTTGTATGGAGAGAAAAAGCTTCAAAATATGCAAAGAATGTGGCTAAAGAAAAGAGCCCACATCCAGAACTCGCTGAAAGCATTATTCAAGAAAATGTAAGGAAAGCTATGAGGAAGGAGTTCCAAGATATTACGGGAGGGAATAACACTTGTACAAAAAAGTGGTGTGTTATTGTTACCAGAGTGGGATATCGTTGATGCAGTTATGCTGGACACCATAAGGAGGTTTGAAAAGCCCTTGTTTCAAAAGGAACAGGAGGCCAAATTGGCACTTTAGGGGTCAACATTTAGTGAAGAGTGGGATGCCTTGGGCGTTTGGTCATTGTCTTTGGGATCTAGGAAGCCAAGAGTTGTTGAACCAGCTAACTTCAGTGGGCAACTGGTTATAAGGAAAGTCTCTGACACTACAACATTGGAAGCAGCTGATATGACAGTAAATGTTGCAAAGTTTGCTAAAGCAATAGTGGAGAGCCTCACTACTGATAGGGATATGTATAGGAGTAAGTATAATGAACTTGTTGATGAATATAATAAGAGACAACAAAGGGTAGCTAAACTAGAAACAGAGTTGGCACTGTATAAGCAAAAAATGGAAACATTGAGAGCTTAGGGTCTAACTAACTCAGGTTATGTTGCACCCACTTCTCCAACGATACATCCTCAATCTCCTCCTCCATCAACACATTATTTAGAAATAATTCCATACACCATGGGCCAGGAATCACTTACAATCAAGGAGCCAAGCACATTGGGTGCAACTCCATCAAATGAGCCCACCAAACAACAACTATTTTTGTAGATTGATGAGTATAAAAGATTGTTTACATAGGTGTAAGACACAATGTATGAGAACAATTCCAAGATTAATGTTCATATAGTTTTAGAACATATGAATGGAAAGATTCGGGGAAAACTAAATAGTATTCATTCAAATTATTCTTTGATGTTGCAAGTAATAAGGTTATCCCAAAGAGATAAAGATCTAGCTACCCCAATCTTGGATAGATGGATTCCCAAAGTTGAGAACTTGAAACTTATGGTAGTTGGGGCTGCGCATCAGAAGCAGAAGTATCCAAAGATTAGCCCAACTTATAAATTCATTGATGGGGTTAAAGAGCAAAAGTTTCAAGGGTATGTTGCTCCTTTGAAAATGAAAATTAGGGAATTGAAGCCAAATTTTGATGAGGAAAAGTTGGTATTGGTACCTGATATTCAGCATACGTATGATGAGGTAAAACCTCTACAAATATGGAAGGATAAGTTGGATACAACTATTGTTTCTCAAGCATCTCACATTTGTGAGAGTGTTGATATTGATATGTTAAAGAATACTCTTGAGAAATCATCTTTCATCATCAACTTCCTAGAATATTTTGATAAAGAAGCCAATTCAGTGATGACAAAGTATGCCCCATATAGAAATAAGATGGATGAAATCATTGGATTCAACTAGCCATATGATGCAGAATACGAGCTATGGAAGATGATACTTATTGATGAATTGGAGTTGTAAATACAGGGATGGAAAACACATATAGATGGTCAAGTATAGTGCAGGTTTGTCCTTAGAGATTATAATGCATAAAAATCCATGTCTCTCAATTAAAAACACCACAGGTAAATACCGAGTACCGGTGACTTGGATGTTGACTTGGATTTTGATCCAATTTTCCCTCCTTTTGGATGCTTTTGTCATTTTTCTCAAAAGAATAAAGATGTTGCAACAGTTAGAAGATTATTCTTTTCAACAAAGTTCCTTTTAGAAGGCGGGCTTATTTTCTTCAACCAATGGAAATAGCCTTTGTCTCATGTATTTTTCCCTCCATTTGAAAGTGAAAATATAACTATAAAGGGAATATATGTTATAGTGGTCAAATTAAAATGTGACATGTGTACTTTTTGGTCTGAAGCTTTTTTTGCTCCCTTATTCTTATAAAAGGGAATTCTGGGCCATTAGTGTGGGTCTCTTGTTGAATTCTAGATCTGAATATGCAAATAGAGAGCATAGAGAAAATACATTGAGTTATTATCTTAGGTTTTGAATCGACCAGGTAGATTTTGTCAATTGTATGGTTTCCAAGCATGTCTGATTAATAATGCAAATCTTTTGAGTCTACTGTCTCTCCAGCTGTAACATTTTACATGAATTATTAATGAAATTTGATCAATGATCTTTTCATTAATCTGTTCAATTTACTACATTTTGACTCCATACCCTGAGATAATGCGTTGATCTAAAGATGTTAAGTGCATTTTCTATGGTTATGGTTTTCTAATTTGAGAACAACATTCATAAATAATATTTTAATTGATCTACCTATATTGATTTTGGTGTTGTGTGAATTCTCAGCTTTAGGCGTTTGATCTTTTAAAGGAATTGCTAGTTTCTTTAAAGGTTAAAGTACCTTGATTATTTTGGCTCTAGTTTAATGAATCGGTTAAAATACCTTGATTAAAGCATGAATTCATATAAAGAATTAATTAGAATGCTCTGATGGAATCATAGGTTTGTATGGATAAATTAACATATTATTAATAATTTCATATTTTAATTGTGTTAAAAGTAAAACTTGAACATGTACTCAGTGATTCATCACTCAACTCAATGCTTAGTAACATATTAACAATAGTATTAGTAGCATATAGAACAATGAACATCAACAATTGTTTATTGTGTATCTAGTAGCTAAAACCACTACTAGACTTTTTCTTCAAATGATAAAATAAATAATACAAATAATTGAACATCAACACATTACTGAAGTATGAATTTGAGCTTTTTTTATTGATTTTCACATGAAGAAATACATAGAGGCATTGGAAATGCAAAATCTTGCTCAAAGACAACTCTACACAGAGCTAAGTTGGAACTTGGAAGCTCATATTATCACAAATCAAATCACTATATCACCTTTTCTAGCAACTTCCACTGTTCAGGTGGTGGAATTGTCATTTGTTCTAATTGATTTTGTTTGACTTGAAGATTTGTTAACATTTCATGATTGAAATTGGAACCTATCTTGAATTCTTTAGTCAATTTTGCATTCAAGGTTATCAATGGTTTGATGGAATCCAAATAGTTCACCACATCTGGGTTATGAGGAAACTGGTCCAAATCAATCTTCCTTGTACCCTCCATCTTCTTTTTGAAATCATAATTTCCAATGAATCACTCATTTGTGTCAAAAGCCTTTAGAAAACCAAGATCAGTGAAGTTCCTTACCTTTTCATCCACCTTCTTCATCTTGTTTGTAGCCAAATGCAAATATTCCTTTGCTTAACACATTCTCAAACACTTTTCAATGATAGATGACAACGCCATTGAGGTAGCAAGCTGATTAATAATCCCTTTTGATTTCAAATCATTTCCACTCGCTTTGTAGACTATTTGTTGAACTTGATTTGCATATTTCTCTAATGCCAACACATTTTTGTTGTCCACTAAATATTTGTTGAACTTCTTATAATGTTGTCTGATAGCATCAATCAATTGAAACATGTCACACAAATGATCAATCCTCTACATTATTTCACCCCAGATCTTTTGTTTCATATGCCTCATTGTTTCTCTAGAAAATGCAGATAACAAGTATTTTGACAAGAGTTAATTTCTTTTTTTGCTTCCATCAGCTCTGCCTCCAATCTTTCATTTATTTTTCTCTCTTTCTCCAATTTTTGTTCCCACTGTGTATTTCCATTCACAATGCTTAGACTTAATTTTTCTGAAGTTGATTTTAACTCATCATATTTCTTGTTTCTCTCATCTAGCCTTTGCTTTAGTTCATTCACTTCTCTCTCATTTTGTTTATCCTCTTTGCTTTTTGATGTAGAGACATATTTTTTTATTATTTTTTCTAATTCATTGCTCTTGTTATCTTTTGCTTTCCTCTTTGCTTTCTCATTTGATAGGTCTTCCTGTAACTTTTCTATTTGATTCTGCAAACTTTTTTTCTCTCTATCTTGCTTTAGCAATGATGTGTACACCAATTCATTGTTCTTCTTTGATACATTAATTTTGTCAGTATTTTTGAGTCCAGAAAAATTAAATTGAAAATTGCTCACCTAGTATTCAGATTGATCCATTTGTTTTTCTGGTTTGTTTTGAACTGTGGGAACAAGAATTGTGTACTCCATGATTTTTTATTCGTGTCAAATGCATGGGTAATACAATGGTTGTTGAAAGTTCCGAAGTTACAACAGACACGCTCTCCATCAATTGCTTCTTTTCTTTTTTATACAAGTCTGATTTGTTTTTAAACTCTTCAATGTAATCAAAACCTAGGGACGCGGGAACAATGGAATGCTTGAATGGTGAAGGAATAGGAGTACTTGCAGTTGCTAATGATGTCACAACCACACTAACTGGAAATGGGGGAGTGCTTGGAAATAACTCCTTTGTGGTGGATCCACTGGTAGTGTGACTTGGACCTATCAAAATCCTTTACCTCTTTTGTATGCCTTGATCACCTAGTTTTTGTGTGGTATCTTGTATTGTTGTCCTCTTGTGTGTAATTTGTTGTTGTAGCAAATTTTGACTGCTACTAGTACTACTACCCATACCATCATCATCAATGGTAGTGCCAGTTGCACTAAGCTCTTCACCATGGGTATGTCCTACTTGTATGCCCTTGGTCTACTTTATCAGCTCTAAGGCCATATTTATCAATTGGTTTTCTATGATGTACATCTATTACTATAGGAATTCCTTATCCTTGGGACCCCAAACCACCACCTTCATAACCCATTTTTTCAGCTATGGATTCTCCTGAAGTATATGCTTCTTTTGTGGCCTCACTTAAACCAGCTTTGACATGGCTTTGTTCTTCCTTATCATCATTAGATTCATCATCAATTTCTTTATCTTCATATTCATTGGGATGTTGTATATTCCACAATTTGCTAAACTCACAATCTTATTCATTATCTCCATACTCTACAAGAGCTCTTGGATCACCTAGCTCCTTCCTCATAGACCAAAAGGCAACAATTTTTTATCGTGACCAATTTTTATCTGTAACTTCCTTATCTAGAGAATCTAGTATTTTTACTCTACTAGATGGTTTATCACTTTTTTCCTAAAAAATGTTGTACCTCATAATCGCCTTTCAATGCAATGCCATAATTTCTACTAACATTTGTTCAAAAGAAATACCATTCTCAACAACACTTTTCTCCATTGTTATTTTGACCTCATCCCAAGAATCCTGGTTTCTCAAGTCTTCAAGGGTTTACTTTGATGTTGAATTCCACTTGCAACATTCTTATTAGCCACAATCATTTCTTTAATAGTGTCACATGGATCATATTTCCAGTGATAGAATTAAAAAAAATCAAAAGATCACTTGCCACCTTAAATGATTTTCTATCGAATTTGATCCCTCCACATGAAAAAGGTAAAGAAGGAAATAAGGTCTTCTTCCCCTGATTGACAAAGTGTAGTTAATCATTACTCTTCATTTGCCTTACATATTCCAATGCAAAAACCCTTTTTGTCACATGTATTGGAATTTTGTATGGCTCTACTCCTGATCCATAAAATATTAGCACAATATATTCTTCCATTAAGTACCAATCAACCAATTGTATTTTTTTTCCTAGTTGAATGCAATTTCTACATGACATAGGAAATCTAGGCATTGGAGTATTTGTAATTGCTTGATGCAATGGAGCCAAAAATTATTCTACAAAATGATTGTAGTTCCTTCGAGAATCATGCATCCTTATCTTAGTGGTCTAATCATATACTGCAGCCATTTGATTTTCTTGAGCATTACTATAGGGCTGAATCTGAAGCTTGTTGGTCTGAAACATTCCTCTAAATTTGAGTAGAAAAAAATAGCACAAGTAGGTTGTGAACCTAAATGTCTTGGTGGGACCTCCTTTAATCATTAAAAATTGTTTATGCATGGATTCTAAAATGTGCTTAATATAGTTATATTTGACATGTGGTCCATAATGGATATTATATACCATTTCAAGGAGGCTTGCACCCACTTCCAAATTGCTATCTTGTCCGAGGAAAAATGCTAGCATGGAAATAGTATCCTGAACCCATGGTTTGAAAATATCAAAATCATAAGGAGGCTTATGATTACCTTTCAATTTGTTGCTAACTTGTATGTTATCCTAAACTATTTTATTTATGAAAGAATTCTTCTCCCTTTCATCCACTGCTTCATAATCACTAGCAAGCTTTTCTAGGTCAATGTGGATGTTTCCAAATTCTTCGGTTGTAAACCCCCAACACTTTTCCAAGTTCTTCTACATTAATGGATAACAATTCTTCTTTGGTATCTTTATTAACAATTGTTCTTTGGTTATCATCATAATTTTCAGCACAAACCATGGTAAATTCTGGGCAAGGAAAAACCTCATGTAACATCATGCACCCTAATCCAGTTACCCATGGTGCACTGATAATATTAACTTGCACATGATTTACAACCTTATTCTAAGATGAAAATCTAAGTTCTATGGTACGCTTACCATAGATTTCAGGATCATAAATATCATGGTATTCATCAGTGAAACCTGGGGTTTTAAGCAATTCTGCATAATGTGTTTTTTTATCTGACATTGCTCTAGTGGTACTAGTGGTAGGCATGCTTATATAATGTGAAATTGTGAATTCCCTATTAGTCCTCCTTAATTTTTCTTAATTCTTAAGTCTCTCAACCCTAAACCCAAACTTCAAAGTTTGAAAAAATAATATTTTAAGAAACGTCAAATGATGAAACGTAGCCATAGGAATTCTTTCACTTACCTGGATTTTGAATCTTGAAAAGATTAATGTTGACAGTTGTGGAAACTGGAATGACTTTGTTGGAAGTGGAATTGTGGAACCCAGAATAGGGTGGTGCACTACAATGAGAAATTTGAAGACTAAAATCTCCCCGTGTGTTGACCCTCTCACTTAAAAATAAAATCACTTAGTAGTAGAAAGTGCTTTTTTTTTCGAACATTGAAGTGAATGAAACGTCAACGTGTTGCTTCTGGACAACATAATTAGTACATGGTTGACAACATTTACAACGATCCATTTAGTCCTATATTGACATCAAATTCTAAACCATTGATCTTTGTAAATCTAACAGTTATAGGGTGATTCTAGAGGTTTAATTTTGCAAGCCTAGCACTTTGTGCATTTCATTCCAGAATGAAACTACAACCATACATCAAATATTAATCGAACGGTTGAAACTTGAATAATTTATGATATAAACAATAAGCATGTGTTTTAAAGGGGTCGATAACTTAACGTTGCAAAGGACTTAATAAAATGAATAATGATACCAAGAACTGGGGGAGATCAACAACAAATTAAAGTGAATGAAACATTGAAACGTCAACGTGTTGCTTCCAGACTACACAATTAGTACATGATTTTCCTGCATTGAAAGCAAATTCTAAACCATTGATCTTTGTAAATCTAATAGTTATAGGGTGATTCCAAAGGTTTAAGTTCACAATCCTAGCACTCTATGCATTTCATTCTAGAATGCAACTACAACCATACATCAAATGTTCATCGAATGGTTGAGTAATTTATGATATAAATAATAAACATGTGTTTTAAAGTTGTTTTAAACTTTAATGCGTTAGGATTGACATCAAGGCCAAGGGGCCAATAACTTAACGTTGCAAAGGACTTAATAAAATGAATAATGATACCAGGAACCAAGGGAGAAGGTCAAAGACAAATTAGAAATCAATAACATTTTGGTAAACCCTAACAAGAGTGACAACTTTTAGTGTATAATGTTTTTATCAATTTGATGATAATTTTATTTTTTCATTTGTATTGCTTTATGTTTTTTTTGGCTAACAGATTGGGCACCTTGAGATATCACAATTCCACGTCCAAAGGGTGTCAAAATGAACCAAATAGCTCTAAATATTAACCTTTAAACAAAGACAAATATCCTCTTAATTTTGTCGAGGTACAACTCCATCACAAGATTTTTTATTTTTTATATTAAATATAGTGGAATAATCCGAGTACAAATACAACCTTTACATATTGGGTCTGTTTAAAAAAAATAGCCTTAGTTTGCAACTATCATAACCCCCTTTTTACAAAGGATAAACATTAGCCATATACTTACAGAAGATCAGAAATCCTGCATACAAAATGGATTACATACAATTCTTCTATATAATGTTTTTCAAAATCTGTATACACAATACCATGTCCATAACAAAGAGTTAAAGACGACAGGAGCTATTGCTGCTGTTGATCAATTGCTTTTGTCTCTTCTTGATCCTCTATTGCTGTCTCCTTTCACTTCAGCTCCTCTTCCTTAAGATCCTTCTGTGGTTCTTCAAGTGCCTTTAGGAAGTTTTTAATGCTGGGGTGTCCTCCTTCCCCTATATGCCCATACCACTCCTCCATGATACCAATGTCAAATTTCTTGTTTTCCAATAGATTCCAACACTTCTTCTTGGACTGTGCAACAGTGAAGAAAACCAACTTCTGAGTCTGCTACATCTTGCTGAGGTCCACAAACATGCAAGGGTCTCTGCAGCCATTCGCTCAACCACTACGTTGTCACTCTCTATGTTGGTACTGTCGCACATAACTACTCAGATCTATAGGGCTGCATTATTGAGTTGTCCACTAAGCATGCTTCCCCCAGCTCCCTCATCCACAATGACATCATTAAATACCTTTTGAAACCCTCTTAAATCCTTGAGAAAAATCCCTGATTCAATATAATCATAATTCCAGTTATGTGCTCTTTTCACTTCCGTTTTGTTAACCAGCTCATCAGTTAACAATCTCCTGAATTTAGCCATGTTAGCCTCCATCAACATTGTAACCTGCATAGCCACATTGAAAAAAATGAGTCATTTATTGGACTCAGTAAGCCCTCTAGCACTTCCTTGGAATTTTTCCTCATTCCTAGCCCTCCAAATGAACTAAAGGATCTCAGTAGTGAGACAATCCTAGAAAGCATTAGCTTCCTTATTTAGCTTTTTATCACAAAACATAATATCACAATATCTAATATTACCATTGCTATTCCAAATTAACAAATGATTACAAAAAATATTCCAAACCTCTTTTGCATAGAAACAGTTAAAGAAAATGTGTATTATACTTTCAGGAAACCTACAGATAGTGCAAATATCAACATCATTATGAGTATGTTTAAAGGGAAGCTTGTACAGCAGTAATTTCCATCTGAAACAGGCTTTTTTTGGCTCCTCTAAATTCTGCCAAATTGCTGTGAGAGTTTTCCTCCACCTGCATTCTGCAAGTCTCACATCCCAACAAAGATTAACATGCTCAAGAATAGACTCTTGCTTGGTAAGCTCTTTATATAAATTTTTGGCCTTAATATCACATAAAGGCGAACCATCAAACCAAACAATATCATCATTAAAATCACAACTATCCTTCACATTGTTAGAAACAGAAATATCTTTGCAAGCATCAACACGAATGTTGTAAGTTCTATTGCTAGGGTTGTCTAACCTAAACTCCTCAACCAACTTGTTCATAGGCTTTAACCGACCCTTATCAAGGATGTCATGGAAAGTCAGAATGCCAGAGTGCCACCACTTTTTAGTCGAACATCCCTATAACAAGGCCAGGGGTTTATTACGGTGCTCTAGGTTCCACCATAAGGAGGAATATTCATGAAACACATTTCCATTACGGAGGTCAACATTGCCATTTTTGAAGGAGAGCTTGTGTTTAACCATTTCCCATGCCTTCCATAGGCTAGTAAAGACATGAGAACCCACAGGTGACATGGGATGTTTGCTAAGAAGGATGTCACAAAGAGGTAGATTCTTCCAAGACTTAGCCTTCTTGGGCACAACCTTACTGATATTCCATCTAATCAGAACCTTCCAAGGTTCATTACCTTCCATAGCATGGGAAATCCATTTAATAGCAAGTGTGATGCCCTGGATTCTTAAATCCTTGAGCCCCAGACCACCTTCCATCTTCCCCATACAACACCAATCCCACTTAACTAAATGCTTCTTCTTTTGACCTTTACCATCAGACCATAAAAATTCCCTGATCCTCTTTTGAATTTCATTCATTTGATAACTGTTAAAGAACCAGATCAAAGCAAAATATATGCAATAAGAAGAGAGAATTTTTTAACAAATTTGGAACCTACCAGCAAAGGATAGATACTGTTTGTCCCAACTGCCAAGTTTCTTATCAATTTTACCACTTATCCACTCCCACATCTCCTTTAAATTAGGACTGATGGCAAATGGGATACCCAGATATCTTACCAGCTTATTTGGTCCTCCCCACTGGAAATTATACTTTTGCAGCCAATTGGGCAGATTTTCCTTCCATCCAAGAAAACTAGATTTAGGAAAAGAAATTCTAGCTCCAGAAGCCTGACAGAATAACTATAGTTTTTCCATTAGCCTATCAAGGTTTCTTTCCTCCATTTCAATAAACATTGCAGTATCATCTGCAAACTAGATATTGATTAACTCAGACTGATCCGGGAGGCAAATCCCTCTTACTTGGGGAGAGATAGTTTGATCCCTGAGCAAATAGTAAAGAGCATCCGAGGAAATAACAAAAAGAGAGGGAGCAAGGGGGCACCCTTGTCTTATGGATCGGCCAAGGGAGATTTCCTTTGACAAGTCTTCGTTAACATCAACCTGAGCCACCACGTCCCTTAACAAAATATTCACAGCTTTGCAGAAATAATCAGGGAACCCGAAAGCTTCCAACATAGTTCTTAGGAAAGCCCATTCAATTCTGTCATAGGATTTTTCAAAGTCTAAAAGCAACATTGCTGAGTTTTGATTAGAGTTCCTTGACCAGTTCATGGCCTCCCAGCTTGTAATCAGATTCTCTAAAATGTATCTCCCTTTAATGAACCCAGTTTGGGTACTATTAATAAAACTTGGGAGGATATCCACCAACCTAAGAGAAAGAATTTTAGCAAGAATTTTGTAAGACACATTCAACAGGGTTATGGGCCTCCAATTTTTAACCAGGGTCTTGTCACCCCCTTTAGGAAGGAGCTTAATAATACCCTTATTGATACATCTTCCCAAAGAACCTCTATCCAAGGCCTCCTGATAGACTTGTAACAAATCCTCACTTACCCAGTCATTGAAAGTCTTGTAGAATTCAACAGGCAGTCCATCACAGCCTGGGGACTTATCATTTTGCATAGATTGAATAGCCTTCTGCACTTCTTCTTTGGTGATAGCAGCATTCAACCTGGAAGCTTGGGTAATATTGATTTTTTTGGGGATAATGTTCCTTAAGCACTCTCTAGCCCTCATGTTACATTCATGAAAGTCTTCTAAGGTAAAGAGATTTTGATAAAAAGCATGGAAAATAGCAAGAATATCTTCCTGAGAGCTCAAGAGCCTACCATCCTCCCAGATTTGCCCAATCTGTTCTTTCCAGGATTTCTCTTTTATGTAATTGAAAAAGAATTTGGACCCTTTATCTCCATGGTGGATCCAATTCAGCTTGGCTCTGACCTTGAGGCCTTTGGACTTGTAGGTTTGAATCTTCCTAAGATCATTTTTGGTTCTTGCTAGATCTTCACTTAAATAAGGATTTGAGGGATCCTCTTGCATCCTTGCCTCGGCCATGAAAAGATCCTTCTGGAGCTCATGTTCTTCTTTCCTTCTGTCCATGGCCTTTTTTTTACCAATTGTTTGAAGAAGCCCTTGCCAGGCATCCACATTTTGGTTCCACCTATTAATGGCACTGTTTTCTTTCAAGATCCACTTATTTATTTCCCTAATGGACCTTATGCCATCCCTGCAGTCCTCATCTTGAAGAAGTTGAGTATTTAAGAGAATTCAGGCTTCTTGGGAGTTTCCAGCCCACAATCTTGGGTCAATGAGACCGTTACTTTGATGGGATGATGGTCTGAGAGGGTGTAAGGATGAACACACATCTGCTATCTAGAATTAATAGGGAGGAAGTTGATGACATTTTTACTTGCATAAAACCTATCCAGCCATGAGTAGATCCTATTATTCCCTTGCTGAGCATTGCACCATGTAAACCAAATGCCTTTGAATTCTCTCTTTTTGTTTTCCAGAGGATCAAATAGCCCAAATTTGTTTTTAAACCTTTTCCAGAAATGTCTTTTCGAACCCTTCCAGGCAGCATTAATTCCCCCCCACTTATCTTCCATTTGCTCCACCATATTGAAGTCCCCCCTAGAACCCAAGGCCCTTTAGGCAAATGTGATTCCATCCATTGCCACAGTTGGATTCTCTCTCTATGGTCATTAGGAGCATAAACCGCTCCAATCCCCATTCTCGTACCCTCTTTTTCCAAGACAATCCAAACCACCCTGTTACAGGGTGAGATGCCATTACCCACCATAAATTGCTTCCATTTACTAGAAAGGAGAATTTTCACACCTCCTTTCCCCCTCTCATGCTGGGTGGAGAATTGGTAAGAACCTTTCCATATGAATCTCATGTTTACCTCCAAAGAAAACCCTGTAGCTTTTTTCTCTTGTAAAAGGACAATATCTTTTTTAGGCTCCAGATTTAAGAACCTTCTCATAATATACTTTCTGTTGGGGGACTCTAGACCCCGAATGTTCCACGATATAATATTAAGATTCATGTTCACCTGCTATAGGGGTGTCCTCTTGGCAGTTTTTGAACAGCTCAAAACATTTAGGAAGCTTTTCCTCAACCTCTATCCTCTTAGACATAGGAGATTGAATAACAAGACTGGTCTTTTTTCTTTTATTTTTGATCCGCTGGCTGTTGGAATTTCTGAAGGCTGGGGCATCATATTTCCTTGGTCTCCCAGGCCCCTTTTTAGGTTTAAAGCTTATCATAGACCTCTCCTTTATGTTATCCTCCTCAACATCATCCCTGGAGTCACCTGTGGCCTCACCCGCTATGGTTGGCATGGGGTTGGACACAGAAAGTATAACACTCGGGATGAGCTCAGAATTGTCATGATGTCTATGATCAAGTTGGTTGGAATCCGGTTGGACAACCCTAGTAATAGTATTAGACAAATCATTAGAAATACCTCCATTCAGATGATCCTCCACCTTAAGGCTATTGCACAAAGTGCCACCCGTTTCAGATTGCAGCTCTGATGCTATCCCCATAACCGAGGATTTGGAGGAATCACTCCCAGCAATAGACCAAGCTTGAAGATCACCTAAATGGTGCATTTCTAAATCAATTGTCCTCTTAGTTCTATTAATTTTCTTTAGGTTAGTCTGTTCAGGTTTGTACTTAGGCGGCCCACACTTATTTAGCAAATTTTCCTCAATTCTTTCCCGAATTTTTCGCATAACAAGTTGTTGAGCATTAAGTTTCTCAATTTGCTCCTTGCTCCAATTAATTGAAGAAGAAGGGTTTGTGATGGGTTTGGGTCCAACAACAAAGTCAATTTTCTCATTTTTATCCATCTCCTCCTCCTCAACAAGGGCATCAAACGAATTCTTGGTCGGGAGAAAATTCTGAATAGGGGAGGGCTTCCCCAGGGTTTGAACACCCTGGTTCACTGAACTCGGGGTGTTTAAAACCACCACAAGATCACAATCCTGTCGGGGATGAGATAACCCCGCACCAGAGTCGGGAACAGCCAGGTGGGCTTCGACATCACCCCCCATGGATTTCACCATGTCGGCACCATCATTCTGATTCTCCTTAGCCCCCTTAGCGGGTTTACCTGCCTCCCTATTTTCTTTCCTTTTAATTAGAGGATAGTTCTTTTGAATATGGCCTTCATGGCGACACAAGTAACAAGCATTTATACTGCCCAAAATTTCAAGAGGGAAACTTACAATTCTTCCTTCATCTTCAATGAGGAGCCCAGGAGGGAATTCAATCCCGGGTATCAGAGAAATGAGAACTCTAGCATCGAGGTTCAGTAGTGAGGCCTTCACCTCGTCCATTCTGAGCACATTACCAAACGGAGCTAGAATGGATGGGACAAGCTTCCAAATTTCTAGGGGCACATTCTTCACAATGACCCACTGCAGGCAGGAGAGAGCAAGCACTTCCTCCGCAATGGCAACAGGGTTCCAAGCCAGTGCTCGAAACACACAGCCACCGACATTCTAGAAAGATCTAGCAAGGGCTTTGCCCTGCATCTCATGGTTTCTAAAGAAAATAACAAATAATCCCTTTTGCAGAAATCTACAGTAGTTTATTTGAATTCCAAATTTAGAAAGCCATATGCCAGAAAACTAGGAATCCAGAAATTTCCTAGACAGGAGTTTATTGCTATCAGTAGCAGCAAAAAAATAGCAATTTCTTTAATTCTAGATTTCTCACATCTGATGAACTCTCTCATTTTAGGGTTAGGCTTGAGCAAAGAAAAACAAGAAGTGTAGGAGGGATTACCTTAATCTCTAGAAATTCCATTAGAATCCACCACTGACTGTTGACCTGATATAGAAAAATGCGTGCCGGTTGGGAGAACCGTTTCCTTGCCCGCAACTGCATCTTTAAAACTTTTACCACTTGCTGCGCCATCACTATTCATAGGGGGGATGGGGATGGTCTTATCTTCCTCCATAAAATCCCCCAGGGGGCTGAGCCACAAGGAGCCCTCAGAGCCGAGTTGCCACGACATGAAAACCAGGAAGACACAAAACAAAGCCAAAAAAAAAACAAAGGAATCGAAAAAAATGAAAATGAAAACATAAAACTGCAAAAGGGTCAATTAATCCAAACTACGGCCTGAGCCACGCTAACAAACCTCCGTGGGGGAGAGCCCTGCCTCCCCCACACGTTGCCTCTCCAGGTACTAGGCACACCGATCGAGGTGCAACTTCTCCTCTGCGTCAATTTCCTCACAAGATTTTCAATGAATTTAAATGCTAAAATCAAATATCATGTATGCTTTTAACCAGAAAGTAGTAAAGGAAAACCTAATATCAGGAAAATTCCTAAATATCAAATGCAAGATTTGACAAGTAAGAATAATTGGTACAAAGATCAATTTTAGCTAAACTATTCAGGAATTAAAACATACACCCAATACCATCTGAGAAATGAAATCGATTATGAAGAAAACAACATCACTTACACAAAGATAAGATATTGCATTAAGATGTTCTTATTACCTATTTTTAGCTACAACTCAAAATAGATGGAGCTGAATTGCATTTATCACAGAAAGGTGCAAAATTTCTGCTAAAAGTATTCATTGAATTTCAAAATTTGATTGTGCAAATGTTTGTAATAGAAGAACTCATAAATTTTCATAAAAGAATGTTGTTTTTATTCATATTGGAAAGGCTAAAGTCCCGCACAAGCCGTGGGAGTAACTAAATTTGATTTACACAGTCAAATGATGGATACAAGAAAAGAAAGTACACTATACAACTGAGAGTAAAGAATGCATAGGGTAGAAAGTGATTCATCATTGCCTGGAATGACGAATCATTGACAAGTCCAGGTCTTCAGTTGTGGCTCCAGCTCCAGCTCCAGCTTCAAGCTCCGATGCACCTGCAAGGTTGATAGAAGTGTGGTTAGAGCAATGCGAATCAAATCCTATCATATGCCTACACAACCAACAGAAATATAATGCACATTCGATCAGGCATCCATCAGATGATTTCACTATTTAGGGAGCATGAATTTCAATGGAAGCTTTTAGCTTCATTTATTTTACTAACATGTTTGTTTAAATGTGTAGGAACGGGTACAATCTAATCATTTTAATCAAAAGATATTGTTATGAGTGGGAAAAATATGGCTCCCACGAGGGTTGAGCCCAGCTCGTAGCAATAATATAAGCAGTATGTGAAAGAGAATAATCCAATGTTCAAGACAGTCAATGAAGGATTTACAATCAGTTGTCATTTTGCAGGCTACTTCAATTTAATGGGTACATTCTATATCATAGTGTGTTGCATTATAGTCACCATAAAGTACCAAGGAATCATCAGTGTATCATCAATCATGGAGGACAGTGACTCATCAAGGATACAATAATCCTCTAAAAAGAAAGACAACAAATGTCATAGAATAGTGGTGACAAATGTGTTTAGGCACAACAGTTTTAAGGATAGCACTATTAGCCATTCGCAAAGATTCCCATTGTCAATAATAATAGAGTGCTGCATATTAACTACATTTTTAGAATATACTATTTGCAAGAATTCCAAGGTGATTGCTTATCAAGTTTTATCAACAAATTATCACATATTTCAAGGTATTTGCAGCCATATGAATCATGATACAATAATCTACAAGGCATAAGATAACAACATGATATGAAGATAATCAGCATCCACCAATGATATGGCCAAAAAGCATTTTTTCAGATTATAACAATATGGTACCAATACTGAAGTATGAATGTTAGAAGCTTTGAAAAGCTCACAATGCAGCTTATACAAAAATGACAGTCAGAACATTGTTATGAAAACAACCCTATACAAGAAAATGATAGCATCACCATAATATGCATGCAAATCCCTTTCATGAATACTCCAAGAGCATATAGCATTTTACTAAGCAAATCATTTACCTTCAGGACTGAAAATAGTCAAAGCATCAAGAAGCAATTACACGCATTCATATTTTTATGGAAACAACAAAGAGAGAAAGTCATTTCCTCTTTTTCATCGTTCGCAAAGGGGTTTCAGGACAACAACTACAAGAAATATAATATGTACTGAAAGAGAAACAAATAGTCACCTATAGGCATAATTTTTTTCCTTACATATCATTCTCATTTAGGAATAGTTCAGATGGCTCTTCTTATGAAAAAGATTCAAGATTATACTACATAATTTCACTATTGAAATCAATGCCAACTTGAAGATTCAGAATAAGGAATACTTACAGTAGAACAGTTCAAAGACCACAGTGAAGATAAAAAAATAGTCTTTTCTCATACAGAGGGAAATCAAAGGCATCCTCGATCAATAAATTTAGAATATACAATGCATGATATCTTAAATGTCAAAGGGAGCAGTAAGAAAGAAGCTTAAAGATTATGGAGTAAATGATCTGAAAGATATCACTTTGGTTGGGGATATTCAGAATGAAGTATTAAGTTGTGGGTTTTTCTTTCTCAAATTTGGAACCCATATGGATGCAATGAATGCATACAAATGCCTTCAGAAACCAAATGTTATTTTTTGGAGACATAACTAACAAAGTGACATTTGTTGAGCCTCTTTGTGGGCTTGATGCAGAGGTTATGGCGCATATCAAGCCAGTTTTGTTGATAGACTTATCAATCCACTTATAAAGTTTCCAGTTGAGAGCAAGGGCATGAATCAAAGGAAGAAATTTGCAGCCATGATAGAAGGGTTTTTTCCTATTTTTTTAGAAAAATAATAAGGGTGCGACCTGTCATAAAAGAGAAGTCATTTGAATAGAAGGAAACATAAAGTCCACTAGAAAATCTCTATAACCAGTCTGTCATGGCGGCCTCAGAGCAGAAAAACATCAGCAAAGATATTCTCAAAATCGTGAAAAAGAAAGCTTTCTAAATAAAGTTCAATCTCAGATTTATGACTTTAATGGACTTACCATGAATTTCTAGCAACTTCCAGAAGAAGATTGACATTGAGCAACAAATTATAGTGAAGATTTAAGCTCCTCAAACCTTTAAATACCAATGACTCATGGTGGCGCAACAAAGCCGAACTCTCCAAGTGTTCAATGATGCAAGATGATGAATTTCTAAAAAAACTTCAAACCTTAGCAGCATGGCGGTGCAAAAGTTCATTTCAAAGTATGCAAAATGAACAATGAGTTTTAGGGTTCGATGGATTTTACCCAAAAGCCTTAATTCGAATCATGAGCAATTTTGACTTATGATTTTAATAAATCACTTCATATTATTATTATGATGTGGTCTTGATTTATTAAAGTCAATCAACCTAATATCTAGAGGTGGCTCTTGAAGTTTCTTGATGGAGTGTCAAGCCCATAAAATAACTTTGCATATTCTAATGGAGTGTCACTTCATGTTTTATCATGATTTTGACCAAAAATAAATATTATAATTAAATATTAGATGGTAATATTCTCATTACCTTAATATTTAATATGAAAATGCATGAGTAAGAGACTCGAACATATTAAATATTAAAATAATCAGAAATGATTGTTTTTTAATATTTAATTAAAGCAACCACCTTTAATCATAGTCATGCAAAGAAAAACACAACTTGAGCACAACTGAAGTCGGTAAGAGTTATCAAAAGTATTGTGTTTTTTGACTTGGAGTCTTTTTCATGCAAAAAGACAAGATGGAGATAATGATGGAGTTTTCTTTCACTTTGCTTCAGTTCCATATCAGTTTTGAAGATATTTTGATTATGCAATGCAAGGATGGAGTTTTAGTTACTATGGGAGGATTGATACAAACGAGGCAATTTTTGCATGCTTGGACTTACTTTTCATGGATTTCCAGTTTAGTTTGAGCTACTTTTCAATTGCATACATTATGACTACGAGTTTGAGGCTGAGTTCACTCATTTTTGCATGAGTTTGAGCCTTCTTTTCAGGGATTTTTGTTTATGCTCAGATTTCACTTTGGAATTATCATTTCTACACTGAAATTGACTTTCAGTTACATGTTCATGCACTTTGAAGTGCATTCTCATTGTATATATTGGAAAAAGTTTATCTTTGAAGTGCATTCTCATTGTATATATTGGAAAAAGTTTATCTTTTTCCTCTAGTTCTTATTTTTCATCTTCTCTGGCATACCTTTTTGTAGAGAGAAATATTTGTAACTCAACTTTTTACATTAATACAATTTATAGCTTTACAGGTTACTTTAGTTTGTCGTTTTGTAGAGTTTTCCTTCGTATTGTTCATGGAGATAGAGTTCACCTTTGCAATTTCAGATGTTTCATATGCTTGAATGATTCGATGCAAGTCTAATGTGTTTCATTATCGAAACCTTCAAACTTTTGTCTTACTTTTTGCATACTTATACACAATTGTTGTTTGTGACAAGTCATTAATTGTGCTCAAAACTTGTTCCTTTTCCTATTTGTGAAGACTTAGTTTTCCTTATAAGAAAGGAAATAAATACATCCTTTTAACAAATTAATAATGTGTTTAGAGAGTTCAAATTGAACTGTGTTAACAATTTTCCCTGAAGGTACAGGTTGTGAACCATTCTACAAGTTTATCATCAATTAGGTGCATCACCTTCAATTTACAGTTTCACATGCATTTAGCAATAGTTCTTCTATCCTTTTTCCAGTAAGTTACAAAGTTTTTAATTAAGAATCATATAGGAAGCTGACCTAGAATCCGAAGGTTCAATCTCATTATAGGTCACCCACAACCTGAGTTTGATCCAATGTTTCAACAAATTGCTGAATTTAGTTATTCAAGCATTCGGGTGCAATCTGCTTGACAACAATTCTCAAACACAAAGATTCAAGAACCCAGATCAACTTCACAAACTAAATGCACAAAGACAAACAACAATTTCATTCACAACAAAAATATCATATTGAGTAGTTCAAAGTGTCTAGAGAGAGATATCACATATGAAAATAGATACAATTAAATAGGTAGATGATTAACTGCTTCTTCATTGTCCATAACCAACTAGAATTTTAAAAGGAAACAAATAAGATAAAAGCAGTTGAGCCGTCATGATGGCAACACTTTGTCTCCAGCTTCCAGAGTCACCACGAGTCATTTTCAAAAGGCTTGAAAATTATTGAGGATGTGTAACATTTTTTTATGCTGAGGAATGGTCACATTTTTCATTCATACCCTCTATGAAAATTGATTATGTTCAACCATCTCAATGCGTTGTTCACAAGCTTTCATATGATTGATTGCTTGAGATGTGACCAAGTGTAGATCGCTAAGCTTCTTCAGATGCTTGACGTCAAATGAAGGTGAATCAAGTGTACCCTCAACTATTTTTTGGAAACAATGTGACCAAGTGTAGATCGCTAAGCTTCTTCAGATGCTTGACGTCAAATGAAGGTGAATCAAGTGTACCCTCAACTATTTTTTGGAAACCATCTATTAGACCTTTAATATTTGTATCATCTTTAATCTCACCTTTGTCCTATTGTAGCCCGAGAGCAACCAAAGTACCCCATGCTTCTTCTGAAATGGTGGTGCATTCATCTACGATTTCCCTTAGCTTTTGTAAGCTTTGTCTAGCAACTTGCAATTTCCATTCTATGACCTTTATCCATACTACACAACGATTTTCTGATGCATTAGGTATAATTTTCTCTACAACCAGCTTCTCCATATCCCAGTTTAACATTAATTTCAATTCATTTTTATAATTGTTCCACAAATTTTCTTCTTTTTCAATTGTGACAATCTCCACTACCAAATTAGTTTTCCAAGCATTTAATTTCTAGAGACATTTCATAGACTCAGAAATAAAAAGACTCCCCTTCTTAGACAAACACTCACTCCATTCCTTCACAACCTTACTTAGAGTTTGACTACTTTTAATTTTGGTCACGACTTATTTTCCAATCATGGTTAAGGATTCAATAAAGGAACTTACCTGAGATATAGGCTGAGGGATGAGCTCAAAAACATAACTTAGACATTCGTTAAATCCCAGACTTGAGATTTTATTTCATCCTTACTTTCCTTATCCTTTTTTGACCTTTCAACCATTCTAGTTGCAAACACCTGAAATATTTGAATGTCTTCCTCCCTGGTAGGGGGGCCAAGATCTATTCTATTAACCTCAAAGTCACCTCTTGTTACTTGAGTGACGTCCTTTTGTGTCGAAGGATGCACAATCTCAACTTGGAGACTCCCTGATTTTGTGTTATCTACCAATCTTGCAGTAGTTTTTGATTTCTTTGTCTTTGGGATTAGGGTTCTTTGTAGTAATTGACCTACCATATCTTGTTTGGGCACACTAAGACATACAACCTTCCTTTTCCTGGATAAAGTATCCTCCAATCAACCTGGAGTAACTAGGACATTAATTGCTTTTAAAGCTAAAGACACAAACAAAGTTCTAGCAACAGGAGGGGTGTCCACTATAGATGAAA
>VDFB02256132.1:56475999-56788468 GCA_007258455.2 Sequoia sempervirens | reverse complement strand
TTTGTTAGATATTAGAGTTGCAACTACCTAGGTAGATGTGACAGATGAATCAAGAATATGGATTTCATGGAGCATAGTGAACAATGAAACATGTACTTAATTTTCTTTATTAATTAAATATTTTGTTTTGCATAAGGACGGTTTGCTTAGAGTCAAAATATTTTCAAGATTAAACCTATCCCAATGTCTATGAAAAATTACTACAAAATTTCTTATAGGCTATCTTTCCTTTTTTATTATACTCATCTAGAATTTTAGGTATTACATGAGGTTACACTTAGTGGAATCGACAAAGAATATGATTATGTTGCCTACTAATACATGAAAATAAGTTTCCAATTGAAGGCTAATGTCATTGCATACCATGAAGATGATTCTGAATATAGTACTATTGATATTTCTTTAACTACTCTAAAATTTCTAAAGAAGATTATTGATATGCACTAGCTTTAACTTAAGTGCCCTGGTTAAGGTATGGAGATGATTATAAGAAATTTTGTAATTTAGAGATGAGGGTTGTCCTCAAATATTATAGTTGAATTAAGATTAAAAAGAAAATTATTTATTTAGACATAGATTAGTTCCACAACCACTTTTTCTTAAGCATTTCTTCCAATTATGTTAGTGTTCTAAAATTGACCCTGAAAATCTACAATGGCCTTAGAAAATACTATCGTGTGTTCAGTATTTATTATGAAAGATAAGAATGCCTCCTTACAATTGGATAATGCACTATAGCTTAGGCAATGCATTTATCTTGAAGAAAAAAATTTAAAGACTATGACAAAGGTTCTTACCATACTTATTAACAATAATTATAAGATAATGACATAAAGTATGAAGTGTTGTTTAATATGTCCAAGTAGAAGATTAGTCGTTGAGTTTTAAATATGAATTCCCGTATAATATTTGGTAATCATATCAAAGAACATGTTATGATATGGTTGTTGTCCTAACATGATAGTATTTTACAATTACAAGAACTATATTTTAGTGAATCTTAAATTGAACCTTCATGGTACAAGTTACATCCAACATCTAGGTACTATTATATATATATATAAGGTTTGTTATCCTATAATGGTATGGGTATTCATGCATCTATGGAAATTAATAAAATATCCTTGCTACTTGGAGGTTTTACGCATAGTCATCTTCTATGTAAGAAGGATGTTTTGAAGTTTAATTTATGATATTTATATTTTGTTTTTGTTGACTATCCATTGTAGGTTAGGAATTTTAGAGGGGTATACCTTGTTAATATAAGAGTATTGGGATCACATTTTAAGAAAAATGAAATAAAAGGTTTAAGAGTGACATGTTATTATTATTATTGAGTGTATGATGTTTTGAAGGATATGATGTTGCCCAAATATCTCTAGTATGACTCAAATGTTGATTATGTTTAGAGCAAGTTTGTAATTATTGCTAGTAAAGGGATAAGGACAATTATTAATTTTGAATAATTTTAGTAATATGTGGGTAATTAATAGAGTGAAACAAAGTACCAAGGTTTGAATACTATATTGAAAAATCAATTCTAGACTCACTATGTAATTAAACCATTTTAAGAGGTGGTAGTTCATTTCCTTTATATTAGATTGAGCAGAAGAAGATTGCCTCTGCTATCTGCAATGTCTTTGAGTGGGTTCTTTGGAGAAGGAGAATCAATATTTATGCACGGGGATCCCAACAATATGATGATTGCCACACATCAGGGCCTTCGACAACACCCATCTTAACTCTACAAAAAGCTACTACAACTGAAGCTCTTAGGTGGTATCACCAACAAATGGAAAAGAAAAGAAATGTAGAGTAATTTGTAGAAATTGAGAACATTGGCAGAGTCCTCCTATAATAATGTATTTGAAGAGAATTGTATCCTACCGTTATGACTTCCTACCATTGCTTTCTTTTGCTTTTTTCTTGAATACAGGTTGTGATGCTTTCAGGTGCATTGTCATTGCATTCTAATTTGAATTTTAAATTTTCTTGGGGAGTGCATGGCTAGCTAGGGGATTTCACCGTTGTAGATTTTGAACATAATTATGCAATTGCAAAATTTGTATACTAAAGTTAATTTTTATTTAGTTTTGGATTATTTTAGGGGAGTATAATTATATATCAACAAATTTTATTTTTTTTAAAAACAAATTCATTTTATTTATTTATATATTCTTTTATATATTTCATCATGTCTTATTTGTATCTATCAACATTTTTAGACATTTGCTATTTATTATTTCTATCATTTCCTACTATGTTCAAATATCCATGCTCCACATTAACATGGCTATTCTCTTATTTCAAGAAATCCAACAACGTGAGATTAATCTTGTATCACACAAATTCGACCTCTAAAAATTTAAATTTAAAATCAATGGACTTTCATCTATTAGAAAACCTTTCCTCTAAAAGAATTCATACAGTCAATGTATTATCTCATAAAATAAAGATTACTATAAACTTGTAGAATCTCTATGCAAGGCTTTTGAAATATCAAGCTCCCCAATTCCACTCTATTTAACGATGCATTTTAGTCCATGCTTCATCTTTGTACATATCAAACTTACAAGAGATACTCAACTTTAGAAAGCAAGACGAAGGTAATGATAGCCAATGTCAACAACTACTTATGTGCTTGATTTTGTATAAATAAAGTTACAAAAAACCACCATGTTGTTATCATATCCCGTGAAGTCAAAGAATATCAAATGTTTATAGGGGGAGTAATGGCATGATTATGGGTGTCATACTAGTAAAATTAAGACAATGTTATTACACAATAAAATTTGCTAATGACAAATTAAATGAGAAGCATGGAGACCATGAAAACAGTGAACAAAAAGGAACACAAAATTACCATCCATCAATGCATTCAATCACACATATGGGCATGATGGTGTTGTGTCTAGATAGTTCCTACAATTCCATTAAAGTGATATGGCATTCCAGTCCCTTGATCGTCCAAAATTTCAAGTCACATGAAAAAAAGAAAATGGTGCTAGGAGTCTATAAACCCCTGTGATCCCTTTGCCTCTAGGAAAAAGTATGAAATAAGGGAAGAGAAAGTACGTGGGATAGGAAAGAAAGATATTGGTGTGAGGAAAAGAGAATGGAGAGGGAAAATGTGATCTCACGAAATGCACAGATTGTAGGATATGAATGAAGTGAAATAGTTGAAAAGGCTTTAAAATATTTTTAATAAGAAAACATGGAAATAATGGTGCATGAAGGATGAATGACTTGTGACCCACCATAAAAGCATGATTTCAGGCAGTCTAAGTTAGGTGCTACCATGAGGGTGTGAGCAACAAAGATTAATAGGAGAATAGAGTAGGAGGGCATCTAAAAGTTGGGTGAGATAGATTTGGGGCACCGTTGGGAACATCGTGTGATAGATAGAGGTGATTTAAGGGGGGGATGACAAGTAGACAAAATCTAAGAATGATATTAACAAAAAAGGAAATTGCAAAGGAACTTGACTTAGGAATAAGACATGAAGGGTTGGAAAGAAAAGGTTTTGATGAAGGATATACGCATGATCTTCTCATAATCGATTTGTTGAAAAAGGCTTTAGAATATCTCAAGAAAATGAAATTGGTAGGGAAATTCACCAAACGTAGCCCACATCCTTTGTGCGTAAGATAAAATGGGAGATTTAGGAGAAGAAATAGACGTATACTAAAGAAAAAAGGAGGGAAATTTTGTTAGATATTAGAGTTGCAACTACCTAGGTAGATGTGAAAGATGAATCAGGAATATGAATTTCATGGAGCATAGTTTTCAACGAAACATGCACTTAGTTTTTTTTATTAATATATATTTTGTTTTGCATAAGGATGGTTTTCTTAGAGTCAAAATATTTTTGAGATTAAACCTATCCCAGTGTCTATGGGAAAAATGCTACAAACTTTCTTATAGGCTTTCTTGCCTTTTTTTATTAAACCCATCTAGAATTTTAGGTATTACATGAGGTTACACTTAGTGGAATCGACAAAGAATATGATTATGTTGCCTACTAAGACACGAAAATAAGTTTCCAATTGAAGGATAATGTCATTACATAACATGAAGATGATTATGAATATAGTACTATTGATATTTCTTTAACTACTCTAAAATTACTAAAGAAGATTATTGATATGCACTAGCTTTAACTTAAGTGCATTGTTGTTGCAGATTGGCTACTTGGGTGCCTGACTTTTTCAAGTGGTTAATGTTGTTTTTTATTAGGGTTCTGATGGTGTCTTACACCATTATGCAGATTTTATTTCTTTCCTCAGGGGTGTCTTCCATGAGCGGCTAGTTTGTTGATGCCTGGCAGATGCAGGCGGGTTTTGTGAGTATCTAAAAGGGCTTCTGGTCCCGATTATAACCAGTTTGTTAAAGGGTCTCAGGCCCTTTCTTGTTTGTAAGATGTAGCATGTGTAGTCATGATTTATCTTTAGTGGTTGTTGTGGGGCTGGTGGTGATTTATGATGTATTTTAATTATAGCTTGCCTTTCTTTGTTTTGGGTTTTGGGCCCCATCAAAACCCATTTTTTACCCTTAATCAAAAAATTAAGTGCATTGTTTAAGGTATGGAGATTATTATAAGAACTTTCATAATTTAGAGATGAGGATTGTCCTCAAATATTATAGTTGAATTAAGATTAAAAATAAAATCCTTTATTTTGACATAGATTAGGTTTGACAACCACTTTTTCTTGAGCATTTCTTTCAATTATGTTAGTTTTCTAAATTTGACTCTGAAAATCTACAATGGCCTTAGAAAATACTATATGTGTTCAGTATTTATTATAAAAGATAAGAATGTCTCCTTATATTGGATAATGCACTATATCTTAGGTGATGCATTTATCTTGAAGAAAAAAGTTTAAAGACTATGACAAAGTTTCTTACTATACTTATTAACAATAATTATAAGATAATGACATAAAGTATGATTTTATTTAATATGTATAAGTAGAAGATTAGTGGTTGAGTTTTAAATATGTAAGAAGGATGTTTTGAAGTTTAACTTATGATATTTATATTTTGTTTTTGTTGACTATCCATGGTAAGTTAGAAATTTTAGAGGGGTATACCTTGTTAATATAAGAGTATTGGGATTGCATTTTAAGATAAATGAAATAAAAGGTTTAAGAATGACATTATTGAGTGTATGATGATTTGAAGGATATGATGTTGCCCAAATATATCGAGTTTCACTCAAATGTTGATTATGCTTAGAGCAAGTTTGTAATTATTGCTAGTAAAGGGATAAGGATAATTATTAATTTCAAATAATTTTAGTAATATGTGGTTAATTAATAGAGTGAAACTAAGTACCAAGGTTTGAATACTATATTGAAAAATCAATTCTAGACTTACTATGTAATTAAACCAATCTAAGAGGTGACAATTCATTTCCTTTGTATTCCAAACTCCAATAGGATAAATCCTAACAAAAATATCTAGTAGACACTAAAGTAACATGAAACTTGAATTTCTTTGTGGTTTTCCATTTTGTGTATGAGTGAATACACTAGTAGAATTTCACAAATAAATGAATACGTGACTAAAACTTTTAGTCACGACAACTAAAAATGACTAAATTCTACTAATTATTTTGCAATACAACTATAAATGACTAATTTGATTGTCGGGTAATTAATTAGTCATTTATTTAGTCACACTTGAATAAAAATGACTAAATAATTAGTCAAACAAATAATTTGTCCTACAATCATTCAATAACATATAATTCTACCATTGATTCAATAATTTAATTTGTTCTATACAAGAATATATTAATTATTAATTATAATTTTATATTTATATTTAATAATTTTTATTATAGAATACAATATATAATAATAATATAACCTATATATACTAATAAATATAATTATATTATATATAATTTTGAGGAAACTATCTTGGGGTGCAAAAGCCTCAGTGACAAGCTCCCTCCAGATGTCTTGATTGCAGGGGTAAACCTTTTCTTAGCTCTCCATTTCCTATTTATTGTTGTTGGAAGGTCCGATAGAGTATCTTCATCAACCATGAAGTTAAAGAAGAGCTTTTCTTTGGATTATTTATGGTCGTTATCTTATTACGAAGCTAGTTCTAGTTTCCGGGTGGATGGGGAGGATTGAAGAATTATGTTGTCCTTCTTCCATTGTCTGTTGGGTTGTCTTTTTTTGGTTGGGGAAATTTTGTATTTGGGCCCTCTGATTGGTCTGGTCCTTGGGTTGATTCTGTAATCACATCTGTGACTTTATTTCTTCTGCATGGAGCTATTACCAGAGGTTTTCTTCATGGTTCTTTCCTATCGGTATGCTCCCTTGAACCAGGATTTTATATGAACTCTTTTATAAAATAATAAAATATTTCAGTGGCTTAGCCACTTTTATTTAAAAAATAAATAAAAAAATATTACTATTATATTAAATACATATAATATATTAATTACATTTTATATTATATTTATATATTATTTTTTTGTATTATATAATAATAATAATTATTAATTATTAATTATAATAATTTTATATATGTATTTAACATGTCATAATGTTAAAACCTAAATGTGCTCATTATGTTGAAGGAATCACCCACGCTGAGCTTTTCCTACCTTTTTTTATGCCAAATAGTGCAAATTGACTTTACAAGCCATGCAAGATAGTGTAACGAATCTCAACTGTTCATCATTTTTGGCCATTTTCCTAATTGTTTATTGCTTTCCCTGTTGTTGTTGCTTTCTGCTCCTCCAAACTCTTCATCCCTGATATTGACCTTTCACTTCTCTAATTTGGCAAGTTGCAGCCTAAAAATAAGGTTTTGACGAGGGTTTCATACTTTTTTTGCAAGCTTAGCCTATTTTTTATCATCGGCGACAAAAAAAAGAAAGACAATATGACATCTATTTGATTGTTCTAAATATACTGCCTAACATGATATTTTTAGGATGGGTTGGTTAAACCCCTTACATTCTAGCATAAAACATTACACTTCACTAGGAAGATTCACGAAGATTGTCCCCATTTAAATGAGAAGTGTACTAAATTAGTTTTCTAAAGTGAAAGCTTGGGGCTCCAAGATAGTATCATGATAGTATTTTTCCTTGAAATTAGATTGGGATGAAGGTCTCATGGGGTTAGCTAGTTGAGTTTTCATGTCACTAATTGGTCGAGAAGATACAATTAATACATACCCATTAGAGGTGGGGGGGAGCGATTTCTATGTGCTTCATAGGGAGTTTCTCCCCATAGTACAAAGCAACATCTTTGTAGGATAATAGGTAGGGGGATGAATGTTGTTGAGATGAATATGCATTACAAGGGGAGGGATTTGTGTTAGGGGAGGATAAAATTAGGGTAGATTGTGGGGATTGGGTAGAATATGGATTTTTTTGTGAGTCATTAGTGGTAATTGAATTGATAGGGTGATGACCATTAGAGGAGGAGGATAAATGATGCTACTTGCAAATAGGACAGTCTCAAATGGGATGATCCTTCCTTGGGCAATAAAAACAAGCACTTAACTTGTTAAGGTAGTTGATTCACTTATTAAATAAAAAACCTAGATCCACAAGTTTAATGAATTCTAGGAGTGGTGTAACGCCCCGCCACGCAACCCTAGGGGAAGTTGCAATTTACTACACAAACGAACTATTTTTTTTTTTTAAAAAGAACAATTAACATGCAAGTTAATTAACCATTGCCAACCAATCCCCTAAAGTTACGAGAATGAGTTACAAAAACCCAAACACGAAACATGCATTAAATTCATATCATTTAATTACTTAACAATTAAGTTCACAAACATTCCATACATAAAAATTTACATCAAAGAATAGAAGATACCACTTGATTCCAATAACCATAATATACAACATGATTACAACACTCCTTCCCCGAATGAGATAATTCCAATAAGCATGATTACATATTACAACTTCCACTTCGATAACAAATGAGGGGTAATAAAATACAAGATCAATAGAAAGAATAAAGCATGACATGAAACTGGATCCCACGAGCTCTCCAACTGGAAGTCTCGTCCACACAAACAAGAAGAAAACCAACGGATTAAGGTGCAAGTTCCACCCAACTGTGTGATACCCAAAGGCTCACCCCTCGTGCTAGGAGATAGTAACCAGGAATTCCTAAACAAGACCATCTACCTCTAGACACAGGCAAAAAACATAACTGAACTGAAACCTCAACAATCACAATATCACATAACCCAAGGTTACAATGCTTCCAGAGAACAAGGATCATTTACGTAGTACAACAACTGACTTGGTTGACATAGCGAGAGTGTCACACGACAACTTTAAGGATTTTAAACCAATAGTTAAATTTCATTTTCCCAATTACATATATTCATTAAAAAATCAACTTTTAAAATAAAAGTATTTGATGATTTAAAATCTACTTTAGATAAATCATTTAACTAATAAAATTCAACTTTCGATATAAATTATTTGAATATCTAAAATCTACTTTTAAATAAATCTAAAACATTTGATTATAATATTCTCTTTTAAATATTCATCATAAAATAATCTATATTTAAATCTACTATATACGAATAAAAGTATACCTATATACTCAATGTATATATATACTTATATAAATATATATACATGTTAAATATACAACTAATGTTTAAATGCACAATTATTTTTAAAACAACCAATTTATTCCGTATTGCAAATTATTTTAAAAGAAAAACATAATATATCTACATTATAGATATATATATATATATTATAAAATAAATAATCATAAAAATAATAAAAATAATAAAACAATATTATAAAATATTTACATATAATATATATATATATATATATAAAATAAAATTTATATATATATAATATATATATATTATATTAAACATATAATGTAATATAAAAAAATTAAATTAAAGTAAATTTAAAAAAAAACAATATAAAATAAAATAAAAGCCCAAAAGGCCTTTTGGCTGCAGCGCAGCCCCCAACAGGGACGCACCCTTGTGGTGGCTGCTACGCAGCCCCTGTGGTGGCTGCTTTACAGCCCCTCCCCAACCATGGGGAGCGCTGCACAACCAACGCCTCCATGGATGGGGGGTGGCTGTGGGCAGTCCCCATAAAACAGTAAATTTTATTTAATTTAAAACTAAAATTTATAATTTCCCCTGTTACAGGTAAACAAAGAAAACCAGAACAGAACATGACAGAATTTTTTTTGTTCATGGTTATTTTATTTTATAAAATTTCACAGAGCTATTGACAGGAAGAAGATTAATTTTTAATCATAAACAGAATGTGAATATATATATATATATATATATTTCCCATATACATTTATATTTGTATTTTTCCATTTTATACACAGATTGGACGAATTTTCTTGAAGAGAAAACTGAGAAAAAGAATTTAAAGCACAATAACATGATGTAAATTTCTGGGTATTCCCTAAATTGAACAAGAAGCTTAAACTTTTCATTTGATCCCTTCTAAGTTTTCTATTGCTTGTTTTAAAACAATTTCTCATGTGTTTGCATTCCATTAAACAATATTTTTGAAGATTTACCAACAACAAGATGAACATTTGAAACTTATTTTTCAAAATGAAAACAAAAATGAAGGAGGAACTTGGTTTTTTCTCCACAATTAGAAGGATTCAATTGGAGCTTTTAGATCTCTTTCCAGCCCACCAAGAAAATCCCCTTGGTTCTTCAAGATTCCAAGAACAAAAAGGCCAAATCTTTGCTCCTCTTTTCTTCCCCAATTTTCAAATTAAAATAAAATGAAATAGCAATTCCTCCAAATAGAGTTTCCCTAATTTGGTCAAACCCCTAAAATATCCCCACCCACTAAATTTATTGCAAAATTTGGAGGATATTTTCATTTTCTAAATTTAAAACAAATTTCTAATTTCTAATTGAAATTTCTTGCATTTTCAAAATTCTTTAAAACAAAAGAATACATTCTTTGCAAATAATTTACTTTCTCAATAATTTCCAAAAGTGAAATAAAACATATTTTAATTATATTTATTTCTTTATTTTAATTTATCTCCAACTATCCAAATATGATTTATATTTATATTTTAATTAAATCTTAATATCCAACAATTGCCAAATCAACTATGACATTTAATAAATCACCCTTAATCTAATTTTATCAATTAAATCAAATCAATCAATAAAATAAATAATGTTTCAACATTGCAAATACATACATTTAAACATCAATTTAACTACGCAAGCCATTTAATAACCTCTATAATTTGCAATTAAATAAATACACAAGGTGAAATTGACCAAATTAAAACAACTAACCCAACAACCACTCGACGACACACTATGACTAGGGTGACGACTTGGCATGGAAAACCTAGCTACTATCTCCCAATCAATTTTCGTTGGTCAATGGACACGCTCAAACCTATGAACCAGGTGGAGTCGATGTCATGTACCTGTCAACCTACAACCAAAGAGTACATCGAACATGCATATATATATGATATGATCAAACACACCGTGAAGAGGAAATCTTAGAATCGTAGGGCACTCTCAAGCGAGTGATACAATTCTGTCCCCTTCACCAATACACAATTACTAACTGACGATTCTAACATCAATGATATGACCAACAACATAAAACATCATTAAATCAGTTATTTGCTAAATTAATCCAAAACATGCCATAAAGATAACATCAAAGTAAAATACCATCACATTAAAATATTACATACGCATCGCTTAACAGACCACGGTCAAAAGTAACCAAGTTCCAAAGTCATAGCATAAACAGAACAAAGCCTTACAAAGAAAACACTGCCGAAAAAGGAGCCAAAACAGAGGGGTGTTACAAGTGGTTGAGTCAAATCCACCTCTATGTAGACTTTTGGTTGATCTTATATTGGCCCATTTATTATATTTTTGTTTACACCATATTACCCTACCCACCTACTATGCTATATCATGTAGAAATGCATTAAATGTGAGGTTTATGAAAGGTAGCTCAACCCACATCGAATATTTGGATTTAAAGATTCTTAGGTGAAATTCAAGGTCCTAGACTTGCATATAATATGTTTACCCTCAAATAATCCATAAGTTATAATGAAGGGTTAAAACTTAGAAGATGAATCTTAGTTCATCATTTTTGGACATTTTCTCGACCGTTTACACACCTTTTTGCAACTTTCCCCGTTGATGTCACTTTCTGCTCCTCCAAACTCTTCGTCCTTGGCATTGAACTTTCACTTATCCAATTTGGCTAGCTGTAGCCTGAAAATAAGGTTTTGACGAGGATTTCATACTTTTATTGCAAGCTTTGCTTGTGTTTTATCATCGGCGACAACACGACACAATTTGTGTAAAATTTTTAGGTAAGTTGCTTGCTATGGTTTCAATGAATTTATTTTTTTGGAATTTTAAGTTGTCTCATGCTGGGAAAAACAACTTTTAGGACATCCCTCACCCCATGCCTGAAAACAAACTTTAACTCACAACCAATATTTCCCTTTAAAATCTTGTAATTTTTTTTCCTTCAACTCAAGAATCGAGTAGCGCTAAAACCCCGATATTTTTAGATGCTTAATTAAGTGTGCGTACAAAACTTGGGTGCATCGGCATGTACTATCTCCTATATATATATATATATTTTTCCCTACATTCTTATTCATTTGCATCCTTTATGGGGTTTTGGGTTATGCTTGTATCTATATATATATTGGTAGACTACAGGAAAGGAATTAAGAGTTTTCAAAGTCATGGTCGTACAATATGTTGTTTCTATCTTATAGGTGGTGCCTATGACCTGAGGATCAATCTCAATTTGTTGAATATAAATTTTCTTTTTTTCCTTTCCTTGCAAAGCAACGCTTAATAAATTGTTATCGTCTAGCTTTGCATTCTCTTTTTCTATTATTTTCCTCAAATTCCTGCATTCTCTCATGAGGGTTGTGACATGGTATAGACCGAAGAAGTGTCTAAGTGCTTAGCATATGTCTTCCCACTTTTGAACCGGTAATATTAAAAATAACTAGCGTATTATAGAATGGAAGAATGAGAGGGAGCATTAACTTGGTTTTACCGTCACAAAAATTGCTTGGAATCATCACTAATCGGTAATTTCTTCAATTAAATTATATTTTTTGTGTTCCTTGTTTTTATTATTTTTGGTCCAAATTAAACTCTGCAAACCCTAGGTTTATTTTAAATTTACAAACCCTATATTCATATAGTATTGTGCATCAGGTATTCTCAATAAACTCTTAATCCCTAGCTTATGTAACTAACAAATGAAATTGACATCATTCAGAAATGCGTAGACCTAGATTAACTCAAAATTAAACTTTAATCTAAAGTAGATGGTTTCATAGTTCTCATGTATTTCACATCATCATCCCTTAGGATTGCAATTTCTAGAAATGATTAAGGTCTACACACCTTTCAACAACATTGTCAACAAATATGTGTTTTGTGGCTTTTGTTTTCTGGGCTGGCCAAAAAGTTTGCAATAGTATTAGTTTCCTAAAAACAATGCTAGAAAGAAAAGAAATCACGGCTTCCATGTCTTGAAATTCCATTTTTGATCCAATGTTAATGAAGATCGTGGAGTCCTCCAAATTTATGGTTTGCCAATCCTACGTTGTGACAAGACTGCAAACCCAATAGAATGACAAAAGCTTCAGCTTCATTGTTTATCCCAAAATCAAACGTCATCACTCCCACTTCAATTAAAGACCAAGCGCAGTTGCATAACACATCCAATCTCATATTCAACTATTTTTTATTGAGTTGCACTATTAAAGGTTAGTTTGAGAAAAGTCAGAGGGGGAAGGAACTTGCCTCACCAAATCCCATGAAACTAGGTACTTCTTAAACTTAAGAGCCCCCTTAAAGGGCAAACATTTTAAAGAAATAGAATATTTAATATTTTAAAAAAGGGTATTTTTCACTTTTAAGGGAACTTGATATTTTTCATGTTTAAAGAAAATGTGTAAATTTATTGTCTAAAAGAAATTGTGTAAATTTACATTTTAAAGAAATTGTGTATCTTGCATTTTTAAAGAAATTGTGCATCTTACGTTTTTAAATAAATTGTGTATCTTACATTTTTAACAAAGTGGATATTTTACTTTTTTAAGAAATTGGATATTTTACATTACTAAAGAAATTACATAGTTTGTATTTGTAAATCCTACCTTACCCATAACTGAATTGTTTGTATGCTCTTTTTATTATATATGGTGGTCATCTTCTTCAAGTACTGCAAAATTTTATTTATGTTTAGATTCCAAGTAGTAAACTAAGACCTTTTCCTTTTCTAGTTAGTGTGTTTGTTTTTCAACATAAATTTTTTTGGTTTAAACTTGATGAGAGTATGTTCCTGTCAAGGCTCAAGGGGATCCCTTCTATTGTCAATTGATAATGGAATTGCTCATTGTTTGTAAAATTGAAGTATCATTCATTTATTGTAAATTTTATTTTCCGGTATTATATAATTGATAAAGCTAAAGAGGGCATTACATGCAGTCTTAAGAGGAAGCTAGGGTATGCTTAGATCACATTATTGAGACATTAAACCTTGTTCAATGAAACCATATACATTACATAACCAAGCTATATGTTATATGGAGTAATGGGCAACAACCTTATTGCAATGATCAATATTTGATTTAAAATGGGTGACTCATTCCCTAGTGTATCCCATAACCATTATTATATATTATAATCTCATTGACATTTTTTTAAACTTCTATATCTCTGTGACTAGGATGTATCAGAAAGTCTGGCCCAACTTGTACTGGTCTGGGCCAAGTTTTGATCCTAGGCTATATCCAACCTAGGTTTGTGCAGGGTCTGGCCCTAGCCTGATCATTTAGCCTTGATATATCACAAAAGATGAAATTTTAGGGTTGGTTAGGATTAGTTACATTAAAAAAATTGAATCTTTTTGAAGGATTTGGAGTTTGGTTAAAACTTAGAAGTGGTGTGGAAAATGGCAGTGTTGTGGTCACTATGTCCTTGAAGGCCTTAATTTAGGTTTGATGGTCGGGTTTCTGCCTTGCAACCTTACTAGGGACTGCCATCCCTAAACCCATGCTCTGGTTTTAATTTGTTTTGGACTATGTTGAATGGGAAAGCATCATTCTTGTGTGTGTTTTTTCTGATTTAATCCTGTGAAAATGAATTCCATTTATACTTTTAGTTTTGTTAAGTCAATCTTGATTCAGAGTAATGCTACTATGATATAAACCATTTTTATTTTTCATTTAACATTTATAATTTGATAATGGACATTAAACAATCAATCATTAAGTGTCTTCTCAATTTTGTATTTAATTTTGCACATTTTGTGCAGTTATGGTTATATATATATATATGAAAATATCTACTTGAACAAATATCCATAATCAGCTTAGTTTCCATTCACAAGTCTGAAAAAAATCAACAAACTTAACCTCTGAAATGGAAGAAGCTACAAATGGGGACTCAAAACCCTCAAAATCTTCTGGCAGTGGTTTTTTAGTTGAGAAAAGAAAATTTGTAACAATAACTCTTGAATGAAAAAAAATATGTTTTGATTAGTTTGTAATTTATGAATGTATAGAGAAAAACAAACTGGAAATTAACTATTTGCAAATTCCATTTTTGAAATTAGTTACTACACTGATGTAGATTAAAGTAGAAAGGAATGTTTGTTCATACTCTTATAAAGGGAACTTTTTAGTGATGTTGGTGACTTTGTTTGATACCTTTTCATTCTCTTTTTTTCATGTCTAAAGATTTTTTTAAACCCCTTGTTAAAATTTCCCTCTCTTAAATAGCTTTCTCTTATGAATCTCTACACTCTCTCTGGTGCTTATTAGCTTTAAAACATAACAGCTGGTCCATACTTGAGGTACTTGATATGGTCATCAAGAAAGATAGCTCTTCTATATGTTAATGGGCATATGATATTTTTCTTAGTAAATGATCTTTATGAGTTTTATATGTAGTAATATGACTAATATTTGTAATATCAATATGCAATTATCAAAATCTCTATTTTTATTTAATCAAAATATATGATAAATTGGGAAGTTCTTTAATCTTTATTTCAGATTGGCTTTCAAAAATGTGAATATTGAACTTTTCATTAGTGTTCATACTTAAAAATCTTTCTAATCTTTTCTTGGCAGTTGATGGGAAGTATGCATATAGTTAATGCCTCGTTTATCCTCATTGATGTTGGTCTCAACAGTATGGTATGTATCCATTGATGCATTCATTTCTAAGAGTAATAACGAGTAACATTGTTAGCTAGACTGTTGCTTCTTTAGATATCAACACTTTCAAAAACTCATTGAATGGAGTTCTTTCTAATGACAGTGCTTCCCTTGGTTTCAAGGTGCATATTTTGTGCTATGAACTTCACTTTATGTCATTGTCCAATGGATTCTCCATGCATGTGGTATGACATGGTAAGTTACTTGAGAAAATTGTCACTCTTTACAATTTTCTAAAGAATTTGTTTCATGATTTGTAATTTTCACAAGGTCATTTGTTTTAAATTTTTAGTAAGAGAGAAAAAGTGAAAACATAGTTTATATTTACTTTATCTTGTTTTCCACTACAATTCTATATTTGATGTATTTTTTCTTTTGTTCTTTCAATTGATCTTTCGATAATCAAAATTCTCTTTCCTTGGGATGCCATGCTAGATGATTTTAAGATTTCCCTCTGTAATAGAACTTTATAAATATGTCAGCTGAAATATAAAAAGAGTATGATCAAAGCTTATTATAAAATTTAACAAGTTAATACTCAATATATATGCCTCTTTTACTTGGGGGTTAAATAGGGAAAATATTATAATATTAGAATAGTTTGGTGTGTATGAATATATGTACACATGCACATGCACACATCTACACATATGCACACATGCATACATACACATACCACGCATGCACATTCACGTATAATGAAATAATCTTGGAAAAGGGTAATGATTTCCTAAACATTAAATCTGAAATACAATATCACATTTTCATCGAATGGCTCATTCATAGGCCCTAGAACCGAACCCTTAAGCAACTCTATGACATTTTTGCGGCTTCCTTCAAACTTTGGTTCTTTCTCTAAATTTTCATTCAATGACTCTTTCGAACACCCTAGCTAGAACCAAGCCCTTAAGCAACTCTTTGACATTTTGGAAAAAAAAATTGAACTTTGGTTCTTTCTTCAAATTTTTGAATAAGGGCTCCAAAATCCAGTTCTTTATTTAATTGATTAAGAAACGACTTTGTTGTTATGTGAGATATGCATAACCTTTTGATGTAAACTGTTCCTTTTTAGTTTCCTCTCAATTTGACATTCTTATCACCACAAATGATCTGTTTTGAATTTTACGTAATATTGGCATATATATCTGGAGGCATCTTGAAAGCTTTTTTTAGTTTCTTATACACAATTTTTTGTGTAATGTTTTAGAGGAGGTTAAAATGAGTTCTTATCAAAGAAATAAAAACAGTTAATCATGTAATTATTAATACAAAAAATAAAACAAAAAAGAGTATGTATTTAATCTTTATTTCTTTTCAAATGTAGCTTTCTAAATATTTAAAATTCAAATAATTTGTTTAAAACAAATTAATGGCTTCAATGTCCCTTCACGTTTTTTATTACACGTGAAGAAACTAGCTTTTAATTCTATTATGATGTTGCATTCCCTTGTAATTGGCACTTTCATTTGATTTATTCTTATTATTGAACGAATCTTTGATCAATCAAATAAAAAGTGTCATTCTTGCTCTTTTGTGAGCTGAAATCAGTCCAAAGCAATTGATTTCTTAGCTCTTTTGTAAGTTTGAAACCTCAAAAGGTTTAAAATTGCAACCAAAATCACTATGTTGATTACTGCACTAAAGTTGAATAGTTGCTTCACTTTTGTTATCCTCTTTATTTTGGTAATAGTTGACATTTACACTTTCCAATATTTATTTAACACATGGCTAATTCATTATCATGTTTTGTGTAATGCCCCGCCACGCAACCCTAGAGGAAGTTGCAAATCATTACTTAAATGTACCAATTTTTTTTTTTTTTTAATTTTGTTAAGTACAAATAACATGTAAGATGAATACACATTGCCAACAACCTCTAAGGCCACGAGATAAAGATTACATTAAAACCCAACAACAACAAACATTAATATAAACTGAAACATTAATCACTTAAGGAAATGAGACAACATACATTCCATTCATAAAACTATACAATTTACATCCAAGAGTATGAAATACCCCTTGATTCCAATAACATGGTTTACAATAAAATTACAACACTCATTCCCCGAATGAGGTAAATCCAAAAATCATGATTATAATTTACAAAATCCACCTCGATAACAAATGAGGGGGTAATAAAATACAATAAGAACCTGAGAGAACAAGACATGAGAAGAAACTGATTCCCACGAGCTCTCCCACTGGAAATCATGACCACACGAACAAGAAGAAGAGCCAACGAAAAAGAAAGCACGCCACCCGACCACGTGGAACCCAAAGGCCCCACTCCCTCCATGCTAGGAGATACTAACAAGGATTTCCTAGACAAGACCATCTACCACTAGACACATGCTAACACAAAAATTGAACTACAAACAAGAACATATTCCACATCACTTAACATCATGGTTACAATGCTTCCAGAGTACAAAATCGAGTACAATCACTGTACAAAATAAACCAACGGTACAACACCATACTGACTATTGTCATAGGAGGAGTTTCATCGCAAAGGTTGCATTAGTTATCCAATGGTGTTCTTCCTAGGTCCCGACCCCCCTCTAGGGATATCCTAGTAACCTCTCACGAACCCGGTGCCATATGCACACCAGAGTGGAATCGATTATCTTTCGAGAAGACAAGATAACGATCTTGCCATTCCAGGCCTTCTCGACTCATCTCAAGTGACAAGCCCTTGAGCCAATGAGCGAGGCTAAATTATCTTATTAATGTTCAAGCTACTCTCTCCCTAGTAAGTTATTTAATTTTCACTTAATTAACTGACTCTCACATGAGTTATCCTAGAACCACTTTGGGCCTGGCACTCGTTTGAAAGCCACTCCCCTATCGACAACACATAACTCAACCACATGCCAAGGGTAGACAATGCACTAACACTTATCACAAATAATCAATACACCTCAACAGGTAACACATCACTACGGATGTCCAAAATTGAAACCAAAGCGTGCACTACCCAAGGCTAACACAAGGTTGACTAACATAATGACAACCCACATAAAGAACTGATAACAAGACTCAACCTTAAACCATAAGGTCACACAACCCGTTCATAGTAACCTGGTTTCTTTTGAAGCATATCTCATGCACTACCCAAGAGAGACAATAACAAAACACAAGAGACATAACATCACTTCAAGATAACACAACTGGAAGGCTTACATAAACAAATAACTCCAAAAGAATAAACAACTCAATCAAGGGTTCCCTAACCTCTGGAAACCAAACTTAGTACAACCAAAGTACACTCACAAATATACAATCATACGATATTGCCCATACACCGAGAATGAATGAAAACACCACTAGAAAACATTCTAAGCAGCTAAATAAGCTAATATTAGGATTTCTTAAATCCAAGTCACATGAGGACACCTTGCATGTAATCAATTTAAATGATTACCATTCTTTGCAAATTCTCAAAAGTAAATCAAATCACATTTTTACACTAAAATAACAAATCAGAAATTTGAACAAGCGAATAGATCTGAAATGATCTCATTCAAAGAATTCATATGCATTTTCTATCGTTCCCTATTATAATATGAAATATTATTCTCAAAAATCCACTTTTAAACAAAGTCCAATTTTCACAATTATCTAGGTTCCACCATTGATGAAGTATGAAAAAGCTTAAAATTTAAAATTCAAAAATAAAATAATGTAAGAATACCCTTTTGATTCAAAAGTGCCCAACAACACACTTTTAACATAAAAACACCAATCAATTTTAAACAAATTTTCACAAATATCCAAGTTCCACCATTGATGAAGTATGAAAAAGCTTAAAATTTAAAATTCAAAAATAAAATAATGTAAGAATACCCTTTTGATTCAAAAGTGCCCAACAACACACTTTTAACATAAAAACACCAATCAATTTTAAACAAATTTTCACAAATATCCAGGTTCCACCATTGATGAAGTATGAAAAAGCTTAAAATTTAAAATTCAAAAATAAAATAATGTAAGAATACCCTTTTGATTCAAAAGTGTCCAACAACACACTTTTAACATAAAAACACCAATTAAAGCCTCTAATTAAAAATTGGGCATGGTAACCTTGTATTTGGAAAAATTCTCAAAAAATTCTCAAAATAAATTCTACACTATCAACTTGATTCAAATAAAATACATGAAAGGATTCCAACATACTACCAATACAATTAGAATCATTCAAACCATTTAAGATCAAGTAAATATGAAGAAATGATAAAATACCTCCATTCCCAAGCAAGAAATTCAAATGAGAGGATGTTTGCACATAAGCAACAAGAGCACGTAAGATCGCAGCCATCACTTCCTTTCCCCATTCCTATCCAAATGCAGTTGATCCCATGCAATTTCATGCCCAATTGCTCCCACAATGAACAAATCAATTTTCCTTCAAAAAGAGGGTTTTCTTTTCCCTCACATTTTCTCTCCAAAAATTATGTATTCCAAATATAGTCAACTCCCCTAAAAATATCTTTTCCACCCAAAGTTATTGCATTTTGAAGATATTTTGAATTTTAAATAACTCAAAACAAAATTCCAATTTCTAAATAGAATTCAACATATTTTAAAACCTTCCTTTCACACAAACTAATTTAAATCTTTTAACACTTTTAATTCAAGGAATAACTTAATCAATTCCACACAATTAATTTAATTAATCAATAAAATAAATCTAATCCAAGATTAGATTATTTTATTAATTAAATTAAATTAATTAATAAAGTAAATAACATTCCTAGCATTACAACCAAATAAATTTAATCAACAGTTAAGCAACCTAAGCCATTTAACTTGAATTTAATTAAAGACTAAGGTGATCAGGGCAAAATGAAACAACCAAACCCGACTACAACCCGATGACACACGGTGACTAGGGTAATGACTTGACACAGAAAACCTAGCTACTATCTCCCAATTAATTTCTGTTGGTCAATGGACACGCTCAAACCTGAAAACCAGGTGGAGTCAGTGTCATATACTTGCCAACCTGCAACAAAGAGCATGTCGAACGTGCATATATACATAATATGATCAGACACACCGTGAAAAGGAAATCTCAGAATCGTAGGGCACTCGCAAGTGAGTGATACAATCCTGTCCCCTTCACCCATACAATCCCACTAACTGACGCATCTAACATCAATAACATGATCAACAACATAAAACATTGTTAAATCAAATATCTTCTAAGTTAATCCAAAACATGTCGTAAAGATGGCATCAGAATAAAATCACATCAAAATATAGTTTCACATCGTTTAATTATTGCAATCAGAAGCAACCTAGTTCCAAAGTCAAAGCATAATCAAACACAACCATTACAAAGAAAACACTGCCGATCAAAGAGCCAAAACGGAGGGTTGTTACATTTTGAAACCAAATCCACTATGTTATATATCTTTTTTGTTGAAATTTAGCTATGACTTATAGTTGGAAAAGGTATGTCTAATTTAATTTGTACATTGCATTTTGCCTAAGCAGGCCATACTTGAGTTGTATTTATTACATTAGAATTCATTTGGGATTTGTGCTTAGCAAGGTGCATCTATTTCCGTAAAAAAATGATTGGGACTTGGATCTGGCCTTGCCTAAGTGGGCTAGATTTTTGGCATATTGATTCCATTTAAATTCTCTTAGGCTTTCTTTCCTTACCATTCAAAGTATTCCTACATCATAATGTGATGGTAGTTGGGGATATTTTCAATGCAAACTTAAACCCAAGTCATTGTCATTTCAATTGATCTAAAGTCCTAATTATTAACTGTCATTGTGTGTTCCTAACAAAATTTATTGCTTTCTTCATGACTCTTGTCTATTTCCTTTATCTGTTTACAATCAACTTTTGATCTCATTTTCATTCTTTGTTGTTTCTGTTTTGTCCTAAACCCTTCACAACATGGCTGTCATTTGCAAAACTTGCTTGATTTGTTTAGAGAAACTTGCATATGTTACTTGAATGTTGAAACTTAACATTAAGATATGTTTGCAATGCTTCAATTCATCAACCCTAAATAGTGCCAATCACAAAAAACTTATTAAATCAGAAATATTTTTAAAATTCTCTTTCAAACCATGGAGATTTGTGGGTTTTACATGGTCAATATGTTATAATATTGTAGGGGTAAAAATGCTCATCCTAGAGAAAATGTTGCTACTTAAGTTAAAATTTGCTTAGAATTACTAGAAAGTGAACATTTATCGTAATGTGTGTCTTTCTTAGATATGAGGTTTGTTTAAGTTTGTTAGGTCTAGAAAGCACATCTTATAATGATATTTGTAAATCACACAGCTCGTGGAATGGAACGAAAAACACCACCACAAGGCTATATCTATCATAGATGAAAAATTCTAGGTATGATCGACAATATTTTGTTTTATTGATTAATTTTTAAACTTTAATTAACTTTGTCTTCAAACATATGAGGTGTGGTTGGATCTAGTTTTTGTTTTTTGTCTGTGTTTTTTTATTTATCTAGGAAATTTCATCCAACATTTCCCAACAAATGGGGATCCCAATTTTGACATTAAAAGGGTGAAGCCTCCAACAAGCATTCCAAAGACCATGCTTGTTGCTAACCTAGATGGCTCCTATGCACTCCCAAGTGGGGTAGTTGTTGTGTTGAGGCCCAATGAGTAAGTTTTAAAAATCAAGTATCTTAAATTCTCATGAATTGCAAGACATATTTCAGTTGGTGACCATGGAAAGTTAAATTTCATTGATAAGTTTCATGTAGCATAATAATACATGTCTATGGAAATTTCAAAATCATGGATTGCTAATGGAATGACTAATCTTGTAGAGCTGCTTTTGAGAAGGAAGTTGAGGGGCTTCCATTTGGTCATTTTTTTTGTGATCTGCTACCTGAATTACACTGCCCATTATGTAAAGAAGTAATGAAGGATGTTGTTCTGACTAGCAAATGTTGCTTCAAAAGCTACAGTGACAAATGTATGACAATTTAGAGAGAAAATTATTCTTTGGTCTTATGTACTTTTTTTTCACATAATGCATAGCTTATGATATATGCTTGTTTTTGTAGCACGTGTTGATAAAAATTATCTAATTTTTTGTAGTTAAAATTTTGATCAGGCATTAGGGAACAAAGAAGGATGTATTCATTATATTGCACGAGTTAGATGCTTCAATGTGAACAAAGAAGGATTTGTTCATACTGGGAAAATGCAGATTTGCATAGAAAAAAGTTGTATGAGGGATCTCATCTTGAAATACAAACTTTAATATATATTTTCCTTTCTTTTTTGTTTATGACAACTAAAATAAATTTTTTCTGTGTTGATCATGAAAAGTTGGCACACAATTTGTATAGGAGAATCCAAAGCTTAATTATGTGCTATTTCAAAGCTTCATTCAATAGGTGAACAGTCGATTATAGATATGCATATTAGTTCATTTGTTTCATTTTTATTAAAATTAAAGACTATCACATTTGTTCTCACTCTTGGCCACATGCCTTTTGTTTCAATTTGGTAATCTTAGGCAGTGACATCATTGTCAGAGAACTTTTATCCTAAGAATGATCATGAAGATGGGGTTGCTATTCATATTATGCTTTGCTAGCAATCTAGTTATCTTGAAAGTTGTCTTAGACATATAAGCTTATAATTTTTTTCCCCAAGTAAATGGTGGAGGTCTCATAGTTGTTTAAGGTGGACAAGAGAGATTGTCTGATTCATAGTGTACTATTCTATTCGATTTTCCACAATTCCCCAAAGTTTCACTATTAAGGATCATAATTTGAATTATCTAGTGAGACCTACAAGCTATCATCTTTAAACTTGAAATAAAGAGGGAGATAGATGAGCAAGGTTTGATTTGATGGTAGGATCAGATCAACTCCTAAGCATTCAATTGGTTGACACTAATGCCATTTCTATGATCTCTTGTAAAATCAACCTGATTGTAGGGCTTTCTTTCATTTAGGTGTATCCTTGATACCTGATGCCTCCTGACATTAAAAATAGTGTTTTTGAGAAAGATATGATGAAGAAATAAAATGCATTGCATCTTGTATCATTTTGACAATTTAAATTCATTTTAAATTATTTTGATGAGCCAAGTTGTAGATGGAAAGCTTTCACAAAATTGCTATCTAATGGCTCTTGAATCCTGCTACAAATGACTTTTCAACAAGTGAGTTTTTGGATTCTTAGATACACATGCTTAAGTGATGTAGAGAAAGGACTCAAACAAAAATCACTTGACAGATTTGATCCAATGATTCATCACAAACAAGGACTAGTTGCACTCTAGTTCATTTTAGGCACATTTCTCTTGGATTGTTCAAACAATGTATGGCATTCAACAAGAAAAATAAACATGATGAAGGATTTATTGGGCTGTTCATTCCTCTTACAACACATATTAATGATTTCCCAACCAATCATAATCCAAAAAAGCATAGATTTCATTGAACCCTCAAGTAGCTAGGGTTTCAAGACAGTTTTCATGCAAATTAGAACACACAAACATTAATAACTCCTTGTGGAAAAAATATATCAGCCTAATATCTTGGAAACCATTAGAAAATGTAAAAACACAACTTTTCTGAAAATTTTAGCATTTTCCATCATGCCAATTGAGAGAAATGATTTTTTTTTATCAAACTAGAAACCCTAATTTATGAACATGACCATCTAGAGCATTTTTGCCATAACTTTCTCAAATAAAATCTAAATGAGATCAAATAAAAATTATTTGAACCATAAAACATATCCCTAACTTTTCCAATTACTGACCCAGTCGTATCATGTCATATAAATCTGTACAAACATGTTTTCTTGCTGCAAAACAAAGAAAATATGCAACTATTGACACTAAAAATGTTATAACTTTTGCAAAACATAATGAAAATTCACCAAATAAAAATTATTTGGAAGAGTAAATGATTATTCAAATTATCCAACTAGTTTCATGTTTGTACCAATCTGTACTAGCCCATACAATGTGAATTACAGACTACTACACATAGAAAACATAAGGAAAAACATGCAAAAACTAATCTTCCTTCATTCCATCACTTCCTATACCAACTTGGCATGAGAATACATCCATTAAATAAAAATGAAAACCTTTTACAACTTCCAAACTGACACCTAACTCCCATTAACCAACTTTGCAAAATTGCATTTGACAACATTGACAAGTTTTGCATTTTTTGACAACTTTTCACCTAATCACCCAAAACTAATCCAACATGACCCCAAATGACCATAAATGGTCCAAATTGAGCTTATTGACCCAAAACAAACCAAAATTCAAAGTTTTACAAAATGACAACAAAGATGGCAAGATGGATGCCCCTGCATCATACTCCTGAAGAAAAGAAATTTGAGGTCCACCTCAAATAATGATCAGCTACTTTTTCCACTTCCTCCAATTATGTTGTAGTTATAACTATCCTCTAACCTCTTGATCTTCTCCATGCTTGGCTCAATCTACTCCTTGTGTCTTGGTTTGCACTCTTTCTTCTTGTATCTTCTCTTTCTTATCAACTTCTTTACTTGAAGACTCCAAGATTCTATTGCTCTATCATACAACTCATTGTTGTTGTCCATTTCTTCCTCCTCTTCACTTTATCCTTGGTCTACACCTTTAATATTTATTGTGTTCTCCTCAAGGTTCTTCCAAGGTTCTCTTGGACATCTTTCAATCTTCTTGGGCTCTTCTTCATAATTTTCAATTTGTTGTCTTGGACTGTCATGCTGCAAGATCACCTTTTCATCCTTGGATGGTTCAATCATGATCTCTTGGTCATTGTTCTTGACCTTTCCTGCATATCTTATCCTCTGTTGAAGTGTTTCCTCATTATTATTCCCTACAACACCATTTTTCTCTACCTCTTTCATGTTCTTAACTGACCACTCTTTGCTCTTCTTCCTATCAACTTGCATAACTACATTCTCTTTTTCATATACATGATCAAAACCAATATTTTTGGTTCCATTTACCTATTTAATGTTCTACTGCATGGATTTTCTTTCTTCCCTAACTTAATTGCTTGCAAACTCCTCCTTTTGTATGCTTCATTTCCTTTTATTGCAACATTCTCCAAGGCTTCATGAAACTTTTTTTCATCTTCAATTTTCAAAGCAGTCATCCTTTGCCTTCTTCTTTTCTTAATAATCACCTTTATGGGCCATTTCACCCTCTTTCTCATTGGCCAATGCCAAACATTTTCTTGATATTGTTTCTCAACACACTGTTGTAATACAAGCTTAATATGCATTTCAAACTTGTCCATTGCTCTATCAAACTCTGCAACTTGGCTTATCATGTTGTCTTTCATCTTCTCCTTATTTTTTAGGCTTTCTTTCTTATCTTGTTGTTGCATCTTCTTTTCTTCGTGATACCTCACCTAGGTCTTCTTTCTTTTTCCTCACTACCTAGTCTTTTGGCATCCAGGTTCTTCACTTCAACCTATCAAAAACAATACACAAACTTTAAAAAATTCCCTTGCCCAGATCGTTGGGCTCTGATACCAAAAATGATGCAGAGAAAGGACTCAAACACAAATCATTTTAAATATTTGATCCAATGATTCATCACAAACAAGGACTAGTTGCACTCTAGTTCACTTTAGGCACATTACTCTTGGACTGTTCAAACAATGTATGGCATTCAACAAGAAAAACATAATGAAGGATTTATTGGGTTTTTCAGTCTTCTTACAACACATATTAATGATTTCCCAACCAATCATAATGCAACAAAGCATATATTTCATTAAACCCTCAAGTAGCTAGGGTTTCAAGATAGTTTTCATGCAAATTAGAATACACAGACATTAATAACTCCTTGTGCCCAAAATATATAAGCCTAAGATCTTATAAACCATTAGAATTTGTAAACACAAAACTTTTCTAAATTTTTTTAGCATTTTCCACTGTGCCAATTAAGAGAAATGATTTTTTTTATCAAAATAGAAACCCTAATTTATGAACATGACCATCTAGAGCATTTTTGCCATAAATTTCTAAAATCTACTCCAAATGAGACAAAAATAAAAGCATTTGAACCATAAAAAAATCCCTAACTTGTCCAATGATTGCACCAATCATACTAGGTTGTACAAATATGTGAAAACATGTTTTCTTGTTGCAAAACAGTGAAAATATACAACTATTGACACTAAAAATGTTATAAATTTTGCAAAACATAATGGAATTCACCAAATCAAAATCATTTTGAAGATTAAAGGAGTCCTCAACTTATCCAACCAGTTTCATGGTAGTACCAATTTGTACTAGTTCGTACAACATGAATTACAGATTGTTGCACACATAAAACACAAGGAAAAACGTGCAAAAATTGATCTTCTTTCATTCCATCACTTCCTCTACCAACTTGGCATGAGAATACATCCCTTAAATCAAAATTAAAACCTTTTACAACTTCCAAACCGACACCTAACTCCCATTAACCAACTTTGCAAAATTACATTTGACAACATTGACAAGTTTTGCATTTTTTGACAACTTTTCACCTAATCACCAAAAACTAATCCAGCATTGCCCCAAATGACCTTAAATGGTCTAAATTGACCTTATTGACCCAAAACAAACCAAAATTCAAAGTTTTACAAAATGACAACAAGATGGCAAGATGGATGCCCCTACATCAACCTCGTTATCAATAAGCATTATATATATTACTCAAATAACTCCCCACAACCACTAAATGGATGATATCAAGGTGCCCACAAAAAAGCTACATGTGTACTATTGCTAGTGTTTACATATTCATCGGTCAATTTCTCAAGTTCATGCTCACTGATTTGCTCATATGTAGAATTTTTAGCTCCACTTTGTCAAGATAAATATCCTTATCAAATATCACCTCAATATAATGGACTTGGCCCTTTCTAAGGCATCTAAAATCGAGTTTTGAAGGCTCCTCAAAAGAGAAACATATTTTTTCCTTGTAAATTAATTTATGGTATAACCATCCAAATTATGCACTATAAAAGGATACAATATAGTTTTATAAGGCTATGAGTTGAAACTTCCTTTTTGAAATATTCCCTTCTATGATATAGGAGTGGGTGGTATTGGTTGAGATGAATTTTTTTTCCCAAGTATTAGGATAACTAAAGTTTCAAATCCCTCTTAATAGCTTCTTGAAGGAATGATGGTAAAAAGGCCTTAACTAAACCCTTGAGTGGTTCATATATACCATCAAAAAATAGAAAAGTGATATTATTTTCTAATACATTAGCTACCATAAATATAACTTGATAAATTTTATCTACATTTGTATCTATTGAGGTTTATTTTTTGATTTTAGAAATGTATCTCAAATAATATTTATCATCCTTTTTCTCAAATATATTCAATATAATTTGGTTAAAATCATCAAATGTTTACATATAAGTTCATGCCCTTGTGTGACTAGACCATGGTTCCAACAATGATAGGCAACACCCTACAAATGTAATGTGGAAAACTAGATGGAATATTCTTCTATCACAAGGTTGAGTAGGAAGTAGGCCCACAAAATTTGTAACCAAGCCTAACAAAATATATTGTTGTTATCAATAGAGATGAGTGTATTTATTTTTTCACCCTTTACTTAAACTATTTCTCATTATTATTCCAATTGATCATCTAGACTCTTTTATGTTGGAAACTCTTAGATTCTCAAAGTAATTGAAAAAATATATAGTGGCTTTCAAGTCTTTAAATTTCCTTGATATTATTCAAGAAGCCTATTGAGATCCTCTACGCAAGTAGTCTTAGGTTCTAGGTCTTTCTTCTTTCTCTAGAAAATAGAACTAGTAAGTTTTGCGATGGAGCTCACTGCTAGTTAATTATTTGAAAATGAGCTTTCTCCTCTTTGTGATGTTCTATTATGACCCTAGCTCTATAAAGGAATAGTGGTGGGTATTTTGTTTTGGATCTATAATAATTAAGTCAATAATTTTGTCATTCTCTCTTGGTCCATTATCAATAAATATGATGTTCTATCTTACTACATATAACTACTTATCACAATACTTGAAAGAAATAGGTTATTTCCATCAAAAAATTTAGTGGAGAATCTTCACCAATTGGCGAATTCTAGAAATCGGCCATGTCAAAATTGGTGAATTAATCGCACCCAACAGGGTGTCCAAATTGCCTGAAATTTATGAATTATTGGTCCAATGCATGTCCATTTGCCAACGATTTTTTTATGAGGCATATTTAAGCAAAAAAATCTCCATAACAAACTACACATTTCAAATGGACCAATTAATAGTTTTTGCCTGGAATCCCGGAAGCATGTAATAAAACACCTACACATTTTCCAATACTATTAAAACAACATTGTATTAGAACCCATTTTGCCAATTAAAGTTTATAAATAGTTGCTTGTGAAGACCCATTTCACCAATTAAAATTTATAAATAGTTTCTTATGAGGACCTATTTCACCAATAACATTAAAAATATAATTACATTTGAGGACACATTTCACCTTGAAAATTACAACATATCATTGTATAAGCATGAGAGATCTGCCAAATTTTTAATATACCATTTAAAAATCTCATGGAATTCGCCAAATATGGATTGATATAAATATAATCAAAACTATCATTTATTCTTACACATTTTGTTCAATTTTGAGGTTCTCGATTTAGAAGTCTGTGAAAGCCGAAAACTGTTATTAGTAATAAGATTTATTTATCTCTTTTCCATTCTTGCTTCAATCTTAAAGATGGTATTGAGTAGGGAATGGGATCTATATTCTCTATCCTTTTTAAAAAAGAAGACATTTTTTTCTAGCTTTTATTCGAAGTGAGAGATCACTTTGTCAAGCAGCAAGGGTAAGACTCCTCAAGGTGGTGAAGGGATTGGGAGGCCATCAAAATGCCCAAGATGTAGAGGTACCATACAATCTTACTTTGGAATTGGGAATGCTTATGATCCATCAGATCAAGATGGAGCTACATCATCAACTCTTCCACAAATATTAATGAAGAAGGAATTCACAATACCTCACCGCCACTAGAAGGTCAAGGTGAGATTGTCATTGAGTTAAACAAAATGTATCAAATGAGGATGACAATACCGCAAAAGATGTTCCAAGGGATACCCTGGTTAGCCAAAATGAGATAATTGACTTGGATCAAGATGATGTTGGTAGCAAGAAAAGAAAAGGTAAATAAAAAATGGGGTGCGAGTGGGAAATGACAAGGAATTTTCAACTTGGTTGGTTGTCAAAGTACCCATTCATTGTACCAGTGGGGAAAGCAAACAATGTTGAAAGTGCAACAGAATGCATGTTTAAGATTTGTAGTTGAAAATGTAGAAGAGACAAGAAGTTGCAACTAAAGCTTGACTCTATAGAAAAACACGTCAGTAAAGTTTATAAAAAACAAATCATAGACAGAAAGGAACAATCATTCATACGATGAAAATCAAAGGAAGAATGTCTTCATGTTAAGATTGTCGCAAAATATGAAGATCATAAGCAAAGAATGTCGAAGCTTGCTACATGTCAAGGTACACTTGAGGCTCAATTTGGAAAAGCAATGGAAGGAGAAAATCTATCAAAAACTATTTAGATGAGTGTTTTTTTTCATATTTTTTCCAGAGGGCGTCCTATGACAAACTACCTAGAATATTCTAGTTTATTATTTTTTTGGGTGTTCCTCACTTTCCCTTCTCACATTGGTCAGTAAACGCTGGATGGGAATGGGAAAACTATCTTTCTATAGTAGAAAAGGAAGATTTAAAGGAGAAAGTAAAAGAGTCAAACTTCATTGCATTATCTTTAGATGAAGTTACTGTGGTAGACAATACTTCTTGGGTTTGTATGTATTTGTAGACTGTAGAACAACATGATCACCAAGCTCATCTTCTTAGTGTTCACAAAATGAAGAATAGTTCAACATTGCAAAATCTATTTGAACTAGTCAAGAAATATTTGAATGAAATTGTAGGTATGGATGAGTTGAAAATTTCCAAAAAGTTGGTGTGTGTAGGAGTTGATGGAGCTATAGTGATGCAAGGTCAAAGGAGTGGTGTTTGCACAAAGTTACAAACTACTTTTGCATCATATGTGCTTGGCATTCACTACATGGCCCACAAAATGAATTTAGCATTCAAAAATGTACCAAGTTTCCTATAGTATCAAAATTTGAAAATATAGTCTGTGAGATCCACGCATACTTCTATCAAAGTCCCAAATGTTTCACAGAATTTCAAAATTTTGTTGAGGGAATAACACCAGGAAACAAGCTTCTCAAGGATTTCGATACCAAATGAATCCCCCTACATGGACCAGTGCAACGATTTCTTTCATAATATCAATCCTTGATTGGAGTAATGTATGAGCATCGCAACATAGTAGACAAAGCTCCTGACCTCTTACATAGGTTAAGTGATATAGAGACACTCTTGACTTTAGCTAGTCTTCTCCCCATGTTGGATGTGATTAACAATCTTATGTAGAAATCCCAAGATAGAACTATGCATATTTATGAATATGCCAATCTATGTAAGCATACATGCTTGGACCTCGATCATCTATATCTAGATCTAACACAAGAAAGCCCAAATTATTTCATACGGCCGAAAATTAGTGATTTGAATAATCCTAATAATTATTTATAGTTTAATGCAAGCAGGCACTTATGTATTTGTGTACGTGGATATGAGATACTAATGTACCATTGTAAGACAACCAGGTGCTCTAGCAGAGAAGTAGTTGTTAACGAGGAAGATTTTAACAACATTGTTAAATTTGTTAGTGATAATTTGAAGGAAATTGCAAAATCTCTTTCCTCGTAGATTTATGAAAGATTCCCTCAAAATGAAATACTTGGAGCCATGGTTATTGTGTATCCTCAATTTTGGGTAAACCGAGATAACCCAAAGTATTTTCATGATAAAGTAAAAATCTTGATTGAACAATTTTCAAAAAGTGTAACATATAATGAGCAGACAATAGAAGGAATTTTAAATGAAGCTAAGCTTAGAAAATAATGTAATGATTTTTCAATAGCTATGAGGGACCACTATGATTCCATGGGCATGTAGAAGGCCTTTGAACTGGGATCAATAAGAAAGGTTTGGACAAACTTAGGTGAGAGTGAAATATTGCATAATACGATATCAAAATATTTCAAACTTGTTGATTTATGTCAAATAATGATATTGGGGTTGGGGGAGGATGAGAGAGTTTTTAGTACATTGGAATTTTTGAAATAAAAGTAAAGAAAAAAACTAGACAAGAATTTGGAAAATTGCTTGAGGATGAAGGGAACTGTGTATAATGTCAAAAAATTTCCGTTTGAAAGGGCACTCACAATTTGGAGGTCCACATGTGAAAGAAGAGGGACCGGGTTGTGCAATACTCCAATTCCAAATGCTGGTACTGGTGGCACTGGCGGTGGAAATGGGACAAATGACATTGACACAAATTACACAATGAATGTTGAATTTGAGATGTAGGCCGAAGAAAATGAAGAGTTGACTCAAAATCAAGATGAATCTTTTACTTTATCTCAAGATGAACGACAACTTTAGGACCCTCAGGACTCCATTTGGGAAATGGAAGTGAATTAGTAGCTTTTAGGTATTTATACTACACTTCATGAATTAGTTTCCCTTGTTCCAAACTGTAGTTGATATATTTTATTTTGTATTCCATGAAATTGTGAATCATTGCACTTCATGATATTTTATTTTATATTGCACTTCATGAATCATATTCTAAACTATAGTTGATAATATTTTATATTGTATTCCATGAAATTGTGATATTTTATATTTTATATTGTATTGCATGGTATTGTATTTGATATGTGATTCTGCATCATTTTTAAAGAACAACACTTATCATAATACTTATAATTCCTATTGCATTGACATTCACACAATCTTTGATAAATAACTAAAAGGAATGTTAATCCATTCCTTGAAGAGAAGCTAACAGTCAACATCCATAACATTAACTTACAAATAATCATTTATTATTTTGAGTCAGATGATAGTGAATACAATACTACAGAGCAAGATAGGTCAATATTATATTCAAAATTAAAGATATTATAGTGTCTTTTCCTTTTACCTACATTCTAATAATCTAATTTGAAGTTGACCGGGTTTTACCCATTCCTGGTCTCTTAAGTCATATCTTATGCCTTTGCATCCATTTACTCACTAGCCCCTTGAGCCTAGTGTTCTCGGTTACTACCCATAGAATCCTTATAAATCTTGCCTTGTCTTATGCGGGTCATAAAATTCTTTAATTATTGTTATTTCCCTAAGTTTTGGTTTTAATATTCACTCAATATTGTTCATGTTATAAACCTAGGTAGACGACCCATTTTAATTCATGTAATAAGTGCACATGCTTATTAAAATCCTTTGTTATGCTTGGTAGGTCCCATTGATTGCTTTCTATCAGTTCCCTCCATCTCGCGGGATTAAATTAATCAAATTAAGGAGCCAAAGGGACAACGGGTAGGCAACACTTGGACACCCTTTTGGTGGGTCCTACCACTACTCGAAGGCACTGATGACTAAAGGTGTTTAAATCAATGGTTAAGATTTGTCGACGGTTGGATTTAAGGATTTAATCCTAGCCATTCCCCTTGGTCTAGGTTCGTCGGTCATCCAATATTACCATTGCTTTAATCTTCCTAAGTCGGACGAAATTTGGAAATATTTCCTAAGTCAAGAATGACTTAAGTCTTAAGTCATTAATCTTAAGGGTCTTTGTCCCATCGACCTGGTCAGGTCCCCTTCTTTAAAACTAACTTTTATGCATGTGCAGATTTATTGACCGTTAGATTGGAGGATTCCATCTTGGTTGTTCCCTGCCAGCCCTACGGGAATAAAATAATACTTTCTAAAATGTTGTGGGGTCAGCGGGATGAAGACTCGTGTTCCACTATAGGTGTGGGGCCTGATCTCCACTCACATACCTGATGGCTTAAGGTTTTAAATTGACGATCCACATGCAACGTTGAGATTTAATCTCAACCATTCCCACTACCTCGCGGGAATAAAATAATGTTTTATGAAAAGAAATGGGGTTAGTGGGTGAACGACACATGGATTTCTTCCACCACTTGGAAAAGAAGGTGGATCCCACAGAATGAATGAGCCAACATTCCAGTCGACAAAAATTCATTGGATGAAGGATAGGTGAACGATGGCGATGGAAATTCAAACCTTTTTGACTCAATCTAAGTCGTCCAAAGTTCCATCTCACAAGGAGATCGATGACTGATATTCAAAATTGAAGATGTGAACTTGAGAGTCATTCTACTTCACATGAGTGAGTATTAATGGCAGAAAAAACATCCAGAGTTGCCCAATATCTATGTAAATGCACATAAAAGATCAATTTTTTGCATAATTGAATATTGTAAAAAGGTTTGAAGCATCTAGGAGATCAAGAAGAGCATTCCAAAGTTCAACGCAGTCAAAAATAAAATTAGGGTTTCTTACAAGTGAAAAATCCATTCGTAAAACAAATGCCATTCTCTATGCTTTATCTAAACTATCTTGAATTAGGGTAGATATTCACTGTGTCTTTTAGTTTATTTAGTCTATGTACTTTTTAGTTGCTTTATAGTGGTTTGAAATTGTGTATAAGTTGATAATTTCTATCAAACCCATTAAAATTATATCTTTGAGTCATGCCCTTGGTTTTGAATAGAAAAGCTATGTTTTGAACCTCTCTATTTCGAAACCCTAGATTAGTTTGAGACGTGCCTAAGGTTTTGAATTGAAAAGTTAGGTTTTAAACCTCTCAATATTGAAACCCTAAATTAGTCTGAACTTATCTCGCTACCAATGGTGTTTTAAACCTCTCAGTATTGAAACCCTAAATTAGTTTGAACTTATCTCGCTACCAATGGTGCCTAAAGCACAAGTTTCAATTTTGCAACCACATCCAAACTTCTCTCCCAAGACATTGTTGACCAATTGAAACCCTCCACTAAGAAAAATGTTGAGGGAAGAGCTCTGTTTTATGGCACTAGAATTAAAGAAGGGTTAATGAACAAGCAATGTTGCATTAAGGATGTCGAGTTACCCTTCATTGGATGGAAATTGTTCCAACATTGGTTTGGAAACATAAATCTTGGGGTTTCTATTTGCAACCCTTGGAGATTAGACATGGGAAAGTTGGTAATTCCCAATGTATAGATGGATATAGACTTGTTGAAGGATATCGCTACAAGGTATGATCCAGTTTCTAGAGTGGTCAAAGCATTTGACAGTGTTGAAATGCTCAAGATAACTAGAGAGGAGATTGTTGAAGTTTTCCAGTTGCATGAGTGGAAAAAGTATATGATCCCCATCGATCTTGATGCCTTTAGAAAAGAATATGAGAATACCAAGGTTCTATTCAGAAAAACCTTATTACCCATACACACTACAAGAACTGGGGTTGGGGAGAATAGGAAGCAAATAAGGATTGGTAAAGATGAATTAGAACCCTTCCCCATGAAGTATTTTTCCAACTACTTCAAGAAAATAGTGTACTCCTTATGCTAGATTATTGGTTTTGATCCACCAAGTACTATGCTGAGGGAACATATGTATATGGTAGCACATTTGCAGCACTCAAATTTCAATGTAGTTTATGACTATGCCACATATTTGGAAGAACACATCCACAAGGGTTTGGTTGAATTAAAAGGTGGGAAAGACTGGGTAAAGTTCTGGTGGTATTCTATCTTGATGCATATGTTCTTATACAAAAGAGAAGAATTTTGGTAAAGAAATGGCATTGAACAAAAAGAGGATGATATTGATCTACCTGTCCAATGTTGAACCCAAATTCTTGATAAAGATGATTAGAAATTTGACTATGTGTTATTCCACAATGTCTTTGCATCAAAACTGGGGAGGTTCCTGATTTGTGATCCACCAAGGATCCCCAAAGAGATCCATGATTTCTTGAGGCCTACGGAAAGGAGGACCAATCTAAATTTGAGCCACAATTGGGGGGATATAATTCCATATCTCAACACAATAATCTTCAAAGTTTGTGGCACAAATGTGAATCCATATGTACTACCAAGAGATGTACCACTAAGGATTGGATTCCTGGAGATCATGAGACAATTGGGAGGAGTTCAAATGGTACACTTGTTTGAGACACTGAGGAAGGGATAATTCTTCCCTGAATGGAAAACATTTGTAGATTTTGTAATGGTAAAAAGAGGATGGAAGGACTTGGGGCAGCTTCTTGCACCATACAAATTGAGCACTGTGCGCCCAAGGAACCATGATCTTGAGGGATTTATTTTTGCATTGAAGGAAAATAATAGGAGTGGATCCTTTGTGCACAAGTTTTATTATCCTGAGGATGTAATCAGGAATATCTTTGACTTCCAAAAACAAGAGGAGAGGAAAGAAAAGTATCTTTCTTTCAATAAGATGGTGGAGAAAGTTAAAAGATCTAATCCCCACTATGACCCTATTCCCAATATTAAGGGTGAATTGAATAGAGTTATGTATTTTCTAGACAATTTTGAGAGCATAGTGGGTGTCTTGAGGGAAGAATGTATAATAAGAAACAAGGGGAAATAAGTGGCAGTTGAAGAAGATCCTTTGGTAGTATTGGAGGAAAGACCCTCTTATTAGCCAGAACCAAAGATCAAAATCTACTCCAGGAAGAAGGCAACAATGAAGAAACAACAAACATTTCCAACCCCTACTACATCAGAGGGATCAAGGGAAACTTCCCTTGAGAGATCAGTGCTATCACCTTCACGAAAGGCTCCACCTATTATAATTGATGTGGATTCACCCCCAGGAAGTCTTTCCCCATTAGAGCATCCACCACTCAAGAAGCAAAATACTGAGGTGAGAGGGGTAGTTGATTACCCTGATATAGAGGAGGATGATATTCTTGTTACTCTTGAAGAAATGCAACAAGGAATGCCTTCTCCTCCACAAGAGGTTGCATTAAGTTCAAGAGAAATTAGCCTTGGACTTGGAAAGGTTGATCTCAATGGTTTAAATAATGTAGATGAATTGAGGCAGGAAGCCTGCAAGGAATTCATGAAGGATGATTCTTTCATTGAGTCAAAGGCATTCAAGGATTTTGAATGGAGAGCAGAAGCTTCAAAATATGTAGAGAATGTGGCTAAAGAAAGGAGCCCACATCCAAAACTCACTGAAAGCATTATTCAAGAAAATGTAAGGAAAGCTATGAGGAAGGAGTTCCAAGATATTATGGGAGGGCAGAGCACTTGTACAAAAAAGTGGTGTGTTAATGTTACCTGAGTGGGATATCGTTGATGCAGTTGTGTTGGACACCATAAGGAGGTTTGAAAATTCTTTGTTTCAAAATGAAGAGGAGGCCAAATTTTCACTTTAGGGGTCAACATTTAGTGAAGAGAGAGATGCCTTAGGTGTTTGGTCATTGTCTTTGGGATGTAGGAAGCCAAAAGTTGTTGAACCAGCTGACTTCAGTGGGCAACTGGTTATAAGGAGAGTCTCTGACACTCCAACATTGGAAGCAGCTGATATGACAGTAAATGTTGCAAAATTTGCTAAAGCAATAGTGGAGAGCCTCTCTACTGATAGAGATATGTATAGGAGTAAGTATAATGAACTTGTTGATGAATATAATAAGAGTCAGCAAAGGGTAGTTGAACTAGAAACAGAGTTGGCACTGTATAAGCAAAAAATGGAAACATTGAGAGCTTAGGGTCTAACTAACTCAGGTTATGCTGCACCCACTTCTCCAACGATACATCCTCAATCTCCTCCTCCATCAACACATTCTTTAGAAATAATTCCATACACCATGGGCCAGGAATCACTTACAATTGAGGAGCCAAGCACATCAGGTGTAGCTCCATCAAATGAGCCCACCAAGCAACAACTATTTTTGCAGAATGATGAGTATAAAAGATTGTTTGAATAGGTGTAAGACACAATGTATGAGAACAATTCCAAGATTAATGTTCATACAGTTTTAGAACATATGAATGACAAGATTCGGGGAAAACTAAATAGTATTCATTCAAATTATTCTTTGATGTTGCAAGCAATAAGGTTATCCCAAAGAGATAAAGATCTAGCTACCTCAATCTTGGATAGATGGATTCCCAGAGTTGAGAACTTGAAACTTATGGCAGTTGGGGTTGCGCATCAAAAGGAGAAGTATCCAAAGATTATCCCAACTTATAAATTCATTGATGGGATTAAAGAGTAGAATTTTTAGGGGTATGTTCCTCCTTTGAAAATGAAAATTAGGGAATTGAAGCCAAATTTTGATGAGGAAAAGTTGGTATTGGTACTTGATATTTAGCATACGTATGATAAGGTAAAACCTCTACAAATATGGAAGGACCAGGTGGATACAACTATTGTTTCTCAAGCATCTCACATTTGTGAGAGTGTTGATATTGATATGTTAAAGAATACTCTTGAGAAATCGTCTTTCATCATCAACTTCCTAGAAGATTTTGATAAAGAAGCCAATTCAGTGATGACAAAGTATGCCCCATATAGAAAGAAGATGGATGAAATCATTGGATTCAACTAGCCATATGATGCATAATACGAGCTATGGAAGATGATACTTATTGATGAATTGGAGTTCTAAATACAGGGATGGAAAACACATATACATGGTCAAGTATAGTGCAGGTTTTTCCTTAGAGATTATAATGCATAAAAATATGTGTCTCTCAATTAAAAACACCACAGGTAAATACTGAGTATCGGTGACTTGGATTTTGGTCCACTTTTCCCTCCTTATGGATGCTTTTGTCATTTTTCTCAAAATAATAAAGATGTTGCAATAGTTAGAAGATTATTCTTTTCAACAAAGTTACTTTTAGAAGGTGGGCTTATTTTCTTCAACCAATGGAAATAACCTTTGTCTCATGTATTTTTCCCTCCATTTGAAAGTGCAAATATAACTGTAAAGGGAATATATGTTATAGCGGTCAAATTAAAATGTGACATGTGTAATTTTTGGTTTGAAGCTTGTTTTGCTCCCTTATTCTTATAAAAGGGAATTCATGGCCATTAGTGCGAGTCTCTTGTTGAATTCTAGATCCGAATATGCAAATAAAGAGCACAAAGAAAATACATTTTGAGTTATTATCTTAGGTTTTGAATCGACCAGGTAGATTTTTTCAATTGTATGGTTTCCAGGCATGTCTGATTAATAATGAAAATCTTTTGAGTCTACCATCTCTCCAGCTGTAACATTTTACATGAATTATTAATGAAATTTGATCAATGATCTTTTCATTAATTTGTTCAATTTACTATGTTTTGACTCCATATCCTGAGATAAGGCGTTGATCTAAAGATATTAAGTGCATTTTCTATGGTTATGGTTTTCTAATTTGAGAACAACATTCATAAATAATCTTTTAATTGATCTACCTCTATTGATTTTGGTGTTGTGTGAATTCTCAGCTTTAGGCATTTGATCTTTTAAAGGAATTGCTAGTTTCTTTAAAGGTTAAAGTACCTTGATTAATTTTGGCTCTAGTTTAATGAATCAGTTAAAATAAATTGATTAAAGCATGAATTCATATAAAGAATTAATTAGAATGCTCTAATGGAATCATAGGTTTGTATGGATAAATTAACATATTATTAATAATTTCATATTTTAATTGTGTTAAAAGTAAAACTTGAACATGTACTCAGTGATTCATCACTCAACTCAATGCTTAGTAACATATTAACAATAGTATAGTAGCATATACAACAATGAACATCAACAATTGTTTATTGTGTATCTAGCAGTTGAAACCACTACAAAACTTTTTCTTCAAATGATAAAATAAATAATACAGATAATTGAACATCAACACATTACTGAAGTATGAATTTGAGCTTTTTTATTGATTTTTACATGAAGAAATACATAGAGGCATTGGAAATACAAAATATTGCTCAAAGAAAACTCTGCACAGAGCTGAGTTGGAACTTGGAAACTCATATTATCAAAAATCAAATCATTATATCACCTTTTCTAGCAACTTCCACTGTTCAAGTGGTGGAATTGTCATTTGTTCTAATTGATTTTGTTTGAATTGAAGATTTGTTAACATTTCATGATTGAAATTGGAACCTATCTTGAATTCTTCAGTCAATTTTGCATTCAAGGTTATCAATGGTTTGATGGAATTCAAATAGTTCACCACATCTGGGTTATGAGGAAACTGGTCCAAATCAATCTTCCTTGTACCCTCCATCTTCTTTTTGAAATCATTATTTCTAATGAATCGCTCATTTGTGTCAAAATCCTTTAGAAAACCAAGATCTATGAAGTTCCTTACCTTTTCATCCACCTTCTTCATCTTGTTTGTAGCCAAATACAAATATTCCTTTGCTTCACACATTCTCAAACACTTTTTAATGACAAATGACAACGCCATTGAGGTAGCAAGCTGATTAATAATCCCTTTTGATTTCAAATCATTGCCACTCGCTTTGTAGACTATTTGTTGAACTTGATTTGCATATTTCTCTAATGCCAACACATTTTTGTTTTCCACTAAATATTTGTTGAGCTTCTTATAATGTTGTATGATAGCATCAATCAATTGAAACATGTCACACAAATGATCAATCCTCTGCATTATTTCACCCCAGATCTTTTGTTTCATATGCCTCATTGTTTCTCTAGAAAATGCAGATAACAAGTATTTTGACAAGAGTTAATTTCTTTTTTTGCTTCCATCAGCTCTGCCTTCAATCTTTCATTTATTTTTCTCTCTTTCTCCAATTTTTGTTCCCACTGTGCATTTCCATTCACAATGTTTAGACTTAATTTTTCTGAAGTTGATTTTAACTCATCATATTTCTTGTTTCTCTCATCTAGCCTTTGCTTCAGTTCATTCACTTCTCTCTCATTTTGTTTATCCTCTTTGCTTGTTGATGTAGAGACATATTTTTTAATTCTTTTTTCTAGTTCATTGCTCTTGTTATCTTTTGCTTTCCTCTTTGCTTTCTCATTTGCTAGGTCTTCTTGTAACTTTTCTATTTGAGTCTACAATTTTTTTTTCTGTCTATCTTGCTTTAACAATGATGTGTACACCAATTCATTGTTCTTCTTTGATACATTAATTTTGTCAGTATTTTTGAGTCCAGAAAAATTCAATTGAAAATTTTTCAGCTGGTATTCAGATCGATCCATTTAATTTGTTGGTTTGTTTTGAACTGTGGGAACAAGAATTGTGTACTCCATGATTTTTTCATTTGTATCAAATGCATGGGTAATATAATGGTTGTTGCAAGCTCTGAAGTTACAACATACACGATCTCCATCAATTGCTTCTTTTCTTTTTTATACAAGTCCGAATTCTTTTTAAACTCTTCAATGTAATCAAAACCTAGGGACACAGGAACAATAGAATGCTTGAATGGTGAAGGAATAGGAGTACTTGTAGTTGCTAATGATGTCACAACCACACTAATTGGTAGTGGGGGAGTGCTTGGAAATAACTCCTTTGTGGTGGATTCACTGGTAGTGTGACTTGGACCTGTTAAAATCCTTTACCTCTTTTGTATGCCTTGATCACCTGGTGTTTGTGTGGTATCTTGTATTGTTGTCCTCTTGTGTGTAATTTGTTGTTAGTAAATTTTGACTGCTACTAGTACTACTACCCATACCATCATCATCAATGGTAGTTCCAGTTGCACTAAGCTCACCACCATGGGTATGTCCTATTTGTGATTGTATCTAATCATGAGAATGCAGATTTGAAGCTCTAACATTGAATTTTTTTTGCTCTACTTGTATGCCCTTGGTCTACTTTATCAACTCCAAGGCCATATTTATCAATTGTTTTTCTATGATGTACATCTATTACTATAGGAATTCCTTGTCCTTGGGACCCCAAACCACCACCTTCATAACCCATTGTTTTAGTTATGGATTCTCCTAAAGTATATGCTTCTTTTGTGGCCTCACTTAAACTAGCTTTGACATGGCTTTATTCTTCCCTATCATAATTAGATTCATCATCAGTTTCTTTATCTTCATATTCATTGGGATGCTCTATATTCCACAATTTTCTAAACTCGCGATCTTATTCATTATCTCCATACTTTGCAAGAGCTCTTGGATCACCTAGCTCCTTCCTCATAGACAAAAAGGCAGAAATTTTTTGTCGTGACCAATTTTTATATGTAACTTCCTTATCTAGAGAATCTGGTATTTTTACTCTACTAGATGGTTTATCACTTTTTTCATAAAAAATGTTGTACCTCCTAATTGCCTTTCGATGCAATGCCATAATTTTTGCTAACAATTATTCAAAAGAAATACCATTCTCAACAACACTTTTCTCCATTGTTATTTTGACCTCATCCCAAGAATCTTGGTTTCTCAAGTCTTCAAGCAAGGGTTTACTTTGATGTTGAATTCCACTTGCAACATTCTTATTAGCCATAATCATTTCTTTAATAGTGTCACATGGATCATACTGCAAGTGACAAACAACATCAAAATTCAAAAAATTCAAAAGATCATGTGCCACCTTAAATGCTTTTCTATCGAATTTGATCCCTCCACATGAAAAAGGTAAAGAAGGAAATAAGGTCTTCTTCCCCTGATTGACAAAGTGTAGTTCATTAGTACTCTTCATCTGCCTTACATATTCCAATGCAAAAACTATTTTTATCACATGTATTGGAATTTTGTATGGCTCTACTCCCGATCCATAAAATCTTAGCACAATATATTCTTCCATTAAGTACCAATCAGCCAATTGTATTTCTTTTCCTAGTTGAAAGCAATTTCTACATGACATAGGCAATCTAGGCATTGGAGTATTTGTAATTGCTTGATGCAATGGAGCCAAAAAGTATTCTACAAAATGATTGTAGTTCTTTCGAGAATCATGCATCCTTATCTTAGTGGTCCAATCATATACTAAAGCCATTTTATTTTCTTGATCATTACTATAGGGCTGAATCTGAAGCTTGTTGGTCTGAAACATTCCTCTAAATTTGAGTAGAAAAAAATAGAACAAGTAGGTTGTGAACCTAAATGTCTTGGTGGGACCTTCTTTAATCATTAAAAAATGTTTATGCATGGATTCTACAATGTGCTTAATATAGTTATATTTGACATGTGGTCCATAATGGATATTATATACCATTTCAAGGAGGCTTGCACCCACTTCCAAATTGCTATCTTGTCTAAGGAAAAATGCTAGCATGGAAATAGTATCCTGAACCCATGGTTTGAAAATATCAAAATCATAAGGAGGCTTATGATCACCTTTCAATTTGTTTCTAACTTGTATGTTATCCTAAACTATTTTAGTTATGAAATAATTATTCTCCCTTTCATCCACTGCTTCATAATCACTAGCAAACTTTTCTAGGTCAATGTGGATGTTTCCAAATTCTTCGGTTGTAAACCCCAACACTTTTCCAAGTTCTTCTACATTAATGGATAACAATTATTCTTTGGTATCTTTATTAACAATTGTTCTTTGGTTATCATCATAATTTTTGGCGTAGACCATGGTAAATTTTGGGCAAGGGAAAACCTCATGTAACATCATGCACCCTAATCTAGTTACCCACGGTGCACTGATACTATTAACTTGCACATGCTTTACAACCTTAGTCTGAGATGAAAAACTAAGTTCTAAGGTATGCCTACCATAGATTTCAGGATCATAAATATCATAGTATTCATCAGTGAAACCTGGGGTTTTAAGCAATTCTGCATAATGTGTTTTTTTATCCGACATTGCTCTAGTGGTACTAGTGGTAGGCATGCTTATATAATGTGAAATTGTGAATTCCCTATTAGTCCTCCTTAATTTTTCTTAATTCTTAAGTCTCTCAACCCTAAACCCAAACTTCAAAGTTTGACAAAATAAGATTTTAAGAAACGTCAAATGATGAAATGTAGCCACAAGAATTATTTCACTTACCTGGATTTTGACTCTTGAAAAGATTAATGTTGAAAGTTGTGGAGATTGGAATGGATTTGTTGGAAGTGGAATTGTGGAACCCAAAACAAGGTGGTGCACTACAATGAGCAATCTAAAGACTAAAATCTCCTCGTTTGTTGACCCTCTCACTTAAAAAATAAAATCACTTAGTAGTAGAAAGTGTTTTTTTTTTAACATTGAAGTGAATGAAACATCAACGTGTTGCTTCTGGACTACTTAATTAGTACATGGTTGACAACATTTAAAACAAGCCATTTAGTCCTATATTGACATCAAATTCTAAACCATTGATCTTTGTAAATCTAACAGTTATAGGGTGATTCCAGAGGTTTAAGTTCATAAGTCTAGCACTTTGTGCATTTCATTCTAGAATGAAACTACAACTATACATCAAATATTAATCAAATGGTTGAAACTTGAATAATTTATGATATAAACTGTAGACACCTAAATTTAATCACTCCCATATGATTAAATTTACTCCCTTTTCGTCTATCATAGTAAATATTAATTTATTAAATTAATATTACACCTTTTGTCTCATATCTGTAAAGTATTTAATTTAATAACTAAATGATTTATCTTTCACCTTCTTCCTCTCTAAATTAAATAAATACACCAATTTATTTAATTTAGTTATTTTTGACCCTTTTGATTTAAAATCAATTTATAATTCTTCATTCTCTCTCTCCTTGTCACATCCTCCATGATCTTGCTCTAATTTGAATTAATTTAATTAATTCATGATTATGATGTGCATCCTCTTAATCAAAGATTAATGTCACATCCTCCTACATTTGCCACTTGCCTCTAATCTTCCATTAATTATTCTAATCCAATATTTGCACAACCTTAACCAAGGTCATTAGCCATATTTAGCACCATCTTTTTAGTCAACCTTTGCATTTATCTCTTTTTAGCATTGACCCTCTTTCCCATGTGAATTTTTAATTCACATTTATTTATCCTATATTCTATGTGAAATTTTAATTCACATTTTATCTTCCAAGGCTTCTAGAACCTTGGACTTATCACATCATCCACATGTGACCAAGTCCCACCTTTTTGGAGCTCACCTTTTATCCTTTAGACTCTCCTAAGAATGTGAATTTTTAATTCACATTTATATCTCCAACCACCTTTCCTTGTCCCATGGAGATTTTTGAGGAATTCCAAAATTCCTCAAATGTCCCTTTCATTCTCACTTGGGGACAAGAAATCCTTTTTTGAGGAAATCTTCTCACTCCCCAAGGTACTTGGAAGGTACTTGTCCTTCCTCCACTTCATGTACCTTTTGGCCACCTCACTTACACCTCATCTCCTTTTAGCCACTTCACCATCCACGTGTCAAGATGTGAGGGCTTGTGAGTTCTCAACCCACCATAGCCCTTCATTTTGACTTTGTTGGATGAATCTCAACCGTTGAATTCTCTAGAGAATTCAAATTCTCTAGAGAATTCAAATTCTCCTATAAATACCCCCTCCTCAAGGGCATTTTCAACACTTTCATTTTGAGCAACTTTATGCTGCCAATTTGCATTCTCAAAAATTTTCTATCATTGAGCCATCTATTTAGTCATTTTGCATTATCAATCTTGCATCTAGTAACATCAAAAGCCATCTAAGGAGCATACAAATTCATCTAAATCAAGGGCCAACCAAGGAGTCTTCAATAGCAAGGAAGGTATAATTGATTTGTATTTTTATCTCATCTATTTTCCTTGTTTTATCACTCTTTAGGCTAATCTTTGAAGTGTTCTTAGTATTTTATCACTTGCATTTTTAGTTATTTTGCACATTAGAATGGGGTAAAATTCTAAGGTACACATTTCTGGCACGCCCGGTGGGACCCACAAATGGGTTCTTACATTTAACCTTCATTTTTGCTAAGTATTTTGTAAAAAAAGGTCGTAGAAAGGCGGAAGCACCCTCTGTTTTACCGCAGAAAGGCGGAAGCGCCCTCTATTTTACTGCAGAAAGGTGGAAGCACCCTCTTTTTTATTGCAGAAAGGTGGAAGCGCCCTCTGTTTTACCACAGAAAGGCAAAAGCGCCCTCTTGTCTGCTGCAGAAAGGTGGTCACGCCGTATATCTGAAAATTTGATTTTTGCTAACAGTTTGCTGCAGTTAGGCATATACGTCATTTTGCTTAGATCTTTTCTAACACTTTTTTGCAGTAGGACATACAACTTTTCTTTTTCAAAAATCTGATAAAGTTTCCTGCAGAGGGGCAGATATGCCCTTTTATTTTTGAAAGGCTCTTTTCCTCTAACATTTTGCTACAAAAAGGCGGAAGCACCCCCTGTTTTGTTGTAGAAAGGCGGAAGTGCCCCTGTTTTTGCTGCAGAAAGGCGGAAGCGCCCTTTGTTTTGCTGCAGAAAGGTGGAAGCACCCTCTGTTTTGCTGCAGAAAGGCGGAAGTGCCCCCTATTTTTGCTGTAGAAAGGTGGAAGTTCCCTTGTTTTGCTATAGAAAGGTGGAAGTGCCCCTATTTTGCTGCAGAAAGGTGGAAGCGCCCCTATTTTTGTTGCAGAAAGGTGGAAGCGCCCCAAAACAACACAGTTTGGAAGGTAAAACAGTCATTTTAGCTTCATTTTTGCTCTCATTTTTAGCTATTTTCAAGTAATAACCCTCTAACATTGTTTTAGCAAGGATATTGGTGTTTTTTGCTAACGTTCTACAACATATTATGGCGTAATTGACCAAGAACGAAGGATAAGATAGCTAACGTTTGCTTGTAGGGCTATCTATTTGATCAAATTTTTAAAAAATTATCCTTGTTGTTTGCACATAGTCTAATTAGGGGGAAGTAACCTTTATTGCTTGTTGTGCTTGTTTATTATTGTGTCACCCAAGGGGGCATTAATTTTTTTTCATTTTTCCCTTGCACTTCGTGTGAGCCTAGGGAGTAGTTGAGAATGGTTAGTGTCTTCTTTTTAGTGGGACCTACTTGGGAATTTTATCACCCTAAGGGACGATTCCAACCACGTGTACTGGTGGGGCATATAAAGGGGGGAGAACGAAAGTTGTACCCCAATCTAGTCACATCATAATTGGTGGAGCGTTGAAGCTAGGGTGATACCTAGATAGACGTGAAGAGTTGGTCTGAGCCTTTCAGTATCTCGTTGGGGTTCCTGACTCACTCTTGTGACGGGCTGGTGTTCACGGTTGTGCCTCACGTACCGAGAGTATATCAAGGACTCCCTAGAAGCCTTGTGCATCTTAGATTAAGACCTTTCCTGGCCATACCCTTAACATTAATCATAGGATTGTGCCTACTTGAAGTGTTTTCTTGTGAAAAACCCATAAAATCTTTGATACATTGGCCTTACTTTATCATTTTGAGTCCTTTCCATAGCCATTGCCATTGAAACCAAGCTCTGTCTTACTGCAGAAAGGTGGAAGCGCCCTCTGTTTTGCTGCAAAAAGGTGGAAGCACCCCTGATTTTGTTGCAGAAAGGCGGAAGCGCCCTCTGTTTTGTTGTAGAAAGGCGAAAGTGCCCCTGATTTACTGCAAAAAGTTGTCAATGCCCCTGATTTTGCTGCAAAAAGGTGGAAGCACCCCTGATTTACTGCAGAAAGCTGTCAATGCCCCTAATTTTTGCTGCAGAGGGGCGGATTTGCCCTCCTAAACACCCGAAATTGCCCCATTTGGATCCGTTTAGCCTCTAAACCATCATTTAATCATTCCCAACCATTATCTCATCATCCCAAGCCTCCGTTTTGTCACTTTAAGTCTCCCAAAACCTCCATTTGATCCATTTAAACCTCCATCTTATCATTCCAAATCTTTGTTTAACCATTCTAAATCCCCACTCATTCTCCACAATCATCTTCAATCCACCCGTTCAATCTAATTTCCTCATATTCCATTCAAAAGTCCATACCCTCACCTAGCGAATGTCATATTTTTACCATTTACATTACCAAACACCACTCATAACCAAACTGCCTTAACCTTGTATTACAAAGTGGTTACCCAAATTGACCATAGCGCTTGAATTTGATTATTAGTATTTAACTTCGACCCCAATCAATTCGCTTCCATCTTGAGGTGAATTCAGTGTCGTAAGTTATCATCCTCGGCCCAATCAATCCATTCCTATCTTAAGGTGGATTTGGTGCCGTAATCATCCCCTTAATCAATCAAAGCTCTAGGTCACTAAGGGTAACTTCCTTTGATCAAACTCAAGGTCTCTCTCACATCTTTCATCACCCAATCATACCCATCCAATCATCCAAATCTATCAAAACCAATCATTCAATCAAATTACCCAATCAACCAAATCACATCTAATCAGCCAGTGCTATCCTATTGATCTTAATAATCCAATTCAATTCAATCAAAATCCGATCTAATCCAATATATCCAAACTAAACCTGATCAAAATCCAAATCCCATCAAAATCACATCTCATCCAACTACAATCAAGTCAATCATCAAAAACATCTTTATAATCCATCCATAGCATATTTGCATGCCCGTTCAAACTAGGTCACAAGCTAAGAGACAAATGGAACAACAACAAGGTCAAAATTCCCAAGCAAACATGTCTCAAGACCTTAATAACACTACAAATCCCACCAATGGTGCAAATATTGCTCAAAACGTCCCCCAAGATCATCATAATGGTACTTCATCACACTCCAACACCGAGAATCAGAACAACTCACCACATGGTGAAGAGAGTATGGCTAATCAACTGGAACTCACACTTGAGGAACATTTTAGTAATCCTACCAATGTGCAAATGACTGACCGTCTGCTTGAAAAACATGGGGAAGAAATTTTTGCCCACCTAATTGAGAAGGGTGTCAAACCCCCCTCAAGTGTTGACTTGTCCAAATGTGGGAATTCCCCATCTAACATACTCCAAGGTTCACAAAATGCACCAAAAGGTTCGTACTTCCCCAATGTTCCTCCAGTTGAGGGTTGGCATCAGCCTGAATTTGGCAATGTTGTTCTCTATCATGTTAACTATCCCCCACATGCTTCAACTTCAGTTATGGGAGGTCCTCAAGTGCCTGATCTCAATAATCCTTTTGCCTATGGTATGCCACAAAATGTTCCACAAACTGCGCCATTAACATTAACAACACCCCCTCTTTCAAATCAACCTACAGTCAACATTGGGGGCACCCCCTTTACCACATTGCTTCCACCTCCTGGGACCACAAATCTACCATCATCTTCATATACATCTCAACAGCTTCACCAATCCAACATTCCACCTCAATTACCTCCACAAGGCACACCACAACTGACTGTTCTGGGTGGTACCCAACAACCCCCTTTACAAAACGCTTCTACGCTACCTCAGCCATCTCATCAGCAACCACCTATACATAATACTTTGGTTTCTTCACAACAACCACCATACCGACCACAAGGAAATACATCTCAACCTATTGCTTAGACCATATCCCCCTTCCTCACATCCATTTTGCGTCCACAGACTCAACCACAACACAACATCCCATCTCGGCCCATGCAACAATTGACATCACAACACCAACCCCCTCAACACTACTACTATCACAATCAGCAGCAATTTCACTAACAATCACAACAGTACCTTCAACACCAACAAACCAATACACAACATCCCATCCAAGCTTCTCAACAACCTACCCCACACTTGTATCAAACAAATCCGTACTATATTCCACAACAACAGCCCCCGTATCAACAAAATCCCCTGTCTTACCAGCAAGGCATATCATCATCCCACCATCCAAATCCATATTTCAACAATCCGATGCCCTCTTAGCAGGATCCTTTATCATCCTATCCTCAATATCCCCCCAACCCGCCACCGGCCAACTCAGATCTGTTGGAAATCAAAGCCGCTCTGAAAGACCTTCAATCCAAGGCTACCAAACAATCATTCAAATTTCAGGACATATGCCCATATCCATTTGATCCCTCCATCTCATTAATCCCATTTCCTAAACATTTTGAGATACCAAAGACCCTAAGGCTCACTTGTAGGAGTTTTACTCCTAGTGTCAAGAAGTTATGTACAATGACAACTATCTCTTACGCCTGTTCCCACGAAGCCTGGCAAGCCACACCCTGGATTGGTTCATGACTCTCGAAAAAGGGTCCATAAAAACTTTTGCAGACCTGTCAGAAAAATTTGTATCCTACTTCTCTTTCAAGTTGGAGGACACGTACACTTTAGATCTCCTCAAAGAGAAACAACGTGAGGGGGAAACCTTTACTAGCTACCTACAAAGGTGGCATGCATTAGCAAGCCGAATGAAAAACCCTCTGAAATAAAAAGACATGGTCACTCTTTTTGTGGAAAACTCTCATGCTGACATGGCCCATAATTTTAGGTTACATTATGTCACCACTTTCGCAGAGATAGTGGAAAAGGGACTCATCCTTGAACGTGCCCTTATTGCCAAAGGACACATTAAAATACATAGTCATGATAAAGAGAGGTCATTTGGCGATAAACCACGATTCTGGAACAAGAACAAGAATGCAGTGAATGATGACATGATAGACACTAAACATGTCCAAGTGGCTAATACATCCCAAAAACAACAACCATTTGTACCCAACACCATATCTGTACCACAGGGGGCACCTCGTCCTATTCAACAGTCAAACCAGAACAATCAGGGGAACACCAAATGTCAATATGCTCAATTAAGAGAACCTTTGAGTGTTGTTTTTAATAAGTTGTTACAAATCAATTACCCCATCACATACCCTGTCACCAAGCCATTTGATGAGTCCAAACCCAAGCCCGCATGGCTTAAGGAGAATGAATATTGTGAGTTCCATAAAATCAAAGGACACTCTTTAAACAAGTGTCAGGGTCTAAAAAACTACTTCCAAGATCTCATTGATTGAGGTGATATCAAGGTTGACCCCAGTCAAGCTTCATCATCCAATGCTCAATTACAGATATATCAAAACGCCTTTCCAAACCATAATCAAGGCCCAAGCACATCTAGCAGTAATCCCTAAGGAAACAACACAAATAATGTGAGCTACAAGAATGTACCCTTCAATTACGAGGGTGTTATTCATTACATTGAGCAGGTGGAACCCCATGTATCCATGATACATGTTAAAGCCAAGGACCCTCAATGTGTTGTTACTACACGATGAGCCCACATCACTATCCTTGCAGCCTCTACACCCACCCAATCAACTCCTGTAAGCTCTCAGTACAACATCCTTGATCACTTAAGAAAGACCCCTGCTCATATATCCATTTTTGATTTGCTTAAGTCTTCCCCGTTACATCAAGAAATCCTTAATAGAACCCTACAGGAAACCCATGTTCCAAATGACATCGACCCCACACAATTCCAAGCTTTGGTGGGACACTTGGCTTTATCTCACCAACTACACTTCAGCCAAAACGATATGCCAAACATCGATGTCAATCATAATCGCCCCTTACATATCGAAGTTGTGGTTGCCCGTCATAAAATAAAAAGGGTCTTGGTAGATAATGGTTCTGCCCTCAATTTGTGTACTCTGAAATTCATAAAACAGGTGGGGTATACTCAAGTGGATTTAAGTAATTAGATAATCACAATCAAAGCCTATGATAATGTAGAAAGAAATTCAAAGGGAATCATCAGTCTTCCTATCCAAGTGGGACCTGTACTTCAATACACTACATGTCATGTCCTTGATTTGGACTTGCCATATAATCTCCTCCTTGGCCGCCCATGGCTCCATGCTATCCAAGCCGTCCCCTCCATGTACCATCAATGCCTAAAATTCCCCGTCAATGGACAGGAAGTCACCATCTATGCTGACCCCCAACCATTTGAATATTGCTATGCTTTAGAAGCGTCATTTCCCCATTTACATTATTGTCCTGGGGTTGAAATGGGGGCATCCCGGTCATCATCCACAAATCCACCCTCCATCATGATAACCACTCCATCCTCCACCACTGATCCTACGGTCACCAAAGTCCAGATCATTGACAAAGGGTGTGGTGAATACGAAATGCATATGGTTCTCAATGTAGCTACCATGCCACCATCACCACACGAGTATGGTCAACCTTCACATGCTACACAAGAGGAAGACAAGACTATCACCTTTAGTGGTAAGAACATCCCTACCACCACCTTTAGATCCCCAAGTGTCAAGATAGACGCACCAGAAGAGGACATAAGCCAATGGGTCTATCGAGAATAACCCCAACCAGACCCTCCTCTAAAGGAATATTTTCAGGAAGCATATCCGTGGTTAGCTAAGTTCGCAGAAAAATATAACTACCAAGGCAGGGGCCTAGGTAAAGAAGAACAAGGGCGGTTGCAACCTATTGATACACCAAAGTTACCAAAGAACATAGGAATTGGATACGATAAAAAATAGAAAAGCCCTGCAACATCGTCTAATACCTCCAATAGTGTCACTATGGACAACGACTCATTGGAAGATATACCCAAGGAGGAATCCATCATACATGCATATGATGATGTCGATCACACCGACTTATCATCCATGTTCGAATGCCTATCTGTCTGCACCATCAGCCTACCCCTTTGTCACCCTGAGCTTATTGATTGGGACCTACGTAATACCACACCTGTCAATCTGTCTGCGGATACATATGTTCACCTTATGGGATTGGGGGAGGATGAACACTCCAGTCTCAAAAATAAGAATAAGAAAAGTAAAAAGCATTCATCTAGTGAAAACCTCCCTGAGGCGCTTTCTAACCTTAAAAAAGTAAAAATAAAGGATGCATCCAATGGTGAAAACCTCGAAGAGGTGCCAAAAGATGGAGATGTTCATCTTCCATTTGTAGGAATGTAGTTATCCGCCCGATCATCCATTCTAATTGAAGAGACTCAAGAAGTTAATCTAGGTACTGCTGAAAATCCTAAAATCACCTATGTGGCTAAGTCACTCTCAGAACAAAAGTATCAAGTCATCATGTAGCTACTCCGAGAGGGAATCATCAACTTTGCTTGGTCATATTCAGACATTCCAGGTTTAGACCCTACCTTAGTGGTTCATCATCTAGACGTTCGCCCAGACGCCAAGCCTGTCAAACAAAAGCTTCACAAAATGCACCCATAGGTAGCATTGTTAGTCAAAAGAATTGGAAAAGTTACTAGAGGCAGGTTTATTTGGCCAATTGACTACTCTGAGTGGATCTCCAATATAGTACCAGCTTCCAAACCAAATGGAGATATTCAGATATGCACAGACTTTAGGGACCTTAACAAGGCCTGCCCAAAAGACGACTTCCCTTTGCCTAACATTGACATGTTGGTCGACCTCACAGTAGGACATGAGATGCTCTTCCTTATAGATGACTTCTTTGGTTATAATAAGATTTGAATCGCACCTGAGGACCAACACAAGACCACCTTCACAACACCTTGGGGTACTTTTTGTTATAATGTTATGCCCTTTGGTCTCAAAAATGCAAGGGCAACATATCAAAGGGCAATGACAGTCATCTTCCACGACCTTATCCATATCATCATAGAGGATTATGTCGATGACTTGTTAGGAAAGTCCAAAACATAAGCAAAACATCCTACTATCCTAAAATAGATTTTTGAACGGTTAGAACATTATAAGTTGCAGCTAAATCCAAAAAAGTGCGTCTTTGGGGTTACATCAGGAAAATTGTTGGGTTTTATAGTCTCCCAAAGGGGTATTGAAGTTGATCCCGCCAAGGTAAAAGCTATTCTGGACATGCCACCTCCATGCAATCTGAAGCAGTTAAGAAGCCTCCAGGGGAAGATGCAGTCCATCCGTCGGTTCATAGCTTAGCTAGCAGATAAATTTCAACCATTCACTCATCTTTTGAAGAAAGATTCCACCTTTCGATGGAACCAGTAGTGTCAGATGGGTTTCGATAAAATTAAGGAGTATTTAGCTCATCCACCGATTTTGATGCCGCCTATTCTAGGAAAACCCCTCCTGCTTTACATCTCTGCTACTTCAGTCGCACTGGGGGCATTATTGGCACAACATGATGAGTCATTCAAAGAGAGGGAAATCTACTACATCAGTCGAACATTAGTTGGCTATGAGTTAAATTATTCCCCCATGGAAAAAGATTTCCTTGCGCTAGTCTTCAGCACACAGAAACTCCGTCATTACATGCTTAGCCATCCAGTCAAATTAATCGCTAAAATTGATCCCCTGAAGTATTTGTTATCTAGAACCACTCTGATTGGCTACATGGCCAAATGGGTCATGCTCCTAAGTGAATTTGACATAGAATATGTAGAGCGAAAAGCCATAAAAGGACAAGTCATAGCTGATCAATTTGTTGAGGCACTATTAGTAGATGCCTACCCGCTAGACACTGAATTCCCAGATGAAGAAGTCTACACAGTTACAGAAGCACCAACTTGGACACTATATTTTGATGGCTCATACACTCATAACGGATCTGGGGCAGGAATTTTATTAGTTACCCCTCAAGGTGACTACATCCCAAAATCATTCAGGATAGCATTCTCGTGTACCAACAATATGGCAGAGTTCGAAGCTCTCCTCACTGGCCTCAGAGTTGCAAAGCAGTGGCACATAACTCATTTGAAAGTCTTTGGTGATTCTTTGCTAGTCATTAGGCATGTTAATGATGAATTCCTCACGAAAGATGACAAACTATTACCCTATAAGCGTATGGTGGATGATTTCAAGAAATATTTCACTTTCATATAGTTTGACCAAATCCCTCGGGTATAGAATAAAGTGGTGGACACAATGGCCACTATTGGTTCCCTGATTGACATGCCTAAAGACCGAACAAAATGTGAGTTTCTTGTTGAACAACTTTTAATCCCTGCATATGATGTTCCTAAGACTAATATGGTGTGCGATATTGTAGGTCCCACCTCCCCTTGGTATCAAGACATATACACTTATCTTCGTGATAATATCATACCCCCAAAACTTACACACAACCAATGCAAATCATTTATTCATCACTCTTCCTGATACATCATTGTTGGTGATACACTCTATTGTTGCGGGTATGATGGAATCCTCCTTAGATGTCTGAATGAGACTGAGGCCCATGCGACACTAACTGAAGTACATGGTGGTGTTTGTGGAGCTCACTCAAATGGTATGGCTCTGGCCAAAAGGATCCTATGAGGTGGATATTATTGGCCTACATTGGAACATGATGCTTGTGAATTTATGAAGAAATGCCTTCCATGCCAACAACATGCAGATTTGATTCACGCCCTAGCACAAGATCTCCAATCCCTCCTAGCATCGTGGCCCTTTTCTCAATGGGGTTTTGACTTGATTGGAAAAATTTACTCACCATCATCTGACGGCAATACATTCATAATTACCGCCACTGAATACTTCACTAAGTGGGTGGAAGCAATGCCACTCTCGCAAATCACCGGTGTCCAAATCTCAAAATTTATCCTTTACCATATTCTCTATAGATATGGTATCCCATCCACCATCCTCTCTGATAATGGAAAACCCTTCAAGAACCAAACCATGAAACACCTCTATGACACCTTTCATATCTAGCATCGTTGGTCAATGCCTTATTACCCCCAGGGCAATGGTTAGGTGGAAGCAACCAACAAGACCCTTATCCGCATCCTCAAAAAGGTTGTCAATAACACTGGATGAGATTGGCACCTCCACATTCACCCTGCCCTTTGGGCATATCGTACCTCCATTCGTACTCCTACAGGCGCCACCCCCTATTCTTTAGTATATGGTGTTGAAGTCATCTTTCCAATTGAAGTTGAGCTCCCATCACTGAGGATTTCTCTGAAAAATCTTATCAGCAAAGAAGATGCTCGTGTTGCACGACTTGCACAACTGAAATTACTGGATGAACGAAGAATAAAAGCATATGATCACCTGCAAGCATACCAAAATCGCCTCAAACACAATTACAGTAAAAAGGTCCGTCCTAGACAATTCTAGGTTGGTGAGCTTGTTCTCAAAGAAAACTAACGCACTTAACAGGATCGTGATAAAAAGGGAAAATTTGAGGCAAACTAGTTAGGGCCTTATATCATAGCCACCAAATATGGATCTAGGGCCTACAGGTTGACTACTCTTGAAGGAGATCCCCTTGATGAACCCGTCAATATCATGCATCTAAAGAGGTTCTATGCCTGAGTCCACTTGGTAACCCCACCTAAATCAGAAAATCAAAAAAAAAATCTAAAAAAAAATAGTCAAGAAAAATAAATCTATCTTATGGTGAAAACCACCTTTTGGTGGCGCCTTGGATAAGTATGGATGGTGAAAACCTGGTAACAGGCATCATCCATAGAGGGCTTAATCATTATCTACCTGACATCCTAGTTATTTTATGCTTTCATCCGCACTATCATCCTCACCCACCTCAGCCTAGGCCGCTTGGTATTTATTGATTGAGCATTGGATGACTCATCTAGCCTATCCCTCATCCTGAGCATTTAAATATCCCACTTTGAGCTTATTTCATTCATTCCCTTTGTCGGTCGGCCCGTGTCACCATATAGGATCATCCATCATGTTGGTCTCCATCTAGATCTCATCCTTTCGCATCGCTGTCGTCCACCAGTCGAACTACGTTGCCCCTGCGCTTTCACGTAGGAAAGGTTGATCATTTGATCTATCTCTGGGGCATTTTGGATCAACTTGTTTTGATCCTCCATCACTTGGCCTTCACTAGTCCTCTTTCTGCTTTATCCATGGTCTTTTCATCGAACTACGTTGCCCCTGTGCTTTCACGTAGGCAAGGTTGGTCATTTGATCCTCCCCTAGGGCAGTTGTCTGTCGTGCTTTGTGTCCTTCATCATCGGTCACCATTGTCTTCTTTCCACTTTATCCATGGTATTTTTCCATGAATTACGGGGGCTTTGCACTTTCACTTAGGCAAGGCTAATCTCTGATTGGCCCCCGAGCCCCTAGGTCTTTAGTTTGTGTCTTGTCTCCCTTGTGTCGTGTCATCAAGCTATGCCTTTATCCAGCTGGTTCTTAACAAACAAGACCCACTTGTATCAATAAATCCAATCAGTTTTGAATATCCTACATTATATCGATCTTTTCGCTTAGTATCCATCATAGGTCTCAACAAGATGCATCCTTCCTAATAGACCTCATCAATCCCATCTATCCCCTTGATCCTATGGAAAAGGACGTTTGAAATTGATTGTGATTTTTTGATGCTTTTGGCTTTTGCTTATCATTTGAGCTCCCTATCATCACTTGTCAAGGTCACCATAATCCATCATATTATGGTGTGTTTTGATTGGTCCACATAGGGGCATATCTTGATCTTTTGACTAATTGTGTCTTCTTGGTCATCTCACATAGTACCCACCAAGATCCCCGAGGTCTTGTGTTATGTTGGGGCATCCTGTTGTGCTTGTGGTTATCTCAATAACTGGCTCAACCGAGGTATTTTTTTGTGACTTTGGGGTGTTGGGATAGCCTTCTTGTCTGTTGTGTTTGTTTTATGCATTAGACACTAACTCGCCTTGGTTCCACATACCTTGGCACTGGGTGTCTTATGCTATAGCAAAAATCAGTGCTCCGAAGATGGAAAATTGTATTAGGATTGCATTTCATAATCATGACCATTGCATTACGTTCATCCTATGATTTTGGTTGTGCAAATATTTCTCCTCCATCCCCTATTCTTCTCAGGATACTAAAAGGTTTTTGACAGGTGCACACTCACACCATGTCTGCATTCATCTTCCACTATCACCTAGGACCCTATTGACACTTATCATGAAGTAATTACATTTTAGATCCATACATTTGCACACTATCTTAGGTTCACCCATAATATTGCCACTTGCAATATCAAGTGTTAGGTCTACCATCAATATCGTCATAATACATCCATTACATCCTGCATCACACATATTAGTCGAACATGCACATAACCATCATAAGCATATAAAACATAAGCATTTGTCACATCATCATAAGCATATCCACATACATCATACAACATAGGCATTCATCATATATAAAAAACAAAAATCACCATACATTACATCCTGTATCACACACATTAGTTGACACACATAAAACCCCTCAAAACCATCATACATAAAAATATATATATGTAAAAACATCCATACATATAACATCCACAAAAGTCATCATAGATAACTGCCATCATATGACCATCCACATATGCATCAACACAATCATCTATATAAAACATGAGGTCAATAAGAGCTATTGTATATATAAATATACCACAAGTCCATAGTACATCTCATAGTCAAGACTAACATATAATAATGCCATCGATGTCATCACAATCTGTGACCATCATATACAAAAATTATCCAATGAAAACACCAGTAACAAGGTCCTGTAAATATCCACTGCACCTCTGTACTATCCATCTACCCTGCACCTATCAAAAATATGGTATCCTGTCATCTACCAAATGAACTCCCCACATCTGATCTCTATGGAGAATCAGGTACTGCTCCCCTACCTGGTGAAACCCCTAGTGAATCACTGTAACCTCGGGTCCGTGTCCCCAATGACTGAGATGGTACTGGCCTCTGAGGTGTCTGCTAGGTGTAATGGAATGTCCGCTGTGCCAGATCAGGAACCACATGATAATATGTAGCCATCCAAAATCCTGCCTCTCTCATGTTCTCTCGCTCCGCAACCTAAACCCAAGTGGAATTCCGCTCCTGACAATACCTATCTTGGTCCCTGGTAATGACTCTCCTCTCCTGCTCCCATGCCTCCTGAGCCAACCGACTCTGTGCCAGCTCTGCCTGTAATCAACCCCTCATCTCCTCTACAACCGTTTCCTATGCCACTGCTGCATTTCTCTCTCTCTCTCCACAACCTGTATATATGCTCCTGACATCCCACCCTCACCCTGACCTGCCGATGCATGAGCCATCGCAACATCCCTCTCCGCCTGTAGAGTCTACATCTGTATATCTGCTGCATCTCTCTCCCTCTGAGCTGCCTGTGCCTGAGTCACTGCTGCATCCCTATCCCTCTGAAGAGCTTGTGCTCTCAGCTCTACTGAATCCCGCTCTCTCTGAAGAGTCGATACCTTTGCTACTACCTCATCTCTCCCCCTTTGCAGTGACTATATCTCTGCCTCTACCAATGCTCTCTCACTTTGAATGCGCGCTTGTGCCACATCCCTCTCTACCTCCACCACCTGCACTTGCGCCTATGCTACATCCCTCTAAGCCTGCATAATCCGTGCCTGCTCCCTGGCCTCCTCCTCCCTCTCCTGCATCAGCCCCATCTCTCCAACTGCCTGCTCAAGATAATGTACTATGTCCTGAAGCTCATCCCAATCTCACTGGAGATCTCCCGACTGCTGACCAGTACATCTTGTCCCCTGATCTGCTCTCTACTCCATCCCTCCCTCTGGCTCCCCTTGGCCTATAAAACCATGACCTTTGCCTACAATCTGTCGCGATCCCACGTCACATTGGTCAACTCACCTTGCATCCTCTGTAGCTCTGACTGTGCCCTGTCTCTCTCCCTCATTGCTCCCCCTAGCTTGAAAACAATGGCATCATAATCTCTTAGTGCCTCTCACTATACTCTAGCTAGCTCGGCCTTAAGAACCCTCACTCTCCGCTTTGCAATCTATAATCTTGCCTCTACTCCTCTCGCTTGTACAGTGGAATCCTCGGGTACCACATAAGGAACCAATGCTAATGAATCTGCCTCCATAACATCCCCCTTTGCCACATCCCTGCCTATGTCCATCGCATCATCCTCCCCACCTGCCTACTCTGTATCATCCTCCCCACCCCCTGCTCCTATCGCCCCTCACAGTCCACAACAATACGGCGAACCCGAAATCGTCCCGCCTGTCCCTATCTCTCCATCACGAACTGACATCGTGTCAACCTCCTCTCCTCCTCTGGCACTGCTATAACATCATCATCCTCTCTGTCCTCCTACTCCTATCGAGCCTCGTGACCCTCCATAGTAGGCCACACCCACAACTGCCGTGGCTGACCATGTCATCCTACCACAAACTGTCTCCTCCCCTCCTTTGATGCCTCCCTCACACCTACCACCTCCACATCCTCCACATCCTCCTCATCCTCCCCATCATCCACATCCCTCACCTCCTCCACCTTCTGCCCCCCTGGGCTCTCTATGGCTATCCCCTCCCCTGCGCTCTCTCCCGCTGATGAACATCTCTCTAACCTCACCTCTGATGTCTCCTCCTCCTCCCTGGTCTGCCCACCTGCTTTGTCTCATCAGGCTTCTCCTGTCCCTCCTGATCTACCACTACCACAGCCTCTCGTCATTGCTGCACCCCCCTCTCCTCTCTCTCTGTAGTCTCTGCTCATCCTCTGGTCCGACACCCACTACTCTCAAAATAGGCTGAACATGATTAATCCTCTCCCATAACCTATTCTGGAACTACCTACGGTATCGCTCGGTCACAACCGACACCTGCTCTCCTCCAACTCTCCCTAGATAAGGCACATGTCCTACTGCCATCTATGACTCCCTGGCTATACTTGGTGCTATGCGACCTCCCCATAGTATCTCTCTATTGTACCACTGGAACATAATAGGTGCTACCGGAATATTCTGTATCACTCCAAACTACCTCAACACTCTGTCTAGTCGATGTGACTCTACTATGTGTGGCAAAGTACCTATAATAAAACACCTGCTCAGAAAGTAACCCTCCTATCTCTTTGTAATCAGTCCATCCCCAGAATTGGCGCGACCTCTATGGCCACCACTCTATATCCCTCGGATGTAGATCATCAAATGCTCTCCTCCACCCCTCCATATCTCTCTGCATTTCATAGCGCAGAACCCAACCTCTTGCCTCCCCATACTCTCATGCCATGGGCTCGCGATCATCCACTGTCCCCATCCTCACCACTCTCAGCCTCGTCACTGCAATATGCTCCCAAGCCCAAATCTGCAACAACGTTATATGTGTCAAGCTCGATATCCTTCGGTAACATATCCCGTGCATATCTCTGTACATATGAGTCAATACACATGACCCCCATGAAAACGGCCCCCCTCGCCACTCGACAATGTGTCGAATCACCTCCATATACCGAAAGCTACATGTACGTCTGCTCCAATCCAACAACAATATCCCACTAATCAGACCGCATAGGAACAACAGTAAGGCTGACACCCCCACTAACAAACACTAGTCCAAATCCAACTGCCCCTTCACCAGGGGTAGCTCCTCGCGACCAAACAATACTCTAATGGTCTCCTATAACTCCGCCCCTATAGACACCACCTCACTCACTAACCGTCCGACTATCGGCAGCCTCAAGATGCACCACACATTCTCCAAAGTAATGGTCATCTCTTCTGTAGGTAGATGAAACGTAGATGTCTCTAAGCTCCATCTCTCTATCAACACTGTCAGTATCGCCGGATGTAATCTGACTACTGGAAACTGAATACAGTGTCCTAAATCCACGTGATCCAAGGCTACCTGATCCTCCCCGTTCATCGTTGCCATCACCTTTGATCATCGCTCGTGTACCCATATCCACTCGAAACTCTGCACACACAAAAATCTTCTCATTATTTCATTCATTTTTCTAACTTTTCATCTTTCTTTTCTTTCTATCTCCTTTCTTCCTATCTTTTCCCCTTTTTCTTCCCTCTTCTTCCTTTTTCTTCTTTCCCTCCCCCTGTCGGGATGGCTTCGCCCACTGGCGGGGTGGTTCCGCTCTCCGGGCAACTCAGCCTGCTAGCCAGGCAGCTTCGCACTGGGCGGTCCGGCCATCAGGGGCGGTTCACTGGGCAGGCCTGCTTGTGCCCACTAGCGCGGGCCTGTGCCGCTAGCGGCTCACACACGGGCAGCTCTCGCCGGCATGAGTGACTTCGCCCATGGCTGGGGCAGCTCCGCCCTTGGCCATGGCAGTGGCACCCTAGAGCGGGGTGGCTACACCCCACCCTCGTTTCTTCTTCCCCCTTATTTTTCTAACTTTTTTGACCTTTTTTTAAAAAATCTAACCCCAACCCATTTTCTAAATTTTGCTACTGAACAAAACCCACGTTTTCAAATTTTCAAAATCTATCAAACAACATATGAAAAATGCATAAATTAAATATATGGGTTTTTTCACCATTCACATGTTGTTCGCCCGTGTGCCCACTATATAATCCGCGCACCTCGTTCACCCAATGCACAATCTTCGTGTCGTTGTCTGTCGGCATCGTTCCTCCTCGTTCGCTTTCTCTTCTCTACCTCCTCCTCTCAACTGCTACAGTAAAAATGACTAAGGTAATTTTTAAAATTACTTTTTTAACCCCTTTTTCCTAAAAGGTATTTTTTACCTTTTATTTATCTTTTTCTTCCTCCAACTAATCCCTAACTTCTCGAGGTTGTCATTTGCAAACCATGCATTGGATCACCTCCATTCAAAAACCAAAATTGCTTGGTTTTTTGAGCTCTATCCAATGGTGTCCTTCTTTTCTTCCTATCAAGACATCATCCGGGGACCCCCTTTTTCCTCCCCAACTGCCCTCTCGAGGGGACATACCCTCCTACCATTCCTCCATTCCTTCAACTTAGTCATTGGGGCATCATCAACCTTTTCCATGCTAGGGGCATCACCATCTAGCATTTCCTCCCTCATTTACATTTTATTTTTCTTCGAAATACTGTTATTCTAACAATATTTTGAAGAGGGGCAAAATGTAGACATCTAAATTTAATCACTCCCATATGATTAAATTTACTCCCTTTTCGTTTATCATAGTAAATATTAATTTATTAAATTAATATTACACCTTTTGTCTCATATCTGTAAAGTATTTAATTTAATAACTAAATGCTTTATCTTTCACCTTCTTCCTCTCTAAATTAAATAAATACACCAATTTATTTAATTTAGTCATTTTTGACCCTTTTGATTTAAAATTAATTTAAAATTCTTCATTCTCTCTCTCCTTGTCACATCCTCCATGATCTTGCTCTAATCTGAATTAATTTAATTAATTTATGATTATGATGTGCATCATCTTAATCAAAGATTAATGTCACATCCTCCTACATTTGCCACTTGCCTCTAATCTTCCATTAATTATTCTAATCCAATATTTACACAACCTTAACCAAGGTCATTAGCCATATTTAGCACCACATTTTTAGTCAACCTTTGCATTTATCTTTTTTTAGCATTGACCCTCTTTCCCATGTGAATTTTTAATTCACATTTATTTATCCTAGATTCTATGAAATTTTAATTCACATTTATCTTCCAAGGCTTCTAGAACCTTGGACTTGTCACATCATCCACATGTGACCAAGTCCCACCTTTTTGGAGCTCACCTTTTATCCTTTAGACTCTCCTAAGAATGTGAATTTTTAATTCACATTTATATTTCCAACCACCTCTCCTTTTCCCATGGAGATTTTTGAGGAATTCCAAAATTTCTCAAATGTCCCTTTCAATCTCACTTGGGGACAAGAAATCCCTTTTTGAGGAAATCTTCTCACTCCCCAAGGTACTTGTCCTTCCTCCACCTCATGTACCTTTTGGCCACCTCACTTACACCGCATCTCCTCTTAGCCACTTCACCATCCACGTGTCAAGATGTGAGGGCTTGTGAGTTCTCAACCCACCATAGCCCTTCATTTTGACCTTGTTGGATGAATCTCAACCATTGAATTCTCTAGAGAATTCAAATTCTCCTATAAATACCCCCTCCTCAAGGGAATTTTTAACACTTTCATTTTGAGCAACTTTATGCTGCCAATTTGCATTCTCAAGCATTTGCTCTCATTGAGCCATCCATTTAGTCATTTTGCATTATCAATCTTGCATCTAGTAACATCAAAAGTCATCTAAGGAGCATTCAAATTCATCTAAATCAAGGGCCAACCAAGGAGTCTTCAACAACAAGGAAGGTATAATCGATTTGCATTTTTATCTCATCTATTTTCCTTGTTTTATCACTCTTTAGGATAATCTTTGAAGTGTTCTTAGTATTTTATCACTTGCATTTTTCGTTATTTTGCACATTAGAATGGGGTAAAATTCCAAGGTACACATAAACAATAAACAAGTGTTTTAAAGGGGTCGATAACTTAACGTTGCAAAAGACTTAATAAAATGAATAATGATACCAAGAATTAGGGGAGATCAACAACAAATTAAAGTGAATGAAACATTGAAACGTCAACGTGTTGCTTCCAAACTACATAATTAGTACATGATTTTCCTGCATTAAAAGAAAATTCTAAACCATTGATCTTTGTAAATCTAATGGTTATAGGGTAATTCCAAAGGTTTAAGTTTGCAATCCTAGTGCTCTATGCATTTCATTATAGAATGCAACTACAACCATACATGAAATGTTCATCGAATGGTTGAGTAATTTATGATACAAATAATAAACATGTGTTTTAAAGTTGTTTTAAACTTTAATGCGCTAGGATTGACATCAAGGCCAAGGGGGCGATAACTTAATATTGCAAAGGACTTAATAAAATGAATAATGATACTAGGAACCGAGGGAGAAGGTCAACAAAAAATTAGAAATCAATAACATTTCGGTAAACCCTAACAAGAGTGACAACTTTTAGTGTATATAGTTTTTATCAATTTGATGAAAAAAAAATCATTTGTATTGCTTTATGTTTTTGTTGGCTAACAAATTGGGCACCTTGAGATATCACAATTCCATGTCCAAAGGGTGTCAAAATGAACCAAATAGCTCTGAATATTAACCTTTAAACAAAGACAAACATCCTCTTAATTTTGTCAAGGTACAACTCCCTCACAAGATTCTCAATGAATTTAAATACTAAAATCAAATATCATGTATGCTTTTAACCAAAAAGTAGTAAAGGCAAACCTAATATCAGGAAAATTCCTAAATATCAGATGCAAGATTCAACAAGTAAGAATAATTGGTACAAAGATCAATTTTAGCTAAACTATTCAGGAATTAAAACATACACCCAATACCATTTGAGAAATGAAATTGATTATGAAGAAAACAATGTCACTTACACAAAGATAAGATATTGCATTAAGACGTTCTAAAACACAAAGATTCAAGAACCCATATCAACTTCACAAACTAAATGCACAAAGATAAACAACAATTTCATTCACAACAAAAATATTGTATTGAGTATTTCAAAGTGTCTAGAGAGAGATATCACATATGAAAATAGATACAATTAAATAGGTAGATGAGTAACTGCCTCTTCATTGTTCATAACCAAATAGAATTTAAAAAGGAAACAAATAAAATAAAAGCAGTTGAGTCGTCACGATGGCAACACTTCATCTCCAGCTTCCAGAGTCACCACGAGTCTTTTTCAAAAGGCTTGAAAAGTATTGAGGATGTGTAACATTTTTTTATGCCGAGGAATGGTCACATTTTTCATTCATACCCTCTATGACAATTGATTATCTTCAACCATCTCAATGTAGATTGCTTGAGATGTGACCAAGTGTAGATTGCTAAGCTTCTTCAAATGCTCAACGTCAAATGAAGGTGAATCAAGTGTACCCTCAACTATTTTTTGGAAACCATCTATTAGACCTTTAATATCTGTATCATCTTTAATATCACCTTTGTCCCATTGTAACCCGAGAGCAACCAAAGTACCCCATGCTTCTTCTGAAATGGTGGTGCATTCATCTACGATTTCCCTTAGCTTTTGTATGCTTTGTCTAGCAACTTGCAATTTCCATTCTATGACCTTGATCCATACTACACAACAATTTTTTGATGCATTAGGTATAATCTGCTCTGCAACCAGCTTCTCCATATCCCAGGTTAACATTAATTTCAATTCATTTTGATAATTGTTCCACAAATTTTCTTCTTTTTCAATTGTGACAATCTCCACTACCAAAGTAGTTTTCCAAGCATTTAATTTCTGGATACATTTCATAGACTCGGAAATAAAAAGACTCCCCTTCTTAGACAAATACTCACTCCATTCCTTCACAGCCTTACTTAGAGTTTGAATACTTTTAATTTTGGTCACGACTTATTTTACAATCATGGTTAAGGATTCAATAGAGGAACTAACCTAAGATAGAGGTTGAGGGATGAGCTAAAAAATAGACCTTAGACATTTGTTAAATCCCGGACTTGAGATTTTAGTTCATCCTTACTTTCCTTATCCTTTTTTGACCTTTCAACCATTCTAGTTGCAGACACCTGAAAGATTTGAATGTCTCCCTCCCTGGTAGGGGGGCCAAGATCTATTCTATTAACCTCAAAGTAACCTCTTGTTACCTGAGTGACATCCTTTTGTGTTGAAGGATGCACAATCTCAACTTGGAGACTCCCTGATTCTGTGTTATTCACCAATCTTGCAGTAGTTTTTGATTTCTTCATCTTTGGGATTGGGGTTCTCTATAGTAATTGACCTACCATATCTTGTTTGGGCACACTAAGACATACAACCTTCATTTTCCTGGATAAAGTATCCTCTAACCAACTTGGAGTAACTAGGACATTAACTACTTTTAAAGTTGAAGACCCAAACAAAGTTCTAGCAATAGGAGGGGTGTCCACTATAAATGAAACAACCAGTGACCCATGTGGTATGTTCACTTCCCTGATAGGTGATATGTGTTTTTAGAGAGGGAGATTGGTTGATATTTAAAGTTTCCAAACCCTCTTCTTATTCTTCTCCTTCATTCTCTTTTTCCAAAACTGGCAGGTTAAGGATATCCTCCCCACAAGTTTGTGAAAACATATTTTTGTCTTGTGGATCCTCACCACCATCTCCTTGAGCCCCTGATGGTAATTACTAGGAGGTATCACTAGTTAATTTCCCACTTGCAGAAGCTTGGGAAGTGCCCTTGGCAGGTTGAGACTCCTTCGATCTGGTGTGAGGACAAGACTGTTCTATTCTTTTCTTAGTCATCCATTATCATGTTCTATTCAAGACATCGGTAGTCCTTGCATCAATAGTCTCTTTCTCCCTACCGCTCCATTCCATGGTAGGGATAGGCCGGTTTTCTATTAATTCAGTATAGACTGGTTCTACCATGTCAGACCCATCCTTCATATGCCCTATCGATCCCATTTTAAGTCATAGATGATAATTTGTTCCACTATCAATCTCATCCAACTCCTTTTCTTGACTTCATAGTCATCAAAACAATCAACCCAAAAATATTCAAGGCTAGGCTAATGAAAGAAATTAGATCTTAGTTCAAATTACTCATAATATTTATCCTTTGAATAAAAAGGATATCATTCCTCAAATGAAAGCATATTATACTTGGATAATTCATTCTCAATATTTAGGGCATCAGACATAGATTGACAACTATAAGAACCAAAACCAATGGGAAAGCGAACTGTTAATATTTTCCTACCTTGGCACAACCTGTTTACATTAGCCAACTACCTGCTTACTTCAATGAATACCCACTTATCTTTAGGGTATTTTGGCAATTTGATCAGAAATCCAGCTTATCCACCAACCCTTATGTAAGAGAATCTTTGAAATTGAATGAAATGACTACCATATAAGTCTACAAATTGCATTGCTTTAGGTGATAATCACATTGCAAGACGTCCCTGTAACTCCCTAACCATCCTCATAGTGAAAGTATCAGTTAATCTCCTAAAATATTGAAATCTCTTATGAAGCTGCAACTTATCAAATTAAATATAAATGGGTACTTTCTCTGGAGGTAAGTCACTTGGTCTTAATCCAGTCCAAGGTCTTGTGCTAGTGATGGCGTACATCAAGTATGAAGACATGTAGAAGAACCTGTTGAGGGTAAGGAAAGTCATTAACTCATGCAGGTGATCGTTGGTAATTTCTTCCCAATCCAAGAATTACTCTCTGCATAACATAGTCTGGATGAAGAAATACATCTATTCCTCAAATCCATGAACGTCTTCATTTCCCCTTACCCTGTGTAATAATACTACAATGTCGGCTACTTCTTCCACAAAATTCTTTATGTGCAACTTTTGAGGTAATTGAGACTTACCCCTTTTAGGCTTGGCCAACTAATTTTTCACCATTTCATTCTTGTAGGCCCCTTTATTTGTAGAAAATTCAATTTGAGAGTTTGTCATATTCATAGGTGAATACTCATATTTTTCTAGGATTCTCAGGCAAGACACAAAGGTGGACCTTTGGACTTTCAGAACTAGTTGATTATCTTCTATCCTAACCTCTCATGTTTGTGAATTATAGTGCCTAATACATTCTAAGATGAGTTTGAGGCATTGCACTGCTAAAGGAAATGTGACAGCTTCGACTAACCCGCTATCAATTATTCACTCAGTGATGGGTGTTGGATTTGGTTTATTGAATTTATTTCTTATTTCATCCAAACTCATAGGCCCTGGACGTGTATCTCCAATTTTTGGTCCCTCATAAGTTAGCTCAGACACATATTCATAACCCATATACTTAACCCTTTCCATAATAAGAGTTTATAGCTCAAGCAATAGAGAACCTTTTGAAATGCAAACAAAAATATTCCAAGAAAGCAAGCTGAAACAAGTGGGTACTATAAATACCTTCAATGGCGAATTCTGCAACTAGATGTTCTCATCTAACTCATCCTTGAAGAACCTTGTTACAATGAGAATGTTTGTCTAGCACTTGAAACTTTCTCAAAACTTCATGAAAAAACATGAGGGTAGATGAGCATTTAATATCTTTAATTTCTCCATGACACGTGGTAGCTGTCACTTAACTATTTTCATCACAAACATCTTTCAAAATTTGAAAGTAAATGTCTATAAGCGGTAAAGCGAAGAGTTCAATGAATTATATAAAAGTGTGTCTGAGTTCGAATATCATGTCAAGATGCCAATTAAATAAAAATTATCATAGGTGGGAAAGGAAAAATTCGATGAACTATACAAGGCACCGCCCAAATGAGAAAAAACATAACCTTGATAGAAAACAAGCTCAAACAACAAATCAAGGAGTTCAATGAACTACATAAAACACCGCCCAAGTTCGCATGACTAAACAAAACACCGCCTAAGTAGAACTGATCCATTTATAAGCTGGTAGACAACTTTCTATGGAGCAAGGAAAAATTAAAGGGTAACAATTTTAAATCTACATGCAATTATTTCATAAATAGATAATACTTAATTTCTTAAAGGAAAAAAAACCGATTTGAATAGTTTCATAGACACTGAACTTATAAAATAATTCTTTACTGTAAATGAATAATGAAGAATAACACAACCATTTATTTTACTGCAACTGAATTACAATGTCACGTCATTACATATCTTTTTAAAGATGATTAGAGCATGCAAGTGCCAAGCTCTTGTTTGGTATAAAAAATCATATGTTACTTTAAATAATACAAATACAAATGTAAGCGCCAAGCATCTACTAGACCACTAGTGACAATGTAATACAAATGTCACTCTAAAAATAAATGCATGGTGATGGGACTTGCCAGGTCAACCATGCGCTCTGAAAATAAATGCATGGGACTTGCCCGATAGGCCTTGGGAACTCAAAATAAATGCATGAGACTTGTTTGGGCAAGCATGCACTCTCAAATACAAATGTGGCTCTAAAAATACAAATGCATGGGGCTTGTCTAGTGAACCATGTTGGGGAAAGGGGAGCTATGAAGATACAAAATGTACTTATCCCCTAATCAGAGTCATGCAGAAGATGAGGGGTAGTAAAATTTCCTCCATCTTTTACATGCAGCCTCCATGCATTGGAAAATCACTTATCTCCATCAGAGCTCATAATCCTGGTTTAAAACCTGCCTCAAAAGTCAGGTGAAGCAGATCAACTTCTTTCCAATTCTACCCATTCTAAACTTGAAGGAAATTGGTCTTTTACTTTGTAACTACATAACTAGAGGTAGGAGAATTTAGAATATCCCCAATAATACCACATCATCTTCTTCCTAAATCCTTATTAACCCTACAAAATGAAAACTCTTATAACAGTTTAGAACATTGCACTCAATAGTAAAGCATTTAGCCTTCAACGAATGATTTCAATTGTGCTCACTATCCTTATTTATGGGCCAATAGTGCCACTACCAACCTGATCCCTATGTACACCTCACACGTGTCATGTGTGAGGTTGGGTATAATCACTATCGTGATTCATGCAAACCAAAAAACCAACTTAATCGATTCATGTAACTTAAGCCTTACGTAATTTACAATTAAAATGTTTAATTTGATTGACATATGGACTCTGGCTACATACAAACTGTACCTCAAGCTGACAAGTTGTCAATTGTCAAAATCACCAGTTCCACTCAAATGATATGAAATCATTACAAATCTTGTTTCACTAGATCATTGAATTATTGACATCATCATCTACGATTCTACAGTACATCGTGCAGTTTTCAATATAAAGCTATCCATTCAATCACTCTGAATGTTCATATGGCATTAATCCACATTTCCACTCGTAGTACCATAGCTACACTTTCTTCAAAAAGATTGAGAATTTCAATTGAATAAATGAAAGGTGGAGTAATTCGACGCATTGAAAAGAGAGAATTAAATGTCTTGTTTTACCTTAATCATTATCAATGTCCACTAATAAGTCACAATAAATTTTGCTCACTTATGATCAAAACTATATGTTGATAATTACTATGATTTCTAAAAGCCACATTTTTATATTGATCAAAGCAAAAAGGATTTACAAAAATGGAGCTATGAAAAGTATTTTAATTTAAGTAGTTGTTGCTAAAGACTAAAGTACATAGTACATAGCCAACCTGGCCAAAAAGCCACTATTTGTGACAAAAAACTAGTTACAAAGTACATATTACAAGAACTGTTACATTGTACAATAAAATATAGATAGGTGACACGTCACACAATTCATTACTATTTTTTTTTGTAACATTAGCTAAGGCCATCAATCGGGTGTTTGAGTAGAATGTGAATCGAATTTAACAAACTAACAGTAGAGAAGAAAATAAAATCACCCAAAACCTTCCTCCAAAACTCCAAACTCTTTAATGATTCAGTTTTTGTATCACATAGCAAACCCATCTCATATTAACCAGGGAAAGATCCTGCATTGTAGAAGCATGCAATTCCACTTTCCTAAAGATTCCACCAATAGGCGCTAACCCACTTTCAAAAGTGTAATCCTCCAATGCCAACTCCAACGAAGAAATAAAGTAAATGAAAGGCTAAAAATAACATATTTCCAGCGTCTTCAAAAAATATTTATCAAGCAAAATTTCTATGCAATTGGACAAGAAAGATGAAGCTACCTAAGAATATAGAGCATGAGGGTTGTTTTGAAGTCATTCCCTACCCACAATTATTCTTATAGTATCCTCAACCTGCACACAAGGAATTGCAAAAACCATACTAAACTTTCGTTTGTCATATGCATTGTCCCTTCTTTTCTCCCAAAAACATTTGGGTAGCATGGCATGCCATGAAGACTCCATAATATCACAGTTAAATTGAGAATAGAGAAGAAAGAAATCAAAGGCAAATATATTACAAATGATATGAAGAACATCAAGTTGGTGAACTATATATAGAAGTTAGAATGAAGACAAGAACATCAAGTTGGTGAAGTATATATAAAAGTTAGAACAAATACAATGAGTATGACATCAAATACTCACACTTAACATTTTTAAATTCACCACTATCATTGATGTGACAATTAACATTTATTTCAACACTTGAATCCTTAATCATTGATGTGACAATATTATTTTGAAAAAAATGTGACAATATTATTCCAAGCTACCCATGAGAAAATCCGTGTTTCGACCTCCTCACTTCCTTGTTGGATTTAACCCATGTACAACTTTCAACAATGGTGAGGCAAGGAGTGGCCCAGATTAAATCTAGCACTTCATATATGTGTGCTCTTTTCCTTAAGACTGTTCGCTTATGCATAACCCTCGGACCAGATGGACAACCCATATTAAGATGTGTTGCTTACCTTTAAAACACGTGCTTAAAAGGTATATCTATGGTAGATGACAAGATGGCTACATCAATCAACATTAATTTCCAGGTTAATTCAATTAGGAATTTGGGGTCTGAATGTGTGGAAATTGGTAGGATCACAAAAATATTTGTGTATAAAGAATGCATGATGCATTTGACATTGGTTTTCATTTCTTGATACGGTCTCCATAAGGCTACAAGAGGTTTTGCTACAAATAGGGTTTGTTGTGCTCATTTTTCTCAAATCGGCTTAGTGCTCTTAACAAACACTAAGGGGAAATGGAGAATCCTTTGTTTCTAAATTCCACAAAGCAGTAGAACACTTTCCATGGTGAAATCACTGAGAAATGACTAAAAGGGATAATCTTGTCCAAGCACCCACTAGTGCTCTAGGCGATGAAGAGTGTTTTGGGCCCATAATTTTTGTTGGCTACCCACAAGCTCAGGGGGAATTCAGAAATACCCACCATTTTTTTTGGCAATGCTCGTGTACATGGGTGTCTCAAAAGATTGAGGGAGGAAGCTATGCCAAATGATTTTTCCACACTCTATTCGAAAATATCAATGCAACACTGGATAACATTGATGACAATTTCATGATTCCTCTACCGTTGCACTACTACAAGGCTCATGGGAATGAATGGTCGGTACCAAAGTTTCCCCTAGTATGCTCACTAGACCATGCAGGTCTCAAAAACTGGTGGGGGGAGATTGACAGGTGTATTTACTTTCTTCTGCATGTGGCTAACATTCTCAAAGATCGACCGAAGGGTTGGGTGAAGGCATTTGCGGTGGTGAAAGCTCTCAATGAGGAAAGGTGGTCTTCAGATGAGGAGGATTACTGGTGAAGAATAGGTAGCGAATGACACTAGGAGCTGGGAGGAACGAGCAAACCATCTTGCCCATAGTTCCTGTGGTGGTGATTGTCCAATGATTCTGAATGCAACCAAAGCCAAGAAGACCAATGAGGTTGGCTGCAACAATGCATAATCTAGTGTCTGTGGAAGGTCATTTTGGTTTGTGATGGTTTGTAGTCCGTATAAGTGTCCAATGTCAGTCCATTCAATATTTGGGCCTATAATGTTTTGTGGAAATGAAGGAATGTAAAAAATATTTTTGATTAATACAAGGTGTTGCCCCATATAGCAGCTATTTAACTATCCAATAAAAAACATGTGCTTAAAATGCTCCTTTAGTAGCGCATGCTTTAACACTAGTTCCTTAATATTTCCTTAATATTTTGCACCTTACTATAATTCCTTCGAAGGTTTTGATCATTCCTTAATAATATTTTGGTTGTCATGACTTTAAGTGATTTAATAAGTAATAAAATCTCAACCATTGATTTTTGGAAATCTAACGGTTCTAGTGTTATTCTAGAGGTTTCAATTTGCAAGTCTAGCGCTTTAGAGATTTACTTCCAGAATGCAACTACAACCTTCCATCAAAAATTTATCGAACGATCGTGTTTATATTGATTTATGCTAACATCTGGCTATAGATACGGAATATCCTTCACACATATTTCCTTCATTACTTTGGTTTATGGATTCAATTATTTTATAAGGTTGATAATTCAGCCTTGTTTGGCCTTTACATCCTTTGTGTAAAAAATTCTTAAGCTTTTAAGCCCTAGTCCTACATTCTTCCTAGGTGGTCCCTCTTTTAAAAAAACTTTATGCACATGCATATTTCTGCCACTTAACTTCTTGTATCGCTCATCACCAAAATCCTTCAACCCATCGGGTTCATTACTGCGATGAGCGATGAGCCTTGATCTCGCCACGTGTCCGCATCTAAAGGTTCTAGTGTTATTCTGAAGGTTTCAATTCAGAAGTCTAGTGCTTCAAAGATTTACTTCTAGAATGCAACCATAGTCGTCCATAAAAAATCATCAAACAATTGTGGTTATATTGATTTGCGCTAACATTTCGCCACTTAATTTTTTTTATTAGTTTGAGATTATGTTTAATTTGCCAATTTTTTTTCTTATTCATTTGAAAATAGGTTTAATTCGCCAATGAAAATATTTTTTTGGTTTGAAAAAAAGTTTTAATCGCCAACAATTTTTTTTTCTATTTTGAAAACAAGTTTAATTGCCAATGAAAATATTTTATTGGTTTGAAAATAGGTTTTAATCACCAATGAAAATATTTTATTGGTTTAAAAAAAGTTGCAATTCGTTAGAATTTTCCACAGACTTCTAGTGATTAGAAAAGATTCGCCAATTGAGATTTTTTTCCTGAAAAATGAAAAAATTCACCAATAAAATTAATATTTTTATTGGGAAGTATAAAAGATTCGCTAGGATTTTACACCTTCACTGAGGGAGGGGGTTGCTTAAAGTTATCCCTAGTTATTTCCTCATATTTCATACATCTTTCATTACTTTCCATGATTCATAGGCAGGCAAGAAGTTAGCTCTAATACCATTGTGATGACTTCAACCAAATTTTAATATAAAATATATTTATCACTTTCTAATAACCAAGATCTCATGAAAGTGAGTTGAGAGCATATGATATGTAAATATGATTATTCACTATTTTTTTTTACCAAGATCTTGCAAGGGTGAGCAAAGATTGTATGAAAATGAATAATATTCATTATACGTATTTAAATAACAAATTCTAAAAGATAAAACCATGTGCAAACAAAATGAGTCCTTCACAATCATATCGGTGCTAAATATTATTTTTATGTTTTTTGGAATACATCGAAGATACATAAATATAATTATGCTAGAGAAGACAAATCAATATAATTATATTGTATGCATGTTTTTCCAATCCAAAATATACTTGTTGATAGATAAAATAAAAAACTTTCAACATGCACATATAATATTTTAATGAGACTGTCCATAGGAAGCTAAAGGAATTTCATCCTCCAATCTCTAGACCCAAGGGATTTCACCCTTGATTTAATAGATGAACATAGAACTAAACCAATATAAAAAATATGAGAGAGGTAATACATCTCATGGAAAACCAAGTTCCTCAATTTATAACATACCGAAGGAAATCTTGGTCACCCAAATTCCAACACTCCATGACTTGTTCTTTCAACATAAAATATCAAATGTAAGATTTATTCTCAAAATTAGTGTCCCATAATTATTCTTTTCCATAAAAAAAATCATATTAAAAATGTCACTTGTTCAAATTTGTCATAGATTCCCTTCATGAAATCCCACACTCCATATCTAGAGATGCCAAAATGAAATACTAGTACATCTTAATTAATATTAGACCTATTTTTCACAAAACAAAGTATATTATTAAAATTTAGTTCTTCAACCTCATTAGAAAATAAATGAACAGGACCATATAAATGCATTAATTACAAAGGAACATTACATATTGTGAAAATTGATGAAGGATAACTCATGGTTTTTGAAAAAAATAAAGGTTTTTTTTTCTCATAAAGAGGTTGTCAACACTTTTTTATTGAATTTTGTTGACTTTTTGTGGCACGGGGAATTATAAGAGGCCAATAATGCATTTTCACCATGAAACAAAAAATTGATTACGATTTTGATTGATTTCATGTCACATAGCGTCATATGCTAGATTATGGATCTTAATTAGATAGTCATGTATGGTTATTTATTTTTAGGCACATAAATGTTGTTACATTAAGAAATGCATCTTAGACTACTTAGTTAGTTCCACCTCCAAAATGTGGCATGGGGACATTTGAACTTACTTCTACTTACCCTTGATTGATTTCCTACATCCAAATTTGTAAACACAAGTTAAAAAATCTCATGTGATATAAAGTTGCTTTAAAATAAAAATGTGAAATGATAGCATGAAAAAGGTTACTCACTATTTGTGCAGGTTTAGGGATACTTTGGAAGACATTCTTTCTTTTTTTTTGCAGACCAAGAGCCTACAAAATAAAACCCATTTATAAGACATTGTGCATTCTTTATCAATAATTGACTCAAATTTCTAGTATTATCAAATCAAAGATAAGAGGACATAACTTTTGTGGAGTCCAAAATATAGCTATGCCATCTTACGTGGATCACTTGCATGTAAAAAAGTTCCTATAGAAGAATTAGCTTACCATATATATAAAATAGGGCTTTCATAGTTTTATTTGTATTCTTGTGTTTGAGTGAGCTGAAGGGATTTTTGAGCTATGATTAAATTATAACCAAAAATTTGGACATGAAAATAGTCTATGGAGAGTTAGCAAGATTATAAGATTATGGCATAAGCATTAGTATAGATGGAACAAGAAGTTGACATATAAAAAAAAACTCTCATTGCCCTAGGTTTTACTACACCTCAAATCTAATAGTTATAGTTAATGAAATTTGGGATGGGTTATTTAAAATAATCATTATTGGGTAGACACTAAATTATTTTGTTCTTTCATACATGTTTTAAAATCTACTTAGGTCAAAGGGTTGGTTGGAAAGTTGATAATCATGGGGTGCATTTTTTGGTTCTAGTAGTTACTCATTCACCTAGGAAAATTATAATATATCTTGGAAAATGAAGAGAGACAATTGAGTCTTATAGTTTTATAATAGATTTTCCTATTTAATTTCTTTTTTTTGGGATTTGAAGGGTTCTTATAATTTTTAGGGATTTTTAGATATTAAGAACTTGTCATTGTAAGACCCTTATGTTCAGTGTAGTGATTCCACTAAGTAGGGTTTTCTTATAGAATTTTTTAAATAACCCTAATATCATGGATCAAAGGATTATACTATCTACGTATTTAGATAGATAGCTAGGATTTATTGATTCACTTGTCTAGTTGGGTTTACTAAGATATTATTATATATTAGGTTGTAAGAATGGAACACTTTCTAGTTTCTACACATAGCCAGAGAGTGGGATGTTACACTTTATGATGTTCATTGCATCCTTGGTGTCTTCATCCAAGGTGGCAACCTCACTTTGAATAAGGCTATTTTAGATGAGAAAATGGTAATATGGGACAGATACTTTAGATATACCCATCTAGATATTGAAAGCATGTTAATCTCAATTCCACATTAAATTATCATTCCATTGTAGAAGGCTATTATAGGCCCAATTATCACTAGGTTAACTAGTGACAAGAAGGCGCACATTCTTCTTTACAAATGGGATGCCATCATTTAATATATTAAGCAAGGTAGAGTTTATGTATGAGGCATTGATATCTTGGATTGATTATTTTGCGATTTATTTATAAGGGCATTGTACTTCTACTATTTTAGTCATCTATCCCTTATTATGGGTACATTCTTAAGCGTATCATTCGCTATTATAGACACTTGTTGATCATAGATATCATAACCTTGACGATTATGAGGTGGGAATGATTAGGGAACTTTACTACCATGACCTAAAATTATATAACTTTGAGAGATAATGACATGATTTGAGATCCTTATATTGACATGGTTGATCATTGGTAAGGGGATGACATAGTTTCATACATATGCCATAGTTTCATACATATGCCATGGTGTTGTTACTTTGAAAAATATATGAGATGGCATCATTCAAGACCCATCCCATTGGTAGACTATTGTAGATATTTAGATAGATTCCAATGGTATTTTCCCCCTTAATGGCTATAGTATATATTTCTCTCAGGGAAGCACATGAGATTCCTCACAATGTGGTTCTATGGAATCTAGTCCCACAACATGTACTGCAATGATAATAATTTCTAGTGTCATGATAAGAGGAGTGATAAATAGCACATAGTTCAACGAGAGGCCCCATGTTAGGACACTCCTTAATAAGAGCAAAAATAGTAGGGCCTTGTGACGTGAGAGTTATAATGTAGATCTCATTTGGAAAGAGGGTGATCCTAATAAATATTTGTAATTGTTTCATTTCCTATAATAATAAATATCATATACCCTTTAGAATTTTTTAATTAGGTTTTGGACTCACTTTGGTGTCCATCTCCCTTAGCATGCTTTTAGGTTCATTAAAACCCTTTACCTTAACCTTTTTCCACCCATGATGTTAAGGCCTACCTTCCAATGGTCTATTTTTTCAAAATTAATGTTACAATTATCATAGTCTTGTCATTCCCTGATGTTTGGATCTTTGTTGAGCTAGAACTATCTAGACATTTGCATGTCATGCAAACCTAGTGTTTGGATCTTTGTTGAGCTAGAACTATCTAGACATCTACATGTCATGAAAACCTAGTGTTTGGACCTTTTTTGAGTAAGAAGTATCTAAACATTAGTGCAATGTGTAGACATTCATGTGTCACACAAATGTCTCATGATAATTCTCAAAATTTTAGTTATTTTTGAGTATTTATTTACCTATCACGTACCTAGTTTGTAGGTAAAAACTCTAGAATAAATCCAAATAGATCCCTATCTCCCTTATCTCCTTCCATTTTATCCATTTTTAAATGTATCTTCAATATGTTTTGCAATTTCTCATTATATCAAGTTACCACACTCTTACCAACTATTTTATACCATTGTTTCCAACACTTTTAGTAGTTTACCAACATTTTATGAATTGTTTGTGAAGAATTTAAATTTCCATTACATTCTTGAAGATTTTAGTAGTATCTATCAACAAGACTCTTGCCTTGATTGACCTCATCAAGATTAGAAGGTGATTTATATTGTTATCTTTTTCTAGCTTCTCGCTTTGCATTTCATTTTATCATGGTAGAGTCTTGTTGTTGCTATCTTTGGAACCTAGATTATCACTTCCTTACTCTCAAAACTCTCATTTTTATTCTAAATTTATATTACTTTCATTTGTTATTACTTTTTCAATTCCTAGTTATAAATAGGATATTATCACACACTTTATATCAATATTTATTCATTTGTCTACTTGGGTTATCAATTCCTTACTTTCAACACTCTCATTATTATTCTAGGTTTACATTACTTGAATTTATCATTAATATGTCAAATCCTAGTCACAAATAGGATAGGATCACATAATTTATATCAATATTTTTATATCAATATTTCTTCATTTGGCTACCCATTGATGTTGGAAAGCTGAACTTCATGCTTGACCATTCTTGGCAAGCTCCTTTGTAGCCCAAAAATTTCCTTCATTTTAGCTTGTAGGTTATTTTTTTGGAACACCTTATCAAAACTAGGTTTGTTCTCTTCTCTTTCTTTATCATTTAATTTCATTTAAATTATTAGTTTAGATTTTTTTTCTTATCTTTGTTATCCCTATAAGTTATTGGCATTTCCTGTTTTACTTGTTTGTAGATTGAACTTGGTTTTGGAAGCAAAGAAATATTTTTTGGGAAGTTGATTTGCAAAAATCATACAAACAAATTCACACTATGTAGATGTTTGAATGTCATGGAAGGATCTAGGCTAGATAGCTTTAGCTTTCTACATAGACCTTCTCTCTATGCACTCTTTTCTATTTTGGTGCTAGTTTCTTATTATTTCATTTTTATAACATTAAACAATATTTCTTTCTTTTCAAGTCTTTGATTTAGCTAGTTGATTTAATTTTCATACTTTTAAAGCATTTTCCTAGGTTATTCAAAAAAAAAACTCTTGAAATAATAATAAAACAATTCAAAACTTTTCATTTCAAAATTTCAGTTAACCTAGGAGGTAATATTGGAAAGATTGAATAATTTAGAGAGTCCATGCACTTTATAAGTTAGTTTAAACTTCTCCTATATTATATTTTGTTGAACTTAGTGTTCTTTTTCCTTTCTTTCAAAAATATTCTAAAATTCTAAGAAATTAAAAATTAAAAAACTCTAAAAACAAAAATAAATCACATTCCTAGTTATGTGTTGTAATCCCTTTATGAGTTTTATAGCCCATAACTCTATTTACATAACATTATTTGAATACTTTTGAGAAATATTAACATGTCTTATTCTATAACTCACATAAATCCAATTTGCATAACTTGCAAATTTTCTAATTTATCTTTCTACCTAAACAACACAACTTTGCCCCAATTAGTTGCATCTCCTAGAAAATATTTTTATGATGTGTAGGGGGGCTTCAAACATAAAGCCTACCTTAATACAAAGTTACATAACTTGGAGATCCTTCTTTTCAAGTTTAAAAACATGTAATTCTAATGAGGACATATGAGATTCTACTAAAACTTCATTAGAGAGTAACCATCTCAACATGTGATCTCCAAAAAGTGATATATCTAGATTCAATTGATTATATAAAATGTCCATGATCACACATCCAATCATAGCATGCCATCTAAACTCTAAGTGAAACACTGCAATACCCATAATATCTAAGAAAAAAGATCACTACACTCAATACTAGAATAATATCACAAATCATCACCAAATATCCCTCTATACAATTGGTACAAAAACGAGGAACTCTCCATGGCATCATGGTTTACATATCCACAAAATAGGATCATGTATATCTAACCAAAATATTCTATCCCAAGCTCACCTATATCATGCCAAAACTCTAACGCATACTCAATATTTCACCATAGGACAATATCATCCATCATCTAAATCAAGGATCATATATATCAAACTAGAAAATCATAACCAACACCTTAATAAAATACTCCAAGAGTCCTCCATGGTAACAAGATGTCAACATATCCAAACCACATGAAAAAAAGCATCTCTTGTCAATAGAACTAAATATTTCAAATAACTCTCACTGTAAACTAGTAACAAAATCCAATAACTCCTCCATGATACCAAAAAACACTACAAAATATTATCCATCACCGAGTGATGAATCTAAATCATTGCGAAAGATCTTGAGCTATGATACCAAGATACACATGGTATCATGATAAATATATTCTAACTAAAGATCACCAATGACCCTTGTTGATAGAAAAATATTGATTAGATTTTAAGGTTTAATATTCTATTATATATAGTAAACATTGGTGTGATGCAATAAAAAAGGTGAACTTAGATATGCAATTAGTATAAACCAAATTATAATGAATTATACATACATACATACATACATACATACATACATACATACATACATACATATATATATGTTAATGGCTTATACATCTCTTAGAATTAATTCTTCATACCTTACTCACACATTTCATCTTCCTTATTCTCATGTATATTTAATCCATATTATTCCCCATGATTCCATACTCTTATCTCTCACTTCTCCCTTATTTATATAGCCTTTTAATTTCTTTTCATATCTCCTTTCCATCATATTCCTTCATAATAACACTTAATTATCGTATTATCACAAATTTACCTTTTCCTCTATAATATTTTATATTTCTATAGCTTATTTAGGAATATTAGAGGTGTTTTAAGGCTATTTAAGTGTTATATAATGGATATAAGAGTCTACAATGACCCAAATTGCATATATGGTGCCTCACAACCCTCTATATATTTCCAACAACCCTTGCACAATCAAAATGTTCAAATGAAACACCAACATATCCAAAGAATAAAGTAGAAATATGATGGGGTAGGGGACCTAGCTCAATTGGCTAAAGCATCCTATTGTAAGAAAGAGGTCAGGAGGTATAGTCTCCCCCCATCCCCATGGCATTGGAGGTCATGTCATGGCAACATCATCGATCACATGAAATTTTTTTACTAGATGCACTATAGTTTATGGGGGGGGCTACTAGATTCCTTTAGTCTAAAAAAGTAAAAATATGATCTCTTAATTAAGAAGATAAATAATCACCTACAAATTGGGAATTAAACCATCACTATCAATAATGTATCCACATAACTAACTATTCCATGCTAAATATTTATGCAAAAAATATTTTCCATAACACAATGATTACCACACACTATACCTACATCAATCTCCTTAAATCTCACACATTTTTAGCATAGTCAATTATAATAGGTCCCCAAGTATAACTATCTCAGATGACACCATCTCTTTACCCCATAATAACATAAATACCAATACACCAAGTAACCAAAATAAGGCCAACTAATAGAATCTACATCAACACTAAAATATGTATGGGTATAGATGACTCACATTTGAGTAATCTATGCAATCTATTAGTGTAGATAGCTCACAAAAAAAGTACAAATCATAGATCTCACAATGTAAAATACAAGCTCAATATTGCATTAATAAACATATTGAATAGAGACTATTAGAGATAAACACATAGATTACCCCATGACTTAACACTAAATTACACCTAGATTCAATATTTTGAAAATCCATAAAGTAACCATAGTTAAGTAAGCTATTAAATAACTCTATAAAAATGTAATTTAATAATCTGCATATTAATACTTTTAAACCTAATTCATAACTAAGTAATAAGAATATTGTTTGTATCCTATAAAAAGTCAAAAATTGAGCATAGTGAGCTCATGATATGACTTGTTAAATTTAAGAGAGAAAATTTGGTTTCTAAATAACATTTTATGTCATAAATAGTAAAATATAGAAAACCACTAATAGCACTACATAGTTCTTAGGAATTTTTTTTGTTAACTATAAGACCCTAACATTTTGATATTTTGAGTTAAATTTATGCTATGCATAAAAAATAGTTTTTATAGCACTGATTGCACTATTTTGGTTGTACATGGATGGCCCTCTAGCAAAGCCATTAGATGGGTGGTATGGTGCCACCAAGGTATTCATAGAGAATTAGGGTTGGGAAAAAGTGGCACTAAGATAATTTTTTAGCTATAGACCATAATGGAGGTGGTAGCTTCTAGTGGTGCCTAGTTACCACCCATTGACTAAGTAGAACCATTGGTTGTAACCCTTATGACTAGGGCCTTGTTCCCCCCAAAAAACATTTGTTGCTTCGATAATTTTTTGATTTAGACATACCTAACATGACACAAGGTGTACCTCTAATGACATAAAAATTGTACCCTTGACCCAATCACATTCTCTAAATTTTCTACACAATATATGATGACATATAATATATTCTACTAGTATAATGACTACATGTGCAACACATTCCTTATAGACCATATAGAACTATATGGATCTGTATGAATTGGTATATTCAATTATTTTTGTATGCCCTAAAATGACCATTATTTAATCTGAATCTATTAATTTTTATGTGTATCTATAGGTTTTGGGCCTGCTAGACTCAATGGTGAGGTTTATTATTGTCTAGGGGGTCATGTATGAAACTTAATCCTATAAAATCTAATAAAAATATCCTCAAAAACACATTTTCTAAATCTACACACAAACCCTAGATCTACAACAAATATAAAACCTTCAAGATATCTCTTCTTTTTGTTGCAAGACCATGAATTTAATTATGCACAAGATTCCACTCATATGAAGGGTTGATAACCAAGAAAATATTTCCTCTTACAACTTGAAAACCAAGATATGATACCAAATGAAAGGTAATTTACAATAATTTATATAATTTCCACATAACTCTTATGAGAGAAAATGTAAAAAATAAGTATTTAGAATCCACAATACAAAATAATAGTGAAAATACCACAAGATAGTACCAAATATAATTTGAAAAATCCCTTTCAAAGAAAAAATATAACCTCTAAAAGAACATATGACTCAATGTATTATCTCATAAATAAGATTACAATACTTGTAATCTTTGGCATGCAAGCTTTTAAAGCATCAATCACCCTAGTTGTATTCCTCCATTTGAACAAGTAAATAAGAACCATGTAACTGAACATCCCACTCCATGCTTCATGTTATCACATATGAAACCTAAAGTGATGTTCATTAAAACTTAGCCATTAAGACAAAGGTTACAAAAGCCAACCTCAACCACTACTCATGTGCTTGGTTCAATAGAGAAAAACTTGCAGAAAACCACTAAGTGGTATTACATAAATCGAGTGCCTCAAAACTATGATCTGAGAAAACCATGGCCCCAAATTAAATATTTGGTAATAAGATTTCCCAATATTAATTATTTTCTCAATGTGACACCCACATTTATCCCAATGTCACATGTGACATAAACTGTCCCCAAGAATGTCTAACCCATTGTGATGTACACATTTCTAAGATGTACTAAAATTACTTCTATTTTTACATTATTAATTATTAATCTTATTATACAAGGTGTTAAGCACACTTTTCCCAATATTTCCACCTAAAATTGTAGATTCTCTCTTAAGTCATTAGTTTTCCCTGATGAATAGATAATTTGATTGAACAAACTCTAATTTAATCTAGTGAATAAATTTCTATAAAAAAGAATGAACACCCAATTTTACTTCCTTCGTGTGAGTGTTAGCATGAGCCATTTTTTTTCTTATTTTTGGTGTTTTAACTCAGAGTTGACACTTTTTTAGGTTAGTTAAGTTTTAGAATTCTCTTGTTTCCATTTAAAAACCTAAACCAATCTTCATTTCCTATAGATATTATATTTATTATTATCATTAATTAGGGGCTTCTTCTTATTAGCATTTTGTCAAACTTTCACATGTCTAGTCTATGAAAGATAAAAATAATGAAAACCATATGAATCATCAATCAAATTGTTTACATGCCTTTTTCTATGCTTCTACATTTCTCATATGAATGCTTGAGAGTTGTTGACGCTTTTAAAAACAAAACATAAATTGCTTTCAAATCAGGGGTTTGCTTCTTTTTTTCTAAAGTTGAAACACTCGTTGCACCCATTTTGAAAGGCTTTCAAATATAAATTTCAAAGCTGGAGCATAGACAAGGTTGTCTAACTTGCAAATTTCAAAAGAAAATGTTTCCCAACAAGCTGAGATGCTGAGAGGAATTGGAGAATTTAATTCGAACCTCTATCCTCTTCTACATGTAAGTTTTGTGGTACAGATGAGTTTATATGCTGATTTCTCTTTGATTTCTTTTTGATATTCTTAATTTACAGAGAATATTCTCTATAAATAGGATTTTGTGCAGATATAGAGTACTCTGCAAACATAGTTTCTTTTTCCTCTTGCACAACTAAGCGCAATTGTGGTTCCTCAGTTGACAGAAGACAACAGAGATGTGTGTCAGGTAATTTTATATATCGATCCTTATGGTGTCTCTGGCTCACTGTTTGTGCCTTTTTTAGGTTGTGACCAAGGATACTATCCTAGAATTATGTCTTCTTGTGCTTTTACAGTGCTCACACTTTTCTTATGTCTTCAAGAATTTTCTGTTTATGCCTTGTTTAGGTTGTGACTAAGACTTGAATATCCTCAAGAATACTAAATTTTTAATCCTGTTATTTTTTGTTTTCTTTTGCTTTTACAGTGGTCATGCTTTTCGTGACTTTTAGAGTTCACTGAATGGGCTTGACCTGGATTTAATTGATGGTTTACATTCTCAAATATTTCAAGATTGGTTTAGTTATATTTGTGCAAATGATTATATTTGTACTGGAAGTAAGGGTTATAGGCCAGTATTTTGGTGGGATTCTTATATTTTGCGATATTTACAACCACGTGCATTTCTACCTTGTATCAATGTGTTCTTTAAATTTTTTTCCAAATGGGACAAATGACTTCAAGGACCATATGAAATTTCTCTGGTGATTTGAAAAATGTTAAGGCTCCTTGTTATCACTGTAATGGTGGCTGCATCTAGTGCAATCAAGGAATCGACCCTTCTTTTCTGGTGGATGAGAAATGATAGAGTGACCCATATCTGTGAAGGGAGAAAAATGTAGAAATGAAATCAGATGACTTTTAAGCCAATTTGGGCTAGTTCTATTTTTGGGCACTGATTTTAAGATTTATGTAAATGGTATGGTTGTGAACACATTGCATAATTGTTGTAGTGGGTAATCTATAGGATAATTTGTTTTATCTTTCTTTTATTTAAAGATAAGAGACAATGGGAGATCAATTAATGAATTGGGTGCATTTATGGCTTGGACTGGAAAATAAAACGGCAAAGCAAGTAGCGTGGAGAGTGGTGGGAGAACAAGGAGTTGTGAAAATATTGACCATCTACCCTGTCTTCGTGCATCCAAGCCAACCTTCTTGCACCTTCTGCTAATGAGTCCTTGTGCTCCTTCAATCAAATTCCACTTCCATTCTACACATGTGTGTCATGTATGGACACCATCCTTGGCAACAGGGTGTTTTACTGCACACTTGCTTGGAGATATGTTTCCATTTGTGCATACTATTGTTGTTTTGACCTCTGATCTGTGCCAATATATTGAACCAGCTTGCATGCTTGTTCAGATTTAGCCTCAAGAAGATCAAACACATTCAAACCAGACGCTTAGGCTTCTTTCCATGTAGGAAAATAATGACATGTTACCTTACCAAAAGCTCCACATTAGAACTTCACCACCGTCTTTATACAAGAGTGAATAGTTAAAAGTTGTGATAAATGATTGCTAGTAAATGAGGCCACTGGAAAGTTTAGCCTAAGCAATAATTTTATTTTATTTTGCGGTGCCTCTCTGATTGATTCTTGAATGGTGAAGCAATGTAGGTGGATTTGTGTTTTTGGTTTGGATCTGTTTAATAGAGTTCAATGTTTATAGTATCTTAACTCTTAAGTTTGACATTATTTATAATAAAAAGTGATAATTGACTGAAACTTGATATTACATCAACTTTTTTTTTCAGCCAAACATTGTTCAAATGCCTCGATGCTAAACTAGTTGCAACCTAGAAGTTTGTGGATCATTTAGTAACAATTTATGGAAAACAGTAAATGATAATTATTTAACCTTTATTTTCTTAGGATATTTAAGCTATATTCTAAATGATAAATCTAAAGCTTTAATATCTAACCTTGTTGAAACTAAAAGGTGAATAAGTAGGGGATTTCTAGATACAAAACATCAATGTTCTATTTATTTTAAGACTATTTAACATAATATTAGTTGATTTATAGTGATGATAATCATTTCTCATGCAAAAATCAAGAAATGGTGAAGTGGCATGACCCTAGAATAGATGCAATGACTGATCTCCATCTGAAGTCAGAAAAGAGGTAAGTAAGAGCTTTAATTTCCAACAACTATTGAGCTAAATGGTCAAAATATTCTAGGTTTTAATTTATAAAGAAATTGAATTAAATGAGAATAATAATGAAGTTTCCTAATACATAGATAAGATTAGAAGATTATTTATTTCATGATAATTTAAGTATTAAAGGTAGTCTGAAGGCCTTATAGCCAAAAAAACAAAATTTATTGTGATAATATTGGTGATATGTCACTGATATATCAGTTAATATTGCAATCAAGCTTTTGGTCAATGCAATTTAAGAAAGTTGCAATATTTTCCATAAAATGTAGAGAATTCTGGTGAAATCTGATCATATGTTTACAATAATTTGAAGATATTTGCTTCTGTGAGATTTCTCCTTAGTTTGTGATTGGTTTTTTACGAATTAGGAATTTTTGTCCAAGAACATCATGTAGCTTCCACGTTCTGCAAAAACAAGATTATTGAAAACATGCAGGATACTTATCGCATACACAAATCTTTTTACATCTTTCTTTAAGATTTTGCATGAAGTGGACAGTTTACAGGATCCTGGAGCTAAATATCCAATTATTTTATTGAACATATTATAGGTCTTATCTCAAGCTTTTTCAACTTCTAGATTACAAATTGACATCTTACACTAAGTAAACATAAAAAACAACATGAAGTGCTAGTAGCAATAATACAATACCAAAACATTCAAAAATAAATCCAACAAGCAGCCCTAATCTACAACTTCTAATATAATAACATGGATGAATGAAGATCAAATGTGCAATGAATTGGGTACCTTATAAAGTGTTTTTCTTCTCAATAAATATGGAGGAGGAGCAGACTTATAATGATGAGCAGGTGCTGGGTAGACTGGAGATCTAAAGTGGAATTGAGTACATAGGCACTGCTTTGGAGGGGCAGGAGTTAACTCTAGGGAAAGGCTGAGGCTTTATTTCGGCAGGTGGAAACATATTTGTATTAATATGGTGGGGTTAATGGGGCTTTTGGTAGCTTAGATAAGGCCATAAATGTAAAATCATTTTTGATGCTAATGAGGGCTTGGGAGTCAAAAGTGTTATCTTAGTGATGTGGAAAATGCACCACCAGTTTTTTGGGAGCAGCAATAGCTTTCTAAAATCTTGAGAGATAAATGATAGTTTAAGGCCACCATAGTCCATAGTTAATAGATAATTGTTTTCTTGAAATGGCCTATGATTTTTGCCTATTAATCATCTAGTTCTGAGTAATTTGAAGCCTACACCTCCTTATACCAAAAAATTTTGATATTAAATACAACTGATCAATTTTTATGTTTGCATTGTAAATTGCATGTATTGAGTTCTATCTTATTAAGATGATCAAATGCAAACTCTCTTTAAGGAAAAATGATAAAGTGCCTATTGATTTTATTGGAATAGCCTGAGAATTGGAACACTTTGTTGCTCATTCAAAAAGTGTCACAGTTATTTGTTGTGTCATCAAAATTATGTTTGGGTTTGTAAAGGTTAAATTGTTTTGGGTGGGTGGAGGAGGAGGAGAAATCTCAGGAATAGGTGGAGGTGGAATTTGTAAATGTGATGAGAAGGAGATACAAGCTTTGGAGGAGTAGCATGCATAGGGGGTAGCTTTACTACAATAGAAGGTTCAAGAATTGGTGATTGAAGGTGGGTTGGTGGATGTGGAGAGTTGTGGTAGAATGGCTTAGGAGTAGGAGGATTACTATGGTATGTGGCATTTGTGAGAGTTGCAGAACAAATGCAACCTGTAATCAAAACCACCAACTTGTGCTAGGCATCCATTTTTCTGACAAGGTGAGTGACTTGTATGCATAGCTTAGTAATATTTATAATGAATTTGAAGTGTTGAAGACACTTGGTAGAAGTTTGTGTCATTCCCTCAAGGAAAAACATGTTGGGAAGCTATGTTTTAACTGTTTTTTGAAATGGAAGAGCTTTGTGTGTGCAAGAAATCAAATGTTTAATTCCTAATTTGTGTAAATTGAAGATGTGCAATAACCATATATATATTAAATATAATATTCATAGTTTCTTAATGCTTATGCATATCTTATTTGAAGGGAACAAAGAGAAGAGCAAAGAATATCCATGCTCCCCCAGGTTTCTAGGATGGGGATGACAAGGGATGGGAGTACATGCTTCTAGTACGAGTTTTTATTTTTGGCCATTTTTTAGGGGACGATAAGGCATGACTATTAAAATAATAAGATTTTTTTTAAAATATAAGGAAATTTCAAATATTCATATGATACCATTGATGAAGCATTCACCATAGACATTATATAACCTTAATACAAAACATTAGACTTGAATTGAGATTTTACATGAGAATTGACAAACAAATTAATGAAATTTAAACGCTTTCATTATCAATGTGCATATAATATTATATAAGCATTACAACAAAATGTCCAATGGTTGCAATTTTTACCTATAAAATGACAAACATAGAAAATATATAGCTATGCCTAATTAGCATTTGCCTTTGGTAGGTTTGCATCAAAATTGGTGTCTAATTCAAAGTCACTACCACTATGAGGGGTTGCATTATGCAATGGAACCCCCTTCCGCGCCTCCTCATCAACCTATATAGCATCTTTAGGATCAAAATTCTAACATGAGGTTAGAGTTTGGTGATACTTAGGGTTTTGTCAATCCTATAGCCACAAGGCACTATGTATGACCATTAATTTCTCCAATCGTCTAGAGGTAAGGTTGTTCCTCTTGACTGATTCAATTCATTTTTGTAGTAGAGGAGCTGACAACATATGAAAGGAGGCGAGTGGCAAGTATTCTCAACTCTAGTACATCCTTGCCATGCCATATCCACCATCCAATAGGGCTGGTTTGAGTTAGTGTAGCTCGATCCGTCCTCGCCTTTGGTTTGTTGAAGGTTGGACCCTATAAACTAGTAAAGGCAAGCCATTGTATGCGAAGTAAAGAAGACTCCTCATCAATATACATTTTTGGAAGGGATTTCATGAGCCCTTTTTTCACCTCTTTATCATGAGATGGGGGCACTCTTATAAGACTAGTTACATACCATTTGGGATTTAGATCATAGGCTGCCATATGAAGTGGGGTGTTCATAGTGTGTAATAACCCACCCTTAATTTTTTTTCAAAATGCACCTATTAGCATTAGCCACATAGGAATGATAATTAACCAAGTAAGCAAACCTCCATTTTCTAATCACCCAAATCTCGATGTTGGCAAGGTGAGAGCATATGGTGAGAAGGGGATCTTGCATTAGTTGAAAATTCAAGCTAACTGAAAGTAAACACCTTCCACTTTCTGATCACCCAGATCTCGATGTGGGTAAGGTGAGAGCATACGATGGTAAGGCTTACAAATTCTGAAATTCTCTAAGCTACCACTTCTTTAGTGGGGTGAGTAATCAAACCAAATGTGTGAAAGTAAATCATTCGCTTATTCAATGGGAATTACAACAAGTAAGCAAATACTTGGCGGCAAGCCAAACAATCAAAACAAAGTCATCCACTTGTTCAACAGGTATAACATGAAAGTAAACAAGAACTTGACCACTTATTCAGTGGGAGTAGCATGTAACATAAATAAACTCAACCATTTATTCAACAGGAGCACCACTTGTTCAGTGGGATGAGTAGCAATGTAAATACAATGAGCAATCACCAATGGTACTACCTATGGTGTTACAATCAGCTCAATTAGAAAATGCTTTAAAATTAAACATGCTACTGCTATGATAAGGAAATGACAAAGACATGAAGCATAAACTCCCCCCCAAGATGCTACAATGATAATATGGGAGAACCCCCACAAAATCTAATAATTATACCTCAATGGAAGGTCCTTCGAAGGTTAATAGAAGGTCAAACAAGCTGCTGCTACAGGTCTGATACATAGGACAGCAGATTGATATGTTCAAACAACAAGCTCAAAAATACCAACCAACAATCATAGAATGAGCATAACTTCATCAATACTCCAAAGTATCACACCAACCAACTTGCAAAGGGGAGTACTAGGCTAGGTGTCCAAGATGAGCTATGTAGTGACCCCCACAAGATTGAAACAACATCCACACTCACCAAAACTCCTTCTAGCTAGGCTATACAACCTCCCTAGATGGGCGACCGGCAAGGTAAAATAAAACTCTCCACTAAAAAATCTGCTTTTTGGCAAGGGGGGGGGGCAAGGATGTAGGTTCATTTGCACCAATACACACAAAATGATATGAAGTCCTCCAACCTGCATATGCAAACCATGTGGTACGGCCTAGGGCAGGAAAAGAAAACCAACAAACTGAAATCTTCTAAAATCACTTCCAAAATGCTCTAGATCACTGCAAGAAGAGTTAACACACCAAAACATAGCTAGAAGACATCAAAACAATCCATAATTGAAAGCAAACTGAAAATATTTCACCAATAACTCCAATGGTGACTCTTGTAATGATGCTAGGGAGTATCTCTTAACTCTAAAACTAGAGCAACTTTGAAGGTTTCGGTCTCCAAAGCCCTTGAAGGATTTAGTCCTCACTCCGACACCACTTCGTTATCATCCATTAGCATGTCCAAATGAGAGAAAATGAAGGAGTATATATAACACTTTGAGAGCTAGAACTTTGAATAACTTTTCCCTCCAAAAGGGGATGCCACACTTGGGGAGAAAATAAACTTTTTTAAAAATCACTTAAAACCTTTATTTTTGAGTCCGTTATTGTCATGCATTAAATTTTCTTTTTAAAAACAACTTAAGCTGTCACATGCTAGGCATGGGGGTCCAAGTGGCCTTTTGACTTAATAAAATTAATTTAAGTTGCAAATATTTCCCTTTTCGAACTCCAAGGATGGTGGAGACACCAATTGCCAAAATTATCAAGACACCATCAACTGAAGTTGCCACCATTGCCATAAATAGAAATCCTGCATTGAACTACTACTACGACCATTGCTTGAAACAACACTTACTAAAAATATCATATTGCTAAAAATAGTAAGTGTGTCCAAACTCAAAATAAACACATTTTGAGATACAATTGTGACTTACTAAAAAGAGTAAGTACTAATATAGACACCGCTAAAAATAGTAGTGACTGCCCACCAAGGATCTCAAAAAACCTAGAAAGACCCAAAAAACTCTTTGGAAAACTCTTGCAATATCCTCTTGAAAAGTAGACGAGAAACCTTAAAGAAACTTGGAATCCCTCGAAATGCATCTAAGTAGCCTATGGGACTCTGAGAATAGGCTAACGGTCACTAGAAAACTTAGGACCAAAATGGGGACATTACTGTCCTCAAGCAATCACAAGCCATGCACTGATTGATTTTGACTAAAACTCAATATGACTCTAGGATCCCAAATAAGTCAGGAATCCGTAGCTCCCCCAAATAGGAATACTATCCTGCTGAGTACTCAAAATTGTAATCTCCTGAAGTTCCCCTGTAGGAAGAGCAGTCAATCTCAACAAGACCTTAGTTAACTCCGTGGAGGATTGACCCCACAATCAAAACTTTGTGGCACCCTATAGGAAAATTTGAGAAAGTTAATGCTAACTTCCTCATTCTCAGCTTCTTGCATTCCATCATCAAGGTCATGACTGAAAAACAATTCGTCGTCCCAAACATAAGTACAAGTGAATGGATTAGAATAGCAATTGATTGGTGCTTGTACACTCCTCCCACATGGATTCTGATTGCCCAAACTCAACATTCCCCTCATTTGAGATCACAAGTCAATCTTGCTAAGGGGCCGAATAGACTGAAAATGAGCATACATGCAGCTCTCCAAGTCTGAAATAGTCAACTTGAGGTCTGATTTTTGAAAAATAAGCACCCAAGAAGAAAAGCTGCTGCAACACTAAAAAACATCAGCCAAAATGACACCTCTTCTCATGTCCATGCCTAGAAAAGTCCTCTCAAGTGTCACCAACTCACCATAGAGCCAATCTTTTCTCAAAATATCTCTCCAATCCATTGATGGGGACATCAATGGACTCATAAGATGGCTGCAAAGAGAGGTAACAACAACAATTTGTCCATGCCTATGATCCTGGGCATGAAAAACCTATCCCCAAGTGACTCCATGTTGGGGCTGCCAACAATTCATCAACTTGTGTGACATAACCCAAAGAAATTTGTGAACATTTGAAACCTCCTCATAAGGGCTCACCACACCAACATTATCAAATTCAAGATGATACTCCATTCCTTTAGTGCATCCACAAGGCTCACCTCCTTATCACAAGGATCCAACCAATCACAACTCATCATAGGAAACAGATCAATTAGAGATAATGGTTCTTCTATCACCTTGTCTTCATGCATCTCAAATAAAGGATTTGGAAATGTGAGCTCTACTTCCATGTCAAATAGGGGATTATCGTGAGTTTAGTAACTGTCTCCATCTTCCTGCTTGGACCTTATCCCTTGCATCATCTTGCATGTTACAGTGTTGGATCCCCTGTTAGTCATTCCTTTCAATACCACCTTTCTATCACCATGTTGGAATTTCAGCTCCAATGATTTTAAGTTCAAGGTGATTTCTCCTAAGGAACGAAGCCATTGCATACCCAAAACAATATTTGTGCCTCTAGTGTTGATAACATAGAAGTCATCATTGACTTCGTAGACATGATCCTCAATTGTGGTATCATGCTAACAAAAGATGTTGTGTTACCATTGGCAACCATGACTCTGAAACCTCCAAATTTTCTAGTCTTGAGCCCACGTTGTACTACAATATCCTCGTCAATGAAATTATGTGTAGCACCAGTGTTAGTTAGAGCAACAACTTGCTGCCCTTTCAACAGCTGTATAAGTTTGAAAGAATTTCTTCTTTGAAGGCTAGTGCTACAAATCCTTGCAAGAGTGCCACCACTTTCCTTCACTTTCCCAGCCTCTTCTTTTGACCCTTCTTCACTTTCCTTTGCTTCAGCTTGTTGGTCTGAATTTTTTGATTCTGATGCATCAGCTGAATAGGTCTCCAATTGATGGTTCTTCCCCTTTTCTCGACACTTGTGACCTAGGGCCCAAGGCTCTTTGCATGTGAAACAAATATTTTTCTTCCTTAGCTATTTTTTGTAATCTTCTTCCACCTTCTTTGTGGGGTTTTCTTTGGGTTGAATATTTTCCTTGCTATCATGCCTCTTGTCTCTATCATGCGGAAAGGTCGTGAGTGGAAATTTGTTCTTTGGGGTTGCAAGCTCCATGCTCCTTGCCTTCCTTATCATCTAATGAAGAGTTGGTGGGTCAAAAGCTTCAACCCAACCCTTCAATGGCTCCATTAGCCCTTCATTGAAAAGAACTACAAGCCTCTTCTCCATGATACTAGGAAGCATGACGGAGAGTCTCTGGAACTTTGAAATATAAGTGTCAAGTGAACCAAACTGCTTCAACTGTGCAAGCTCTCTATAATGTGTTTCAGGATCTTTTTTAAATAATTTTATCAAACCCTTATTTTTTTGAGAGATCAAACGATTTTCATTCTTCAACCAAAGGATGAAAACCCTTTTGGCCATCAGTTTCGTGGATGAAAACCCACCTAGTTGATTGAGTGGATTCATACAGAGTTCACCATTGTGCTTAACATTTGTGCCATTTGATTCTACATTGTTTGGTTATGAGTTTGTGGAGTTTTGTTTTGAATATTGAGACATCATTCACAAAAAATATTTAGTTATTATTAAAAGTGTGGAGAAGTTCTGAAAATTATCAAAAGATTTCAAAAAATAATATATACTCTGGAGTTTCCAAGAAAATATTTATTTATTACTATGGGTGCGAAATGATTATGAAATTATCAAAAAATAATTATAAAAATAAGTGTGAATCTCATTTTTACATAGTGTCATACCAAAACGCAAAGGAACAGGGGGCAATCATATTTTAAAGCCTTTAGAAGGCTTTGTAAGGTGGTGCATGGGAAAATTTAGGAAGGTATTGATTCCCTTTGGGAATCCTTTTTTTTTTAAATTCAAAACTACAAATTCATCTCTTGGCAAAATCGCAAGGTATAAGTGAATCTTTGTTTCATTGTTTGGGAATTAAATTCCACTCCATTTTGCTGATCGCAACCCTTGGGAAAGCTTTGTGAGGTGTCATACAAATTACAGGAGTAGCAATTATCATTGGAGCTGTCATAAAATATTTTTTTATTTTTATAAGATTTTGTATATATGTGTTGCAATGTTTTAATCAGTCAAATAAAATCAGAAATTAAGGATTATTAAATCAGAAAATTATTTCTGATTTTAAGGTACATCAGCATCACAGTTGAGAAGTTATTACAACAAACATCAATCCAATATATCAGCTATTATGACATCACCAATCATTTTGGGTATTCACTCCATTGTAATTTCAACTTGCATGTTAAGTGTTTGACAAAATGTACACTTATAGCTGATTGACAAATGGTTATAATTTCTGAATTTGAAATCAATTATTGAGCTCTTTGCCAACTGCTCATTAGAATGCTCGTGTGTCTTAATTTGTATAACAAGTGTTTGTGAATATGCCCATGTTTTGAAAGAGAGTTGTAGTTCTCAATCATAAAATTCAGGAATATTGAATGGTTGTCAAAGTTCTACCAACTGTTTGACAAAATATCTATGAGCTTACATTGTGAAATTTTGCAAGTTTAATCAATTATTTTGATAGGCACATTATAGTTGCATGATTATTGATGAAAATTGCAAGAATTGAGAAGAATATTCCATTTGGGATATTACACATCCAAGCAGGCTTCGAACAATACAAAATTTACTTTCTCTGCAATCCCTCACCCTTATCTGATGCAATCCATCTCGCATGAGACATATTATTCCTATGCACCATTATCCTTAGAGATCCATCCACTAATCCCCCCATCACCTATCTTCCATCCTAACTCTTCCCATCTCCTATCCTCCATCCTAACTCCTCCCATCTCCTATCTGTCATCCATAATCCTCCTGATGAGCACACAGTTATACTGAGAGGGGGGTGAATTAGTATAATGTAATTTTTACCAAGTTAAAACTTTATCAATCATAATAACATTATTTACTCAACATCAATAATCATGTACATAAGAACACAATAACACACGATATTAACGTGGAAACTCTTACGAGAGAAAACCACGGCAAATCAATTCTTTTATATAAATTCTTCTTTTACAAATTTTGTAGGCACCAACCTACTAGAGGCGCCAACACCTCATTCAATTTGTGAGCACCAACCCACTAGAGGCACTGGCTCTTCAATTTGTGAGCACCAACCCACTAGAAGCACCAACTCCCACAACTGAATTCGTAGGCACCAACCTCCAAAATATTTCCCCTTCTTAAATTGCTCTAAACATGCTCCAAACCATCCACCTATCATAAATGACCCCTCAACCTAACTCTAATCCCACTTCTCCTAAATCCCCCACTATCTAAATCTTCTCAAAGAAGTCCATCCAACTCCAATCAATCCTAATCCATGCAATTATGCTAAGATACCTTGCACAACATCCAAAAGAATCCCTTGGTTTTGTTCCCAGCCTCAATACAAACCTCGATCCACTTATACTCACATTATCATCATAGGATACATCATTTCCAATCCTTGCATTGTTCTTATTGTTAATAATGTTATCAACATGAAATATCGTTCATAATCATCACATTGTTGTTATCATTAACAATGTTATTTTCATCATCATCATCATCATTAATCAACCAATCAATCAATTAGTTTTCAACTTGATTGAGGGTAAAATCCTTATATGTCTTGTTGTGAATATTTGTTTGTTTTCTTGCATGTATTATCATCATTTTCATTTATCATGGCCCTTACAGAGTATTGCCACAATGGCATCAGGGTCTTCCAAATCATGGTGTCATAAGGCATATGCTTGCATGCGACCTTTTCTTTTGGGTTAGTTGTCTACACACTTGGCACATTGTCACCCTAGTTCTTATTCCTTGGTGCAACAAAAACACACATCATAGGACCTCTTCCATAGTAAGGTCCATCACATCAAGTGCAATATCAAATAAAGGTTGTTCAAGTTGTTGCAACATGGCAAGCAACCCACAATCCATCCATCTCTCCATCATCCTAATTTCACTATCTACTCATCCTAGTCTATCCATCCTTCTCCTAAACTTTCTATCCTTTTATCTCCTCCTATCATCTAGCCTCAAATCCCTTCATCCATTTCGAGAGCATACCCATGCTCTTCAAACTTACCTATCCTATTGAGGGGGCATATGAACCTCTCTTATCCCCATGTGAGAGGAGTCACATGTCTCCATTCCACTTCCTTATGTGTCCTCACATGTGTGAGAGGACACATGTCATAAGTCCCACTTCCCTATGTGTTCACACACATGTGCAAGGACACTTGTCATAGATCCCACTTTCCTATGTGTCGTCACACGTGTGAGAGGACACTTGTCATAGGTCCCTCTTCCCTATGCATCCTTTCACATGTATGAGGACTCACTCTCCTCCATTTTAGTCAAACCAATCCTAGCCCTTCATATCTTCTTGATCCTTTTCTTCCCTAAGTGCACCAATCAAATGGTGCCACTAGATGATTTCTCATCCACCCTAATCTCTCATGAATCCTCCACAATTGATCTTGAAATCAAATCTCGACCATCCATCCTCCATCCTCAACATCTATAAACCAAGCCCTCTCCAAGTCATTCCATCACCACACTCCATTGAAGACTTCTCAAAGCTTTGGGTGGACATTCATCCTCTTCTTGCTCAATTGGAGGTATGATGGAAAGAAAAATATAAGCTCTTTTCACTTCATTTTTCTTTGTTTTCTACTTTGATTTCTATCATAAATAGTGGCCTCCCACCATTGCTTTTCAAGGCAAGCCAATCGTTGAGATTTCTTGTATGCACTCTCTAAAGTTCTTTAGAAGAGGCATTAGGCATATCCAAGACATATACCCCATGGCCACTTCTACTTAGCTTTCTTGGCCACAAGCTAAAACCAAGTTTAACTTAAACATTGTAGATAAAGCACCTTTCCAAACAATAATGAAAGCAATTCCTCCATAGTGTTTGCACAAAATCTCGATGCAATCTAAACAATGGTGAAAGGATTGAAAGTGGTGTTTTGAAACCTCTTTACATAACCAAATCCCCAACAAAGGAAATAGGTGGCTATCTCCACATTTATCTATGGATTAGAAGTTGAATTTAAGATGGTCTCTTCAATCCCCATCTTTTGTTTGGGCTAAACACTTCCACACAATCTAGAAAGCAGTTATGGGGTCAAATATTTCATATTTTTCCTAGTGCTTACTTTACCTGGGTCTTCCTATTGGCAAATTTTTATCAAATTTAGGTGTGTCTAACCCCAAATGCCCATTTTCTAGGCAACTTGAAAGAATCAAACATTTGGTTTAATAATGTGCCCATCTGCAGTCAGTTTGGTTGGGGATTAATTATTTTTTCAAGCCTTTTTAAACTAGAGCCCTTCATAGTGTCCAATATTCTATTGGGCAATGTTGCTAAATTTTTGACAAAATTTGTCCAACTATGGCATGCTTTCAGATTGGAGGTTATTTTTATCATTTAGGAAGATATAAATGCTACTTTGTTTACTTTTGTTTCTATTGATTATAGTTTTTCTACTTAGACCAAATAATTGGTGGTGTCTAATATTCTCATGCAAATTGAAGTTAAACCCAACAAAGTGGCCTCAGAGGTGGCACAACTCTAGAATCTTCTTGATCATTGAGGGAATGCCCCTTATAATATGGCCCTAGTTCTGCCCTCTTCACCTCCCTAGATTAGATCCATAGGGCCAATGACATGGCTACTCTAATTATTTTTGGTCCCACTTGCAAATCCATCAAAAATGGCATTCTCTATTGTTAGATGGGCAACCTTCTGGTTAGTCACCGCCAATTCACAGAAAAAGAGTTGGTCATCACCTGTTCACCACTTGCATGCATCCTTCCAACAATTTGGATGGGATCCTCTCAAAGTACAAGACAAATTCTCTTCCTGGCTCTTGGAATGTTTTTCAAATTTAGCTGTTGCCTGAAGTGTCAGATTCTTAGATTCAATAAGGAGAATACAATGCTCTCATTGGTTGGGAGCCTATAGATGATGGAAAAGGCTTATCTGACGAGGGTGGGATAACCCAAAGGACTGGGACCTCCCTCCTAGCATAGGCTTTATAGCTTTGGCTGCTTAGTTTTTCATCAAACTCTTTGATCATGTGATTTTGTGGTCTTGTGTTTTGTTGTTGTAGTTGTTTCCTTTTTTGGGCTAAAAGAACATGCTACTTTGTTTCCTGGTTCTGCAGGTTTGCGTATCTTTGGGATGTAATTCCATTTTGTCTGTCTTTTTTGAGGACAGGTTGTATCTATTTCCTTTGGTTTCAAAATTCCAAGGTTTATTAATTGCCATGTAGTTCCAGGCATTGGGAAATATTTTCATAGTCAAACTATCATTCTAGACTCAAGCAGTAGGAACTTCGTTGGAATGCTTCATATTCTGCTTTAGAATCCTGATTTAAGTTTTTAACTCCAAACAGATACCAACAACAAAGATAGCTATGTCTGAATTTAAAGGCAATCCATAATAATTTTACCGCAAAGTGGATGATCCCTTTCCACTCAGCCTTCCTCTTATGCGTATGTTCCATGTAAATATATGATCTGAAATAATCTAGCTGCTTGTTTTTGTGAAGCTTCTTTGATGGATTTACACAGTTGACATAAATATGCTATGTTTTATTTATATATCATTAATAGAAACATATTGCATGTTAATTTGTAGTCTTTTCTAACATACTTGATCTTGTGTTGATGAATAGGTTGCAAAAGAAGCAAATCTTAAAATATTTGAAATCCCCCAAAAATAAAGTTGCTTGCACACCCATGGACACTTGATACCAACCTTGTGCAGCACTGAAATTGAAGCAAGAGGTTATAAAGCAGGCCTTTGAGGAAGAACTAAAAGAGTTGTACAGTTGAATTGGAGATCAAAAGGAGGGAGTTTTTCTGCATAATTTTTTTTGAAATTTGACTGCTATATGTATATTCATGTGATTACTTCTAATAATTTTTCAACGCTGCCCTGCCCCTCATGTGATATCTTTCATTTTATTTTATTTTTCTATCAATTATAAGGTGTTCACTGGACACTCATAAGAAACCATGTGAGAAATAATATCCCTATAACCTAGCAAAAATTAGGAAAATAGTTAAGGTGATTGGTGGAATGCCATGATTGGTAGGGATGCAGAATATGTTTAGGACGTATCATGGCTCATTTTGAGCATGAAGTTCACTACTACAAAACACTATTGGTATTTTGGCTTTATTGTTTTATACATTCTTTACAGTGGAATCCCCACCAAATATCATTATTTAAAAATGGTAAAATTTTTGAACATTTTTTGCCTCATTTTATGGTCAGTTTTTAGAGCCTTGAATAATATCCCATGTTTCTTCCCTTAGATCGAGAAACAAGACAATTTTTCTTCAAATATTTAAAGAATGTGGTGAGTAAAGGACTCCGAAGTAAGATGGCAATGACATTAAGTTATTTGGAAAATAAAAATTTGTTCAACTCAATGTATTAGGTTGGCTAGTAATACATTAAGGTTAAGCTATCTAAGCATGATTGTGTAATGGGGTATTATGGATGCTTTCTCTTTCTTGGCAGTGATCTCTTTTACAACATTTTTGGATAATCATTGGAAACTGCAAGAGACTAGCATACAATTCAGTTGGCAACAGTCAATTTCCTCAAAAGATGATGCAAAGTTAATTTTGAAGAAGATACTTCACTTAGTAAAGTTATGAATTAGACAAGTTTTGGATTTGATTATACAAGCTAACCCTTCACTAGTTTTGCAAGGATGTGAATTCACTACCCATTGGGGTGTGGGTCCATGTGCTTCCTTTCTCTGTCTATGTAGGGAGAGATTCTTCATGTAATAATAATTCTCATTTAAATGTAAATATGTTCTTGTCTACTTGTAAGATATATTTCTTGAAAAGCATAAAATATCAAAATTAATATGATAGTGAAAGACTATCATGTCTATAATTATCACCTCTTCACTAAGTGCATTATTGTTATCCTCACACCAAGTTAGAAGGCCATAAGGTTTCTTATATTTTGATTTAAATAGTTTATGGATGGTAGACAACCTTGCATATCAGTCTGGTTTAAAGTCACAAATAGATGGTTATTTGAAGATTTATTACAATTTATGCATCAAAGGTTGAGCCGCTGCTTTGTGCAAGTACAAGTCACAAAGCACCTTTTACTAGCAATGGACTTGCAATTAATCCATGTAGTCAGCAACTCCACCGGTGTAATTACCTCATATTTTTATATCTCAGCAATGCCATGTGAAATTATTAAAGAGTTGTCAAAACTTTTAGATACCACAATGTGACAATACAAATTATGTTTGATTACACATAATAATTTTCTTAAGGAAACATGTCACTTTTTTGTGAAATAATTTCATTGTAATAGGTTATTGTAAATGAAGAAGCATATTCCTCTCTTTTAGTCATCAACTTACAAAATTTGAGGACTTAGAATATGAGAACAATTAAATGATTGAATTCTATAAGAAATATTGCATATGTAACATAAAGAACAAAAATAATAGACAAAACAAGGTTAAATGGAGATAGAAAGTAACATAGAAAAACCCTTTGTGGGTAAAATCTCCACCAAAAATATGAGCTACACTCACTTATGTACTTCAAATAGGCTTGTTACAATTCATCTCCAACTTGCATACACTATTTAAAGACCAATTACAACACTCCCAAAAATTTCCAGCTTTTGTAATAAAATATCATAAAAATGAGCAAAAACCACTCACAAAGTGCTCCCAAAGCTTAAGTTACAAGACTCAAATGACTACCACAATTCTTAAGTCAACTCTAACATGAATCATCAAGAAAGAAGATTAAGCCAACAAAATGTAATATAAGACAATAAATGACACTTACAATTGTCCAAAAATGAATTTGTTGCTTTTGCTAGTAAAAAATGTTGTGGTGAATTTGAATTTGCCACTTCCCATGATGAATTTCTAGCTTCATCCACCATCTTTGACCTAATTCTTTTTGAAGCCATAGCTTTTTCATAATGATTTGAAATAAGGTGCCTTCCTTTTCAAAAATGTAAATGTTTTCTAGAGGAATTCAAATATGCAATCATATTCAACTTTTCTTTCATATAAGCATTGATTTTTCCCTTGCAAAACAATTGAATTTATGAAGTCAATAGTCAGCAAAAGATAACCTAGAAAGGTATCTCCATTGCCAAAGAATCTACAAGATGTATCATAACATCCCAAACCTTCTCAAACATTAAGTGTTGGAGTTAAATGCTCAACCCTACAACTCCCAAATATCACTTGCAAACAAACACTCATCACAAATAGATTGAAAAAGTGATAGAATTGTGGTAATAGTTAGTCTTTTGATGCAAAAAAATGAACCATTGTGAATAATAGAATAATGATAAATTATCCTTGATAAAGGATAAAGAAACCCTAGGCAAAGATTAAGTTAGATCATGACATGTGTCTTAATCCAATGATTTCAAACAAAAAAGCATGACTTAAATAAGATTAAGTATGTTAGTGTAAAAAGAGACCTAATAATTAAATAATTAATCAAGAAAATACATTTTTACTCTAACACCACCTTAAGTGTAACTTAGGAAGAAGCTAAAAGCTCTAATAACAAATGCTTAAAAAACAAAAAATGGGTCTTGACAACTAGGCATTGTTGGCAAGAGAAATGGGGAAAGCACAATTCGAAGATCTGTACCTTGGTACTCCTTGAGCAATATGTTTATACCCTAGAGAATACAATAAGAGAAATAAGCATGTGGGTTAGGAATCTATAAGGTATACATGACATACAATATCATACTATCAAAAGAAATGTTTATACATCCATAGCACACATATTTTCCTTATAACTCATTTATATTATATTATATCATATAGAAAAGGGTAGGTCTAGTCTTTTCTCTAGTAGTAGCTATCCTTTCTTATCCTTACATTTCTATTTCTCTATCTATTATGTATTACATATATACATGTGTTCCCTTGAAGGGACATGGCTCCTAGTGACTAATGTCTTCTCCCGGTACAATAGTCTTCTTCCGGTACTCTAGGGTATGTTTTGTTTCTGCCCTTGACCTACTAAAAGCATCTCCCCTTTTAAAATGATGTCTTGTCCTCAAGACATGTTGCTCATTGAGAAGGATATTATGATATTTTATCTTTAATCTTGCAAAAGTAGCAGTCCAATGTGCTTGTTCCTGTAGGAGTGTGCCTATTTGTGCTTGTATTTGGGCTAATGTGTGTTCTACTTCTCAGAGATTGGTTGGGATGGTGGTGTTGGTTATTTGCTTTGCTTCTTTCAAAATCAGATGGGGGGATCTCAACTTGTTATTGACCGATTCCCTTAGTTATTGTAATTACTCTTTGACCAGCTCTCGTTGGTTATGGAGTTGTTGGAGCTAGATGTGCAAATGCTCTATGTTGTCCCTTATTGCTTCAATCAGGTCCTGTGGGGGGTCGTAAGTCATTTGTGCTATTTGATCCTTCGTCTATGTGATCTGGTTTTGGAGGCTCCTTGTTGTATTCAACTACTATAAGCAAAAGTGATATTTTTCTGATGGCCTTGATGTTGTCCTCGGTCTATTTGATTTTTTTCTCCAATTGAGTTTGTGTGGTAGTGCATCTCTTAATGAATTGTTGGGTGTTTTTCTTAGTAAGTTCATCTCGGGCCTCCTTCCTTATATTGACCTTTTGAGACGTCAGGTCCATTTGTAAGCCAGCCACTAGTTGTAGCTATTGCAGAAAATGGAGGGACTGATCCTCGACAAAATGAGGAATAGCTTTCTAGAGCATCTTGTTATCACGGAATCTAGCAGCGCTTGTTCCACTAATAACCCCCCTACGAAACTTATCTGTTTCCTAGGTTTGTGAACTTCAAGCACACAAAACAAGGTGATTTTCAAGCCACCTCAAAATGTGTTCCAAAGCCTCAAACAGTTAGTTTGAGCATCCCCCTATGTTCACCTTGCAAAGACCTTCAAAACAAGCTCCTTCATGAAGTCTCACTGTCAATACTTAGTAAAATTGTTAAATATGCAGTTGTGCCTAAAAAAGCGCTCCAACTCACATCCAAATTTTGACTAAGTGTTGAAAAGTGCAGGGGTGCTGAAAATCAGTGCCCCTACATGAAAGTGATTTCTAAAATGTGCAGAAGCGCTAAAAAAGTGCGCCCTTACACATTTTTTCTGACTTAGCTAGTTTTTGGCTTAGGTGCACTTTTTCAAGTCTCTTGCACTTTTCACTTTCCGTGCCATATTTTATGCCTAAATTTATTAGGCGATTTGAGTTAGGTTTCGTTTCCCTCAATCACTTAAAAGTGATTTCTTTGTTTCATTTTTGTCATTCTTGGTCACCACTCCATTTCCTTTTGGCTGGGCACGCATCTACCTCAGCAAAAATGTGTTTTTGTGCAAACTTCTTTCTTGGTTGAACTAGGGTTTCCATTTCTTGTTTCAGGTATGGTTTCTTCTTTTCTCTCTTCATCCCTTCCTTTCATGAATTCTTTTATTCTTGTTTTGATCTGTAAATACATTTTTTGTTTTTATGTTGAATCCAAAACACGTTTTTGTTCTTCTTTAAAATGCTTCTTTTCCCTGCCTCTTGATTTTGTTTTATTCTTGGTAAAGGGACGACTTGCTCTTTTGTTTCATCTTTCAAAGTAAGACATGTTTCTCTTTATTTCATGCACATTTTTCTTTATCACCCATTGGTGTTTTACTTTGCATCCTTCTCTTGGGTCGAGTTTTCTTCACCATCATCAAGAAGGTTTTGATTTGTATATTCCTCCTTTGTGTATCATGTCTTTACCCTCGCCATGGAAATACAAAACACACAACTTCATGTAAGCAACTCATTTTGTGAATGAATTTCACTCACTTAAATTCCAATGTTGTTCTTGAAACCTTCTACATCAAGCAAAAGTTCTATAAGTTTCTTTCCAAGTAACAAAGTCTTCATACTTGGGCGCACCTTTCATTCAACTTTGCATCACGTTCATCCACATGCAAAAAAATGCTGAAGCGCTAAAAATTAGCACTATTACATGTTGTGACCCTTTTCACACGTTGCCCCATTGCAAATGGAGACCCCCTAATTATGCTTCGTTTTGAACTTTTGGCTTGATTTTAGTTTGTTTTGTTGTTGTCTCTCTTTTCTACTGTCTGTCTTTCTGGGATTTCTCTGCCTTTGAGCTTAAACGTGAATGTTGGCCAAGTTTGAAAATTAGGGTTTGTACTTCCTAGTCAGTTTGAGGTCAAACAAGGTGAATAAATTGAAAATAAAGACTAACACTGTGGTTAGTGTGCTTCCAGCAGGCTTCCACTAACATTTCATCAGATTCCGGCTACTTACTATTTTTAGTAATTGTGAAATTTAGAGCATTTTCTTGACACTTTTGAAGTTTTAACTGTCACACTACATCTAGAACACATCAAGCTACTCATGTGCAAAATTTGAGCTGAAACAGACAACTTACTATTTTTAGCAGTTCAACTTCCAAAGCAGATTTCAGGGCTTAGATGTAGAGTTTTTCAACGCATGTCTAGAGATTCCTTCTTGGTTTTCAGAGACCTTCGCGACTGTATAACATGCAAAGCGAGATGGTGACTTTCAGATTTCAGCCTTCAAAGGCTATTTTTAGGGTTTGCATGTAAGGGTTTTCTTCGCATGACAACATATTCTTTATGGGTTTTTCGAGAGCTTCACAGTGGTGTGACATGCAAAGCAGGATAATCACTCCTTCAACAACTTACTATTTTTAGCAGGTGCATCCTAGCAGCCACTTCCCAGCACTTTAGAATCACGAGTTGATCGCAATGCAACAGAAACAAGAACAAACGAACATCATTTGATATGCATGCAAGATGAATTAGGGTTTCTAGCTTCGGGACCCAAAAAGATGGGTAAAAAGTCAAAAAATTTGAAAACCGGTATAAACCACTACGATCAACATCCTTCAAGCTATCTACAGGTAAAATTTGAAGACAAACGAAGCACTTACTATTTATAGTAAGTCATTTTGGAAACAGGCTAAAAATAGCAAGTCAATTACATGCGTCGGCGTCAGTAGGCAGGTCATGTGGTGAGGAGCGTATCATTCGAATTTCAAATCGAACAGAGTTGTGGAGATATCATAACCAAGCAATTACTATTTATAGCAAACCACCTTCAGAAATGGGCTAAAAATAGCAGGCCAACCCGAAATAGTAGTGTCAACAGGGTAACGAGGTCACGAGGATCCAGTGTTTAAAATTTCATGGCAGTCTGAGCTTCCGAAGTGTGAAAATCAAGAGGCTTACTATTTATAGCAGGGCATGGATAAGTTGGTAGGAGGTAAAAATGACTAAGTTTGAGTTTCATCTTGTAGCTACCTGAAAATGCGCCCTCAAGGTGGTGGAAGAAAATTTTTCTAAGTGTTGAGAATTTCATCCTGCTCCCTAGCCTAAATGCGCCCACCTCCCAAGAAAGTCAAGGAAAGTCAACAAAGTTTATCCACCTCCTATGCCAAAATGCGCCCAGCTACAAGAGGCATCAAGAAAAGTTTCTAAGTGTCAAACTCATCCCTCACCATGTAGAGAGTGCACCCAAGTTCATAAAGGAAGTCAAAGAGGTCAACGTATTTCATCCTACACCACCTCAAATTTGTGCCCATCCTCCACTACATGCCAAATGCGCCCAAGCTACATGGTAGAATAAGTTTGAAAAAGACAAGTCAAGGCGTCAACATGCTTATCTCCCTCATATGTTGAAATGCACCCAAGTAGAGGCATGTGAAGACAAAACCAATGGCATGCAATGTTGGAAAAAGACAAAATGTATGCATGCAAGAAGGGAATATTCCAAATGGGTTGAAAAGGAAAGTTTTAAAATCCACTTCATGTGCCAAAATGCGCCCAAGGATAGAAGTCAAAGAGTCAACAAACTTCATCCTTCATGAAGTAGCAAATGCGCCCAAGCTCAACAAGGAGGAGTTAACAAGAAAGTCAAAGGGTCAAAGGCTTCATCCACCTCACATAGTAAAATGTGCCCATCTCCAAGCATAACATGCATGAAATTTTTCTAAGAAATTCATCCTCCTAGAGGCATCAAATGCACCCAAAAAAGGGCATGTGGAGACAAAAATGAAGAAGTTGAAAAGTCACATGCTAGGTGTGGTAGACATTAATCCTCCACAAATGCTAATATGCGCCCAAGTTGAAGTGGGTAAAGGGTGAATAAAACACAAGGGGTGGTGAAAATAAGTTGATGAGAAAATATTGCAAGGTGGTGAAAACTAATGTTGCCTAGGCGTTGGAAGTGAAGTCTTCTAGCAAGGGTAATGTGTGCCCAAGACACAAAGACGAGAAATTTAAATATGCTAGGCATGGTGAAAGTCTTAATATTCCCTTCAAAGTGTGATGTGCACCCAAAGTGTAAAGGTGATGAATAAAACAACTAAGGCGTTGAGATTAAAATCCTCCATGATATGTGCTTTCAAGAAAATTCTCTAAGTGAGTTCAAATAATAATAAAAATTCTCGCAAGCAGGGTGGATGAAGTTGAGTAAAATCTCTAAAGAAAAATTTCAAAATGAAAAGTGATTCAAAAAATTTCTAAGGCACAAAATTTTCTTCCTTAAGAAAATACGCCTGGGCTTGGAGGATGATAAAAATTTTCAGAAGCACGAATGAAGTTGCCATTCAAAAGTTAGCGGATGCCAGCTGAACAGGGTCAATAAAAATATTTTCAAGTCAGAACAACACAAGATGTTCACGGGGATGAAGAAATGAAATAAATTGTTGAAAGTTATTTTTCCAAGGTGCAAAATTCAAGAAAATTAAATGAACCCGTTTGTTGTGCACCCATGAGTTTGACGCGTTCTGAAGGAAATTTTCTTCTGGGTATTGAAGATTATCGATGAGGAATGGATTTTAAGGTCTTCCACAGCTTGCCGAGGCTTCTGTGATAAAGATTTCAAATGGGCACCAAGTTGATGAATTTTCCTAAGGAAAAATTTTAAAAAAATTCTAAGGCAAGGGATAAAATGTGTTAAAAATGCCTTGGCAGATGAATTTGAAAATGATCGCTTAGATGATTTTTGATCAAGTTCCTGATGAAGGAATTTTGCTTGAGTCTGAGTTGGATGAAATATTAGAGCAAAGTGTACCAGGTAGAATGCAAGATGGGTTGGAAATTTGGCTAAGGCATGAAGAATTCGAATGCAAAGTTGGCTAGTGAAGACGATGAACCCTCAGGAGTTAGAGCATGAAAACCCTGGTAAGTAAGTTGAATTTATATTATGAAGTGTTCTAATGCTCTTCTCCTTGCTTGTTTTGTAGGAGAAACGTTGAGACCAAGTAGTGATGAAGCAAATAGTCCAAGATGATAAATCACGAAGGAAGATAAAAGTTGCAAGAAAATGGCTAAGTGTTGAGACTTAGTAACAAAGAAGAAATGTTTTCAAAACTCAAGATGGAGAAGAGAATGGAAGCTCGAGCAAAGTTGAAGAACAACGTCAAGAAGAAAATCAAGAACAGTGTGAACATGTTTCAAAGATGGAATCTTCTATAAGGATGATGGACATTGTGGCTCATTTATTACCCCACTCCTCTGGGTGGCAGTTTTTAGGGTGAATCTTGTTTAGGGCTAAGGTGGCACAATCTGGGCCATCTAGCCAATTGTAATCTGAGCTGTCCGTTGGACTTGGCCAACTATAAAAGGGGGAGTCCCCCTCATTTGTATATTATTAGAATTAGATCAGAGTTAGGATAGCAGAGAAGGAGTAGAGAGAAATTGATAGAGTAGAAAGTAGAATAGTTTATATTGAAAAGGAAGGAAAGTCTTCCCTTTGAATACTTTGTAAGGAGTTGTCATGAATGCTTTCATAATAAAAGGATTTTCATTGATGGTGATGTCTTCTTTGTTATGAGTAGTTGTTGAGGCTTCTTCGTCCTTCCAATTCACGTAGCATCTTGAAGTAGCTTAAAGTAAAGTAGATTTCATTTCATGCAAGTACTTAATAATTGTGGAATGTGGTGCTCGATTTGAACAAAGACTTCGTTCGTCCATACCACTAGCGGGCTCGCTGACAGTGGGTTCGCCTTGCGTGGTCAACTGGAACTTTGTGAAACTTAACTTCGATTATGGTTTATATGTTGGCATGTGTCATTGTGATGGTTTCTTCATGTTAGATCGTGATCTGAACATCTTGAGTCACTCCTCTGAAGATTGCACTAGTTCTGTGGAAGTTGTCCGAAGTGAGGAAAAATGGAGCTTGGTTGAAGCTTGTGAGAATTGATCACCATGTCCCACGCCTTAGAGTAGATTAGACTGTCTTAGGCCCTACACTCTTTTAAATTTAGTTCATTTCTGGTTAGGATTAGGAAACTTGTGCTCACTTGCCAAATCATTCGAATTACATGAAATCCCTTAATCCACTGTTTGTTGTCAACTGTCGAACAATTGTGTAAGTCCCCTTGAAATACCAGCAAAACACATCGAGCCAACTGAGGGTATTCTATTGCATGAAGGAACCTTGGAGTTAATGTATGATCTATCTCGCAATCTTAGCATGCAGGAAACTTTGTTCAAGAGAGGATAGAGTAGCCATTGGCGACTTTATTCTATGTTGGTGTGGTCACGAAAATCATGCCTACAGAATTGGTGCTAGAAGGAGGGCGAGGTTTGAATTGTTCCAGAAGCTGGAAAGAACCAGTATGAGCCTTGAAGTTCCAAATTAGAGATATGTTAGATCTCTCTTATGTCAAAAAATCCAAAAAAAGAGAAAAGTTGAAAAATTCAAAAAAATCAGAAAATGAAAAATCAAAAAAGAGATTTCTCAATGGATGGGCACTTTTCTTTCCCTCAATGCAATCTTGTGGATATTGGTCGGATTCATGAAAGATTGAATGCACAACTGTGGCTCGAGAATTTTTCCAAGTTTGCTTCGCCAGGAAGATGTCGAATTCATGAGACCTCCCAACATGAAGAAATCAGTTGCTTAACATTCCTCTCAAGGATAGAGCTTGTTCTCCAAGAGAAAATTTTCTATTGGGATGTCCCCAAGCCAAGAGTATTGGATGTAGAACCCGATGATTATAGCCTTCCAGAAGTTGTGGATGAGGCCTTCACAAGATTCATACTTAGGATCCAAAGTCAGATGGAACTTGGCAACATTTGTTTGAAAGGTGTTTTGCTCCCTCGTTGGTGCATGATTCACAACACACCTCATCTAGAATCCACTTGCACAACATGTGAAGGAGCCATCAACTTCGTCAGATGTCGACTCAGATTACCAGTACTACCATATGGATTCTTCAAAGACAAAGGATGGATTGAATATGCCACACAAACATTTTTGTCACCAAATGAAGATGATACCCCAACATCAGCCAACAACAAGGAGAATGAGTCACAATAGGATGATGTGACTGAGCTTAGGGAGCAAGCAAATGAAGATTGTTCCTACATCACACTAGAACAAGAGGCTATTGGAGCAAAGATCAAAGATGCGATGGGATACATCCAAGCGAGAGGAAACACCCAAGGCAATTGTCAACATATAGAAGTGAATGAATGTACAAGATTACAAGTTATTGAAGATCATCAAGAACCAAGAACAAAGGACTTAGCTCAAAGTAGAGATGGTGTGACAAATTTTCAATGTTCATTCACTCGAGGAGGAGAATGTGAAGAGGGAAGTGATTCTAGTACACTTCAAGAAAGAATGCCCCTTGATGAAAAGGTTCAATCATGCATGGACAAGATGGAAGAAATGACAAACAGCTTAAGGCAAGATGATGTGTTTGATGATCAATGGGCTACCAAGATGGAGGCAAAATATGAAATGCATTTTGCATCAACACTTGATCCATTATTCATAGTCATGGAAGAATTGCTTGATGAAATTGAAACAAATGAAACACTGCTTGATGAAGAGATAGAAAATGAAGAACAATTCAGGTTGGGGCTTGATCCATTGTTAGGGATTCAGAAAGAGCTAGTGCATGAAATAATCCAAGCTTCCAAATGCCCTCTTGAGTCAATTTCCCACCCCACTCCTCCTAGTCTGGATCATCTCCACCTTTTAGACGCGAGAGGTATGGTTCAGCATCAACTTCGGCCTCCTAATGAAGTAATGGATGACAGGCAAGAATGCATGCCAAAGAATGAAGATCACCAGGTTGTATCTTTCCCCGCTGTTGATTACAAGGAATATCATTTTGATTATGGAGATTTAGGAAAGAAAACTTGTTTATGGATTAATCATGGTCCAGATAAGTTGCCCCAGTTACTAATCTTTCCTAAAGTTTTGCCTAAAATTTAGATTTGTCCTTTGAGAGAATATTTTTCTGAGTTTAAAGATAAGTTTGCAAAGCTTCACACTATTACTAATACTTTGCTATTACTGCACGTCCTGAGAAATCATGCTAGGAGTTGTATGTACTTAGGTCTTTTGATTGTTGTTCGTTTAAAGTTTTTGTTTTTGTTTAGATTAGTTGTCTTGCTTTGGTAGTTTAGTTTGCTTTCAATAAAAGGGGATCCCATTTGTGAAGGGGGTGTTGTGTTGATTTTTCCGCACTCCAGTACAATGTTGACACAATGTTAGTCCATTTCTTGGACAGTCATTCAGGAAGTGCTTTAGGATCCGAGGTTGTTCTTTCAAGTCTTATCATTTGATTAAGATTTGTACTTGACTCGGAAGGGAATCATCTATTGTGTCTTGACACCAAGTCTCATGATTTCTATATTTTACACACATGACTAATTGCTCTAAGTCACTGAGGTTTCTTAGGAGAAGTCACGGCAAGTGAAAATTTTACGTCTTGCTTCAGTGCCACTACAATTCTCAAACCCTTTGGAGGCTTCATTGCCTGCCAGCCAATTGAGGAATTGATGGAAAATCAAAAGAAGAAAAGAAAATATGCTTGAAAGAAATATTTAAAAACAAGAAAGAAAGAAATGAGAAATGAAAGAAATATTATGAAATATTGGGTTTGGGAACGTACGAGTAACTCCACCGAGGCTATGGACGCCCAGCCGACAGTGGAGCAATATTCGTTAGAATTGTAGCAATAACCTCGTCGGGGCTATAGACACCTGACTAGCAGTGAGACAATGTCCTCGATGCTTTTGAAGTTAAGATATTTATTTAACTTGCTGGGACGGATTCTGGGAACTTCAATGGTCTTTTGAGCTGGAATGAATGCATACGCACACACTTGTAATCAAAAGATGAGGTGCCTTGATCCAATTTAGGATTCCTATTCCCTTTTAAGTATATCCCCTGGTCAATTGATAGGTTTTGAAAGAATTGTCCAAGGGTTCTGAGTATGGAATGGGTTTTGTCTTTGAAATGTTCAAGAACATTTATTCAGGTTGGGGCTAATGTTGTGACCCTTTTCACACATCGCCCCATTGCAAATGGGGACCCCCTAGTTATTACTTCGTTTCAAACTTTTGGCTTGATTTTAGTTTGTTTTGTCGTTGTCTCTCTTTTCTATTGTCTGTCTTTCCGGGATTTCTCTGCCTTTGAGCCTAAACATGAATGTTGGCCAAGTTTGAAAATTAGGGTTTGTACTTCCTGGTCAGTTCGAGGTCAAACAAGGTGAATAAATTGAAAATAAAGACTAACACTATGGTCAATGTGCTTCTAGCAGGCTTCCACTGAAATTTTTATCAGATTCTGACTACTTACTATTTTTAGTAAGTGTGAAATTCAGAGCATTTTCTTGACACTTTTGAAGTTTTAACTGTCACACTACATCCATAACACATCAAGCTGCTCATGTGCAAAATTTGAGCTGAAATAGACAACTTACTATTTTTAGCAGTTCAGCTTCCGGAGCAGATTTCAGGGCTTAGATGCAGAGTTTTTCAACGCATGTCTGGAGATTCCTTCTGGGTTTTCAGAGACCTTCGCGACTGTATAACATGCAAAGCAAGATGGTGACTTTCAGAGTTTAGCCTTTAGAGGCTATTTTTAAGGTTTGCATGTCAGGGTTTTCTTCACATGTTGGCATATTCTTTATGGGTTTTTCGAGAGCTTCGCAGCGGTGTGATATGCAAAGTAGGATAATCACTCCTTCAACAACTTACTATTTTTAGCAGGTGCATCCCAGCAGCCTCTTCCCAACACTTCAGAATCATGAGTTGATTGCAATGCAATAGAAACGAGAGCAAACAAAGATCATTTGATATGCATGCAAGATGAATTAGGGTTTCTAGCTTCGGGACCCAAAAAGAGGGGTAAAAAGTCAAAACTTTTGAAAACCGGTATAAACCACTACGATCAACATCCTTCAAGCTATCTGCTAGTAAAATTTGAAGACAAACGAAGCACTTACTATTTATAGTAATTCATTTTGGAAATAGGCTAAAAATAGCAAGTCAGTTACATGCGTCGGCGTCAGTAGGCAAGTCACATGGTGAGGAGCGTATCATTTGAATTTCAAATCGAACAGAGTTGTGGAGATATCAGAAGCAAGCAGTTACTATTTATAGCAAACCACCTTTAGAAATGGGCTAAAAATAGCAGGCCAACCCGAAATAGCAGTGTCAATAGGGTAACGAGGTCGCGAGGATCCAGTGTTTAAAATTTCATGGTAGTCTGAGCTTCCGAAGTGTGAAAATCAAGAGGCTTACTATTTATAGCAGGGCATGGATAAGCTAGTAGGAGGTAAAAATGACTAAGTCTGAGTTTCATCTTGCAGCTACCTGAAAATGTGCCCTCAAGGTGGTGGAAGCAAAAGTTTCTAAGTGTTGAGAATTTCATCCTGCTCCCTAGCCTAAATGTGCCCACCTCCCAAGAAAGTCAAGGAAAGTCAACAAAGTTTATCCACCTCCTATGCTAAAATGCGCCCAGCTACAAGAGGCATCAAGAAAAGTTTCTAAGTGTTAAACTCATCCCTCACCATGTAGAGAATGCGCCCAAGTTCATAAAGGAAGTCAAAGAGGTCAACGTATTTCATCCTCCACCACCTCAAATTTGCGCCCATCCTCCACTACATGCCAAATGTGCCCAAGCTACATGGTAGAATAAGTTTGAAAAAGACAAGTCAAGGCATCAACATGCTTATCTCCCTCATATGCTGAAATGCGCCCAAGTAGAGGCATGTGAAGACAAAACCAATGGCATGAAAAGTTGGAAAAAGACAAAATGTATGCATGCAAGGAAGGAATATTCCAAATGGGTTGAAAAGGCGAGTTTTAAAATCCACTTCATGTGCCAAAATACGCACAAGGATAGCCAGTCAAAGAGTCAACAAACTTCATCCTTCATGAAGTAGCAAATGCGCCCAAGCTCAACAAGGAGGAGTTAACAAGAAAGTCAAAGGGTCAAAGGCTTCATCCACCTCACATAGTAAAATGCGCCCATCTCCAAGCATAACATGCATGAATTTTTTCTAAGAAATTCATCCTCCTAGAGGCATCAAATGCACCCAAAAGAGGGCATGTGGAGACAAAAATGAAGAAGTTGAAAAGTCACATGCTAGGCATGCTAAACATTAATCCTCCACACATGCTAATATGCACCCAAGTTGAAGTGGGTAAAGGGTGAATAAAATACAAGGTGTGGTGAAAATAAGTTGATGAGAAAATATTGCAAGGTGGTAAAAACTAATGTTGCCTAGGCGTTGGAAGTGAAGTCTTCTAGCAAGGGTAATGTGCACCCAAGACACAAAGAGGATAAATTTAAATATGCTAGGCGTGGTGAAAGTTTTAATATTCCCTTCAAAGTGTGATGTGCACCCAAAGTGTAAAGGTGATGAATAAAACAACTAAGGCATTGAGATTAAAATCCTCCATGATATGTGCTTTCAAGAAAATTCTCTAAGTGAGTTGAAATAATAATAAAAATTCTCGCAGGTAGGGTGGATGTAGTTGAGTAAAATCTCTAAAGAAAAATTTCAAAATGAAAAGTGATTCAAAAATTTTCTAAGGCACAAAATTTTCTTCCTTAAGAAAATACACCTGGGCTTGGAGGATGATAAAAATTTTCAGAAGCACTAATGAAGTTGCCAGTGAAAAGTTAGCGGATGCCAGCTGCACAGGGTCAACAAAAATATTTTCAAGTCAGAACAACACAAGATATTCATGGGGATGAAGAAATGAAATAAATTATTGAAAGTTATTTTTCCAAGGTGCAAAATTCAAGAAAATTAAATGAACATGTTCGTTGTGCACCCATGAGTTTGACGCGTTCTGAAGGAAATTTTCTTCTGGGTATTGAAGATTATCGATGAGGAATGGATTTTAAGGTCTTCCATAGCTTGCCGAGGTTTCTGTGATAAAGATTTCAAATGGGCACCAGGTTGATGAATTTTCCTAAGGGAAAATTTTAAAAAAATTCTAAGGCAAGGGATAAAATGTGTTAAAAATGCCTTGGCAGATGAATTTGAAAATGATTGCTTAGATGATTTTTGATCAAGTTCCTGATGAAGGAATTTTGCTTGAGTCTGAGTTGGATGAAATATCAGAGCAAAGTGTACCAGGCAGAATGCAAGATGGGTTGGAAATTTGGCTAAGGCATGAAGAATTTGAATGCAAAGTTGGCTAGTGAAGACGATGAACCCTCGGGAGTTAGAGCGTGAAAATCCTGGTAAGTTGAATTTATATTATGAAGTGTTCTAATGCTCTTCTCCTTGCTTGTTTTGTAGGAGAAACGTTGAGACCAAGTAGTGATGAAGCAAATAGTCCAAGATGATAAATCACGAAGGAAGATAAAAGTTGCAAGAAAATGGAAAAGTGTTGAGACTTAGTAACAAAGAAGAAATGTTTTCAAAACTCAAGATGGAGAAGAGAATGGAAGCTCGAGTGAAGTTGAAGAAAAACATCAAGAAGAAAATCAAGAACAATGTGAATGCATTTCAAAGATGGAATCTTCTAGAAGGATGATGGACATTGTGGGTCATTTATTACCCCACTCCTCTGGGTGACGGTTTTTAGGGTGAATCTTGTTTAGGGCTGAGGTGGCACAATCTGGGCCATCCAGCCAATTGTAATCTGAGTCGTCTGTTGGACTTGGCCAACTATAAAAGGGGAGTCCCCATCATTTGTATATTATTAGAATTAGATCAGAGTTAGGATAGAAGAGAAGGAGTAGAGAGAAATTGATAGAGTAGAAAGTAGAATAGTTTAGATTGAAAAGGAAGGAAATTCTTCCCTTTGAATACTTTGTAAGGAGTTGTCATGAATGCTTTCATAATAAAGGGATTTTCATTGATGGTGATGTCTTCTTTGTTATGAGTAGTTGTTGAGGCTTCTTCATCCTTCCAATTCACGTAGCATCTTGAAGTAGCTTAAAGTAAAGAAATTTCATTTCATGCAAGTACTTATTAATTGTGGAATGTGGTGCTCGATTTGAACAAAGACTTCGTTCGTCCATACCACTAGCGAGCTAGCTGACGGTGGGTTCGCCTTGCGTGGTCAACTAGAACTTTGTGAAACTTAACTTCGATTATGGTTTATATGTTGGCATGCGTCGTTGTGATGGTGTCTTCATGTTAGATCGTGATCTGAACATCTTGAGTCACTCCTCTGAAGATTGCACTAGTTCTACGGAAGCTGTCTGAAGTGAGGCAAAATAGAGCTTGGTTGAAGCTTGTGAGAATTGATCGCCATGTCCCTCACCTTATAGTAGATTAGAACTTCTTAGGCCCTACACTCTTTTAAATTTAGTTCATTTTTGGTTAGGATTAGGAAACTTGTGCTCACTTTCCAAATCATTCGAATTACACGAAATTCCTTAATCCATTGTCTATTGTCAACTGTTGAACAATTGCGTAAGTCCCCTTGAAATACCAGCAAAACACATCGAGCCAACTGAGGGTATTCTATTGCATGAAGGAACCTTGGAGTTAATGTATGATCTATCTCGCAATCTTAGCATGCAGGAAACTTTGTTCAAGAAAGGATAGAGTAACCATTGGCGACTTTATTCTGTGTTGGTGTGGTCACGAAAATCACGTCAACATTACACTCACCCACTAAGCTTTGTAAGAAGAAAATGCCAGGGCACTAAATTTAAGCACCCTGACATAATGCAATTTTACCTTATGCTGTAAAGTGCAGGAGCGTTATTTTTCAGCACCCCTACACCAAAGTCAGCTTCCTCCAAGTGCAAGGGCGCTGATTTTTAGCACCTTTACACTTTTCCCATTTTTTCTCCGAAACACTTCAAAACTTGCTAGTTTCTTCCCGAACCTCGCTCCTTCCACTTTGTGCATTGTTTTGTGTGCCTTGTCATTCACTCCATGCTTGATCATCATTGCTACTCACTTTATGCATCCCCATGCTATTTTTTGACTAACATTTGTTCTAACTCCACATTTTGTAGTCTCTTTTCAAGATCCTCAAAGTTGTTGATCGAAGATTTAGCTACTCTCAGATGACTGCTAGAAAACCTCTGTCATCTTCAAAATCAAAAGACAAAATGAAGTCTAAATATCAAGGAGTCTATCCACCGGCTGTAGTGGTCTCCAAGGTGGAAGAGATAATTGAAATAGAGGTTGTTCATCAAGACTTAGTTGATTTTGCAGAGAAAACTGAGAAGAAGCCTCTTCTTGATTCTATGAGAGCAATTATACATAGTAACCTACATTTGGTATCTATGTTCCCTATTGTTGCGCACAATACAAAATTTTTTCTTCAAGTTGCATCCCACTACATCAGGGAGAGAAAAAGTGTGATTGATTCTTCTGGGCATGAGATTTTGAGACTCGACCCTGACTTCTTTGATATTGTGTTTAAAGTTCCACAAATGGAGAAGTACATTGATATCTTGATACAAAAAGTACAAGAAGTCTGTGACGTTTATCCCAATAAGGCTAAAAACCTGATAAATAGCCAATGGTTGAAGAAGCCTAGGCAAACTATTTCTAGATGGCCAAAGGGACTCCTACGAAGTGATTTCAAAGATTATGTCAAAGATATGATCACATTCTTGAGCAGAGTGAAGGGCTTGCCTGAATCATCCACTTTTCATGACTGGATGTATGAATACATCAGAATCATAAGAAGACAAATTTCACATTGATTGAAGCAAACAGATCAGTGATGAAATACATGAACAACTGATCAATGTGCCTTCTACATTAAAATTCTATATGACTTCTTATCTGGTGTATGCAATAGTTATAATGAGGCAATTTCTAGATCCATCCACGAAAGGGAATTGGATGCTAGTACCTGTGTATAAATTTTTCTATCAACTAGAGTTGAAGGAAAGCTTCCATCATTTCAGGAGGGTTACTGATGCTTTCTTTGTGCCTTTTCTTTTCAATTTTTATCTGACTCTCGAGAGGAGAAGGGTAACTGATGAGGTGGTAAGTAAAGTTGGATGTGTATTTCAACAATTCCCAACATTTAATTATTTGAGAGTAGGGTGCTACACTAGTTGCCACGATATCCTTCAGACAAGTGGGTTCTCATGGAGATGTGCAGACAACTAATTTCAGTGCACAAAGAATGAAGAAATATTCACAAGCGTGGATTCAAGTTCCCACTAAAAATCAGTAGATATACTATCCCAACTGTACAAAAAGCCAAGTCTGTTTATGCTGAGATGCAAGTCATGACAATCAAGACCTACAGGTATAGGTTTGATTTTGATTACTGGAATGTGAGAAGTAAATTGCAAAAGGGTCATCATCACAAGTACCGTTTTGAGGACATCTGGGCTGATTACAAAGATGAAGAAGCCATTCACAAAATGGATTATTGTAGGTTCACTATACAATAGATCAGAAACCTTGATATTGTTGACCTACCAGAGGATTTTATAGATCCTGGCGATATCATGAATGTTGTCTATGATGAACAAGAAATTTCTAAGAAGTCGTTGCCTGCAATTCAATGGACTAGAAAAGAAAGTACTATCATCAGAGAGAGATTGGCACCAATCTTATCCAACATTGCAGAATGGTTACACAAGCATGGTTTTGAAATGAAAAGTTTCAGAATAGATTCGGAAGGAGAAAAATATGAAATAGAAGCTTGCTGACAACAAGAACTCCACATGAAAAATAAATCAGCGGTAGTTCCCACTTCTTCATAAAGAGGTCCCAAAATCAAGTTTACTATTGGCAAGAAAGATACCCAGGTCATCCCAAAAGGAGAAACCACAGAATTTGAACCATCTTGCTCTAAAGGTAAAAGGGTTGTTTCAGAGGAGATAGATTTCGATGAAGAAGGTATTTCTAGTGACCAATCCGCTAAAGATGAACACTCAGCAGAAGCAGACTCTGATGTAGAAGAAGTTTTTGAAAGCGAACAAGAGTCTGAAGAATATTCTGAAGACAAATCTGAAGGTGATTCCAAAGGTGAACCAGAATCAAAGAGACAAGAGGGTGATCAATAGGAACCCAGGCATGATCAAGAAAGAACTATGTCCACCTGAGAATGTAGTTGAGGAAATTCCTAGAACGCCATCGCCTGTGATTTCCATTATTCCTCATACTCCTCCAAATTTGAGTACACCTCCACCTCAGTTCCTTCATCACCTATTCCTACCACATGTATTCCTGCAGTAGAGGTATTCAATCGGTTCATGAATGAATCAATACATGATCAACTCAATGTGTAGTCTACAGGAGCAATGATGACAGACACTTCGCCCATTGTCACAATACCCATGGTAACTTTAGAAGAGAAAATGATGATAAAGTTGACGGTGAATCCAAAAGTTCACACCTCCTTTCTTCCCCCTTGGCTAATATCTCAAGTATCGAAGCGGAAGAAACAAATGATTTCTCCAGAGGAGCTCGAACTTGAAGAGATAGTCCCTCAAAAAGCTAAAGGGAAGAAAAAGGCAAAGGTATACTCAAGACTAAATGTCGACAAGACTAGTCAGAAGTATGTGGAGATTGGCATACCACCGCAAGAAGAAGGAGATGTTAATATGGAGGACTACACAATAACAAGAGTCCAGCTTGGTAAAGTTACCAATGAAAGTGCAAAAGTAGATGCGCAAGTGACATTGGACATCTTGGTTGGAAGAGTGGATAAAATGGAGCAAGCTCGCAATATGTACAAACAGAGGGTAGAGCATTATGCCATTGTTGTAAAGAGACTTGCATGATCTTCAACTAATGCACAACCACTAGCAATGGTAAGTATTGAGGACCCAACTGTCAAGAAAGCTGAGAAGTTTTCCTCCAAAGGCAAGGTGTTGTATGATTTCGTTGAAAAGATCATAGAACACAAATCTCAGATTATAATTATTGTGAATGAGAAAACTACTCTACTGGCCAAGCTCACCATAGAGCTTGATAAGGAGAAAAGTGTACTTTCCCAGGAGCACAAAGATATGGAAAAATTCCTACTGTCATGGTCACAGATGAAGCAGGTAAAGCTCAATAAATTGGTGGAAGCTGGGGTAATTCCTGATAAAGAAAAATTCATTGAGGTAAGAGAATCCTTGAAACATCGAATTCAAGTAATTGAATCTCTTACAGAGGATCTCCACCAAGTGCAGGAAGATGTCAAATGACATCATGTGATTATTGAAAAAGGTATCAAGGAGTTACTAGGACAAATCCTTGAGGAAAATCGTATCTTCCTGCCAGCCACAAAAATATCCCAGATCTTCAAAGAAGCCATCATGAAGTTGATTGACAACACAGACTTTTCAGAAGCCTCTTTGAACATCATTTGTGATACAAGGCTCACATTGGATAACCTAAAAATGCATCTTGACAGGTGCAAGAAGGTTCACTCATCTGCCATGAGATCGATCATGAGAATTCACACCATTGTGGATTACACCATTGGTTCGGATGAGAAGTTCGTGCAGGAGACCAGGAAGAAATACGAAGACTTTCGTGCCCAAAGCAAGGAAACATGAAGATTCCTGATCTCCAGTGTTAGGCATTTTTTATGCTTCCCATTATACATCTTGTAAATATTTCCTGAAATTTTATATGTCTTTTTGTAAATTGTAATTGCACCAAGTTCGAGATGTAATTTCATTAAGAAAAATTACACTTTGACTTTGGTCAAAGTTAGGTGAGATCTCCTAGAATCACTCACCCAACTTTCCTTGATTTTCTCAATTAGTTTCCTAATTTTTCTCTTCCCTCTTTCCATATATATGAGGGATTTCCTTTGTATTGTGGATCCTTTAGTATTTTGCAACGAAGTGTTGCCCTTTTTTGAAGCAAAATTGTGAAACTTTGTGTTCATACTTTGTGAATGAAATCTGATCAATAAAGAAGAAGATTGAAAACCAGAATTTGTGTTGGATTCGATAGACTTGTGAATTGATCTCATTTGGTGGTGATTAGCTTATGAGATCTGAAGGACTCTAAGTAATTCATATAAACTTTGTGTTACATATTTTATTTGGATTTATATTTGTGTTTGGTTAATTATTGTTGGATGATCTACATGACTTTGTGCTTGTAATTGTTCATGCTCTTTGGATACTTTGGTTGAATGATCTACAAGACTTTGCGCTTGTAATTGCTCATGTTGTTTGAGGAATTGCTGCATCTAAGAAGACTTTGTGTTTCTAATGCAACAAACGATACATTCTTCACAAATCCACCATTGAAAAATCTATGGAATGACTTTGTGCCTTCGTGAGCTTTCCCTTTTATTTTACTTGTTTATTGTTAATCACTTATAGTACCTCTATGCTTTGATTTGACAAGATAGAGGTATTGGCATTACTGCTTGTTGATCATTTAAGGTTATGTGAATTGAGAACTTCCAATAGTGAAGCATTGTAAACATCTTCTCTGAAAAAAGAGAGAAGGATGAATGTGACACACCCCCCCACTTCGTAAGTATTGTGTACATTGTGTAATTACTTTATTTGTTTTACTATCACTTCTGTCAGTAGTAAGAAGGGTGCCTCCCCTTTCTGAGAGGAGAGATTTATATCTCACATAGTTGTGGCTGAAGTCCTACTTGTGTAATCTATCAAAAATTTGATTACATAATTTTCACCCAACACATATTTATGGCCTCTTGCAACTGTTCTGTTTGTTGCACATGTTCTTGGAGAAGTTCTCTGGCGGTGTTGTGGAAAATGTCCCTTAATTGTAACTTCTGAATGGGTGATATCCCAGATAAATTCACTTGGGAGCCCACCAATGGTACTTGGAGCAACTATTGATGTGGTGCCGGTTGGATTTGTTGTTGTTGAGATAGAAAAATTTTGATGGCTGAGATAGTATCCAATGGAGTGGACACTTCTCCAAAGTCATCTTTTTTCTTTTTTCTTTCTTTTCTAGAACCCCTTGTGTTTTCTTTCGGTTCCTCCATCTGCTCTTTTGTTGTAGCTCTGGTTTCTTAAGGAATGATATCTTTTGGCGTCAGACCTTCCTCTTGCTCTGAGTCCTTGTTCATTTCTTCGTAGAGCTTACGAGTAGCCTCCTCTGTCTCCTTCTAGAGAGCTTATGTGTCTGTCAGATCATCTGTCATGAGTTTATCAACTCAGTGCTTAGTCTAGAGTTATTTTGCTTGTGCTTGTGCTAGAGTTCGTTTCTATTCTTCTGTCATGTTTGGGCTTATCATTGAGATGGGTTGTTTTTTCAATTCTTCATCATGGGCCAGGGCCTTAGCTCTTTTTTCCCTTTTTGCTACTGCAATTTCATCTAGAAATTATTTCATTGCCTCCTCGAGGCATTTATTTAGGAAATTTATATACCTTACCAAGCTTTGAATTATTTTTTCTTTATTTCCCTCATCATACTCATACATTTTTAGGATTTGCGGTAGCATCACATGATGAAAAATTGCATTAAAAATTCGAGCACATTGAGTGGCTCGTCTGAGAGTACTAGAGATTGTTTCTACTGGGTTTTCTCTTGTTGTCCTTTCTTTTGTTGCTTCGATTTGCTTTGAGGAGTGCTTAGAGTCCTTTGTTTTCGTTGCTTTTTTTGTAGAGGTTGATTGACCTCTTCTTCTTCATTTGAGATCTCTTCTACCTTGACTTCCTTTGTATCCTATTTCTCCCTTTGGATCCTCTTATTTTTCCTTGTCTGTTGGGTACTTTTTGGGGCTTGTGGTGGTTTCCCAAATTGAGAGGCTATCAGTGCCGATGTTGAAGGTCCTTTGATGTTCTCGGGGGGATGGTTTGTGACCTTGTAGCCCTTCTATTGGAAGGTTTTAATTGTGTCAGGGTGGTCATTTTTGGTTTTAGTCCTCCTTTCATCATGCCCCATTGCTTATGAAGTTTCTTCTTATTCTTCTCCACATCCTCCTGTGTCTCCTTGTCAATCTTTGTGTCCATGACTTCTTGGTAAGTCTTGAACCTCTCTGTGCTGGGATCCCTTGGGTTCTGGAGCAAGGTTGTCACGTAGGCATCTATTTCTTGAGGGGTGACCTCATATGGTAGTGTCAAAATCCATACTATGCAAGTCTCAATCGCCTCCATATAGGTGTAATCTTTGTCCACCAAGAAAGTTATGGTATTTTCATATTTATTGGATGATAGATAGGGGACCCGGTTCCTTAATTGTATTTGTTCCTAGAAGGCTTTGAAAACCCCCCCAATATGTTGCTTTTCGTGCTTGAAAATTCTCAAATTGATGGGTATGGTACTTAATTGGGGCAGCTACATGGTCTAGTCGAGTTGCTAGAAATTACCCTTGAAGTTGGGTAGTTCATTCAGAAAATAAAACATTAGATAGATAAGTAATGTTCTATATCAGAAGTGATACCTAGAATTCTTGATCTTTTGCAAGTTTTCCAACAGTTGTTCCCTCATAACCTCACAAAAATTGAAGTATTTTCCTTCAACCACCATCTGGTATGCGGTGTGGACGATGGTGGTGGTTGCAGAGTCTTCCCAGTTGTAGTAAACTTTGCAGGCTATCATTGCTTTGAGTGGGAACCATTTGAATGTTGGTTTGGGCTTCTCAAATATGTGAATGACTATTAGAGCGACCATTTTTAGTGCAAGGCAGATTTTTCTAAGAGTTTTTCTTGGAAATTTTCTATCTTTTTTGGTAGATGATTAGTGCACAATTTTCTTGCAATTGCATTTGTGAAGAATGGAATAGGAACTTGGGTCTTTATATAATTTTGGTTAGTGGGTATGAGTTGTAGTCTAGTGGATTGGTAGCTGAGTCTTTAATGCTCTGTCTGGTCCATGGGTTTTCTGAGCCATTGGTTTGATTTGACGAATGACATGTGTATTTTGATGTGTGTTTTTGTGAGTTTGAGACTATGTTACAATGTAAATTTGGTGGTTTTAATGTGTTTTCTCTAGCAGGAGGTAATAATGTTGCAAGTGAGTGTCGTTAACATGTCCTACTACAAGTGTCCCATCTAGTTGTCAAAGTTTGACCACTCTTGATTCATTAATGTGATGAATGTAATAGGGTCCTAATCATCAGACTTTTAGCTTCCCTAGTTTCTTAATTTTTCTATTATATAGTAGCACTAAGTCCCCTATTCAGAATTTTTTTACCATAAGTTTTGGTTGTACCACGCCTTTTTCCTTTGTCATTCCAACTACATAATTCATCTATTTTTTCCAATTCTTCTATTCTTGTCATTAATGATTCATCTTCTTCTAATTGCAAAGTTAGCGTGGTACATATATTAAGGATTATGAAATTCATTGGTACGATCACATCCAGGCCATATACCAATTGAAATGGTGTGAATTTGCTAGTCCTTTTGTAGGAGGTCAAGTATGCCCAAAGTATTGTTGGTATCTTAACGTCCCAATCCATCTAGTTTCCATCGCACATTTTTGTTAATGCTTTCCCAATTACTTTGCTTAAGGCTTCACTCGCCCCATTTTCTTGCAGATGGTATGGAGAGATTTTATTGTGAGTTATCATGAAATTCTATAGCAACTCTTTTATCATATTTTTTATGAAGTGCTTTCCTTAATCGTTGACTATGCTTAACAAGCATCCATATCTGGTAATGATGTTTTCATATAAAAATTTAGTGGCAATTCTTGCGGTACAGTCTCTGGTTGGTTTTGCTTCTAGATATTTTGTCAGTGACTCCACGTCGGTTACAATGAATTTAGTATTTGAGTTTTTTGTCGGTGGATCAATTGGTCCTATGAAATCTATCACCCATTTCTCAAAATGATTTTGGGCCAGTATCGGTCTTAGGGGCATCTCATCATGGGAGATAGGTTTTCCTATCCTTTGGTAGATGTCGCACCCCTTTGCATAGCCTTGGAAATCTTTGTGTATTATTGGCCATCATAGGCCTGCTAGTTTTACCCTTCTTGTGATAGATTCTCTTGAGTTATGTCCTCTGACAATCCTGTTAAGTGATTCCTCAAAAATGGATTTTCTTTCATGGTTATAGATAACTCTTCTTATGATGATGTTTTTCTCTCTGTGGTGTAGTTCTCCTTCTATTAAGGTATATGGTGTTTCTCTCCATGCTAGTGATTGTTTATCTTGCAGAGATAGGTCTTTTGGGAACTCTCTAGTTGATAACAAGATAACAATATCTTCTAATTCTTTTAGTACCGTTGTAATCCAGAACAAGTGTGTAATGGGTAACTCTTCTCCATATACATCTGATTCTTCACTGGTTTCGATCCGTGATAGGTAATCCAGTCATTGGTTGTTCTTTCCGGGTTTTACCATTATTTTAAAATCAAATTCTTGGAACAATAACTATCTAGATATTCAGCCATGAGTTTCCAATTTTTTGAGTAGGTATTTAAGGGGTTCATGATCTATGAAGAAGGTGAAAGTGGTGCGCAGTTAATAATATCGGTACTTTTGTAGGGTGTATACCATTGCCAATGATTCTCTTTCCGTGGTGGTGTAATTCTATTTGTTGATAATTTCCTATTAGAAAATGCTATAGGATTATCTTTATTCCCCTTTGGTTGGGTGACCACTACTCCTATTTCTATTCCAGAGGGATCTACATGAACATGAAATGGATTATTCCAATTTAGAAAGATTATGATTATTGCCTCTGCAATTTTTTATTTCAAGGCATCAAAGGATTTTTGGGCTACTTCATTCCATTCGATGTTTCACCCAGTTTTATTTTTTAGGAGATCCTCCAATGGTGTTGCAATTCCAACATAACCTTTAATTGATTTCTTGGGATATCTTGACTTCTAGAGCATTCTTTGGTGGTGGAAAATTTAAGATCAATGCCACTTTCATTGGGTTTACCATTAATCCTTCTTTACATATAATGTGGCCTAAGAGTGTCCCATATAGTAGCATAAATGTGCATTTCTATAGGTTCAATGAAATCTGCATGCTTTTTCACCGATTTAGCATCATCTGGAGGACTTGTACATGGTATTTTACTAAACCATAGACTATCCAATCATCTAGGTAGACTTCAAGAAAATAATGAATAAAATCTTTGAAAGTATAGATCATTAACTAGTTGAATACTGTTAGAGCATTCTTTAATCCAAACGAAATAACTATATACATATAGGATCCCCATTCAGTAGAAAAATTTGTTTTGGATTGATCCTCTTCCTTAATCTTCACTTGGTGGTATCTGAAATGCTATTGGTGAATGAATAAATCTCCCTTTCGACTATCGATTCCAATATCTCCTCTATGAACGGTGTGGGAAATGGATTGTGTACGCATGCTTTGTTTAGTTCTCAGAAATCAATGCACACCCTTATTTCTCTCATCTTTTTTCTTTTGCACTACCATTTGGCTTATTCATTTCGCACCTTCTACTAGTTTGATTATTTCGACAACCAACATCTTGTCTATTTCAGTTTTCACTTTCTTCATGTTAGGATTTATTCTATATGGTCTCTTTTGGATAGGTTTGGTGCCTTCTTTGAGTTGGATCTTCATAACCCCACTTCCACTTTGATCCCTTTCATTTCGGTAAAGTTTTGAGGAAATAGATCTTGGAATTCGGTTAATGTTTCCATCATTTTTGCAACCACCTTTTCATCCCAATAATTTCCAATGCATGCTAGTTTAGGATCACCTTTTGCTGCCATGTTTGTTTCTTTTATTTTTATTGTTCCATTGTAGTATTTTTGCTTTGGGGTGGTAGATTCTTCTATTTCTCTTTCCCCCTGACCAATTTCTATATCTAGTGTTTGTTCTTCCTCATCATCCTGCATCGCACAGTAGTGTCTTTCTAATCTGGTTATGTCCCATTCCATCCATTCCTTGTATTCATATACTTCCTTCGATGGTGTGGAATGGGGTTGTGGTACTGGTGTTTCCTCTTCTTCCATTGGGCTAAAGATAATGCCCTTTATTTTCTCGAGTGCGATTTGTATTTGAGGGTTTTTGCTGAAAAATGAAAAGGTCTGGATGAAGTCTATGGTCATTTCTATCCATGTTCTCGTTTCTACCCTTCTCTCCTAATTTATATACCAAATTCTTTCCATCGGGCACAATATCCAATAGAGAAATTGAATACATAACTGATCATTGAACTCATAGTTTTTGTTGTCACCTAGAAATGCACCCTACACATAGTGATGGAGACTGGGCTTTCTAGTGAAACATGGGATCATTTCAAGGTTGTGGGTCACCTGAAGTTGAAATGAACCTCCAGAGAAGGCCAGCTTCCTTTGGGTATCACCTAAACTAACGATTCAGTAAAGGGAAAAGGCAGAAGGAGTACATGAATGAAACTAAACTATGGTGATACACCGAGTTTGATGAGATCAATGGAATACTTAGAGTGCACTTGAAATTTGTCAATGATCAAAAAGATACATATCAAATTTTGTGAGCTATGCATTAATATGTCACAAACAGGTTTGATACACACACTTTTTCAATAAAGGAAAAGACTTTCACATAATAGAATCTATGTGTGATTATGTAAACACAGCTTTGTGATTCATATAACAGTGCTTTTTACAAAGGAGGGCATGAAACACCAAATAAAGTTATAAAGGAATAAAAATAATTCACAAGATAACTTGATTATTAACGTGAAATTCACAACACTTTGCAAGAATAGTAATGGAAAACTAAAGCGTCAACAGAGGCCAAGGAAACTCTGTACTTTATATTCCAAAAATTAAAGTGAGTTACAAAACATACACCAACTGAGAGAGGATTACTAAAAATCACTAACTCTTTTTAGTGCACTATCTGAACTGCTTACAAAAGGCAAAAAATGCCTTATATAAAAAAAGTGTGTCGGCCCTTTAGGGGTTTACAAAAATATCAGTCCTCCGAAAAATCTATCCCTAGATCTTTTGATTGAAATTAATGCCTCATTCCTGTGTGTCCTTGTTGTCCATGTCGGTGAATGAGTCGCCTCCATGAATGATCCTCTTCAGATCTTTCGCAGCTACCGCATTCATTTCCTCGTCTCGTGTCTACTTTCTAACCTCCCTGTCAAGCACTTTGAATGCTCCTGAGCTCAGAACAGATACACATTACTTTTCATCATGTTGATCTTCTTCATCCTGGTTAGACTACTATGGCTTCCTTTTAGCTTTCTTTGATTGGTTGAGCATACTCCACGTAGATTCTTTGAGCGGTCAAAAGGATCCTTCTATAGAATTGCATGTTGGTGAGACACTAATCGTGTCTCCCCGATGGGTTTAAATCCTCTTGCAACCATCAGCACAAAATGGAACTGTCGATGATATTTCTTAGCCAGCCCAAAAATCATGCCGATATCACCTTTGTCATCGCCCCGAACATCGACAAGACATATCGCTTTCGGAAAGATGTTATAGCGAGCCCTTAGGAGTCATACAAAAATCTCTTTGATCGTTGAGACCTTCACCCTTTGGCAGGACCCTTTGGTGAGCAGCCCCATTCTCTCCGAGCTCCTGTCATTCCGTTCAATGAGACTCCAACAAGTCGGGAAAACCTCACGCCAAAAATACTTTCCTTTCTGGGAACTTGCTTCAATTTGGGGAGACCTTTCTTTATCGGCAACACCTCTTACTAATGTCAAACTTGTTCTCCCTGAGCTACTCTGTTGGCGTGACATTTGGGTCAGCAAGACGTTACGCCGACCCCCTTATCCTTGGGCGAGCACAAAGCATGTTGGAGAGACATCACCGGGTCAAGGAGACCTTTCTCCAACTTGGAATATTACACTGAAGGCTCCCCTTATCGGCAGGACCCTCCGCATCACTGAGACCTTATGTTGAAGGCCAAATCCTTCGGCGAGCTCCTTTTTTCTTTTTTGTCAGGGAGATCTCGCTATATCGGCAAGACATCTTACCGATGTCAAACTTTCTCAGTGAGGTCTTTTTGTTGTCGATGAGACTCCTACCAAAGGAAAAATACATATCGATACCCCCTTTATCTTTCGGCGAGACCACCTCCGTTTTCCGAGACATCACGGCGACTCCTCCATCCTTTGCCGAAACCATCATCTCCTGTCGAGGCTCCCCTGTTTGTCGGCAAGACTCCTGAGTGTCGATGAGAGATCTTACTGAAAGCAAAATGCTACCCCGAGACCCCTCATCTTTGGCAAGACATAATGCCTTCGCCAAGACGTCATGGCGATATCAATTTCTCTCGGTGAGGCTCTGGCCAGTCGCCAAGACGTCTTGGCAACCTAACCTTCCCTTTTGTGAACTAGGATCTGATCAGGGGGACTTTCATGTGTCGGTGAGACTTCTTATCAGGCTTCTCTTGTTACTCCGAAGGCACAAGGCTCATCAACGTGTCTTTCGTGGTTGATGAGACCTCCTACTGAGCTCGCTTCCCTTCGGCAATGCATCTGGAAGGTTCCAACAACTCTCTCCTTAGAGGATTTTCATGCAGAACTTGAACAAGGCAGGCTCCCCAACTAAGTTCCCTGTGACCTAGCATCAGATACACAACTTTTTCCCTTGTGTGAATGTTCCAATTGGCCTCTCGAACCTCTGTTACATGATTTATCCTACCTGATTGAGCCCGTTGGTAAAAATTGAGCAACATTTCTGGCGACCTTTGCTGGATGTTTGCTTGTTGAACATGGAAACCAGTAGCCAAAACTTGTCCATTGGGCATGGAGTCATTAGGAAGCTCAGAAAAAAACCCAAGGAAACCCTGGACATGGTTGCACCTCGCTTGAGGCTTGCTGAACACAACAGGTTGCCAAAACAACAAAAAGAAGAAAAATGAAAAGAAAATATTTACTATGCTGGAACAACACCTATGAAAAACATAAAACCTAATCTAATATGTACAATAGAGGAACTCGTCAGACTTGAAAACAAGGCTTAAGGTGTATCCCATTGACTGGGATAGGAAGTATTTCACCTTCTGTTGTGGCTAGTCGATAAGCATTGTGTTCTTTGCATTGTTTAATAATAAATGGACCTGTCCACATGTTATCAAACTTGGTGTGATGGCCTAGCCTGCTTTTCAGAACATCCCATTTGAGAACCATATCACCTTCTTTAAAGACTTTAGCTGTAGATTTCTTGTCAAATGTTCTCTTTGTTTGGTGCTGATGATACTCCAAAGCTTTCATCGCTCTGTCTCTTGATTCTTCAAGCTCCATGAGCTCAACATACCTCACAGACATTGGATCCTGCTCCTTAAACATCTCTAACTGATGAACAATGTCCAGAGCTGGAAGCTCTACAGATAGAGGGAATCTAGCCTCTTTTTCATAAACTAACAGGTATGGTGAATTACCAATGGATCTCTTAGGAGTCACTCTGTCTACCCAAAGTGCATACTTTTAATTAATGTGCCAGGTCCTTTGATTATCCTCTATGGTTCTTTTAATAATCTTGATGAGATTCTTGTTCGTGCTTTCAGCTAAACCATTACCCTGAGGGTAATAATTTGAGGATGTATTCAAATGAAGGCCATGTTTAACAGCCCAATCAGTTAATCTTAATCCCACAAATGCAAGATAATTATCAGATATGATAGTCAGGAACTCCAAATCTGGTGACTATATCCTCATAAAAGCTCAAAACTGAAGACTCTTTTGCTTCTTTCAAAGCTATTACTTCTATCCATCACGTGAAATAATCTATAGCAGTCAACACCCACTTGTGACCAGCATTGGAAGGTGGATTTATTGGCCCAATGAAGTTAATGCCCCATCTCATGAAGGGTTGTTGTACCTAAATTGGATGTAGAGGCATAGTAGGCAACTTTTCTTTTCCTACAAAAAGAGCACACTTTACACATTTCTTTGACCATACATATGTGTCTTTGAATAAGTTGGGCCAATAGTAACCAGCTCTCATTATTTTCCATGCAATAGTTATTGGATCAAAGTGACCTCCTGCAGCTCCATCACGAAACTCATGAAGTACCTTCTCAACCTGATCACTCTTAATACATCTTAATGGAACACCATTCAAATATTTTTTGAAAAGAACATTATTCACTAGCACATATGGTATGGACTGCAATCTAAAGTATCTTCTTTTAGCTCTATTCAAACCTAAAGGACACTCACCAATTTGTAGAAAAAGGGTCATGTCTTGAACCCAATTAATTGTTATCACAGGCACATCATCTTGAGCATCCTGAGACTCATTTATATTAGCAAAAACAACATCCTTTTGTGATTCATTTTCACTAATTGACCCTATAGCAAGTTGTTCACATAGACCTTTACCTCTAAACAGTTTGGTGATCTTGATATCCACATCATATTCCATTACCTTAGTGATCCACCCTGCTCTTTTTTCATTAATATCTTTACTCAACAAAAATTCCTTCACACTTGAGTGTGCAACCAGAATATGAATTTTGTTGTTTGAAACTAGAGGCTTAAAATTCTTTAGGCTTCTGATCACAGCAAGAACATGCTTTTCAACAAATGTATATTTCTCTTCATATTCAACAAGTGCTTGACTAAAGAAAGCTATTGACTGCTCTAAATTATCACTATTTTTCTATACCAGCATAGCCGAGATTGAACCAACATTGCCAAAAGCATATAAGAAGAAGTCTTTAGAAAAATATGGATTTACCAATGTTGGAGCTGATCCTAAAGCTTCCTTGATTTCTTCAAAACTGTGTTTTGCTTCTCTAGTCCAACTAAAAATTGCATTCTTTTTAAGCATGGTGGTCAAAGGATGTAACAGGTTTGCAACATTAGGGATGAATCTTCTCAGAAAGTTGATTTGACCCAAAAAGCTTTGCATACCCTTCTTGTGATTGGGTAATGGCAACTCAAGTATGGCTCTGACTCTTTCAGGGTCAATAGTAATTCCTTGCTTTGACACTATGTGTTCTAATAATTTTCCTTCATGAACAGCAAAGATACTCTTTTTTGGATTGAGAGAAATACCAAATTATCTACATTTTTCAAAAACTTGCTTAAGGTGTAACAAATGTTCATCAATGTTCTTAGAATAAACTGTAATGTCATCTAAATAAATCAGCACAATCTTATTAATCAAACTTTGAAATGCCATTTCCATGGCCCTTTGAAATGTGGCACTAGCATTAGATAAACCAAAAGGCATCCTTTTGTATGCCATGGTGCCCCACTTAGTTGTAAAAGCAGTTTTGAACTAATCCTCTTCCTTAACCAGCACCTGATTATAGCCTTAAAAACCATCTAATAAGGAACATCTTTCAGAACCAGCAACTACTTGTAAGATTTATTCCATGGAGGGCAGTGGATGGTGATCTTTCAAAGATGCTCGATTAAGATCCCTAAAGTCTACACAAAGTCTTATTTCACCATTTTTCTTCCTAACCGGCACAAGGTTAGAAACCCATGAAGTGTGTTTAATAGGAAAGATGATACCCCCTTCAACTAGTTTGGTTAGCTCTTTAATCATTAAGGGATCAAGCTTAGGATTCAAGGGCCTTTGTTTTTTCCTTACTGGCTTAGTATTAGGTTCTAACTCAATTGTGTGTTGAGCAATATGGGGATCAAACCCTTTCAAATTTGAGTATCCTCAAGCAAACACATCATAAAATTCCTAGCAGAAGGCAACAAAATATTGTTTATCTTTATGTGAACAAATTTTGACTATCTTAAGGAGTCTACCTTTGAAAATTTCTAATTCTTCATAATGTTCTTCTTTGATCTGCAAGCCAGCTTTAGCCCTTTTAAGCTGATTGTCAGTACTAAAAATTGACTCTACGGTAACAAGGCCTTTGGGTAACTTATTTTTCCTTAGCTGTATGACTTGATCATCATACTATTGCTTAAGTTTTGCTTGATTCACCATGGAGAATTGATCTTTTTCGAACAAAAAAGAAAGAATTTGTTCATCACTATCAAAAACTTGCCAGTGAATGTTGTTATCAGGAATTGATGGCCTGACTACCACTTTCACATACTGTTGTACTCTCTCTTTTCTAATATCACTTGGAATATCAAACTATACTCCAATGGCTGCAAGCCTATCATCATGCTTGTTCTGGTTCCTTGGAATAGATACTAAATTAAAGGCATCAAATTCCTCAATTATAGTCCACTCTGTTTCTATAAGATTTTGGTGTGTCATTTTTAGCAACATTCAGGCCTCTTATTTTATTGACAATTAACTCACTGTCCCCATATACTTTCAAGCGGGTTATTCCTCTCTTCCTTGCCCACTCAAGACCTTGAACAATGCTCTCATACTCAACAGTGTTATTAGAGCATGCAAAAGCAAAACAAAATGCAGAATAATACTTATCACCCTACGGAGATACAAGCATTGCACCTCCTCCAGCTCCTTTTTTTCTTCTAGAACCATCAAAATATATCTCCCATAATTCATTTTGCTGCTCGAACTGACTCTATACACTTCTTTCAAGATTTGGCATTTATGTCCCTACTTCATGCAATACATAATTGCCCAGGCGAACATCTTGAATAAGCTCATTTGGATTATCAATCACATTCTCAGTTGTCCATTCATTCACGAGTACCTCAGGTACACTCACAACTTGTAACTCTTGTGCTGAAGCAAGTTCAGTATCCTCTAAAACAAAAAAATTAACATTAACAGCAGATGGCACATAAGGCTTAATGTGATCCTTGGCAAGGGACTCTGAAGTTATAGTTACCTTAGTACCATACCTGATCCTAAAAAGCATATGGGACCAATCTGAAGATAAATATCCTCCAATTTTAGCTGTGAAGTCTCTAGACAGGCATAAAGCAAACAAATGAGGCAAATCTATGACAAACACATCTTGCGGGATTGAAAAATTAGGACAGGCATGTAGCATAAGATGCAGATTTTTAATAACACCTATAGTGTTTACTGTTGTCCCATCCAATTGAAGTACTCCCTTTTCTAATGGCTGGTATTGTAAACCTAGCTGGTCTGAAATCTTTTTTGGCATTACCAAACTGCTAGCCCTGCTATCAACCATGCAATTGTGTACCAATTTATTTCCCACTATTAAGGAAACATAGAAAGGAGGGGGCTTGACACCATTACTTTATTGTGTGGTACCATTTAAAAGTGTATTGGTTAAAATTGACTTTGTTTGGCCTACAGAGACTTGATTTGGAAAATTCAGACTAACTGGATTTGATAAGGCTGACTGTAACAAATTCATTTGACCAGGGATTGCTAAAGAATCCCACATTGAAATTGAAACATTCATTTTTTTCATACTTTTAACAATGTTGAAAGGTGCAGATATATTTACCTTTGGTTGTGTCTTTACAACAGTATGGTCAAGTTGCACTTGACTTGCGGACGAAGCATGTAAAGGCTGCTCCTTACTAGTGTCACAACCTTACTGCAAAGTGTGTGGTACTTACTGATTTGATGGACCAGCAACTCCCTTATCTTTATTTGTTGCTTGTTCTATCTCAAAAGCCCTCTTCTTGGCTCTGGTGTTAGCAGCAATAGATGTGTCATTCTGGTTCATTCCACAAAATTCTTCTCTATGCCAATTCAGGAGAGTTGAATCATTTGCAGGTTGATCCTGTTGTTGTGAATACCCCTCCTTAGGAAAATCTTGCGCACCTACAAAATTTTGCACCATAAGAGCTTGGTTGATGATGCCATTAGAGCACGTAGCTTGATTATGTGGCTGATTACACAGATAACACCATTCATAATCAGCAGCCAGATTGTTTTGAACATGAACAAGCTCTTTGATAACACTAATTGGAGCTAGATTATAGGCCTGAAAAGGTCTTGTGGCAACATTTTGTCTTGTGCCTTGGTAATTACCTTGATACTGCTGTCTATTCCCCTAGAATTGCTATTGTTGACCTTCAAAAGGCTGACTTGAGGCTTGATTCTACTGCTGATAAGGCCTAGAATAGGACTGTTGTTTTTCCAAGTTCACCAACTTGTTACCAAAAGTCTGTAAAAGAATTTTGATCTCTTGTAACTCCTGTGATGAGCCTGAAACAACACTTCCTTGTTTATCAACGGCTAGAATAGCAGCTTGCAGCATTGGTACAACTGGTAGAGGTGTAAAAGGAGGTATCTACAAAGGGATATTTGCATGAATCTCTAGAAATATAGGCATTGGTGGCCTAGGAGCAAGTTTATCGGCCTGTATTAGGCTGTTTTCAACTTTGATTGCTATTTCAAAAGCATCTGGTAGAGAAACCCCTCCCATTGATTATATCATAACAGCTATATCACTGTTAAGAGCCCTCAAAAAGTACAAAAATTCATATTATGGAGGTGGCCTCACCGTTATAGGGATTCTATCCCAAGTTCTTTGAAATCTGAAATTGAAATAATTCATCTTCTCTTGTGGATCCCTCTTCATTGTAGTTAATTGTTCCAATAAAGACAAGTTATCAAACCTGTCCTAAAATTGTTTATGCAACTTGTCTCCAAATTCGTCCCAAGTTGCAATTGAACTTACTGGTAGGATCCTATACCATTGCACAACTCTTCCTTTCAGTGAAGCAGTTAATAATCTCACAGCAACATCCTCTTGGGTTATGTGATAGACTCCACATAATGAAGCCACATCTCGCATGTGTTCAATCGAGGTAGTTTGATCTTCTCCTGTGAAAGTTGGCAGACTCTTCAAGGCTGCAATTGGAATGTCATTGTGCTATGCCAAGTTCATGGGGCTCCCTCCATTAAAAACAACAAAAGGTTGATTTTTTGGAGCGGCCATTGGAAGTGGCTGAGATGGATTTACTTGTACTCTAGAGGAAACCAAAAATGTGACAGCAATGTGTGATCCCACAGATGGAGGAGTGGATTTATTTATTCTAGAATAAATAATTGTTGTTCCTCGCCTTTCTATTGCTCTGCCTTGTCTTCTTGGTGGTGACAGCTACAAGTATTCGAAAGGAACTAAGCTGCTCCTTGTCTGAACTCTTTTCATAAACTATAGAAGGTGTTGATTTTGAAGTTCTTTCTCTCTACGGAGTCACCAAGTATGCACAAATGAATTTTGTAAAGCTTGGAACTCACTGGTTGCATAATAAACCAACAACATAATGTGGAACTGGTCCCACTAGGCATTCCAGAATTGTTGTCACCTAGAAATGCACTCTATGCACAGTGATGGAGACTGGGCTTTCTAGTGAAACATGGGATCATTTCAAGGCTGTGGGTCACCTGAAGTTGAAATTAACCTCCAGAGAAGGCCGACTTCCTTTGGGTATCACCTAAACTAACGATTCAATAAAGGGAAAAGGTAGAAGGAGTACATGAATGAAACTAAACTATGGTGATACACCGAGTTTGATGAGATCAATGGAATTGACAAGAAAGATATATATCAAACTCTGTGAGCTACGCATTAATATGTCACAAACAGGTTTGATACACACACTTTTTCAATAAAGGAAAAGACTTTCACATAATAGAATCTATGTGTGATTATGTAAACACAACTTTGTGATTCATATAACGGAGATTTTTACAAAGGAGGGCATGAAACACCAAATAAAGTTATAAAGGAATAAAAAGAATTCACAAGATAACTTGATTATTAACCTGAAATGCACAACACTTTGCAAGTATAGTAATGGAAAATTGAAGAGTCAACAGAGGCCAAGGAAACTCTGTACTTTAGATTCCAAAAATTGAAGTGAGTTACAAAACATACACTAGCTGAGAGAGGATTGCTAAAAATCACTAACTCTTTTTAGTGCACTATCTGGACTACTTACAAAAGGAAAAAAATGCCTTATATATCAAAAGTGTGTCGGCCCTTTAGGGGTTTACAAAAATATCAGTCCTCCGAAAAATCTATCCCTAGATCTTTTGATTGAAATTAATGCCTCATTCCTGCATGTCCTTGCTGTCCATGTCAGTGAAGGAGTCACCTCTATGAATGATCCTCTTCAGATCTTTCACAACTACCACATTCATTTCCTGATCTCGTGTCCACTTTCTAACCTCCCTATTGAGAACTTTGAATGCTCCTAATCTCAGAACAGATACACGTTGCTTTTCATCCTATTGATCTTCTTCATCCTGGTTAGACTGCTATGGCTTGCTTTTAGCTTTCTTTGATTGGTTGAGCATACTCCACGTAGATTCTTTGGGTGGTCAAAAGGATCCTTCAATAGAATTGCATGTCAATGAGACACTAATCGTGTCTCCCCGATGGGATTAAATCCTCCTGCAACCATCAACACAACATGGAACTGTCGATGAGAGTTCTTAGTAAGCCCAAAAATTATGTCGATATCGCCTTTGTCATCACCCTGAACATCGGCAAGACATATCGCTTTCGGCAAGATGTTACAGCGAGCCCCTAGGAGTCATACAAAAATCTCTTTGATCGTTGAGACCTTCACCCTTCGGCAAGACCCTTTGGTGAGCAGCCCCATTCTCTTCGAGCTCCTATCATTCCATTTGATGAGACTCCAACAAGTTGGGAAAACCTCACACCGAAAATAATTTCCTTTCTAGGAACTTGCTTCAATTTGGGGAGACCTTTCTTTATCGGAAATACCTCTTACCGATGTCAAACTCGTTCTCCCCGAGCTACTCTGTCAGTGTGACATTTGGGTCGGAAAGACCTTACGCTGACCCCCTTATCCTTGGGTGAGCATGAAGCATGTCAGAGAGACATCGTCAGGTCAGGGAGACCTTTCTCCAACTTGGAATATACACCGAAGGCTCCCCTTATCGGCAGGACCCTCTGCATTGCTGAGACCTTATGCCGAAGGCCAAATCCTTCGACGAGCTCCTTTTTTCTTTTTTGTTGGGGAGATCTCGCTATATCGGCAAGACATCTTACCGATGTAAAACTTTCTCGGTGAGGTCTTTTTGTTGTCAGCGAGACTCCTGCCGAAGGAAAAATACATATCAAGACCCCCTTTATCTCCTACCGAGGCTCCCCCATTTGTAAGCAAGACTCTCGAGTGTCGGTGAGAGATCTTACCGAAAGAAAAATTCTACCCCGAGACCCCTCATCTTTGGCAAGACATAATGCCTTCGCCAAGACATCATGGCGATATCAATTTCTCTCGGCAAGGCTTTGGCTAGTCGCCGAGACTTCTTGGCGACCTGACCTTCCCTTTGGCAAACTAGGATCCAGTCGGGGGGACTTTCATGTGTCGGCTAGACTTTTTGCCAGGCTTCTCGCATTACTCCGAAGGCATAAGGCTTGTCGACATGACTTTCGTGGTCAATGAGACCTCCTGCCAAGCTCACTTCCCTTCGGCAATGCATCTGGAAGGTTCTGATGACTCTCCTTAGAGGATTTTCATGCCGAACTTGAACAAGGTAGGCTTCCCGAATGAGTTCCCCGTGACCTAGCATCAGATACATGACTTTTTCCCTTGTGCAAATGTTCCAATTGGCCTCTCGAACCTTTGTCACATAATTTATCCTACCTAATTGAGCCCGTTGGTAAAAATTGAGCAACAGTTTCCTTCCTAGTAATATATGTATATGTTTAGGTATTTTGTAGTGGTATGTTGCTTTCATAGGGAGGTATGCCATCATAATCTCCTACCTTTGACATAAATATTGCCTTTACCAAGGTCTTAAATGTGTCCCATTTCTTTACGGTTTGCTTGTGTGTGTTATATCAACACACGAAAATGTAGGTAAGAGTATACGGTAGTCTGGCCAGTCTATCTACTTCATTGGGGATGATTCTCTCAATTTGGGTTATATAGGGTATTGGTTCACCTACTCTAGAATATTTAGGCAGCTTAACCTAAGAGCTTTCCTAAGAAATATTTCAAATCATGTGAGAGTCCCCTTTATTATTCTCTTCTTCCTTCCTAGCAGTACCGCACATGTCTTGTGCTACATTGCTTTATTTTAGCTGGGTTTAGGTCATTGTCCTCATATTCTTCTCTATCAACTTCTTCCACATAGGGTCCTTGTTTCTTACCTAGGGGTGTGTAACCACTCTTTTATCATCTACAAAATATATTTCCTCCTTCCGGGCATCTATGATTCCCCGAGAATCTACAAACCATCTTAGCCCTAATAATGTATCAAATGAGTTGAATGTCTCCTTCATTGCGACCACCTCAAAGTCTATGAATTATTTCACCCCCTTTACATTCACTTCTACATTTTTCCTTGTACCCATTTTTTTAATTCTGGTATTGTCCGCCAAGCTAATGTTGTAGGGAGTTGGTTCCAATGTCGATCTTCCTAGGTAATTCCCATATTCTTTTAGGGATTAGGTTGACATATGATCCCAAATCAACCATTATTTTAAGGATCCTTTTTTGGTGGATCTAGAGTTCGATCATGATTGGTCTTGTTTTCCAATTTTTGCCCACATTTTTTGCTTGCGGTATGTTTCTCTTGTTCCAATATTTAATGAATTGGTTTCATTTGGTGAGAAGGTCTTGTTGTTGTGCTAGTTTTGCAAACTGCTTGAGAGCCTTCACCTCTTGTTTTGTAAAGTAGTTTTTCTCCTCCATTTCCCTCATGTGTTCTTGCTCTAAGATTATTTTAGTTTTTTTTACTACCTAATCATGTTCTTTTGTAGGGTGGAATTCCCCTTCATCAAAGCTTTCTTCTTCCTCTGAAGTTATTGTATTGGCTCTTCTGGTATCTGTACCTTTCCTAGTCACCACTGCGGCCTTGCCCTTTTTCCTGGGTGTAGCCTCTGTGGAGTATTCCTCTTCAGTGTTATCCTCTTCTATTACATATTCTTCATCTTTTCCTATCTTTTGACATTGTTTGGTTCCTTCTTCTGGGTTTGGGTGTTTTATGAAGGATTCTAGTCCCTCTTGTGGTGCTTGAGTCTTATTGTTTGTCCTTTTTAGGTTGCGCATTTTTGTAATGTTGGCATTCTTTCTCATAGTTAAATGCACCGTGTTCTTCTTCCCCACATAATCCACATTGCTTCCTCTTTTATCCCCAGCATTCCATCGCAAAGTGTCTTGACTTACCACAATTAAAGCAAATAACATCCACTCTTCTTCCTCTTCCTTGTTCGTGGCCTCTTCCTCCCCGATATGGGCTGCTATCATTGTAAGCTTCCAGTCCTTGGATGACATTAACATTCCTTTGGTTTTTCCATGGCGGGATCCTATATACATGATCCTATGCACATAATGGTCCTTTTTCCTATCCTTTTATGTATGCCATCTCATGATCATAGTCGAGTTCCTCTTTTATGTATAATTTATGTGACAAACATTCTATTGTTTCATGGTTGTCCCATTCTCCACAAACCCCACAATAAACTGAGTTTGGTTTTCTAACAGGGTGGAGGTCTACCCTTAAAGAATTTGCCTTCTTTTCCACTATTTCGATTGGAAATTCATTCTGAATGTGGCCTTCTTTACCGCAATAGGAACACCATATGTTAGGCCTCTATAGACCAATTTTTCATTTCATAAGTTCTTGTCTTAATCGCAACTGATCCATGTCCAATTGTAATCTTTCCATCTTATTTTATTTTTCCTTTTCTATCCTTCTCCATGATTGACCTTCTATCTAGCATGCTAATGAGACCACTTTTGAGTATGAGCCAAAAATTTTGTCATCTAGGGCCATTCTGAGTTCCAGAGTTATGGTTGAAAGGAACCATTCTCTTTTTTGTTTATCATTTAGTGGTTCATCTAGTTTCCTAACTGCTTCTTTGAACCTTTTATCATACTCTAAGATGAATTCATCATCCCTTTGAGATAATTCTCTTAGCTTGCTCACTCCTTCCGTTGAGTTCTAGATTGTCAAAGTTTTCTAGAAAGGCTTGCTTTACTTTGTCCTAGGATTTATTGTTTTGGGGGTATGCTTTATGATACCATTTTAGTGGTCATTCTCTTAAGGAGCTAATGAAATCAACTAGCTTTGTACTCTCTCTACTCATTCCCAATCTACCATATAATTTCTACCAAGAAGGTATTTTCTCTAGCATTACTAGTGTCCCTTTCAAAGACTGTAATCTTCCTCATCATGGCCATTCCCTCTTCCAATGAACCTTCTTCTAGGCTTGTGGTACCACTTCTCTGATTGCTGAATATTAAATTGAAGTTGGTGTCACTTTTTGTTTTCCATTGATATTGTGTTCTTCTACAGTTCTCCACTCAATAGATTGGTTGTTAACTTCTATGATGTCCCAATTTACTATATATGTTGTCCACAATTCATGCTTCTTACCTTCTTCTCTTTCTTCATCTATTTCTATGTGTGGTATATCCGACTTAAGAGGTGACTCCTGGTTCAAGGTTGATGTATTTTATTCGTACCTTTTCATTTGTAATTTTGTATTTTCATTAGCGATTGAGCTTATCTTATGTTTAGTTAACAAGTCCTCAAGATTAGGTTCCACTACTTTTTCCTTTTGTTCTTTTGCAGTATCTTTGGCTTCTGGTTCTTTTCCTCTTCCTTTCCTATTCTCGATTGCACCCACATTGGTGCGCTCAACAACACCCTTCTTGGCGTGCTCCACTCATTTCTTTAGGATTTCCTCTGCCATTTTTCCCACTTGTTCTTACTCCCTTCTTTCTATTTCCCTCTTGCGGTACCTTTCTTCTCTTTCTGGGTTTTTTTTAATTTTCTTTCTTCCACATTTATTTCCATTAATTTAATGATTTCATATACCTCTATCTTCTTTTTGTTTTTTCCTATTCCCATATGTAACCTTGGTCCAAACTTCTATCTTCTCTTTCTATATCAAGGTTCATAAAGAATCTTTTGAATAGTTACATATTTTCAAGGATCTTTAGGATCCTTCCCCTAATGGACTACCCCCTCTTAAAGAGGTGCACCTTAGGGTCTAATGAGAATTTTTTATTTTTCTGCTAATTTTCCTACTTTTTTTATGCTTCTAATTTCTTTATTGTTCTCTCTAGGGTTCTGGAAATGAAACCAATGTTGGTAAGAGAAATAGGGAAAGTATAATCCGAAGATTTGTACCTCGGTACTTCTTGAGCAATATGTTTATACCCTAGAGGATACAGTAAGAGAAATAAGCATGTGCAATAGGAATCTATAAGGCATACATGACATACAACATCATACTATCAAAATAAATGTTCATACATCCATAACACACATATTTTCCTTATAATTCCTTTATATTATATTATAGCAAATAGAAAAGGGCAGGTCTAGTCTCTGCTCTGACAGTATGTAATCCTTTCTTATCATTACATTTATATCTCTCTATCTATTATGTATGGCATATATACATATGTTCCCTTTAAGGGACATGACTCCTACGAGTGACCAATGTCTTCTCCCGATATCGCGGTCTTTTTCCGATACTTTGTGGTATGTTCTATTTTTGCCCTTGACTTGCTAACAAGGCATGATGAAACATCCACATGTACAAATGAAATAATCTTTGACAGCTAGAGAAAATACTAAAAACTTTATTGAAAAAACTCTCAAAATATAGAAATACATGGAAAAGTGAAGGAATGAAAGATGACTCAAGATGACCCTACAAGAACAATTTTCATTGCATATACAATAAATATCCCTTGAAAAGGAGAGAAAACATATGAATGGCTAAGAATTCTCCAAAAATAATGCCTTGAAAATGAACATGAAGAACACCAGTAAAGCATGAAGACATTGCAAACAATTGTTGAAAAAAGATTGCTAGAGTGTTGAAACTTAAAAATCTTCTTTGAAAGCAGAATGAAGAATAGGATCGAAAAGAAAAAAATTCTATGACCCTGATGACACTACTCGAAGAATGATCACATGGCTAACTAAAGAAACAATATGATAGTTGAAGATACACGTGGCATACCAATCTACACGAGTGCCTCCAATGACACTACTCAACCAATGCAAGGTATATAGCAAGTTAAAAATATAGGCTCCAATAGTGTAAATAAAATTTGATCAACTAAGGATAGAATTTTTCCTCCACAAACAAGAATGCAAGAGTGTCTATATGCCATATGGTATGTGTTCCATCTCATTGAAATGCATGAATAACTAGTTGATGCATCTGCCTAGTATATAGGAACAAAAACTAGATACATAGCTCACTCCAAATTAAAACCAAGGGAGCATTGGCACCAATAGTATGATACCTTGCACCCCCGACCCTAATCCACCCCTTCCCCACCCATAATTTTGACAAGGGAGAGGTATGATACGTCCATTGAAACTAAGTGTCACATTATAATGAAAGTAGATGAAGAAACATCATTAGAATGTAGATAGTACTTGCAAGTAAAAAATGGTGTACAAAACAAGACACACACACATGAAGGTAAACAAGGTTGTGATTGCAAATAGAAAACAACACACAACAAACCCCCCATGGAATTTCATAGAGTAACAAAAATACAAAAAATGACACAATATAATGTGCAAGATCTTTAAATACATGTACAATATAAGTGACACTTTATCTCAGTGCATTTACAAATGAAAGTGTATTCAATAGATGCTTACAAAGGTTAAAAATGGCCACATACTAAAAGTATAGATAGATCAATTGAAATGATGTCATTTCATACCAAAAAAATAGTTACCAAAATGTCCAATTAATCAACTAGAATGTGAAATAAGGAAAAAATGAATAAAATGTTCTTAAATTATGGAAACAAATGCATGGATAGCTATGAAAATCTCTAAAATACTTTTTTAATGCCACAAGAATTGTGAAAATTGGAGATCCAAGAAAAAAATTATGAGATTAGGAGCCAAAAATGAAGATTTGACTTTGATATGCAATGAAATGTACTAGCAAAAAAAACTGAGAAAAATACCTACACCACTAAAACATGCTTGCAAATCAACTTTTTGACAATATCTTTTTTGTCATTTTTTTTATTAATGATTGAATACAAAATAGAGTTTTTACAATATAAGGAGCATAAGCTTCGTAGATACAAGATTTAGACCATGCTTAATACATATATAAACCAAAATTACTAGTAACCGACCATGATTATGAAAAAAGAGAAAATAGTCCTACTTACATTAATTATTCCCAACAACATCTTGCATTGCTACTGTATTCACATTTGTCACAATCATATGTTCCTATTGGAGGTTCAATTAGATTTGGTTCCATATCTCGGACCATCTGTGTGAATCTATCCCTTAAATCTCTCTTTGGTTTCTCCTTCTCTATAGGCTTTTGAATCTTGGGGATGAATTTGCTAAACATCTTCAAAATTTTCCTCCAATACCCAAGGAACCACTTGGAGCATTGATCTTCCTAGGTTCCAATATTATTTTTTAATAACTCTATCTTACATCGCATGATTTTTAAAGAACATCATAAAGAGGCCCTCGTAAATCATCCTACAAAGTTACACATGAATCCCCAATTTTTTCCCCTAACATTAGCTATCCAATCATAAAAAAACTTCCTTGTAAGCAACAAATTCACATTCATATAGACAAAGAAAAGGGAAATATTTTTAATTCAATCTTCCTCAAATTTCAAATCTTGAATCAGATCTACATTTGGGGTAATAGAGAGGGTTTGAGGGTTAGCATAATAATTACTATTTTCTCCATTTATGTTGTCACCTCCATTGATAATTCCTCCTACTCCCATTCTATATGTTGCAAGCCCCATTGATCTACCATTAGCCTCCTCAAATGTTGCAAAAGTAGAAAGAGCCTCACTAAGAGTTTTACCATTTAAGACTTCTTTGTAAGAATATCTTGAATGATCTACAAGGATTTCATTCTTGCTAATATAAATAGGCGGTGTCTGAGCATTAATGTCCACATTACTATCTGTTGCCACCTTAGTTTCTTTCGCTTCCATCATTTTCCAATTGGCATGAAAGATAGAGCTTAAGGATAGGAACAAATTAATTAACAATAAACTCCCTCACAACTTTGTTGCAAGTTTGAAGGTGTTGTCATTGATGTCAACAGGAAGTCGACAGACTGGTGTTGTCATTGATGTCAACTATGTGTTAAGGAAGTTGTTGCATAATGAAGATGTTGAGGATATTCAAAAAAATGTGAAAAAAAGGAAAACAAGTTGTTGCAGGTTGTGCATGTGTAGTTGAGATATTGAGGAAGTGTTGTGAGTACATGGAGATATCTTCTTGTTGTAGTGTCTGAAGATGAGTTGGAATGAAGTAATGATCTGAGATGATGTCTCTAGTACTTGGTTTCCAAGTGATTTTCAGAAAATTTGATAGACAGAGTAAATTGTATTGTGCAAGTGTTCAGAGTGTGCTCTAGTATTGTGCTCCATGTTTCTTTTGTGTTGAGGCTATGCCTATGTAGATCTGATATGTTGTTCATGGTTGTTAGAGGTTTCTTTATTTAGAATTTTGGTTTCTGAATTGTATAGTGCAAGATATTTTCACCAGTGTGTGAACCAATTTTTTAGTGATGTTTTTGTGGCCTGAGAGAAATGTATTTGCTTTGCATGTTTTCATTGTTTGGCTTTAGGTTGTGCAGATTTGGGAAGTTTCATATAATGTTTGTATCTTCTTGATTTCAAGGTTTCATTTGATTTGGTGTAGTATAGAGTGAGTTTCATGTCAGTGTGTGAATAAGGTTTATTAGTTGTTTTGAGCTAAAGTATTTGTATGATGCAAGTTTGTACGAAGTATTTGATGAATCTCAAGTAGTTCATAGATTATTCTAGATCGTGTTCAAGTGAATTTTGTTTTCTAGAAGTTCTGGATTGATTTAAGGAAGTGTGTACTTAATGTCTATGGTGTTTAACACGGGTATTGGTTGAACTTGTGTTAGCACTACATGCAAGGCTTGTGGAAGTATGTTGAGGTGTGTTGGGATCTGTTTGGGTCGCCTTTGTTCCTATCCACAATGAGAATGTTTAGGTGCCCACCTATTTTGAATTTGTAAGTATAATGGATAGTTGCTAACATTGGAGAATATTTTCAAGGTTGAGGTTGATATAAATAAGAGTGGTGTTGTTGTGAGATGCAAGAGAGAAGAAAGATAGATGCAAGATCGATGAGAGTGACGTGAGTGATGCGAATTTGAGAAAAACAATGTGAATTTTAGGTGTTTGGATTCCTGAAAGCAGTTTGAGAAAAACAATGTGAATTTCAAGTGTTTGGATTCCTGAAAGTAGTGAGCTGAAGGTGTCTGAAATAATTCAAGCAAGGCTGTGAGATTGTTGGAGCATTGTGGTGGATTCCTTTTTGCATTGAGAAAGTGTTCTCTATGTAACATTTCTCTTCTATCTTCTTGTATTTATTTCTGTGGTAGTGAGCCCTGGCTATGAGCCCTTTTGGACAGTGTGTCCTATTCTAGCAGTGAGCCCTTGTACTGGTTTTGAAAATACTTATATTGTGAGCTAATCCTCACCGTGGTTTTTCCCTCATTGGGTTTTCAACATAAATCTAGTGTTCTCTTGTGTATAGTGTTTTTATTTCAGCTTTTGTTATCTGCATTTCATGATCAGTCACTTTAATAGAATAAGGGTTTAATGAATGCATGTGGATCTGATTACTATTGAGGGTTTTGATGTTTTAATTTGCTACAACTGATTCATCCACCCTCTCAGTTGTCTTAATTCATTCAACAATTGGAATCAGAGCACAGTTTCTTGGAGAAGAGGTTAACCGCTTAAGGAAAATTTAGGATGGCGAAGCAAATAGATTACCCTAGATTTGATGGAACATATTATACATTCTAGAAGACAAAGATGGAAGGATATGTAGCATGTCAGGGATATGAGATTTAAAAGGAAGATAAGACTACATATACTCCACTTGCAAATGGTCTAAGCACAAGTGATGAGATCAAGGCACATGAGGTAAATGCTAAGAAAAAAATTATTATTACATATAGTCTTTCAAATTTTGAATTGGTTAAAGTTATGAATCTTAAGACTGCTAAAGAAGTTTGGGATAAGCTTGAAAGTATTTATGAAGGAGATGAAAAGGTTAAACAAGCAAAGTTGTAGAATCTAAAGGCACAATTTGTGACTATGAGAATGTCTGAAGATGAAACAATTACAACCTGCATGCAAAGGGTTGATGAACTGGTAAGTGCTATAAGAGGTCTTGGTGCACAAATTAAAGAGCCTAGGGTGGTAAAGAAAGTTCTTAGAACTCTTCTTGATGCTTATAGTGAAAAGGTATCTATTATTGAGGAAGTTACAAATTTTAATACTTATTCTAGCAATCTGGATGATCAAAAATTTGTATGCATGTTTTAATGAAAGTTTGTAAATAAATCAAGCATATTGATGTTTCCCCAAATTGGTATCAGAGCCTATTATGTTTTAAATGCCCGAAGATAGTTTCAATCTTGATATCATTCCTGGATCGAGATCTGACAAATCTTGTGCTCAATGCTTTAATTCAAAAAAGCTTATTATCCCTAAGATCTATTGTATCAGTGGCATGTTTTTCCTCATTTGTATTGCCATAGTTATGTATATTGTTCATAAGTGTGATAGCCAAATACTTCTATGCCAATGAAAAATCATTGTCTGTGGATCTAGAACTAAAAGTTGCAAAGTAAGATCGTGAGTAGTTGTGGACCTGTAGTAAGACCATAAATCCCATGTTGAAGCTGAAGGAGAGGCATGGAAGGGTGAGCAGTAAGTCAAAAAACATACCAGCAAAAGGAACAAAATGCACAAGTTCGTTCTAATCTCCCTGCAATGGGTAGTCAAAGGTCTATGAATGCTAGTAGCTCTCTCTCTTCTGTCATACATAACTATTTTGAGGACAAAGATGAATATGTTGATGAAAAAGGGAACTATAAATTTCCAGAAATTTAAGATCTCAGATTTATATCCTGAAAAAAGGAATTAAGGCCAAAACTATGACTTACGTGCAACAATCTGAAATAAATCTCCTAATTTTTGGTGTTGGGATCTGTCCAGTCTATCTTTAGTTCTTATTCCCTGCAGACATTAAAAGATGGAAAGAAAAGAGGTTTTTCATGTGCATTTCTCGTATGTTGACATCATTGTCCATCCCCATTTCAACTATGATACTGATGCCGAGTATTTTTCCGCTCTCATTGACACTCATTGTCAGATATGGGACCAGGCTATAATAGCCCAGTTTTGAGGCCAATTAACTAAAGCCTCTGATGAAAATAAAGGTGGTGATGGGCACATAGTTGTCAGCCCAAATTTCACCATTAGTTTAGAAGATAAACATGTGCAATCCGCTTTTTGTTTACTTTTCCAAGTTAAAGGTGTGGAGTTACAACCAAAGTTAGTCTGTGCCACAATAGGTGGATGATGTATTTATAGACTTTTAAACACTTTGTTTCCTCCATCAAATTTTCTAGCTAGGGTAAGTTATCTAGAAGGCAACTCAAACATTCTGGATTATGGGCGTCATATTGACCACACAGGGTTTGATATAGGATTTCCTGTGATAAAAAAACTCATCAACCACTCACAACCCAGATTTCAAGAATTGCTTGTTCCATCGTCCAAGTGGCTGTCAGGTCAACCCCGTACACAAAATAGAAGGTTTTCTACTATAGATCTTAGAGCCATCCCACAAACAACCTTGTTTGAACAACTAGAGGAGCCAACTAGTGGTAGACCTAGTATGTCCTTTAGATCATATTCTTTATCAAGAAAATTTTCAAGTGCATCCAACAAGCCATATATGGATTACAATCCTGAAGAGTCTATTGGCTCATCCAGTAACTTTCCCTTATATCATCAGCCCTCTGTAAATCCTTATCCTTCAAAGCTTCCTTAGCCGCACTTTCAGACTTGAGTAGTGTTACCTATTTTTCATTTCGAACTCAAACAGGTAGAGCTGAATGAGATTCATTATTGATAGGTATAGAAATTTTCATTGATCTATTTGAAGTATTCATTGATCATCATAGAAGATCATTTTACATCTGAATCATAGTTTTATTGTGCAAGCATTTAAAACAGAAAATTGGGGAAAACTTGTGTAGTAATGCTTTTTATTCATCTTGAAATAATGTTGAATCCCACACAAGCCGTGGGAGTAACTTGATTTGATTTTTACAATCAAATAAAGTGTGCATGAGAAAAAACAAAGTATACAACTAAAAATAGAGAAACCATAGGGTAGAAAGTGATTCGTCATTGCCTGGAATGACGAATCATTGACAAGTTGAGGAATGTTGTGACGCCAGTTCTAGTTTCAGCTCCAGTTCTAGCTCCAGTGTACCTGCAAGTTGAGGGAAATGTTGTTAGAGAAATGCGAATCAAATCCTATCATATACCTACGCTACCAACATAAATATAGAATACAATCGATCAAGAATCCATCAGATGATTACAAAAAAACAAGAGGAAAAACATAGTTTTCAATGGAAGTTTCAACTTCTTTTATTTTGCTAACTTATTTGTTTCAATGTGCAGGAACAGGTTCATCATGTTCAAGATCATTTCATCAGATATGTGGAGCAAAACGGGCTCCCACAAGGGTTGAGCTCGGCATATCAAGGAGGATACACTCACAAGTTTCATACGAAGTTCATGAGTATTGATAATAGTCATTAAAAGCATCAATGTTGCACTCATCAATTTCATATTCTATTAAGCTCTTCTTTACATTTTCACGTGATATCTAAATGAAGTATAGAGCCTCTTTGCATTAAAGAGAAACAGAATATTCGAGCATTAGAATGTTTTTTATAATTTCAGAAGCATATCATCGTAATCATATCATGGAGTATAAAAGATTTGCAATAATTCAATTCTCTACAAGTTCTTTAACAAAAAGCATCAATTTTGGCTTAGTTAGCATTTAAGAATAATGGAAGATACATATGCATAATCTTTTATCAAATAGGTATACAATATTACAAGTGCCAATGAGACAGCAATGAAGTATGAGTTACTCAGCATTAACATTAAATGGAGTATCTGTTTTCAATGGCAATCATTATTTACGAAGTTATTCAAAAGCAGATTTTGCATGAATATAAAACCAATGAGGACTTCATCAATAGTATAAGTTACTTTGAAATAAAGGCATGTAAAAGATAGTGGGCTACGAACTGTGATAATTCTATGGAAGTAAAAGCAGTTGTAGATGCTCACAGAAGCAAATTTTGCATGAATGAAACTCAGTCACAAAAGACCAAAAGGCAGTCAACATGGCAGTAGAACAGTCATTACTTTTTATTGACATGTAACTTTCATACAAGTCACATACATGAGAGCTAAGGCGGTTATTAAAGAGTGTAGCTGTAATCATGAATTTAAATGCATCTTTCTGACAAAATAATAGCACGAAATGACAGTACTATGAGAGGCATCCATGCATGTGCATATAAGGCTTTCAAAGGTTGTGTAAACTAAAGGCAACTAATGTGAAAGAAAGACAGTGCATGTTTATGTTTTATCATCAAGGATATCAATGCACCAAAAGAATGAAAGAGTTTATGTTCAGCCTATGATTTGCATTGAAATAAAGGCAAAAAGCTACAGAGAAATTAGAGAAAAACAAACAGTGGACTTTGCATAGTGATGATGTCTTACATGCTATACTTCATTTTTGTTCATCTTGAATACAAGTTAAGCATATCTCTCCATGATGAGGATGTAATTGAGGTAATTATGGTAGTCTCCAATGCTAACTATAGTCAAAAAGATCAATGAGAAAAGAGACTGTGACAGTGATCAAGGAATGATGCAGCCGTTTTATAGAATGTTGCTCTTGCTTTACATTAGAGAAGTGCATACCAGAAGCATAAAGAAAAACAGTCTATCTACTTGACAACAGTGATGTAATCAAATTAGTCACCTAACAATAACAAGATGCATCGGGTAGGAAAAAGGAAAGAACAACAAAGCATGCGTTCTAAGTATTTGAGAACATAAAGTACAGTCAAATTTTCGCAAAAAAGCTATAGATCACAAAAGTTGAATATCATAGAGTAATCACATAAGAATCTCTAGAGGAAGGTACAAAATGCAATTTCCAATTTGAACTCAACTTGTTCATACATCATAAAACCCAGATTTCACTTGCAGCACAATGATAATATCTCATGGGTCGAGCCATATATCATAATGATCAATACAAATCCCACAGAAGGAGAAAATGATCTGGGGTTTCGAGTTTTTACTCACATCTATGGAAGTCGTTTAAGCATAAAGGAAAATCATTGAAGATACAAAGCATAGAAGTTTTTCTGTTTGTGCCAGGATACGTAGATGGAGATGATGGAGATTATATTAGTCGTGGCCAGTTAAGGAAGTTCCAACACATTTCTTCTGATATGGTGGCCTAGAGATATATTGTTTGTTTTTATTTATTTACCTAGATGGGGTTTCATGCAAAAATATATTAAAAATGGTGTAAAATACTTATGGGTCGAGCCCAGTCTAGATTTCAACTGGAATGCATAAATCCAAGCAAAGGTAGTCATGGAGGTAATGCAGAACTGAGTTTTCATAAAAGTCATTGATACCCGTAGTTACATGGACTCCAAGCGCCCAGATCAAGCTTCCATTGGCGGCCAATTTACACAGGAATATGCAGCCAAATGAAAATAAAGTAAAGAAAATATATACACAAAATTTTTGGCCTGTCAAATATATACAAAAACAAGAAATGAAATGTTCAGAAAGTGCCATGAGGAGGGCTTCAAGTATTTTCAACAGAAGAGGGGAGTCACGAGTTTAGAAACCCCAATCTCTTGCAGAAATGGAAATGAGAACTTCATCAACAACCATTTCTTTTCAAGGAAATGAATAGTAGCCATGACCAGACAAAAGAATGAACAGAAAAATAACTGGCAGAATAAAACGAGCACAAAAGCATCATAATATAGCTCTAAAATTCGTAGAAAGTCCATATTTTTTGTGCAGAAGAGACTTACCATGCATTTTTTTGAGAGTCTTTAATTTTAGATTTCAGAGGTAGCATGAAATCGTGGATTTTCAAGTCTCATATCTTTGATACCAACAACCATGGTGGTGCAGCAAGGAGTTTCAGTTAGTGTGAAGAATAGTAATGATTTAGGGTTTGATGTGTGCTTTTGTTCATTCGCCCTAATTCCACTTTGCATATTTTTGTAATGATTTTTAATAATGATTTTGTCTTTTAATTGTCCCCATGGTCACGATTTTGAAGTCAATGAGCCTAGCAAGGGGTCGGCTTATACTCATGGTGTTTTTTAAAACGATAAATGTTGAATGCATATTTTGAGATAAATGCCAAGTATAAAGTCGTTGAATGGACTCAAGTTTAATTTGATATTGATCTTTTATTTTTTGCATTAATCTTGTAAGCTAATTAATTAAATGATGTATTATAAGTCATTTAATTAATTTAGCATTTTAAAGTGCAAATAAAATATACTATGGAGTTCCATGCAGATACAAGTAGAGTTAACTAGGAAGAGTTAACTTGGAATTTTACTTCAGTTCTACATCAGATTATCAACTGGAAAGTTATCATGAGAAAGATGGACTTTAAAATGTGCATGGGCGAATTGGTGAGAACGAGGCAGTTTTGCATGCTTTAGCCCACCTTTTCATGGATTTCAATTCAGTTCGAGTTGCAGATCAGTTACATGCTTTATGACTGCCAGTTCGAGATTGAGTTCACTCATTTTTGCATGAGTTTGAACCACATTTTCAGGGATTTTTACTTATACTCAGATTTCACTTTGGAATTGTCATTTTTCACTTTCAGACCACTTTTAGTTGCTTATTCATGCACTTTGAAGTGCATTCATATTGTATATATTGAAATTTTTTATCTTTTTCAAGTCAAGTTCTTTTTTCCTGCTTACACATACAATAGTGAGGCATTGTAACTCAGCACTTTTTCATTCAAGAATTGTAATAGAGCTTTCAGTATAGTTTTTCCTTCTCAATATTTCTTGATTTTTATTGTCATATAAATGATTTGATTTAAACACTGTGATTTAATCTCAAATCCTTTGTTTTGTCTCATTAATGCTGTAAAAAACAAGAAGATTTCATGTTATAATTCAAGCTGCATGATGTGTTTAACAAAGATTTCAGTCATTTGTATCTATGAAAATCTAGTTTTCCTCTTACAAACATTAAAATTTCAAACCTTCATGTGAAATATTGGCGAATTTCATGACCTTAGTTGAATTGTGAAATAAATTTCATAGATTTAGGAAAACGAATAGAATCACAAAATTTTGGTGCAATCACCTCTCATAGCTTTAGGATTTCAATTCGAGTAATTTTTCTATCTCTTTCCCAGCCAAGTTAGTTAGTTTTTAGGAGGTCTTCATTAAGGAACCAGCCCTCTTTGGAGATTGATTCTCAAAATTAGGCAACCCACAGGCCTGAGAATCATTCCATGTTTCAACAGATTGCTGAATTTAACTATTCAAGTGTTCGGGTGCAATCTGATTGACAAGAAGTAGCAACCCTGAACTTATGGACAGATTAGCCAGACAAGTGAGTCAAAAATTGGCTCTAACTCTTGTGGAAGAAGATCAGCCAGATAGAAAAGGAAAAGGGATAAAATTGACAAAGATGGGAGAAAAATATGGAATGATTAGAGAAAAAATTCCTTGAGCAAGTGCTGAAAAAAAAGCACATACAAACTGGAGATGAAGGGAAAGGAACAAGAAGTGATAGGCTATGAACTTGGTAGATGGCCAACCCCTGAATCCTTCACTGTTATAAATCTAGACAAAAATATTTTGGGTAGATATGAAGCTAGGCTACATGTAGATCTGGGAGAAAAGCAAAAAAAATCAGAATCCCAGAGAAATTGGATAGCCTAGTGGATGATATTCACTCAGGAAAATATTGATGGCATGGTCATAGATATTAGAAGTTTTGGTAATAATTGTTTAAAGACTCACATTGATCTAAATAATGTTTTTTCTATGCAAAACAATGTTAGTTCTTTTGTAACCAAAATCGAGCAATATTCTTCTATTATAAACAATATTTCTTGTGTAAGTTATCAAGTAAGCCAGGCACAACAAGATGTCAGAACCATGGTAACCAACCAAACCCATCAAGATGGTTACCTAACATCCATATATGAAAATCAAAAGAATCATGAGATCTTCAAAAAACAAGATGTGGAGGACCAAATAATACTCATAGATGTTGTGGCCAAAAAGCTAGAAAAAATAAGACTAGTCACAAAGAAAATAAGGAAAGCGCAGACTGGTCACGATAGTTCCTCTAAAGAAGAGAAAGTAAAGAAGGGAAAAGCTCAAGACCAATCAATCCCCAAAAAAAAGAAAATAATTGTACAATGAAGGACTCATACAAGGAAATATGAAAAAGTAGAAATTATTGAGTCATCCTCTAAAAATCATAAACCCTCAACTCATGTATCCATGCCCAAGGTTAAAGAACATAGCCTTTCCAATAAGGAAGAAGGGATTAGAGATTGGCTCCAGGAGCTCAAAATAGAAGAACAGTCATAACCAGTATATATGGATGAGCCTGGTTTTGCTAACAAAGAGTTTGAAGAAGAAACATTAGATGTAAATACTTTTGAGATGTCTTTGAGTGATTCTGAAACTTCTCAGTTTTCTATAGATACTGTAAATAATGAGTTTGAAGAAGTAGATTTATATTTTACTGGTTATCAGCATTTACAAGAAACCGAACCATGGGAGTCCACAAAAAATATTGTAGACATGGATATAGAAATGAAAGATGCCATCACAGAAAATGCTAAACCAGAGCAGATGAGGCCATTTGCTATAAGTGGGTATATTCTTAATATTGATAAGATTGTGGAACCATATGATACAATCTGCACTTGGGCAGATACTTTAGAGAACATCTTTGACAGAAGTGGATCATAGACTTGTTGACTGTCAAAATGGCACAACAACATGCAAATAGAATATTGCTACTCTGTTTCTCTTGAAAGAGAAAGACAACACATGGATGTCTTAGCTCCCAAGGTCTTTGTAGTTGGTTCTCAACTGTGCTGATGTCCCTCAGTGGTCAATGTAATAGTAATGTTCAAGGGGCCTGCTGGTGTGAGATTCTGGATTGTTCTAAGATCAAGCATGAATTTAAGCCTACTCTAACCAGGGGTTTTAAAGAAACATAAAAGGATATATCAAGGTTTTGGTACTGAAAAGAATGATAATTCACCTATCTTAACCAGACTTATTACCTTTCAAGGAATTGCTAACTAAAATTGAAGAACAAAATTAACTTGTGATTAACACACAGTTTCATTCATTCACAGTGTTGATTTCAACAACTGTGAATAAGTTACCATTTAAACAAAACACAAAATATGATTTCATTCCTTGAAAGCTTTCAAAATCAAATGATTAACTCAAAATAAATACCATTCTGGAACACAATATGAAGTAGATTCGAATCCGGTTGCTTCTACTATTGGTGAAACAAATAAGCAACATTTACAAATCTGGCACAATCACTAGTGTACAGAAAACCTATGTCTTCAAACTACTTCCATCTACACTAAGGAAACTGGAAAGATACATTGCTTTCTATGCTGAATTTAATGCCTAACTAAGAAGACAAAAGAAGCTCCCTTTACAAAGAAACAGGATGCAGTTTTCGTCCCCTCTACCCTTCAAAAAATTCCTATTCTTCAAAATCTGCCTCTAAACCTATCTATTCTATTTCTGCTAACCTCTTCCTTTTTTTACTTCTAAAAATTTCTAACCCTTTACAAAGAAATAGGATGCCATATATATACACCAACTCCAGAAAAGAATGTCAACACCTATTTTTAGGGTTTACAAAATATCCGCGGTGCCAGAAGGTCGGCGTCTAGATCTTTTGAAGAGAGTCGGTTCTGCATTAAATGCACACTCCTGCCATCCATTCTGGTGAAGGATCATTCCGGGGGTGATCTGTAGATCTTTTGCAGCTACCACATTTACTTTTACACCTCCATGTCCATTTTCGAACTCCAGCAGAGCTGCCTTGAATGCTCAAAAATATTATCATTAATGTCGGTGTACTTTTGCCAACGGATCTCACATCTATCCCCTCTGACTCACGGCTTCCTTCTTCTCCCTTTGGCCCTCTTCCTACTCGAGATCGGTCCCTCTGCAAGTTATCGGCATGACATGGGTCAATCGGTGAGACGTTTCGGCGAGCCTCAGAAGTCACATCAAGCTCATTTTTATGTTGGGAAGACAATCCTGTTTCGGGGAGACCTTACCCCGAATTCCTCTTCTCTTACCGAGCCTACCTTGTTGTCGGCAAGACTCCTTACTATTGGCTAGAGGCTACGGCGAGTTATCCTTGATTATACCGATGCCTCCTTTACTGGGAAATTCATCGCTGTCAGCAAGACCTTCAGTGAACTCCTTTTCATTCTCGTCAGGCCCACTTTGCATCGGGAAGACCCTATCGGGTCGACAGGATGTCATGCCAAGCTCAAGATCTTTCATCGAGCTCATTCTTCTTTTGGTGAGACCTTTTCAAGGAGACCTTTACATATCGGTTAGACCTCATGGCGAGGGAATAAGCCTTTGGCGAACTTCCTCGAGAAATATTTTCAAATAAACAACTCGATCCTGCAAAACAAATGCCTCCATTAATTCTCAAAGGCAAATAAAGTATATCATTATTTATCATGTTTTTAACTTTATCAAAAAGAAATATAACTTTGGTGGAGGTGGAAGCAAGGCAAAACTGGAAAGAGCACCCGCCTTCAAAACCGGCGAAGGCAGGGCCAAAACCGAACGGGACGAGAGGGTAAATTGGACGAATCTTGGCGGAATCAGGATCGGGACAAAACACGACCCAAAAACCACATCCTCCGCCATCAAAAACTGGTGGGGGCGAGGCCAAAAGGAAACCGGAACCTGCACTGGAGTCGGGATGGGAACGAGCCATGGAAATAATCAATATTTCCAAGTTCATATCCCATCCCAGCTCCACGTCTGCGAAGAAACCAAAACACAAAGGACGGGGTTGGAACAAAAATCGATCCCGGGCAAAACACAATGGGGCAGAACAAAACCAAACAGACACAATGGAATCGGGGCCAAAACCAAACCCGAACCAGAAACTTTCTGAAAGTTCCTAGTTCGGATTCCATTCCAGACCCGCCTTTGATGTCACCCGAAAAGACAAAGAAAGGACAAGGAAAAGAAAGAGAAAAGGGGAGGGAAAACCCCACGAGGAAAAAGAAGAAGAGGAAAGCGAAAGAAAGAAACACGCGGAACCGAGATCTGTTGATGTGTTTTTTGTGACCGCACCAATGCAGAATAAAGTTGCCAATGGCCACCCTATTCTCTCTTGATCAAAGTATCCAGCATGCTAAGATTGCAAGAAAGTTCATGCATTCAACTCCAAGGTTCTTTTAGTGCGAATAGGCTTAGTTGGCTTGATGTGATTTGGTGGTATTTCAAGGGGACTTACGGAATTGTTCGACAGCGGAGAAACAAATTCAAATGCTCGAAAGATTTATCTATGAAGTTCTTGTTTTAGAAGGTACTGAATGTAAAGAGTGTAGGGTTAAGAAGGCTCTAATTTACTCTAAGGCATGGGCATGGCGATCAATTCTCACAAGCTTCAACTAGGTTCTGCTTTGCCTCGCTTCGGACAGCCTCCACAAAACTGGTGCAATCTTCAAAGGAGTAGCTCAAGATGTTCAGATCATAACTTAGCATGAAAATACCATCACAACGACACATATAAACATACAAATCATGATCGAAGTTAAGTACATGATATTCTAGTTGACCACACAAGGTGCATTCACCATCAGCGAACACACTAGTGGTATGGATAGACGAAGTTTGCTCAAATTGAAGACCACATTCCACAATTACTAAGTACTCGCATGGAAATGAAAACTGATCTACTTAAATCTACTACTCGAATTAGAAGGACGAAGAAACCTTGCTAGCTACTCACAACAAAAGATGAAATTCATCACCAATAAAAAATTCTTTTTATTGGGAGAGTGTTCACAACAATTTCTTACAAAGTTTTAAGGAAAAACTTTCCTTCTTCTTCAACTACTCTATCAATCTATACTAAGCTACTTCTAATTTGTCTCTCTATTCTAACTTCTACTCTAATTCTACTGTCTCATGAAAATACAAATGAGGGGGACTCCCCCTTTATATAGCTGGCCAAGTCCAACAGATGGCTCAGATTACAATCGGCTGGATGGCCCAGATTGTGCCACCTCAGCCCTAAACAAGATTCACCCTAAAAACTGCCATAATGGAGAGTGGGGCAATAAATGAGCCATTAATGGCCACCATCTTCTAGAAGATTCTCGTTTGTAGACGCGTTCACACTGTTCTCGATCTTCTTCTTGACGTCATTCTTCAACTTCTTCTTTGTCACTTGAGTTATACTAAGTCTCAACACTTAGCCATTTTTTGCAACTTTTCTTCTTTCAAGGTTGAAATGTCATCTTGAATTACTTGCTTCATCACTTTAAGTCATCATCATTTGGTCTCAATGTTTCTCCTGCAAAACAAGCAAGGAGAAGAGCATTAGAACACTTCATAATATAAATTCACTTTACTTACCTGATTTTCACGCTCTAATCTCTAGGGGTCCATCTCTAGCCAACTTTTTCCTTCTTCATGATTCTTCATGCCTTAGCCAAATTTCCAACCTATCTTGTATTTTTCCTGGCACACTTCACTCTAATATTTCATCCAACTCAGACTTAAGCAAAATGCTTTCATCAGGAACTTGATCAAAAAATTATGTAGGTACCCAACTTCAAATTCATCCGCCAAGGCGACATATTTCAACATCCTTTCCTTGCCTTAGAAATTTTTTCAAACTTTTACTTAGGAAATTCATTATTCCAGTGCCCATAAAAAAAAATCTCCATCCCGGAGGCCTCAATGAACTGTGGAAGACTTTAAAATCCTCTCCTTGTCGAAGATCTTAGATACCCAGAAGAAAATTTTCTCAGAACGCATCAAATTCATGGGTATACAACGAATGGTTCATTAAATTTTTGAATTTTGAACCTTAGAAAAATATTCTCTCATCAAATTTATTTCATTTCTTCATCCTCCTAAGAATTTTGTTGCCCCGACTTGAAAATTTCTATCAATCCTGTGAAGCTGGCATCCAGAAATTTTATTCATGTCTCAAGGGAATTTCATCACTCCAAGTCCAGGCGCGATTTTCCTCTAGAGAGGTGAAACTTTGATAACACTTAGAAAAAAATATTTAAAATCACTTGGCACTTTGAATTTTTATTCAACTTCAATCATTTGCCAGCAGTGGAAATTTTTTATCAATTTGCTTGGAAAAAATTATGCTTGGAATGCATATCATATTTGAATTCCAATGCCCAACATGTTTTTTATTGTATTCACCACCTTATGCCTTGGGCGCACTTGATACTTCATGAGGAATATATATCCTTTAAGTTCCAATGCCTTACAATTATTCTTCCACATTCCCCTCTCCTTAGGCGCATTTGGCATCATGGACTTTAAATTATCACAACTTAATGAAATTTCCAAGTGGCTCTCCTCTTTTTAAGGCGCAAAAGGTAGGCTCAACTTCAAGTTTTGAATACTTAGAATATTTTGGAAGTCACCCTTTTTGCTAAGGCACAAATAGCATGATCTACTTTGAGTTTCAATGCCTTAGCCATTTTTGAAGTCATCTTTCAAAGTTAAGGCACATATACCACCTTCAACTTTAGTTTCCCACACTTAGCAATTTTTTTGAAGTTTTCTTTTTACTCCAAGTTTCTTGGGCGCATTCCACCCCTCTTACTCTGAGTTTTGGTGCCTTAGAAGAATTTTCTAGCCTTGAAAACTTTTCAAACTCCCTCATTGCAAGCTTAGGCACAAATTATACCATGAACTTCCAATTTTGAATACTTAAACAATTTTCTAACCTCCTCCAGGCAAAGGCACACTTCCCCCTCTGAGGTTCCAATTTGCAACACTTAGAGAATTTCCTAGTCATCCTTCCAAGGTTGGGCGCATTTGGAGATTTCAGCTTAGTCTCTTCACATGCAAGGGCACATTTCTACCATGGAGGTTCCACTTTTCATAACTTAGAATCTTTTTCTTGCACCTTCACAAGCTAGGCGCTTTTCATACCTTGCACTTCCATTTTGAACATTCACACAATTCTTTCAAACACTTTATCTCCAATGGTGCATTCAAAAGTATATACTTTCATTTCTTCACACTTAGTAAAAATTTCTAGCCCTCCTCAAACTGAGCACATTTCAACCCCTGTGCTTTCACTTTTAACGACTTAGTCAAAATTCTCCCCATTCATCTGACTTGGGCGCATATAAGGTGTTGAGGTTCTAATTTTGAACATTTGAAATTTCTTCTGCCAATTCTTCACCTAAGGCGCATTCAAGATGTCATGCTTTCAATTTTGAAATACTTAGTAAATTCTCCAACTCGCTCCACTAGTCAAGGGCGCATTTAAGAGGTGAAACTTCTAGTTGCCAAGACTTAGAATATTTTCACCCTCATCTTCTCTTCAGGGGCGCATTTGGAGGGTCCTTCTTCAAATTTTCTTGCCTTAGAAAATTTATCACTAGCTAAGTGAGTCAGGGCGCATATGACCATGTGAGCTTTTAATTTGATGACAGCAAAATTTAGAGGTCCCTCTTTACCTTGGGCTCATTTAGCCCCTCATGCATTCAATTTTTATGCCTTGGCAGAATCTCCACTCCTCCAGCAGCTTGGGCGCGTATTACATCTTGGATGTAATGATCCCGACCTCTGGGGCTAAGAATTATTGTTGTTTATTAAAGATTTCCCTAGTTTGATAATGTTATTTGTCAAGCTATTTTGACAAGGTTGGACTTTAAATGATTTGATCTTTGTATTTGCAACTTAAGACTCAAATATGCTCAGGTACAAAAAAGATGTAGTTTTAGATATTAAATGAAATCCTCTCATGTGAAGTTATTCAAATCCATTTCAACAAGGATTGAATAATGTTGGGGTTAGAATACATAATCCAGTGGAATAATAGAACAATGGAACAGAGTATTACATCAGACCATACAATCAATCCAACTAGTCTCAACCAGATTGCAGTACAAATAGTTATGAATGAGCCCAAACGCTCATATAATGCATAGAAACAAAGTGGTATCTAATGCTTGTATAACTTCTGATTAACAGAACATACCCGATTAGCATGATCAACGCTCAGAGACAATAGGAAGCAACAAACTCAGTAATTGATAGCAAGCACAGACTCGTTCTCTGAGTAGTTATTGCATCCGAAAGATTACTCAACTCGATCCTCCACCAGTAGCCTCTGTTGAACTCAGATGTTCCTTCGCCAGCATATAAATGCATAGAATGAGATATGAGTGTCTACTGATATCAAACTCCAAATTACCACACGGTGAACATTCAGTTGCTTTGTCTTATTCAATATTGCCAGTATGGCATAAGACCAAGAGACTCACCACGTAGTCCAATGAAACAAAGTTATTAGCCGTGATTATAAAGGTATGCGATTTACAAATTCACCACGCTATTCCCAGCGCCGATAGTTCCTCAACCATTATTATTTGTCTTCACGTGTTGGTGCCCATGTTCCGCAAATACTCCCTAGTCACCTTGCACATAACACTATAGGAGTAACAGCAAGACCAAATTGAATCCAACGTGAGTATTTTACCGCCAAGACATATCTCTTGCAATGCCTTCCCAGATTATCTTCGTCCACTCGAATATAATTGCAGACTTCAAATATGATCTCACGACACTAGAGATAACAAGTGATTCAACGCTGAAGCATTGAGGAGCTTCAACGATAACTGTATTTCCCGTAATAGCCTGGCTAGTAGCCACGACGTCCACAATACTTCAAACTATTCTCGTGTAGGCTCTGCAACACCATATCATCAGATAGAAATCATTCACTATGAAATCCCGATATCGGAAGGGCGTATTGAAGGTATATTTGATTAACCTGTTTCCAAGATCTGTTCCCGTAATCATTTCCAAGATGTCTAAAATTGATTGAAATTGCAGAGTGTTAAATGTGCATACCACAAATGTCTTTGATAATACTACTGGATGCACAACCTTCACTATACTTGCCAGCCAAGTCAGAATGACCAACCATAACAATCGCTCTAGTATTAGAGTAACAAGCAAATATAACAAATTCTCTGTGATTGTGTCGACCAGATATATAGTCATCTGCCTGAATCAGAAAGTTAAAGATGCCGCCTAGCCATCTCAGGGGCTACGTCCTTCATGGCTACCAGATTGACTGAGAGTTGTCGTTCTTAGCACAAAAATTGAAAACCAGACTTAATTCATTCGTCCAAGCTAATCTTTTGTCGGCTCTCAAGCCCATATAACTTCGCCGTATTCAGTTTTCGTAACTGATTCATTTTTATGGACTTTGGAAAGCTATAATTCTTCAAATATTTCGTGGAACTCTTGACTTTATAAAAGCAATAGCTTAGTCATTAATATTTAATAAAGGCATATTTTATAATTAATTAATTAAATAATAAAAAGTCTTTTAAAGAATAAAGACAATTTAATATTTAAATAATTAATCAGATCTTTTTAAAGCCTTGTTAAAATAGGGACATCACAGTCCTCCCTTCCCGGAGATTGCTTGTCCCAAGCAATCATATACCAATCCGCTGCTCCACTTTAACATGAATGCCATTAAGCCGCTAGATACAAAGCAACTCACCAAGATCCATGCGGACCATGTAAACAACTATAACAATACCCGGATCCCAAACTAATCTTAAAAACACTGCTCTGCCAGTTTGTTGCACCAATCTGTTATTAATCACCCTGTTATGCCGCAACAACCTATGAAGCGCTTGCTCCAACCAGCAGATCCTTAGATCCCATATTGTAATAACTTTGTCATAGCATGCCAACCTATGAAGCACTCTGCTTGCCAAACAAATTCCTGGTTCCCACACTGTAATAATCTCGCCATGCCCAAAGTTGTTAAGCAACGCAACAAGATCCAAAAGAAACAATGCATCAATCATGTCAAAGCCATGATCCCAAATTATCCTTGGTGCATAATCAATCATGCCGATCTGCCATGTGCTGTTGTTATAAACTCAAACATCATACATCCAACTGAGAATCTCACTCTAGAAGAAGCCAAAAATAACTTTGATGTCAGAAGATGATAGAAACTCATCACTATGTCTACCTCCATCAGGGAAAGGATGATGCAAATTCCTCTGACTTCTCCAACCAACTTCTAAAGGAAAATTCCATTCAGCAGGAGGAACTATGTTCATGCATGCCCCATTAACTCCATGTGCATTATAAGAGAGTAGTGAATCATCTCCAAGAGTTTTTGTGTACTCAAATAGATATGAGCCAACAATGCCACCATTCATGCATACACCTTCATAAGCTGGTCTAAAGAATGTAAGCTCTACCACGCGAGCCTCTAGAAAAGATAACTCCTCAAATTCATTATGAAAACTCAAAAGCTCAACCAAATCTGCCTTATGGAAATCAATATGTGCATATGAAGACAACATATTAGTGGCTGGTCCACTTATTGTATGCTCAACTTTACATCCCACACCTGAAACCCACATATCATTTGCATCATCAAGACCAAGAGCCTCCTCATCATCCAACTCAAAGAGTGGATTATCGAAAGTCAAGTCAGCTCTCAACTCAAACAGAGGGTTGTAAACAATGGTTGAATTAGATTTTTCATGACCATAAACAACAAATTCATGAGGATGGGAGAGTAATCTGCTGCTGTTCCAAATCAGCATTTGAGATTCCTCCCTACTTTCTTTGGAGTCACTGAACACCTCCAAATCTCGACCCTCCTCCTGGTCTTTCCAAGTGAGAAGTGGTAGTGTCTCACCTAACTCATCATCAAATGTCATCAAGCTACAAGATGTTTCATCATGAAACTCAATTCTTCCATCAATTTGTTCACATTCTATGCAACTTGCATTGTCTTTTTGCATCCTGGTAGAGGCTGCTATAGAAGGTGCATTTTCCTTTAGTCCTTCCTCCTTTTGTACTGCCCAATTGAGGTCTTCTAGATGTCTATCTGTCATCACCAAATGATCATGCAAGTCTTCCCACATCAAGGGCTTTTGTTCCCAGCCTTGTGTTCCTACTTCTGATTTTTCAACATGTGTTGGAATGGCACCAATTTGAGAGTCAATGATCACACTTGAAGATGTATCTAAATCAGCCTCCTGTTCTTCATCAATTGCTGATACAAAATCAGACTCTGAGCAATCTGAAAATTCATCAAGCTTCTCATGGATGACTTCACTGCAAGATTCATGTGATGACAAGGAATTGCCAGCCAAACTCAGGAAATCAAAATCATGTTCATCAATAGTCTCTCCATGGGTTTCTGTACCTTGCCTATTGTTTGAAGCTACAAACTCTTCTTTCACATCTTCCACCATGAATGATGGGACAGCATTGTGGTCAACCAAAGGAGCACCAATAAAACCCATACCTTCATAAGATTTATCAATCAAAATCTTTATGCCACCCACTATAAAACTTTTGCATTCTTTTACAGATGCCGCATGCGGTTCTTTTAATAAGATTACATCAAATTCTATCATTTTGCCTTCATGACCCGAATCTTCCTTTCTATCAAATTCTTCACAAGGATTTTTACAAACCTCACCTGTAGCCATCATATCTACTTTCTTTCCTTGTTCCAAACCATCTTCATCAAATTGTTCAAGTTCCATATCTCTGGCATTGACTTCTCGCTCTTGCAAAGTGGCTACAATAGACAACTGATTTTCTGCTTTGCACACTAAATTATGAGCCGTACTCAACTAAAGGCGAAGATCGACAATTTCCCTATCTTTGTCCTCCACCAATTTGACAGCCATATCTCTATCTCTTAGTAATTGCAAGTAATCTCCTTTTATGAATTCCAACGTTTCTTCGATGGACTACAAATGTGTATGAGAAATACCAGTTATCTTTCCTGTTTGCCTTTCCTCAATTTGGGCTATCCTAATGAGGTCAACAACACGCTTATGAGTATCATCCATCCTTGATAATACTTTCACAATCTTTTCTTCCTTCGCCATAAAATGATTTCCCAAATCTTCCGACGCGAGAGGCTTTTGTTCAAGGCTGCCAGGAATTATCTTTTCTAATTTGGCTTCATGTGTACAGGGTTTGTTAACGTTGGAATTTGCAATACACTCTTCAACCATCTTGCTCGTGGATGCATTACAATCTTCACCCAATAATGACTGGACAGAGTTGTAATCAAACAAGTGTTCTTCATCACAAGAGCCTTCCCTTTTATCCTCATATACATCAGCATGTTTCTCAAACTCTTCAAAAAGATTTCTGCCAACTTCCCTTGAAATCTCACTATCCTCTTCCTGCACCAACAAATCATACACTCTTGTACCTCTAGATGTGTATGACACATTAAATTCCATTGACTTCATTGAGAGTGAGTCTGCAAGACGCTGCAAATCATGGTTTAACTTTTGATGTGTTTTAATCAAATCATGATTTATCTTTTCTTGAGATTGAGCAAGGTCTTTTAAAACTTTCTCCATGCTAGAATTATTTTCTTTTGCTGGCGAGTCAGGTAGGAAGGCAGGAATCAATCTTCTGTTCTGAATTCTATCCATTGATGCAGTTTGTATTTAATTTCCCACAAGATGGCAGGATAGTGGCTCTGATACCACTGTAATGACCCCGACCTCTGGGGCTAAGAATTATTGTTGTTTATTAAAGATTTCCCTAGTTTGATAATGTTATTTGTCAAGCTATTTTGACAAGGTTGGACTTTAAATGATTTGATCTCTGTATTTGCAACTTAAGACTCAAATATGCTCAGGTACAAAAAAGATGTAGTTTCAGATATTAAATGAAATCCTCTCATGTGAAGTTATTCAAATCCATTTCAACAAGGATTGAATAATGTTGGGGTTAGAATACATAATCCAGTGGAATAATAGAACAACGGAACAGAGTATTACATCAGACCATACAATCAATCCAACTAGTCTCAACCAGATTGCAGTACAAATAGTTATGAATGAGCCCAAACGCTCATATAATGCACAGAAACAAAGTGGTATCTAATGCTTGTATAAATTTTGATTAACAAAACATACCCGATTAGCATGATCAACGCTCAAAGACAATAGGAAGCAGCAAACTCAGTAATTGATAGCAAGCACAGACTCGTTCTCTGAGTAGTTATTGCATCCGCAAGATTACTCAACTCGATCCTCCACCAGTAGCCTCTGTTGAACTCAGATGTTCCTCCGCCAGCATATAAATGCATAGAATGAGATATGAGTGTCTACTGATATCAAACTCCAAATTACCACACGGTGAACATTCAGTTGCTTTATCTTATTCAATATTGCCAGTATGGCATAAGACCAAGAGACTCACCACGTAGGCCAATGAAACAGAGCTATTAGCCGTGATTATAAAGGTATGCGATTTACAAATTCACCACGCTATTCCCAGCTCCGACAGTTCCTCAAACATTATTATCTGTCTCCACGTGTTGGTGCCCATGTTCCGCAAATACTCCCTAGTCACCTTGCACATAACACTACAGGAGTAACAGCAAGACCAAATTGAATCCAACGTGAGTATTTTACCGCCAAGATAGATCTCTTGCAATGCCTTCCCAAATTATCTTCGTCCACTCGAATATAATCGCAGACTTCAAATATGATCTCACAGCACTAGAGATAACAAGTGATTCAACGCTGAAGCACTGAGGAGCTTCAACGATAAATGTATTTCCCGTAATAGCCTGGCTGGTAGTCACGACGTCCAAAATACTTCAAACTATTCTCGTGTAGGCTCCGCAACACCATATCATCAGATAGAAATCATTCAACTATGAAATCCCGATATCGGAAGGGCGCATTGAAGGTATATTTGATTAACCCGTTTCCAAGATATGTTCCCATAATCATTTCCAAAATGTCTAAAATTGATTGAAATTGCAGAGTGTTAAATGTGCATACCACAAATGTCTTCGATAATACTACTGGATGCACGGCACTAGAGATAACAAGTGATTCAACGCTGAAGCATTGAGGAGCTTCAACGATAACTGTATTTCCCGAAATAGCCTGGCTGGTAGTCACGACGTCCACAATACTTCAAACTATTCTCGTGTAGGCTCCGCAACACCATATCATCAGATAGAAATCATTCACTATGAAATCCAGATATCGGAAGGGCGCATTGAAGGTATATTTGATTAACCCGTTTCCAAGATATGTTCCCATAATCATTTCCAAGATGTCTAAAATTGATTGAAATTGCATAGTGTTAAATGTGCATACCACAAATGTCTTCGATAATACTACTGGATGCGCAACCTTCACTATACTTGCCAGCCAAGTTGGAATGACCAACCATAACAATCGCTCCAGTATTAGAGTAACAAGCAAATATAACAAATTCTCTGTGATTGTGTCAACTAGATATACAGTCATCTGCCCGAATCAGAAAGTTAAAGATGCCGCCTAGCCACTTAAGGGGCTACATCCTTCATGGCTACCAGATTGACTGAGAGTTGTCGTTCTCAGCACAAAAATTGAAAACCAGACTTAATTCATTCGTCCAAGCTAATCTTCTGTCGGCTCTCAAGCCCATATAACTTCGCCGTATTCAGTTAACTGATTCATTTTTACGGACTTTGGAAAGCTATAATTCTTCAAATATTTCGTGGAACTCTTGACTTTATAAAAGAAATAGCTTAGTCATTAATATTTAATAAAGGCATATTTTATAATTAATTAATTAAATAATAAAAAGTCTTTTAAAGAATAAAGACAATTTAATATTTAAATAATTAATCAGATCTTTTTAAAGCCTTATTAAAACAGGGACATCACATTGGACTTCCAACTTTCAATTTTATAACTTAGAAAAATTTAAAGCTCTAAGGTCAGGGGCACAAATCACAGGGGAAGCTTTCACTTTTGGCACTTAATGAATCCAAGCACAAATATGACCTCCAACTTTCAAGGCACAAATTCATGGGTGAACTTCTATTTGGGGGCGCAAATAGGAGGGGCTTCTTTTAAATTTGAACACTTAGAGAATTTTCATCAAGTTTCAACTCCAAGGGCACATTTGGCAGGTGGTGCTTCAAATTTTAAGCGCCTTAGAAAATTGTCTAACTCCTCCTTCAAGTCAGGTGCAAATAGAGTCCTGTACTTTCAATTTTATGACTTAGGCAAATTTTGAGTCCCTAGGCTCAAAGGCGCAAATGCAAGGGGGAGCTTCAAATTTCAATGACTTGGAAAAATTTTAAGTCCTCCCTTCAAAGAGGGGCGCATTTGACCCATGAAGCTTTGAGTTTTCCAGACTTAGTAGCATTTTTATCTATCTTCAACTTCTTATAGCAAGTTTTGGTGCCAGATTTGAAAAATTATCAATTTTGATGTGTTTCGTGCCCTTTGCCAAATTTAGGGTGATTTTCTCCTACTAACCCTAATTTTCCCTGACTTTCTATTTTTAGAAAGTTCCTTGAATTTCATACTTTGAATTGACTTTTGACTCCAGGAAGCTTGATTTTGCTTTGTTTTGAACTTTGTCATGTGATCGTGTTGTCGAGGCCTGATGCCTGTCTGCACTTGCTAAAAATAGTAATTGCTCAGAATGTCTTCAAATTTGTCGTACTAAGTGCCCTAAGTGTAACGACCGTGGCTGGATGCTGCTTCTGCTTGACTGTCCTATTCCGCCCTTGATTTTAGGAAACCCTAATTTCTCTGCCCATGTCTGCTAAAAATAGCAAGTGTCTGATTCTCCATTCTCTGCAACTCCGTTTATCTTGAAATTCTTGCCTAGGGGTCCTCATTGCTTGTTCAACCTGTTCATACTGAGACTCGATGTTGACCTGCCATTTATAACTGCTTCCAAAGTGGCTTACTATTTATAGCAGCTGCTTGATTTTGAGACTTCCTTAGCTCCGTTCAAGTTGAAATTTGAATGAGTGATCCTCGTCGGTGAACCCGCCTGTCCACGCTGGCGCCTGGGATTGACTTTCTATTTTTAGCATGTGTCAGGAACGCCCTACTAAAAATATTAAGTGCTCTGATTGTCTTCAAATTTTTCTAGTAGACTCCTTGAAGGATACTGATCATGGTGGATACTTCAGTTTTGGGCATTTTGACGCCTGATTCCTCATTTTTAGCCTTGAAGCTCGAAACCCTAATTTTCTTGCATGTTCCTCAAATGAGCTCTGTTTGACCTCATTTCTATTGCATGTTGATCAGTTTGTGGTTCTGAAGTGTCAGGCAGCTACCAGAGTGGTACCTGCTAAAAATAGAAAATGGCTGAAAAAGTGATCAATCGATTGTTGGATGATTTTGCATGTTACACTGCTCGAGAGATCTTGAAAAACCCAAAAAAAACCCAAAAAAATTATCAACATGCAAGCACTAGCTAAAAATAGCAAGTTTCTGAAAAGTGACTAGTCCCACTTGCATGTTACACCATTGCGAAGCTCTTGGAAAACCTAGAAAGAATATGCCGACATGTGCTGAGAATATTTGCATGCAAACCCTAATATCGGCCTCTGAAGGCCGAATGCTGAAAGTCGTTGTCCTGCTTTGCATGTCACATCGTTACGAAGGTCTCAAAAAACCCACAAAGAATATCTAAACATGCATCTGAAAATTCAACATGTGAACCCTAGAAATTGCCTCCAAAGGTGGAACTACTAAAAATAGCAAATTATTCATTTTTGCTCAAATTTTACTAGTGAGTAGCCTGATGTGCTCTGGATGTAGTGTGATTGTCGGAACTTCAAAAATGCTGATGGAAGACCCAGAATTGCACACTTACTAAAAATAGTAAGTAGCCGGAATTTGATGAAATTTCAGTGGAAGCCTGTTGGAAGCATGCTGACAACAACGTTAGTCTCACATTTCAATTTGAATACTTCATTTGATTTCGAACCACCCAAAAAAATCAAAACCCTAATTTTTAGACTTGGCCAAATTTTACGTTTAAGCTCGCAGACGAGAACGTCCCTGGAAGGCAGACAGTAGAAAAGAGACAGAAAGAGAGAGAGACACACAACAGGAAAACTAACCAAAATCAAGCCAAAAGTTTGAGACGAAGAAAAAATTAGGGGGTCCCCATTTGCAATGGGGCAATGTGTGAAAAAGGTCACAATAGGATCAGAACGGAACCCGAACCAGAAACATTCTCAAAGTTTTGGGGTTCAGTTCCAGTTCCGGTTCTGAGTCCACTGGAACAAATGAAAAAGACACACAAGGTAGAAAAACCAAAACGGCGGAACCGGGATCGGGGAAGGAATTCCAAGTTCGGAATCTGCTCCAATTCCGGGCCCTCCTAAACAAGAAGAAAAAGATGCAAGGGCCGAAAACATCCAAGGAATAGGACACAAAAACCAACAAAAGACCAACGAAGAAGAGAGGAAAAGCAGAATTGGACCCGGGATGGAACCCAAACGAGGAACTTTGAAAAAGTTTAACATTCTAATTTGGACCCAGACCCGACTCCGAGAAAGAACAAAAGACAAAGACAAAGAACCGTCAAAATCGAAACCGGGGACAGAACAAGACCAGAACTTGGTAGTAATTTCCAAGTTCGGTATTGGTCCCAGTTCTGCCTCTGACAGAACTTAAAAGAAAAATGCCTAAAGTAGGAAACCAAAGGCCAAAGGGAAAAGACAAAGGGGGACCCATTTTGTTCTAGAATAAAATGGGGTGGTTATGCAAGGCATAACAAGACTGAACCAACAAAGGTTCTTTATGTTGTTAGAATGTTCTCTAGAAAGCTAAGAAATTGGTGGAATAATCTACCAGATGTAGGCCAAAGAACTCCCCTGGATGAAGAACACGGTTATGTAAAAAAAAGGATATGGGAAAAAATGATAAATTCATTGTTGGATTCGAAGAATTCAAAGTTCTGCTCATTGATCTATTTTGTGGGGATACTGTAGATCAAATAACAGAAGCCAATAAGATTCTTCAAACTATGAAACTTAAAAATTTGGCTAAATTTCATGCATACAATTTGGCATTTGAGAAATACATGATACCTGCTAATAAGTTGCATGACCTAACCACAAAACAGTACTACCTTAATTCCCTACCTTGTGATCTAGACAGATGAGTAGAAGACTACATAATCAAGAAAGAGCACACAATAGTAGAAAAATGTAAATTTACTGATTTAAAAAAGTCTATTAGCTATAATTTAGAAAAACAATGTCTATTAGGAGCACTTCAAGCCAATAAAGATGAATATAATTATACTTGTAATCTCAAAGAGTTTTGTGATCTCCCTCATGTCAACCAGTTGAATGATTTTACACAACTTAAATAGTTTAATAAAAAAGGTTGTGGCAGGAAATGCAAATGCAATAGATGCTCTAAAAGCATATATGAGAAGAATATGCCTTCAAAAGAAGTAAACATGGTAAGTATGGGAAAACAAAATAGAAGGTGGTTCCTTATAAGAGAAGAAAGTTTTCAAGACAGCCTCCACCATACTTAGGAAAAGAAATAAGCAAGCCCCTAAAGGAATTAAATGTTTTATTTGCAAAGGCCCAAATTATGCCACAAATTGTCCTAAGAAGTTAAATCTTGGAACAAAGATTTATGTTGTTTCTGAATATGAAAATCAGGATTGGGAAATGTCCACAGTTAAAATGTTTCCCCTGACATGGATAGTTTGTATGAACTCATTGAAGTTGTTCCTGATAAAGCCTATATGATGAAATATAAGGATATGAAGGATAGAATAGATAAAAAAATGAGACAAATCTCATCTGGATCAGAGTCAGAACAATTTTCTGATGATGAAGAGGATTATTTAATCACTCTTCTCAAGGACACCTTAAAAGATGTCCAGTTAAAGATTCAGATTGAAAAATACAAGGACCCTTACAAAACGGTAGGAACCAAAGAAGAAAGGAAGAATGTTGTTCGAAAGCATCTAGCTAAGCTCAAAAAAGTTGGAAGCTGATCAAGAAGAACTTAAAAAATAGCTAAAGCAGAAAAAATGACCTAAGAAGAATTCTGCTAAAGAAATTGATCATGGATATAAAATTCCACCCTGGAAAAAGACTAAACCATCCTCTTCTAGACATTCTTCCAAGAAAAAGACTAGTGGTGATGATGATATTCTAACAATCTTTAAAAAGCTTGACCTTCTCCTTAATGATGTTGCAAATCCTAAGCGACTAATAAAAACACAATAAAAGGAAATGAGAAATCTTTCTGCCTCAGTGGGAGAAGTCAAAGAAATCTTTTTCAAAGCAGATCACCAAAGCACTGCATGGACAAAATCTGAGCAAGAAATACAAGAAGAATCTGAAGAAGCAATAACCTCATACAAAAAACTAGAGATAAATCCTACTCTCTATTATTGGATAATAATGGGAACTATATCGGAATTATTTTTGTTGTTTTCTGGATTTTAAGAAGATTCTTGTGGATGCTTTTGTTGATATGTGATCTTCTCGTCCATTAGCTAAAACAAATGCCATCCCACCAGAATTCTGGAAACCAAGGCCTGACCTCCCACACAATTACACCATTAATGGAGGATGGATATACATGGGTAGGTATGCACAGGATGTACTCATTGAAAGCATGGGAAAGATGTTTGTTATTGATTTCATTGAATATAATGATCTTGAAGATGATGTTCTATTAGGATACTTGCTTCTCACTAAATATGAGCATCTTTAATTATGAAAACATAAAATTTCTTTAAGACATGAAGATGGCCAGGTAGAAATTCCTACACTAAAGATTGTAAATCATAAGTTTGAATATAGTGGGAAGAAGGAAAAGAAAGAATAAGTCAAAGAACTAAAAAAATCATCTACAAATAAGTTTGATGAAATTAGAAGCAGATTCAAATCTGAATGTTGTAGCATGAATCCTCTACAGTTCTGGTCACAAGATCATGAGGAATGTGAAATACATCTAAGACCAAAATGCCAGACTATGATTCTGCATGAACCTGCATACCTGATGAGCCCAACAGAGGTAAAAGAGATGGATGAACACTTAAATGAATTACTTGAAGGACATTTTATTCGTCCAAGCAAAAGCCCATTAACTTGTCCAACATTCCTAGTAAACAAAAGAGCTAAAAAAGAAAGAGGGAAAAATATATTTTGTATTAGTTACAAACCTCTTAATGATATCATCCTGCCATTTAATTACCCAATTCCATTTAGTGCTGATTTGATAAGAAGAGCTGCTAATAAAAAGGTTTATTCAAAGTTTGATTGCAAGTCGGGATTTTGGCAAATAAAGGTAAAAGAGTAAGATAGGTACAAAAATGCATTTTCAATTTTTTCAGTTTCACAAGGGTTGTGTGAATGGAATTTCATGTTGTTTGGTCTTTGCACAACACCAGCCTACTTCCAAAGGAGAATGGACTAGGTGCTCAAACATTTGAAATATTTTTATGCAATATATATTGATGATATCATTGTATTTTTTTATTCTGAAATTGACCATTTACACCATCTTGAAGAATTGTATGAATCCATTAAAAAGCATGAGATATGCTTATTAGCCAAGAAGATGGTAATTGCCCAAGCTCAAATTGACTTCCTAGGATTGCACTTGAACAAAGGAAAAATCCAATTGCAGCCTCACATTCTGCAACGCATCAGGAATTTCTTGATATTTTGCAAGATAAGAAATGAATCCAAAGATTTCCTAGTTGTTTGAATTATGTCTCACCTTTTTATAAGGGTCTTGTAGAAGATAGAAAGGAAATCCAAGAACACCTCAAGGAAAACAAAGAAGGATGATCACTCAAGGCTACATAGGCAGTCTAGAGAATCAAATCAAAATGCCAAAATCTACCCTCATTGTAGATTCCAGTTGTTGAGTTACCATTAATTATGTATATTGACTCATCTAACACAACTTGGTCACCTATGCTTATACAAGAAGAAGGAGATGGGAAAGGAGTATCTATGGCTATAGATATGGCACCTTCATAGAAAAAAAATGCAGATACCATATCTTTGAAAAAAAGATACTGGCAATTAAAAAGGGTATTGAGAAATTCAAAATATTTTTTAAGCCAGTAAAATTCACAATCAAAACAGATAGTCAGAATTTTTAGGTTATGATTTTGAAATTGAATGGATCAAAGGAGAGGATAATCCACTAGGTTATATATTAACAAGAGAGCTTGCAAGATCAATATATCATGGGATTATCTTCAATAAACCTGATTTTTACAGGTCAAATGGAACCGCTATGTTCCATAGAAAAATGGTGATGGAAGTTTCACTAATTTTCCTTACTTGCCTAATAATATTGTCGAATTACTTCTTGAATCTTACTTCCTAGATAATGGCTCAGAGATTCAAGGTAGACAATTTGCTACCATCATGGACAAGGAATAATGGACCAGGATGAAGAAAAGGAATTGCTTGAACTCCTCGGACTAGAGGATGCCCCTGTAAAACACTGGTGCAGTAGATATGGAGCTCTCCATGTCCACATTAAAGGGTTCTTTGGAATGAATTGGTCAAAACAGAGTAAATTGAATTTTCTTAAGAATTTGAAATATGGTTTTATCAATAGAATATTTTTTTATCAAGACTCTTTCGAAGAATATATAGATTTGGTAGGTGCCCGATTCAGCCCAAATTTGGAAGAATTCCTAAAATTGATTTATCCACAACTTTGGGAAAGAATGCTTGCCAATATGGAACAATATCTAATACATTATCCAAGGACTGGATATGAATTTCCTAGGATAGAGTTTTATGCTCTAGAGGCTTGATGGATGCCTGAGGTACGAATTGAAAAGATGGAGATAAGACTGAAGGTAGCATCTTTAGCTAGGAGAATTGAGTTAGATCGAGCATATTCCTAGGCTTATGTGGTACAATTGGATTATGTTTTTCATGCTCGCTCTCAATATTGGGATATTAGTTTTACTCTACTACCTGAGCAGTTATTAGATCCAATCCCTTTTTGATGCTAGCACATGAGCATGTCTATGTCATGATGTCACCCACGTTAATATGTGACAATAGGATGCAACCCTGTCATGAAAAGCAAGATCCTTGTATCCACTTATGAGTGCTAAGTGGTTCCTTCTCACTCATGGGTGTCCAAAAAGTGATTGTCTTAATCCCACTAAATTAGTGTTTACAATAGACTACCTAACAATTGTCTCCTACTTGGTGCACTAGGTGTTGGGACACGTGCCACTTTTGTATGGTCGAATTCCAAATTAATTGTAAAATGCTAAGGTTGAGCTACCCACACTCCCCTATAAATAAGGGTAAAGAGGGCCACCTTAGACATTTAGAATTGGATCATTGGAGTTTAGAGCTTCATAGGGAAAATTCCATTAGGATTGGTGTGGCATATTGGATGTATGCTCTCATCCTAGGCTGTGAGCGATCTAGATGATCAAAAATTTGTATGCATGTTTTAATGAAAGTTTGCATATAAATCATCAAGCATATTGATTTTTTAATGAAGTATTTGTATGATGCAAGTTTGTATGAAGTATTTGATGAATCTCAAGTAGTTCGTAGATTATTCTAGATCGTGTTCAAGTGAATCTTGTTTTCTAGAAGTTTTGGATTGATTTAAGGAAGTGTGTACTTAATGTCTATGGTGTTTAACATGAGTATTGGTTGACCTTGTGTTAGCACTACATGTGAGGCTTGTGGAAGCATGTTGAGGTGTGTTGGGATCTATTTGGGTCCTAATTAAGGATTTATTTGGTCACCTTCGTTCCTATCCATAGTGGGAATGTTTAGGTGTCCACCTGTTTTGAATTTGTAAGTATAATGGACAGTTGCTAACATTGGAGAAGATTTTCAAGGTTAAGGTTGATATAAATAAGAGTGGTTTTGTTGTGAGATGAAAGAGAGAAGAAAGATAGATGTGAGATTAATGTGAGTGATGTGAGTGATGCGAATTTGAGAAAAGTAATGTGAATTTCAGGTGTTTGGATTCCTGAAAGTAGTGAGCTGAAGGTGTCTGAAATCAATCAAGTGAGGTTGTGAGATTGTTGGAGCATTGTGGTGAATTCCTTGTTGCATTGAGAAAGTGTTCTCTATGTAACATTTCTCTTCTATCTTCTTGTTTTCTTTTTGTGGTAGTGAGCCTTGGCTGTGAGCCCTTTTGGACAGTGTGTCCTATTCTGGCAGTGAGCCCTTGTACTAGTTTTGAAAATACTTATATTGTGAGCTAATCCTCACCGTGGTTTTTCCCTCATTGGGTTTTCAACATAAATCTAGTGTTCTCTTGTGTATGGTGTTGTTATTTCAGTTTTTGTTACCTGCATTTCATGATTAGTCACTTTAACCAAATAAGGGTTTAATGAATGCATGTGGATCTGATTACTGTTGAGGGTTTTGATGATTTAATTTGCTACAACTAATTCATCCCCCCTCTTAGTTTTCTTAATTCATTCAACAATTGGTATCAGAGCAAGGTTCCTTGGAGAAGAGGTTAACCGCTTAAGGAAAATCTAGGATGGCGAAGCAAATTGATTACCCTAGATTTGATGGAACAGATTATGCATTTTGGAGGACAAAGATGAAAGGATATATGGCATGTCAGGGATATGAGATTTAAAAGGAAGATAAGACTACATAGACTCCACCTGCAAATGGTCTGAGCACAAGTGATAAGATCAAGGCACACGAGGTAAATGCTAAGGATAAATTTATTATTACAAATAGTTTTTCAAATTATGAACTTGTTAAAGTTATGAATCTTAAGACTGCTAAAGAAGTTTGGGATAAGGTTGAAAGTATTTATGAAGGAGATGAAAAGGTTAAACAAGAAAAGTTACAGAATCTAAAAGCACAATTTGAGACTATGAGAATGTCTGAAGATGAAATAATTACAACCTACATGCAAAAGGTTGATGAACTGGTGAGTGCTATGACAGGTCTTGGTGCACAAGTTAAAGAGCCTAAGGTAGTAAATAAAGTTCTTAGAAATCTTCTTGATGCTTATAGTGAAAAGGTATCTATTATTGAGGAAGTTGCAAATTTTAATATTTATTCTAGAGATCAGTTGATTAGTACAGTAACTTCTTTTGAGATGAGAAAGCTTGGTTTAAAAAATGGTACAAAAGTGGAGACTGCTTTTAAGGCTAGAAAATCAGAAAAGATTGAAGATTTGGATGAAGATGATCTTGATGATGTGGAAGCTAACTTTGTGATAAAGATGAAAAATGGTATTGGTAAGTACAAAGGTAAACTACCTTTCAAATGTTTTAGCTGTGGTGATATAGGCCATTATGCCTCAAGATGTCAAAAAAGAGTTGCAAACAATAAAAATAAGGAGAACAAGGGAAAGATGATTAAAAGAGCTTACTATGTTAGAGAAGATGCTAGAATTTATGATGATGAATTGGATTATGGAGATTTTGATGATAATGAATGCTTGTTCTTGGTTATAAAAGAAGAATCTAGTTATGCTAACTCTGAATGTTGTGTGAAGGAAAGTGATCTAGAGAAGAAGGATAAGGTTGAAGGTACTTTAGTATTTGTTTTTCATGTTAAAGAGGATAAGAATTACTAGGTTGTTGACAGTGGTTGCTCTAATCACATGACTGGAGACAAGAGTAAGTTTGTTAAACTTGAAAAATATGATGGAGGATTAGTTAAATTTGGAGATGATTCAGGAGCTAAGATTTTTGGAATAGGTTCAATCAATTTTCATGGAAAGAATAATATTGATAATGTTTACTATGTTAAGGGATTAAGGCATAATATTTTGAGTGTTGGAAGATTGTGTAGCAAAGGATATAATCTTGTGTTTAAGGGTGAAACGTGTGAGATCAGAAAAGGGTCTGAAACTCTAATTGTTGTTGGTAAGAGAAGAGATGGAAACATTTATCAGCTTAAGGGTATTGATGGACATTGATTTATGTCTCAGATTACTGATAGTTGGTTATGGCACTGGAGGATGTGTCACATGAATTTTGATAGTTTGGCAAGAATTAGCTCAGTTCATGCAGTAAGAGATCTACCAAGAATCACAAAGCCTATCAATGTTGTTTGTGAGAGTTCTCAATTTGGAAAACAAACAAGGAGTAGTTTCAAAGGAAAGGAATAATATGCTATCGGACTACTAGAATTAACACATAAAAATCTTTGTTGTCCTACAAGGGTGAGAAGTCTTCAAGGTGTAGGTATTTGGTGCAGGAGCACCTCCTGGATTTCATGCCTCCATGAGGCAAGTTTGAGTTCTTGGTTTAATTTAGGAAAATTGGTGTTGTAATAAGGTCCAATGGACCATTTCAAATATGTTTTGAGTCCTAGTTTGGTCATAGGGTCCTAGTTTATCTTTTTGGTGTCAAATTGTTACCTTTTGTCATATTTGCAAAAAGTTGCAAAATTGCATGTAAAAGAATATGAAGGGTCAATTTGATATGAAAGGCCTATGTTTGAGGTTTTAAGGTCATATTAGACCATATTCAATGTAATTTGAGTCCTAGGAGGGTTAATGTGTAAAAAAGTGCACATCTTGTAAAATTGCTAAAGTGCAAAAATGGCAAAAAGGCAAAATATAGAAGTCTAAGAGTCAAGTAGGTGAAAAGTTAGTTTTGGTCAATTGGTTGGAGTTAGTTAAGGTTGTAAAAGGCATAAATATCCTCATTCCATCGTTGTATAAGCAGGTGGTTGAGAATTTGAATGAAAAATAACAATATCACCATGAAATTCTGAAATTTTTGAACATTTTCTTATGTTTCCATGCCTTGTACGGATTTGTAAGGGTAGATAATGGTGAAAAAATGATTGGATGTTAAAGTATCTCAAATATACTTTCAAATGGCATTGGTATGATGTATATTGGTTAATATTTTCTCAAGTTATGACAACTTTTCTCCAGGCGGGTAGATTCAGATTTACACAGGGAAGCAAGCCATAAAACTTGCATATCTTTCATTTTAACCATTATAAATTGGTAAAAACTTGCATGAAGGTTTTTTTTAAGGTTATGAATGATTTCCCATTGGTTTCATTTATTTTGGAGAATATTTAGATGATTTTTGAAGAATCCCTAGGATGTTTTCATGAGTTTTCCATGTGAATTTGAGGAACTAAAGTAAGGTTTTGACAAAATGTGAATGGTACTGCATGTGTAATGGTGTTTTGAGTTTTTTTAGATTTTTTTATGAAGGTCTGAGGCAGTGGAAAGTTCTAGTAAGGTGTGGAACCATTACTTTCAATAAACCCTCCTCAAAATTAGCTTAAAATGAGGGCTTTGTGGTTTGGTATGTAGAGGTGAGTTTCTCTTGAAAAAAATTATGTTTTTGAGGGTTTGGAAACATTTAAATTGCTTCCCCAACAATTCTTGAGGGTTGTGAAGAGTTTAAAGGGTATTTCCTTTGTAAATTAGGCCTAATTAGCCTAATTAGGAAAGCGGTGAAGGCCCATTTTGAGGCACATGTTCCAAAACAACATCTGATGATTTTTGAGGTATGTTTTGTGACTCACTAAGAGGTTTCTAAATCTATAAAAAAAATTGAATTCATTTTTGAAGTTTGTGAGAAAAATCCCAAACAGGGTCAGCAGACCTACTAGGAAAGGCCTAGTTGAAAAGTAAAATTTGAAGAGTTCAAGAGTTGGTGTTTTGAAATTTGTTTGAGGCTCATTGAATTGAGTTGTTGAGTGTTCCTAACCCCTACATTGCATCAATTGGTATTAGAGCTACATGGAATAGATCTTTGAAGGTTGAAGAAGAAGAAATTTGGAGGTTGAAAGGACAACATGGCAAAGGGAACCAAAGAGTTGATTGAAGAGAAGGAGATGCTATAGAGGAAGGAAATTTTCAGGACTAGATGCAAGTGTAAAGACAAGGTATGTAAGGTAATGGTGGATTCAGGTAGTTTAGGCAACATGTTGTCACAAGAGATGGTTGACAAGTTGAATTTGGTAAGAATACCTTATGAGAATCCCTATAGTATTTCTTGGTTGAATAGTGAGCAATTTCTTTTGATTAAAGAACAAGCTTGGGTAGAGTTTCAGATTGGTTTCTATAAAGATAGGCTTCTTTGTGATGTGGTACCTATGAATGTGTGGTAAGAAAGAATTTGTGCAAATAGAGGATGAAGAGGAAGCAAAAGTTGAAGCCATTTCAAGGCTTGAAGATGACAAGATAGCAGTATTGCAGCATGATGCAATAATACAAAGGAAAGAGGAAGAGAAGATGGTATCAGAATCTGAGATAAAGGAGGCTAAGGAAGAACTCCTTGAGAAGGTACAAGATAAGTTAGAAAAGAAAGATGTGATTGTGCAAGAGATAGTGTTGTTTCCATTCATGGGACAAGAAGTGTGTGAGTCTGATAATACAGAAGTTTGTGAATCAGATGAGTTAAAGACCCTAATAAGTGAGAGAGATGAAGTAAGTGAGGTGTGTTGCCTAAGGAAAGGCAGGAATGGCCTAGAGAGGTCATGGTTGGAGAAGTATTATCTCCACTGATTGGACAAGAGGTTGGAAGGTAGTTACAATCTGCCATGATAGAGGTCTCTAAGTCTAATTGCACAAAGGTTCCAAGAATAGAGAACTTGAGGGTAGATGTGAAGACTGAAAGTAAAGAAGACATGAGTGTTTGGTCAAAGCAAAGAATGAGTTCAAACATACAGTAGAGATGATGAAGAAGAGGGTTCAAGGAACAAAAGGTATGAGTTTTTTTGCAGGTACAGGTATAAGTACACCATCAGTTCTTGGCAAGAAGAAGATCAAAGTACAATTTGTGAAGAAGCAATGGCAAGTTTTGAGCAAGTTCAAGGCCACTATTGGAACAATGTTCCAATACTTGACACAATGGAAGGGATTACCAAGTGCAAAAGCAAGTGAAGAGAAAGAAGACAAGAAGGTTCAAGCAAATGAATGGAGCAACAAAGCATTCAATGGAGTTGAATTTCTTTTGGCAGGGAGTATGGTGCAGGAGCACCTTTTGGATTTCATGCCTCCATGAGGCAAGTTTGAGTTTTTGGTTTAATTTAGGAAAATTGGTGTTGCAATAAGGTCCAATGGACCATTTCAATTATGTTTTGAGTCCTAGTTTGGTCATAGGGTCCTAGTTTATCTTTTTGATGTCAAATTGTTACCTTTTGTCATATTTGCAAAAAGTTGCAAAATTGCATGTAAAAGAACATGAAGGGTCAATTTGATATGAAAGGCCTATGTTTGAGTTTTTAAGGTAATATTAGACCATATTCAATGTAATTTGATTCCTAGGAGGGTTAATGTGTCAAAAAGTGCACATCTTGTAAAATTGCTAAAGTGCAAAAATGGCAAAAAGGAAAAATATGGAAGTCTAAGAGTCAAGTAGGTGAAAAGTTAGTTTTGGTTGATTGGTTGGAGCTAGTTAAGGTTGGAAAAGGAATAAATAGCCTCATTCCATCATTGTATAAGTAGGTGGTTGATAATTTGAATGAAAAATAACAATATCACCATGAAATTCTAAAATTTCTGAATGTTTTCTTTTGTTTCCATAATTTATACAGATTTGTACAGGCGGATAATGGTACAAAAATGATTGTATGTTAAATTATCTCGAATCTAATTTCAAATGGTGTTGGTCTCATGTAGATTGGTTAATATTTTCTCAAGTTATGACAATTTTTCTCCAGGCGGGCAGATTTAGATTTACACAGGGCAGCAAGCCATAAAAATTTCATATCTTTCATTTTAACCATTAGAAATTGGTAAATACTTGCATGAAGGTCTGTTTTAAAGTTACGAATGATTTCCCATTGGTTTCATTTATTTTGGAGAATATTTAGATGAGTTTTAAAGAAGCCCTAGGGTGTTTTCATGAGTTTTCCATGTGAATTTGAGGAACTAAAGTAATATTTTGACAAAATATGAATGGAACTGCATGTGTAATGGTGTTTTGAGTTTGTGAAGATGTTTTTATGAAGTTATAAGGTAGTGGAAAGTTCTGGTAAGGTGTGGAACCATTACTTTCAATAAACCCTCCTCAAAATTGGCTTAAAATGAGGGCTTTGTGGTTTGGTATGTAGAGGTGAGTTTATCCTAATAAAAATTGTGTTTTTGAGGGTTTGGAAACATGTAAATTTCTTCCCCAACAATTCTTGAGGGTTTTGAAGAGTTTAAAGGGTAGTTCCTTTGTAAATTAAGCCTAATTAGTCTAATTAGGACAATGGTGAAGGCCCATTTTGAGGCACATGTTCCAAAACAACATCTGATAATTTTTGAGGTATTTTTTGTGACTCACTAAGAGGTTTCTAAATCTCTATTTTTTTTTTAAGTCCTTTGTGAAGTTTGTGAGAAAAATCCCAAACAGGGTCAACAAACTTACTAGGAAAGGCCTAGTTGAAAAGTAAAATTTGAAGAGTTCAAGAGTTGGTGTTTTGAAATATGTTTGAGGCTCATTGAATTGAGTTTTTTGAGTGTTCCTAACCCCTACATTGCATCAGTATTTCATACTTTTGATTGATGATTATTCTAGAATGACATAGATTACTTTTCTTAGAGAGAAACTTGATGCACTAGATAAATTCAAGGCATTTAAAGCTATGGTTGAGAATGAAATGAATGTGAAGATAAAATGTTTGAAGTCTGACAGAGGTGGAGAATTCACCTCCAATGATTTTTACATGTTTTATGATGTTCGTAGCATAAGGAGGCACTTGTCTGCCCTTAGAACTCCTCAGCAGAATGGAGTTGTTGAAAGGAACAATCGAACTGTTCAAGAAGCTTCTAGGACTATGATGAAAGAAGAAAATCTATTGGAAGTCTACTAGAGAGAAGCTATTCATATTGTTGTTTACATACTTAACAAAGTTCAAGCTAAAGCTAATAGCACAAAGACTCCCTATGAGTTATGGTATGGAAGGATTCCTACTGTCAAGTACTTTAGAGTATTTGGAAGCAAATGTTATATCAAAAGAGAAGAAAACTTAGGAAAGTTTGATGCAAGGTATGATGAAGGTATATTCCTTGGGTATTCTACTAAAAATAAAGCTTACAAATGCTACAACAAAAGGCTAAGAAAGATAGTTGAAAGTGCAAATGTTAAGGTTGATGAGAATTTGCAAAATTCAATTACAATAGATGGATATGTGTCAAATGAACTTGGTTGCAGAGAAGTAAAAGAAAAAAAAAGATGATGAAAAAGAAGTGCAAAATGAAGAGGAAGAATCTGCAAAGAAGACCACTAAGACCCCTAAGTATGTGCAAAAGAATCATTTTGAAGAACAAATTATTGGAGACAAAAGGAAAGGAGTATTGACAAGAAGCAAAGTTGCTAAAGTTGAGGTAAATTTGTGTTTACTTTCTAAAGTTGAACCTGAAACAGTGAGTAAAGCATACAAAGGTGAATATTGGATGAAGGAAATGGAAGAACTTATGCAGATAGAGAAAAATCAAACTTGGGAATTGGTTCCTAGATCGGCAAACAAAAATATAATTGGAACTAAGGGGGTATTTAGAAACAATTTGAATGAGAATGGAGAAGTGGTAAGAAATAAAGCAAGACTTGTGTGTAAGGGTTACTCACAAGTGGAAGGAATAGACCTTGAGGATAGATTTTCTCCTATGGTTAGGATGGAAGCTATTAGAATGTTTTTGGCATTTGCAGCATATAAGTTCTTTAAATTTTATCAAATGGATGTGAAGTCCACTTTTCTGAATGGAGAATTGGAAGAAGAGGTTTACATGGAACAACTAGAAGGATTTCAATTTTTAGAGCAACCGGATATGGTATGTAGATTGAAGAAGGCACTATATGGATTGAAGCAAGCTCCCAGAGCTTGGTATGCAAGATTGGATAGATATATGATACAAAAGGATTCAACAAGGGCACCACAGATAGTAATCTTTACTTCAAAATTGAGGAAGACAAAATATTGATAATGTTTGTATATGTGGATGATATTATCTTTGGCAGAAATGAAGCTATGTGTAAGAAATTCACTAAAGAGATGCAGAAAGAGTTTGAAATGTCAATGTTTGGGGAGATGAATTTCTTCCTTGGGCTACAAATCAATCAAACAAATAAAAGAATTTTCATTTTAGAGTCTAAGTATGTCAAAGAGATGTTGAAGAAGTTTGGAATGGATGATTCCAAACCGGTATGCACTCCTATGTTGAGTGGTTGTAAATTGAGAAAAGATGATGATTCACCTAATGTTGATCAAAGCAAATATAGATCTATGATCGGTGGACTGCTATATCTAGCTGCTACTAGACCAAATATCATGCATGCAATTTGTCTTGTGGCTAGATTTCAAGAAGATCCTAAAGAAACACACGTTGTGACAGTGAAGAGGATATTTAGATATTTAAGAGTCACTCCAGATTATGGCTTGTGGTATCCTAAGGATACTAATTTCATATTAAGTGCTTATACAGATGCAGATTGGGTTGGTTGTGTTGATGATAGAAGACATACATGTGGCGGTGCATTCTTTCTTAGATGTAGATTGGTGTCATGGTTGAGTAAGAAGCAAGATTCAGTTTCCTTATCCACTATAGAGGCTAAGTATATTGCAACAGCATCCTGTTGTACACAATTTTTGTGGCTGAGACAAACATTGAAGGATATCAAAATAGTGTATGATGAGCCTATTTCTATCTTTTGTGATAATACAAGTGCAACTAACATTTAAAATAATCCAGTGATGCATTCAAGGACAAAGCATATATCAATTAGGTATCACTTTATGAGAGAAAATGTTACGAAGAATGAGGTGAAGCTTGAGTAAGTACCTACAAAGGATCAAATTGTTGACATATTTACTAAGGCTCTTCCTAAGGATACTTTTGAGTATCTTCGGGAGAAGTTGGGGGTTATTGCCCCTCCTTCTTTAAACTTAATGCATATGGAGGTGCATCAATCTAGTGGATCTATGGATCTATCTCTTTTCTGGACTAATGTTGTTGGCTACCTCTATCTCTCAAGGGTAGTCAGTAGTGTCATGTGTTGTCATTGAGTTGTTGATTTATTTGGGTGTACTCCTAAGGGGGAGTATTCAGAGAAAGTATCTTGGTTTTGTGTCAAAGGGGGAGAAAGTATCATGTGAAAATTTTTATCTACTCAAGGGGAGAAAAAATCTTGAAAAAAGAGTGTGTAGGAATAATGTGTATATTGTCTTTGATGGTTTTTCACATCATGTGTTTCCATCAATGACAAAGGGGGATATTGTTGCAAGTATGAGGGTATTGTCATTGATGTCAACAAGAAGTCTACAGGTTGGTGTTGTCATTGATGTCAACTATGTGTTAAGGAAGTTGTTGCATGATGAAGATGTTGAGGATATTGAGAAAATTATGAAAAAAGAGGAAAACATGTTGTTGCATGTTGTGCATGTGTAGTTGACATATTAAGGAAGTGTTGTGATTACATGGAGCTATATTTTTGTTTTAGTGTCTGAAGATGAGTTGGAATAAAGTAATGAGTTGAGATGATGTCTCTGGTACTTGGTTTCCAAGTTCTTTTGAGAAAAATTGATAGGCAAAGTAAACTATGTTGTGCAAGTGTTCAGAGTGTGCTCCACATTTCTTCTATGTTGAGACTATGCTTGTGCAGATTTGATATGTTGTTCATGGTTGTCAAAGGTTGCTATATTCAGAATTTGGGTTTCTGAATTATTGTACACTGTGAGATATTTTCACTAGTGTGTGAACCAGTTTTTCAGTGATGTTTCTATGGCCTGGGAGAAATGTATTTGCTCCGCGTTTCTCTACTATTTGGATTCAGGTTCTGTGGATTTGGGAAGTTGCTTATAATTTTTGTATCTTTCAGATTTCAAGGTTTTATTTGATTTGTTGTAGTACAGAGTGAGTTTCATATGTTAGTGTGCGAATAAGGTTTATCAGTTGTTTTGAACTAAACTATTTGTATGATGCAAGTTTGTATGAAGTATTTGATGAATCTCAAGTAGTTTGTGGATTATTCTAGATCATGTTCAAGTGAATTTTGTTGTCGAGAAGTTTTAGATTGATTTAAAGAAGCATGTACTTAATGTCTATGGTGTTTAACACGGGTATTGGTTGACCTTGTGTTAGCACTACATGCGAAGCTTGTGGAAGCATGTTGAGGTGTGTTGGGATCTATTTGGGTCCTAATTAAGGATTTATTTAGGTCACCTTCATTCTTATCCACTGCAGAAATGTTTAGGTGCCGACCTATTTTGAATTTGTAGGTATAACTGATAGTTACCGACATTAGAGAAGATTTTCAAGGTTAAGGTTGATATAAATACGAGTGGTGTTATTGTTAGATGCAAGAGAGAAGAAATATAGATGCGAGATCAATGTGAGTGATGTGAGTGAGGTGAATTTGAGTAGATGTAATGTCCCCTTCTCATCAATAATCTGTTTTGTTACTTGTCAGCCTATTCCAGAAGCCTGTAGGCTTGTTTGAGGTAAAATTAGTGTTTCCAGTTCTAAGGGTCTTTGGCATTTCTGAGAGTTTACTATTTATAGTAAATTCTATTTTAAGCAATATGGAGTTTGTCAGCTTTCAGTACATCATTTCTAGTTGGAGCAATTATTTGCAATTCATGTCTAACTTCTTAAGGCATTTTTATGATGAATAAAGGCATTGAGGTTATAATTTGCAGTTGACCCCCTTGGCCTAGGAGAACAACTTTAAGTTGTGTTTAAAAGAGGGTCTTGGAAGGGTGACGCCTTCATGAGGTGATTTATTAAGTATTGAAAAAACATAATGCCTTGGGAAAAGTGGACGCCACTTTTAAAAGAGAGAATTTTAAAATAAAGCTAAATTCATAATATGCAAAAAGGGACGCCATCTTGAGGAGTTAATTGTTTTTTGGAAATTTGAAAAGACTCCTATGTCTTTTGGTGTGCTTTCTGAGGAATTTGAAGAGTTTTGTGAGCTTCTATTTAATGAAGGTTTTTACTCCAGCCTTACATCCATTCATGTTATCATATTGTTATGTTGTCGGAATGACAAATGAAATCTTGCTTCGAGGATGCTACCTCTTAGCCAATTATCCAATTTCGTGTTTGAAATACAACACGTAGTTGGAATTCATTGCTTCTCATCTAGACTAGCAGATTGAGCTCGATTGTGAAGAAATTTTGAAGATTTAACAATTTTGGTTTTGCTATTTCATCTACAGTTGAAGGTGATTTTAATTTATAACTTTATTTTCAGTTCGAATTTGGTTCTGGGCATTTCATCAATCTAATTGTTGATTAAGGGCAACTCTACATACCAATTTTGAGATTTTATGAATGAGAATTTGATTTTTAAAGAGAAATCGCCCTTTCAAGGAGGGTCGTACTTTTCTGGAAGTGCCTTGGGATTCGTGTAAAATCCACATGAGTTCTTTGAAGTTATTTCTTCATCTCAGCATGGTCGCCTACCTTCTAGAAATCCATTGCACTTGATCTCATTCGATTTGGAGGTGAAATGAGTGAGTTATGAATACTTCATTGGTTTTCAGAGTTTGTTGATTAAGAATTCCAAAACTCTATTTTTATATTAGACTCATATATTTTCTGTTTTGGTCATAATTCTATCATTGAAAAAGTAAAGGAACATCATAGAACTCATTCTTCTCTTCTAGTCTTATTTCTCTATCATTGTAATACATGTTTTTGCAGTCTTTTGAATTGTAAGGTTTTGATTAGTAGTACTAATCCAACCTATGTTATTGCTGCAACTACTTGTTTTATTTCCTATTAATTACCCCTGGACGGTTTACTGCCAGTGCGGAGAAAGAACTTGTTATATCATTGTACCCACTTTCAAGTGGTGAATCCCCACAATTCTGTGGATGCCCGCCGCAGCAGATGAACTAGATTGTTGTAGCTTCATGGCTAGTTATTCGCCTACTAGTTTCAATTTTAAGTAATCACTCTATCATATGTTAGCACCTTGCCCTCAGTGGGATCTTGAGTGCACATTCTTGACGTTGAGTAGTTTCTTTCAAGTACTATTCTTTAATTTCTCCGCCATATGACAACACCTTTCCATCATTTGGATTGAGTGTGCATTCTTGGTGTTGAGTTCCTTTGAGCTTGGTTTTCAGTTTAATGCTAACACTAATCCAATTGACTATTGCTAGTTTATGTTGTGTAATTCCTTCAAAAAAATTGATTAGCATATTTCAGTAGAGCAGTGTGAATTTCAAGTGTTTGGATTCCTGAAAGTAGTGAGTTGAAGGTGTCTGAAATCATTCAAGCAAGGCCGCGAGATTGTTGGAGCATTGTCGTGGATTTCTTGTTGCATTAGAAAGTGTTCTCTGTATAACATTTCTCTTCTATCTTCTTGTATTTATTTTTCGTGGCAGTGAGCCTTGGCTGTGAGCCCTTTTGGATAGTGTGTCCTATTATGCCAGTGAGCCCTGTTGTGACCTTTTTCACACATCGCCCCATTTCAAATGGGGACCCCCTAATTTTTGCTTCGTTCTGAACTTTTGGCTTGATTTTAATTTGTTTTGTCATTGTCTCTCTTTTCTATCTGCCTTTCTGGGGATGTGCCTATCTGTGAGCATTAACTTGAATTTTGGCTAAGTCTAGAAATTAGGGTTTCCATCCTCCTCGCCAATTTAAGGTCAAATGGGGTGAATAAATTGAAAACAGAGACTAACATTACTGTCAGTGTGCTTCCAACAAGCTTCCACTAAATTTTCATCGAATTCCGGCTACTTACTATTTTTAATAAGTATGCAATTCGAGGCATTCCGTCAACATTTTTGAAATTTCAACAGTCACACTGCATTCAGAACACATCAAGTTGCTCGCGTGCAAAATTTGAGCGAAAATGGACAACTTGCTATTTTTAGTAGTTCAGCTTCCAGAGCAGATTTCAAGGCCTAGATGCAAAGTTTTTCAACGCATGTCTGCATTTTCCTTCTGGGTTTTCAGAGACCTTTGCGACAGTATAACATGCAAAGAAAAATGACAACTTTCAGAGTCCAATCTTCCTGAGGCTATTTTTAGGGTTTGCATGTCAGGGTTTTCTTTGCATGTCAGCATATTCTTTATGGGTTTTTCGATATCTTTGCAGTGATGTGACATTAAAACGAAGATAGTCACTTATTAAGGAACTTGCTATTTTTAGCAGATGCATCCCAACAACCGCTTCCCAGCACTTCAGAATCATGAGCTGATTGCAATGCAGCAGAAACGAGGACAAACAAAGATCATTTGATACGCATGCATAACAAATTAGGGTTTCCAACTTTGGGACCTAAAAAGAAGGGTAAAAAGTCAGAATTTTTGAAAACCGGTGTATACCACCGTGATAAGCATCTCTCAAGCTATCAGCTGATAAAATTTGAAGGCAAACGGAGCACTTACTATTTATAGTAAGTCATTTTGGAAACAGGCTAAAAATAGCAAATCAGTTGCATGCGCCAATGTCAGCAGGCAGGTCACGTGGTGAGGAGTGCATCATTCAAATTTCAAATCAAACGGAGTTGTGGAGGTATCAGAAGCAAGCAGTTACTATTTATAGTGAATCACTTTCCAAAATGGGCTAAAAATAGCATGCCAACTAAAAATAGCAATGTCAACAGGGTAACAAGGTCGTGGGGATGCAGTGTTTGAATTTTCAAATCGTTCTGAGCTTCAGAGATGCAAGAATTGAAGGGCTTACTATAAATAGCAGGGCATGGATAAACTGGCGAGGATGAAGAAAAAATGGCTAAGTATTGGACTTCATCTTGCAGCTACCTGAAAATGCGCCCAAGTTGATGAAGAAGCATGGAGAAAATTCTAAGTATAAACTTCGTCCACCTGCCTAGCCAAAATGCGCCCATGCAACAAGGTAGTCAAAGAAAGTCAACATTTTTCATCCTCTTGCCTAGCCAAGATGCACCCAAAGGAAGCTGATGAAAGTTGAAAAATATTCTAAGGCAAAAATTTGTCCTCCCCACCCCTCACAATGCGACCATCCTGCACATAGGTGGAAATGTGCCCATGCAACAAAAAGTCAAGGAAGTCAAAGAAACTCGTCCTCCTCACCCATCAAAATGCGTCCACCTTGAAAGCATGACATGCAAAATTTTCTAAGGCAAGAATCTCATCCACCTTACATGCCAAAATGCACCCATGATTCAAGGCAAGCTAGGAAAAATTCAAAGTGAAAATTTTCATCCTTCATGAGGTGTGAAATGCGCCCAAACATGCTAAGAAGAGGACAAAAAGTTTTGACTTTCTTCTCTCTCCTTTGAATGTGCCCATGCAAGCTAAAAGAAATCAAGGCGTGGTAAATGTTCATCCTCCATGCATGCTCAAATGTGCCCAAAAGAGGCCATGTAAGGACAAAACAAGGAAGTCAAAGAGTCACATACTAGGCATTGGAAAAAGTTTTATTCTCCTCAACCTCTAAATGCGCCATGCAAGCTTGGAAGTGATTGAAGTGTGTTGACTTTCCTCTCTCCATGTTGAATGCACCCAATAAAGAATAAGTTTGAAGTGAAAAATGGGAGTGAAAATTGATAAAAGTCACCTTGGCATGGTAACATCCTCTCCTGAATGTGAAATGCACTCAAGATAGTGATAAACATTGCTAGGCGTTGAAGGTAAGAGATGGAGAAATATCCCAAGGCGTTGAAGTTGATCCTAGGCGTTGGTGAGTGGAAAATAAAGTGAGGTGCTAGGTGTGTTGAATATTCCCCTCCAAGTGTGATGTGCACCTAAAGAGTATAGGTTGGTGAGTGATATGTTAGGCGTTGAAAGTGTTCTCCATGACAGGGAAAATGAGCCCAAAGTAATTCAAGTGTGAAGTAAAATACAAGGCGTTGGAAATTAAAACGGAGAATATTGGTAAGCAAGATGATAATTGCCTAGGCATTGGAAATTTCATGGTGAATATTGTTAGGCGTTGGAGGCTTATCCTTTACACTATGCAAATTGCGCCCAAGGTTCATAATGCCAAGAGATGGGAAATATGCCAGGCGTTGAAATTGAAAAATATATTCTTCATGACACACAAGATGCACTCCAGGCACTTGAAAGAAAATTGTGGTAAGTGAGTTGATAAAATTTTCCTCGCCACAGGCAGAGTGATTGAAGGTGAATAAAAAGAAAATTTCTAAGGAAAATTCGAAGTGCTAAGTGATTTTAAATATTTTTCTAAGTGTTATCAGAATTCCACCTCTCTAGAAGAAAAACACCTAAGTCTGGTGAAGTGATGAAATTTCCTAGAGCACGAGCAGGATTGCCAGTGAAGGAGTCCGATGATGCCAGCTGCACAGGGTCAACAAAAATATTTCCAAGTTAGAGCAACAAGAAATGTTCATAGATGTGAAGAACGGGATTAAATTTGTTTAAAAAAAATTTATTTTTCCAAGGTTCAAAATTCAAGAAAATTAAATGAACCCGTTTGTTGTGTACCCATGAATTAGACACGTTCTGGAGAAAATTTTCTTCTGGGTACTGGACGTTTGTCATGAGGAATGGATTTCCATGTCTTCTGCAGTTTGTCGAAGCCTTCAAGATAGAGATTTTTGATGGACACCAGGTTGATGAATTTCCTAAGGAAAATTTGGAAAATTTTCTAAGGCAAGGAATAAAATGTGTTTTCAAGATAAAAATTTGCCTTGGCAGATGAATTTGAGAATGATCGTCTAGATGATTTTTGGTCAAATTCCTGATGAGAGGATTTTTCTTGAGCCTGAGTTGGATGAAATATCATAATGAAGTATGCTCAAGCAAAATACAAGATAGGTTGAAAATTTGGCTAAGGCATGAAGAATTTGAACGGGAAGTTGGCTAGTGAAGACGATGCATGCTTGGAAGTTAGAGCGTGAAAATCTTGGTAAGTAAGCTGATTTTTTTATTATGAAGTGTTCTAATGCTCTTCTCCTTGCTTGTTTTGCAGGAGAAACGTCGAGACCAAGCGGTGATGACTTAAAGTGATGAAGAAAGTAATCCAAGATGACATTTCAACCTTGAAGGAAGAAAAGTTGCAAGAGAATGGCTAAGTGTTGAGACTTAGTGACAGAGAAGAGATGTTTTCAAAACTCAAGATGGAGAAAAGATGAAGACCTAAGTGTTGAAAATCATCATCAAGCAAAAGAATGAAGTTGTCGCCTTGAAGTTAGATCGAGAACGTGCCTATAGTTGAATTTATTTGATCAAGTCTATAGTCAAGAAAAAGAACAGTGTGAATGCATCTCTAGATTGGAATCTTCTGGAAAGATGATGGACATTAATGGCTCATTTATTACCCCTCCTCTTTGTGGTAGTTTTTAGGGCGAATCTTGTTTAGGGCTGAGGTGGCACGATCTGGGCCATCCAGCCGATTGTAATCTAAGTCGTCCGTTGGACTTAGCCAACTATATAAAGGGGGGGAGTCCCCCTCATTTACATCTCATGAGAAGTAGAATTAGAGTAGAAGTTAGAATAGAGAGACAAATTAGAAGTAGCTTAGTATAGATTGATAGAGTAGTTGAAGAAGAAGGAAAGTTTTTCCTTAAAACTTTGTAAGAAATTTTTGTGAACACTCTCCCAATAAAAAGAATTTTCATTGATGATGAATTTCATCTTTTGTTGTGAGTAGCTAGCAAGGTTTCTTCATCCTTCTGATTCGATTAGTGACTTAAAGTAGAATAAGTTTCATTTCATACAAGCAGTAGATAGTATTGTTGAATGTGGTCTTCAATTTGAGCAAACTTCGTATATCCATACCACTAGTGTGTTCGTTGATGGTGAATGTGCCTTGTGTGGTCAACTGGAATATCATGTACTTAACTTCGATCATGATTTGTGTGTTTATATGCGTCGTTGTGATGGTATTTTCATGCTAAGTTGTGATCTAAACAACTTGAGCTACTCCTTTGAAGATTGCACTGGTTTTGTGGAGGCTGTCCGAAGCGAGGCAAAGCAGAGCCTGGTTGAAGCTTGTGAGAATTGGTTGCCATGTCCATGCCTTAGAATAGATTAGAGCTTTCTTAACCTGCAACCACTTTAAATTTAGTACTTTCTGGTTAGAATAGGAAACTCATGCTTCATTGATAAATCTGTTGAATGGAGAAAACCCTTTCCTCTACTATTGAACAATTCTGTAAGTCCCCTTGAAATACTAGCAAATCACATCGAGCCAACTGAGCCTATTCGCATTGAAAGAACCTTGGAGTTGAACGCACGAACTTTCTTGCAATCTTAGCGTGCGGAATACTTTGATCAATAGAGAATAGGGTAGCCGTTGGCGACTTTATTCTACGTTGGTGCGGTCACAAAAAACACATCAACAAGCCCTTGTAGCGATTTTGTAATTACTTAGATTGTGAGCTAATCCTCACTGTGGTTTTTTCATCATTGGGTTTTCCACATAAATCTGGTGTTCTCTTGTGTATGGTGTTGTTATTTCAATTTTTTTATCTTCATTTCATGATTAATCACTTTAACTGAATAAGGCTTTAATGAATGCATGCGGATTTGATTATTGTTGAGGGTTTTGATGTTTTAATTTTCTACAATTGATTCAACCCCCTCTTATTTGTCTTGATTCATTCAAAAAAAATTCCTTTCATGCATGCCACATAAGGATCAATCTGAGACTCTTGGGGGATTTTACAAAAACTACGAGTGTGCCAGGAATCACCCAAAGATAAAATTGAATAAAATTTAAATTCAAACTAAGAAAATTATTTTTAATAAGTAATCACCTAAGATAAGAAAATTGACCTAACCACCCCCAACACCACTAATAAAAAACCCAAATCAGATAAATCCAATCAGAAAACCCAATAATCAAGAAATCATGAATGGATTCAAGAGCCACAAATCAGGAAAAAGAAAGAAACCAAGAAGGCAATTGAACCAACAACAATGAAGAATACCAATTTGAGCTCTCTCAACAAATACAGAAGCTCAATGGAGTTGCAATGGAGGATGACCATTCAGCTTCTAAAGAGCCCTGCACTCACCTCTGAAAGTTTTCTCATTTTCCAATTTTTAAAATAATGTTCCTAAGTTATGCCAAAAAGGAAAATAATATTCCTTTAGGGCACAAAAACTAGGGTTGGGGGTTGTTGGGTCATACAATGTTTAAATCACAATGATGTCATGTTGATGTTAGCAAATTCATCATTGGAATATGCCTCCTATTTGTCAAAATATTCACACAAGTCACAAAATCATTGATTGATTGTCTGAAACCACCATGTAAATTCAACATTGTCAATCAAGGGAAAAACCTTCATTGCACATCATGAAGCTTCCTAGAATATGCAGGAAATGGTTTTCAAGAGGAGGTGGGAAAATTAGTAGGCATTGGTAAGATCTACTAGTCATGAGTGTTGTGCCACGAAGAGTAAAGGAAAAAAGTTAATGGAAAGCCATTGTGTAAACCATCTTAGAGAGCAACATAGACCTATAGAAAAGATTATGCAAACCTCCTATATACTTCATTAAGATTTTTACATTAAGGAATTTGTATAATTAATTTCTAGAATTTACTAGTCTATTATTATACGTGTTCACCTTCTTTTTGCGTAATACATTGGAATTCCATACTTTTTTGTTCCTTATAAAATATTGGTTAGAAACGTTTCCTAGTTAATCATTTAAAATTCTCCTAGTAATTTATTGAAGTCTATTTTTAATCCATGAAAAACAAGATAATTTAAAACCAAATTAAGGAATGCTTTGCCAAATTTAGTATAGAAAAAGAGATCTTTTGTTCAAAAGTTAAAATATATGTGCTAAAATATATCTTAAGTTGATTTAACCAATTGCCAAATTTTCTACATCTACATCACCTTTGAACAATTGTATCTCAAATTTAGCCTTTTCTTTGATTAGTGGATTATTTGGGAGACACCTCTTCACCTTTGGCTCTTCCTCCCCTTCATTGGAATCTTTGTCCAATCTTGCTAGATGGACCTGCATAAGGCTTCTTGTGTTCTCCAAGGATTGAGAAAGATTCTCAATGGAACTCTCCATCTTAGAGAGACTTGATTCTACATCAAAATCTTCTTCTCTTCTTCATGTTTATTTACTATTTCCTCCACTTGCACATTTCAATTGCTTCTTCAAAAGGCCACAACTTCTTTCCTCTCTTGGGGTTATTTTGGAAATAGTTTTATATGGCTATAAATTTCGTTTCACCTTAGTGGTAGAAGAAGATTCATATTGTCTCTTTCTTTTCTTTGCATTCCCTTTCTTAGATTGCTCTTGCTTGTCCTTGTTAGGGTTAGAGATGGCAGATATCTAACAATTAAATGCAGATTTAAATAATAAACAGAGAAACTAAAACACACACACAGAATAAATCATAACACAGATAATTTAACGTGGTTCACCCAATCTGGGCTACATCCACCAAACCACAGCCATCCAATACTTTTATTATCCAGTGTAAAACCTTTTACAATCTTGCGAATAATCATGTTTTTCCATCATACAGTAATACCCATCTGAAACCCCTTTTTTAACAAGCTTAGAAGCTTCCATATTTTAGGTCCTACAAAATCGAATTTTTCTTTTTTCATTGATTTTTCCCTTTTTCGGTGATCATGCGAAAAAGTAGGAGGAATTTTTTTCTCAGGGGCTGCCGCCCCCGAACCCTCGCCCAGGGGCCCGACCCGGCCCTGGACCCTGACAAGGACAGGGGGCCAGGATGTACAGTATACCATGGGCTACACAGTATAGCATGATTAGTCACCACATACCAACAATCTCCCACTTGGAGACTGATCAGGCTCCATACCAACACAATCTCCCACTTGGAGACTGATCCTGGACGACACTGCTACAATTACAACTCCCACTGGAAATAAGTACCTTGGACCCTACTGCTCTGTTATACTTGAATTCAACCTTGAAGACCAACCGAAGTTGAAGAGGAGCTCAGCTTCTCCCTTGTCACCGCCTTCAAAACTTATCCGCTGGATTGACATCTGTATGTATCTTGTCCAGCTTAACTTGTCCATCCTCCAACAGTGACCGAATGAAATGATATCTCAACTGGATGTGTTTTGTTTTAGAATGCAGAGCAGAATTCTTTGCAAGATGTATAGCACTTTGGCTGTTTGTAAACAAGTAATTTTCAGCCTGTTGTTTTCCCAACTCATCCATGAAAAGTTGCAGCCATATCATCTTCTTTGCTACCTCTGTTGAAGCAACATACTCTACCTCTGTGGTGGATAAAGCAACCACCTTCTGCAAGCGAGAAATCCAACTCACTGTTGTCCCACCAACTGTAAATACATAGCCTGTGGTACTCCGCCTGGTATCTATATCCCCTGTTAAATCTGAGTCAACATAGCCTTTTAAATCAGTATTAGAGCCCCCAAAACATAAACAATTATTGGATGTACCTCTCAAATACCTAAGAATCCATTTTACCGCATTCCAATGCTCAACTCCGGGATGACTCAAATACCTGCTAACAACTCCTATAGCATGTGCAATATTCGGTCTCGTGCATACCATTGCATACATCAAACTGCCTACAGTTGAAGCATATGGTACCTTGGACATTTTTTTGTCCTCCTCTTGTGTCTTTGGACACATCCTTAGTCAATTTGACATGACTAGGCAAAGGTGTGCTGACAGCTTTTACATTCTCCATATAAAATCTCTGCAACACCTTTTCAACATAATTAGTTTGAGATAAAAACAATTTTCTGTTTTTTCTATCTCTTCAAATTTTCATACCAAAGATTTGTTTTGCTGCCCCCAAATCCTTTATAGCAAAAGAATTTGCTAACTGTTGTTTTAACTCAATTATGTGATCCATGTAAGACCCAACTACAATCATGTCATCAACATATAAATACAAAATAATGTAGTTGTCATTATCCAACCTCTTAAAATAAACACAATGGTCAGAATTACACCTATTGTAGCCTTGCTCAGCCATAAAACTATCAAATTTCAAGTACCATTGCTGAGGTGCTTGCTTCAAGCCATATAAACTTTTATTCAATCTGCACACTAGTTTCTCCTTACCTTTGACCTCAAATCCTTGTGGTTGTTCCATATATATTTCCTCTTCCAAATCACCATGAAAAAAGGTTGTTTTAACATCAAGCTATTCTAAATGCAAATCTTCAGCAGCCACAATACTTAAAACAATACGAATAGAAGTCATTTTAACAACAGGAGAAAAAATATCATCAAAATCAATACCTTGTTTCTGTGCAAATCCCTTTCCAACTAATCTGGCTTTAAATATTTTCTTACCTCCATCCTCCTCTTTCAGCCTATAAATCCATTTGTTTTGTAAAGCCTTTTTACCTACAGGCAATTTGCATAATTCCCAAGTCTTGTTTTTCAGCAAGGAGTCCATTTCTTCTTCCATTCCATGCTCCCATTGAACCTTAGTATCCACCTGCATAGCTTCATCATAATATTCTAGTTCACCAACATCAGTTAACAAAATAGTATTACAAAGAGGGAGAAATCTTTCAGGAGGTCTACTTATTCTTGAAGATCGTCTAACAAGAGTTTGTAGTATTTGTTGTTGTTGTTGTTGCCTAGCATGAGGAACCACTGAAACATCATTGTTTGGAATATCATCCAACACTGCATAATCATTTTCTTTCTTCTCATGCTACAGCAACAAATCTTTGTACAACACTTTCCAATTGAATATGACATCCCTGCTTCTCACAATTTTTTGATTTTCAAAATTCCAAAGCCTATAACCAAATTCATCAATGCCATATCCAACAAATACATATTTCTTTGATTTTGCATCAAGCTTGGTTCTATTTTCGGAATCTACATGTGCAAATGCTTCACAAGCGAAGGTTTTGAGAAAAGAATAACTCACCTTCTTACCTTTCCATGCTTCCTCTGGAATACCACAACCCAAAGGATTAGAGGGACCTCTATTAATAAAATAAACAGCAGTGTTTACATTCTCTACCCACAATTTTAAAGTCAACCCAACATGCAATCTCATAGTCCGTGCACGCTCCATTATTGTTCTATTCATGCGCTCAGCCACTCCATTTTCCTGTGGAGTCTTTGAAACCATTTTTTTCCTACGAATACCATTAGAGGAACAATAATCTTCAAACTCTTTACTGCAATACTCACCACCATTATCAGATCTGAGACATTTTAACCTTTTTCCCGTCTCATTCTCAACCAAGCTTCTCCATTTTTTAAAAGTTTCAAATACTTCAGATTTCTGCCTAAGGAAATAAATCCATACCTTTCTAGTTGCATCATCAATGGATGTAACATAATACAGAGAGCCACCGAGAGAAGATACCTGAGCTGGTCCCCATACATCCGTATGCACAAGCTCCAATTTCTCATCTTTCTTTTGCTTCCCATCCTTGAAAAAACTTACTCTCTTTTGTTTTCCATACACACAACTTTCACAGAAATCCATATTAACACATTTTAGACCTGGTAAAACATTATTTGAATGAAGTAATTTCATACCTTTTGCACTCATATGCCCAAGTCTATTATGCCACAGTGCTGATTCAGAGTCCACAACAACTGTATGATCTTCTACCTGCGAGCTGCAACAACTATTCTGAACATTGACCTTTTTCAGTAACAATTAAAGTAGGAAGAGTGTACCTGTACAAAGATATAAGGTGCCTACTTTCGCACCTTTTGCTACCACTAAGGCACCCTTTGTGACCCTCCAATTTTTATCACTAAAAGTAACAACACAACCTTCATCATCTAGTTGCCTTGCGGAAATTAAATTTCTGCTTAACTTTGGAACATGCCTTACCTCACGTAGTAGCCAATGATTCTCATTCTGCAACTTAATCTTGATTCTTCCCTTTCCAACAATCTGACAGGGTTCGTTATCTCCTAAATAAACCAGCCCAAAATCCCCTTGGACATAATCAAGAAAATAACTTCTATGGGGAGTAGCATGAAATGAAGCCCCTGAATCTAACACCCAAGAATCATCAGCATTATCAAGGGAAAGAATCAAAGCATCCTCATCAGATTTATTACTTATCACATTTGCCTCTTTACTTCATTTATGTCTCCTTTATTTTTTTGAGACCAACAATCTTTCTTTAAATGACCCGACTTACCACAGTACCAACAATCCTTCTTGTCTCTAGATTGAGACTTTCTGTCCTTTGATTTTTCTCGTGACTTCCCATGATATCCAGAATTGTTTCCTCTCTTCTTTACTCTGCCTCTGCTTTTTGAATTCAAAACACTGCCTGATGTGGATGTTCCACCTGAGCTTTTCCTACGGATTTCCTCGCTTAAAATAACACCAACAACATTATCAAACTTCAATGTATTCGAACCAGAAACAGAATTGCTAACAGCCATTACCAAGCTATTCCAGCTTTCAGGAAAAGAACACAAAATCAAAAGAGCCCTAACTTCTTCATCAAGGTTTACTTTTACAGAGGTTAATTGATTGGTGACCGTTTTAAACTTATTTAAATGATCAATAACTGACCCACCTTCTACCATTTTCATATTAAATAAATGCTTCGTAAGAAATACATTATTCGAAGTGGAAGGATTTTCATATAACTTTTCCAGGGTTTCCATCAACTCTTGAGTTGTCTTTGCTTTTGTAATATTGAACGCCACTGTTTGTGCTAGGCACAAACGAATACTACTAAGAGCCTTTCTATCCAAGATCTCCCAGTCCTCATCTGACATTGATGCGGGTTTCTTGGTTTTCCCTTCCAATGGCCACCATAAATCCTTCTGATAGAGATAGTCCTCCATCTGCATCTTCCATAACTGATAGTTCTTCCCATTAAACTTTTCAACCTTCTTACCCTCGTCAGCTATTGCTCCCACTCCACCGTGAGACTCCCACTCAACCGTGAGATCTTCCTACAGACGATAATTGAAACACAACCTGCTCTGATACCACTTGTTAGGGTTAGAGATGGCAGATATCTAACAATTAAATGAAGATTTAAATAATAAACAGAGAAACTAAAACACACACACAGAATAAATCATAACACAGATAATTTAACGTGATTCACCCAATCCGGGCTACATCCACCAAACCGTAGCCATCCAATACTTTTATTATCAAGTGTAAAACCTATTACAATCTTGCGAATAATCGTGTTTTTCCATCATACAGTAATACCCATCCGAAACCTCTTTTTTAACAAGCTTAGAAGCTTCCAAATTTTAGGTTCTACAAAATCGGATTTTTCTTTTTCCATTGATTTTTCCCTTTTTTGGTGATCACGCGAAAAAGTAGGAGGAAATTTTTTCTCGAGGGCTGTTGCCCCCGAACCCCCGCCTAGGGCCCAGCTCGACCCTGGACCCCAACAAGGACAGGGGGCCAGGATGTACAGTATACCATGGACTATACAGTATAACATGATCAGTCGCCACATACCAACAGTCCTTTGACTAGGATAAATTGAAATCTTCAACCCTTTTTTCTTATCTTCTTTATAGATAGTCTTCTTTTGATGCCTAGTTTGCAAATAGGATAGGCTAATTTTCTACATTTTAAATATTATAAACAAGATTCAACACATTTTTATTATTTGTAAGATCTTAAGAAATTTTTTCCTATCTTAAGTTTTCTCATTTGCTTCAATTTTTACTTGTAAAGTCCTCTTTTTCTCATGTCACTATCATCTTGATAGTAAGCCCATAAATCCACCAAATGAGGTCCATGTTGATGGGTGGATCCTAATAGTCTCTCTATTCTCTTCTCTAGATCATAACTTTCTCTTGATTTGCATATTTTTTAGTTCATATCAATCAATTATTACTCTCAAATCCCTTGCACAAACTATAGCAGCATAAGTAAAGGCTCCTAAAGTAAATGATAATTGCACTCCTAACTTATGTTTCTCAAAAAAATTGTGCATTTATACTATTTTTCTCGAGAATTTTAGTAGAACTCCCTTGTAGCTACAAAACCTAGGTAAAATAAAGGGGCCCTAGTAAGACCTATTATTCTAATATATTTAGACTTCTAGAATTAGATAAATCAATGGCCCCGACCTTGTATAAGTTGCTTCACTTTTGAAGAGAGTCTAACTTGTTGGTCTCCAAAGTGTTTGAAAATTATTGGGATATAAATGCATCATTCACTGTCTTATAATACTTTTGGGCTTCTTTATGTTCCAACTATAGATAATATTACCATCCCTTGATTTTCTCATCACTTTCTTTGAATATCTCTTTTATAATTAATCTTGGGAAGACCACTTATCTTGCTAACAAGTAGATGGCATAAGATGTCAAGGTGAACCTTTTGGTGGTAGTGACTATTGTTAATTGGGCATTTATTTTGTCATTTACTAGTTCTACCCAGTTAATATTTTTTTTTTCTTGGAAAATAGTTCTCACAAACTAAAACATCCAAGAATGATAGAGCCTAGAATCATCCTTTCCCATAACTCTATTTAGCAAAGTGATTATATCTCCAACTTCTTGTTTGAAATCTAACCTAGTTAGATTCTTGGGGATCTTAGTGAAGCCTTTCTTACTTTGAATAGCCACTTTCTATTTAAATGTCTCATGTTATATGTTTCATCCTTTTAGAATGCTTCAAGTGATTGTTCTTCTATCATTGTTGTTACTTGAGAATTGAACAAGAGGCAAAGGTCATGATATACCATCAGTGAGGCAATATCCAAAAAAAAAATTTCCATCTATGCTTCTAGAGGTTCTTGATATAGGGTCATATGTCTATGCACATGCCAAAATTAACTCTAGACTTTGCATTGTAAATGGAAAAAATGCAATTTGTGCTAATCCTAAGTTTTCTATGATTCTTGATCAAGGAGATGCAAAATTACATGGCCTAAACTAGTATATTATGATGTCTTGTATTGTTGAAGCAATCTTGGGTGGTTTTATGACTCCTTGAAATTCATACTTCATGGTGGTGGGAATCTTGTCAATCTTTTTATATTTTTTAATCTTATCAGCTATATCAAACATTCTAAAAGTCATAAGTAATCCATTGAAAATAAATACAAGCCTATTATAAGGTTCAATGAATCCATTCTTTAGTTTCCTAATGTGATATAATAAAGTATTTACAATAGAAACAACACTTTAAAGACCCTCAAGAATGTTGGGTGAAAATTATGTAATCAGCTTTTCGATAGATTACACAACTTGGACTTTAGCCACAACTATGTGAGATGTAAATCTCTCCTCTCGGAAAGGGGAGGCGCCCTTCTTACTGCTGATAGAAGCGATAGTAAAACAGACAAGTAATTACAAAATATACACAAAACTTACGAAGTGGGGGGGGGGGGAGGGTGTGTTACATTCATCCTTCTTTCTTTTTTCAGAGAAGATGTTTACAATGCTTCACTGTTGGAAGTTTACAATTCTTAACAACTTTAAAGATCAACTAGCAGTAATACCAATATCTCTATCTTGTCAAAGCAAAGCGTAGAGATACCAGAAGTAATTAACAATAAACAAATAAAGTAAAACAGAAATCTCACGAAGGCACAAAGTCGTTCCGTAGCTTTTTCAATGGTGGATCTGTGAAGAGTGTATTTTTTCACGTTAGAAGCACAAAGTCTTCTTAGACGCAGCAATTCCTCGAACAACATGAACAATTACAAGCACAAAGTCTTGTAGATCATCCAACCAAATTATAGAGAGCATGAACAATTACAAGCACAAAGTCTTGTAGATCATCCAACCAAATTATCAAAGAACGTGAATAATTACAAGCGCAAAGTCTTGTAGATTATTCAACCGAAAGATAAACAAAAACACAAATGCAAATCTAAATAATAGATGCAACACAAAGTTTACATAAATTACTTAGAGTCCTTCAGATTCCATCACCTAATCACCACCAAATAAGATCAATTTGTAAGATTATCGAATCCAACACAAAGTCTGGTTTGCAATCCTCTTCTTTATTGATCAAATTTCATTCACAAAGCATGAACACAAAGTTTCACAATTCTGCTTCAAAAAGGGCAGCACTTCGTTGCAAAATACTAAAGGATGAAATTTACAATGGAAATCCCTCACATTATATAGAAAGAGGGATGAGAAAAATTAGGAATCTAATTGAGGAAATTAAGGAAAGTTAGGTGAGCAATTTTAGGAGATCTCACCTAACTTTGACCAAAGTCAAAGTGTAATTTGTTTTCAAAAGATTACATCTTCGAACTTGGTGTAATTACAATTTACAAAAAGACATATAAGATGTCAAGAAATATTTACAAGATGCATAACAGGATGCATCGAAAAGATCTAACTCTGGAGATCAGGAATCCTCATGGTTCCTTGCTTGGGTGCGGAGTCTTCATACTTCTTCCTAGTCTCCTGCATGAACTTTTTATTTGGAAGAACCAAGATCAAAGGACATCACCTTCGAGATCACTTGACGAGATATGGAGAGAAACTGCAAGGATGGTGAATCAACAGGCGTTAGCAAAAAAAGCAACATTGGGAAGCGTGAAGCGAGCAACAATGTCGAGCAAGCATGAAACAGGGGATGATGCACGGAAAATGATGCATGAAGTGGAAAAAACAAGGTTTGGAGCAAAACTGGAAAAAATGGAAGTGTTTTAAGAAAAAAACTAGGAAAAGTGTAAGGGCGTTGAAAATCAATGGCCTTGCATTTTGAAGGAAGCTGACTTTGGTGCAGTGGCACTGATTTTTAGTGCCTCTGCACTTTGGGGTGTTAGATTTTGAGATGTCAGAGAAAAATGTAAGTGCCCTAAAAATCAGCGCCCTTGCACTTTGAGGAAATTCACCTTGGTGCAATGGCGCTGATTTTCAGCGCCCTTGCACTTGGAAAGAGTTGGTTTGAAAACATGTCAGGGTGCTGAAAATCAGCACCCTGACACTTAGCTCATGAATGCATGAGTTTCTGAGTGTGATGGCATGGTCAAAGAAACAAAAGGAAAGGAAGAAACAATGGAAGGGAGAGATTTACCTGAGAAAAAACAAAACCCTAGGTCGATTCAACAAGAGACCACAAAAAGAAACAAGTTTTTGAAAGTAGCTTGGTTGCCTGACACGTTGGAAGTGAAAGAGAGGAGTTTAGAATGAAATGGAGGAATAAAGTAAAAGTCAATTAAAATCACTTAAAAGTGATTTGGGAATGTCATAAATGAACAAAAGTCGTGCAACTAATCAAGGCATAAAAAGTGGCACAAAACTGGAAAAAGTGCAAAGCACTGAAAAAACGACACCTTAGTCAAAAATTGGCTAAGTCTGGAAGAAAAGTGTAAGAGCACACTTTTTTAGCGCTTCTGCACATTTTTGAAAAATCACTTTTGTGCAGGGGCACTGATTTTTGGCACCCCTGCACTTTCAACACTTAGCCAAATTTTGGTTGTGAGTAGGAGCGCACTTTTTGGGTGCAACTGCATATTTCACAATTTAACTAAGTATGAACAGTGAGACTTCGCGAAGGAGCTCGTTTCGAAGGTCTTCGCGAGGCGAACATAGGCAGATGTTCAAAACAAATGTTTGAAACTTGGAACGCATTTCAAGGTGTCGTGAAAATCACCTCGTTTTGTGCACTTGAACTTCACGAACCTAGGAAACGGACAAGTTTCGTAGGGGGGTTATCTGTGAATTGAGCACTACTAGATTCCATGATAACAATAGGCTCCTGTTGGGGATCTTCCTTCAACCATTCTTTCAAACGAATGAAGGGAGAAGAACTCCATAATTCAAGTGCCTTTATCCATTGGGCTTGGAGTCAGGTGACAACGACGAAAAACAAATTTACGAAAACAAGATGCAAACTTATGCAAATGCACTTATTGAAAAGGGAAAAACCTACCTAATTAAAACTAGCCATCAATGAAATCTTCTCAAATGAAACCATTCACAGGTTCAACAAAATAGTTGCCTTTCTTCAATAGCTTGCAAGGCCTTCCACGATCATTAGCAGCTACATGTAGATGAAGTTGAGGCATTGCTTTTGGAAAGAGATGAGTATGTTCAAATACCTTTGAAAATATATCAGATATACTGCTGCTCCAAAATGAATCATCGAATCTAGACTGCTCCTGCGCATCTACAAATACATCTTTAGCTGCATCCTCAAGTTTATCTTCACGCTCAGGTGCAACTGAAACTTTTGTCTTCCCATCGGCCTCCAACCAAGCAAGATGTCTTTTGGGACATTCCCTTGATTGGTCAAAGATTGAATGCTTCTTACCAGTTGCTACTTGAACAACTGATTTATCAACCATGGTAACCTCATGCTGCTCGAAATGATCTCCTTCATGTGATTCAGATGAAGATATGACTGCATTGCATACCTCAATATGATGTTCACCATCTTCAGACTTAGCAAAATCTGAATAATTTATAAGAAGGTCGTCATCATGCCTTGGGGAAGTTCTTTTATGCAACATGTGTTCAAGTTCATGATCTCGAAACACATATGCATTCTTTTGAAACTGACTGAGACCTTTGTGCATGTCCATCTTTTGAGATCTCAAGACAAGATCGTCTTTATTTACTTGAATTTCAGCAAAATGACTTTCATCGTCTTGCTTTTCATTAATGGCTTTTTGAGACTGCATAAACCAGAAATAGGAGTCGCCAACTATGTATGCTTCCTTTTCCTGGAAGAGAATAGCGAGATCACTTGGATCAGAGTCAGGATGCTTCGGTACTGCTTTTACTAATGGTACCTCAACAGCAAGCCTCTTCGGAGGTGAAGATAACTTGTGTTGATTCCCAACGGCAAAATTATGAGCTAGCTGCTTTTTGAGGACAAGTAGCTCATTTACCAACCTTTGCACCATAGGATCCGTCCTCGTGATGGAAGAAAATAACTCCAAAGAAGGGGTTTCTTCGGATTCATTTGATTCAATTTTTATTTTCTCAGCAAGAATGAGATCATCTTCAATTTTTGTCGCCAAGGTCTGCACCATTACAAGAGTAGCTGCGGGTGCTCTTCTCAATAGGAAACCAACCTCGGGCACTTGAGCATTTACAAAGAAACATTTCAAATTCTCAGCTGTAGGTTGAGCAACAATTGGAATTCTTCATGTCAACTTGTTGAAGTGAGCAATGAACTCGCGCATGGGCATGTGAGATTCCTTCTTCAACTGGGTGAGCTGAGCCAACAAAGCATGAGCGTCTTCAAGAGGCTTGAACCTTCCTTCAAACTTGGCTATGAGAGTTGCCTAGATTGTGATGGTACTTGGCGCCAAATGATAAAACCAATCTACAACAACGCCTTGGAGAGTCTCCACAAACAGCCTTACAGATACATCTTCGTATTCAACACCATGAACTCCAAAAGTGATGTAGAAAGCAGTAACGTGCTCGTCAGGATGTTGTCCATCACCAAAAAACTTGGGAAAGTTCTTCCGTGAGCGTTCAGGAAGAGCATGTAAGGGTAGAACTAGGCTCAATGGATCAAAAGCATTTCCCCAAGGACCTTGAGAAGCCATTTACATGTCCTTGGTGAAAGCTTGAAAAACTTACAAGAAAATAAATTACAATAGGAAAGGACACAGGTATACTTCAAACGAAAGCATGAGGCTTTAGAATGCGTATCATATCCCCAGCGGAGTCGCCAAAAATCTGTTGGGTGAAAATTATGTAATCCCCTTTCCAAGAGGAGAGATTTACATCTCACATAGTTGTGGCTGAAGTCCAAGTTGTGTAATCTATCGAAAAGCTGATTACATAATTTTCACCCAACAAAGAAGATGTTTAAACTATTGGAAGACCCCATACTTATCATAAGAAAATTTCAAGTTTCTTGGTCTTTAGCGGGCCTAGAGGTTGGGTTAGATATAGGATTTGGAACCTTGGTTGGAGTGGAACAACCCTTGGTTGTGGAGGGGAATCAGAACTTTGAACTTGGGTTCTAGGTTCGACCTTGGGTCTAGCGTCCACTAAATAGTGTTTATTGGGGAAAATGGTGGGTTTCAAGATCAAGAGATAACTTAGGACTTAGAACCTAAGACTCTATGTCCTTATGAAATTATAACATTTGAGTGGAAGTGTATGCTTTATTTTGGGAGTGAGGAGCTAGTAGGGATTGGAACTTAGGACTCAAATCCTAAGTTCCTTTTGAACTCTGAGGCCCACAATAGCTTTAATAGTATTATGGAATGTAGATAGTGAAAGTGACTTAGGATTTATACTCTAGGATGCTAGGTTCTAGGTTGAACCTGGGATATGGGGTCTGCTATATAAATGAAATTTCAACAATTGGTGGAGGTTCATACTAGGAGGAATTGGGCAGTGTATAAGGTCATTATTCCTCATAACAGTCATAAGCCTTATGACTGTGTATGACATAAAGATAAACAAAGACAAACTCTGATCATTTGAAAGCCTACTGTGATCAAAACCTAAGGTAGGGTTTTAGTGAAGTCAATGATTAAATGGCCAATTGTTTCTAGCATAAGGGGCAGACCAAATACAAGAGGAAAGTCTTATGTTGCAAGATATTGAAGAGCAGATCATAAATAAGACAGTCATTTCAAAGGACAGTCACTTCAAAGGATCACAACTACAGCAGCCAGTGGACAGTCACTGTCAATGAGGCAATTATGGAAACATTCATAGTGCAGAGTTGGAGGACAGTCACCATGAAATTTAGAGAGGATTGACATCAAAACCTAAGTCGATACAAAAGATAATTTGCAAGATCAGGGCACAAACCAAAAGGGACAGTAGTTGCACATCAAGAAGAATAAAGCAACTTTCAATAACATGAAGGTTGCAAATGGGTAGGGAAGTTTCAAAGTTTGAAAAGGGCAGTCATCTGAGTGAGGATCAGTTGTGAAGGAGAATGTAAAGTGCAAAACAAATTCCACGGTGAAAGAAACATCACATGGGAAGTCAATTATTCAAGCTGGACCTTCTAAGCATGATGTATCAAATTCAAAGGGTCATAAGTCCTTTGCATCTTCAAAGTCATCCTCTGGCCAGAATTTGCCTCATTCTTCTAATTCTACAGAGAAAGCATCTGTAATGCAGCCACAGAATCATGTATTAATGCAGACAAAGCAAATTACTTTTGGGGTAACTCACAACAATGAAAAGTTGAATGCTCAAATTAGTCCATCGGAGGCTTGTGCCTCATGCATACCTGTAATGTTTTGAAGACATTTGAACTCTACAACACATTTCATTTGAATCAGTGAATCATATTGATCTCTGTGAAAATCTTGAGCTTCTTGATCTTAATGGTTGTAAAAGTGTAGCAGACTATGGCATGAGGGCTATTTCAAGCTTTTAAAAACTTAATACATTGTATCTTAGTGGGGCAGATATTACTGATACAAGGTTAAGTTTTTTGGGAGAAGGAAATATGCCTTTCACATCCTTATCCTTACGGAATACCATTTTTGCTGGGAGGTTCTATCAAGAAAGCTCTAAAATCACTCAATTTGGGCCACATTCCTGGCATATTAGACAAGGCAAATAAAGATAAGGACAGAGTGAAGAGCAAGTTTATGCATATACAATCAAGGGACAGCCATTTCACAGTCATTTGTAAGAGCATGAGTCAATCAAAAGAAGCAGATTTAAAGACTTTTTCCAGACGACGAGTTTATTAAGTGGAGGACAGTTTTGAATGCATTGTGGACTGTGCAAACAAAAAGGGAGGGGCAGCATTTAAAGTGCAATCCTGGGAGTAGAGGACAGTCATAAAAGAGCGAGTGTATAGCTATAAAGATTATTCAAAAAAGCATGACAGTCCTCAAAGACTAAAACAGCAAAACAATGTGACAGAAGGTGCAGCATATGTTGTAAAAAATGAGCAGCAAAATTTTCAGAAAATGAGAAGCAAATATAAAGATGAATGAGCAATCAATGATGACAAAAGGTGCAGCAATAATGACAGGAAAAAGAGCAGCAACAATTCCGGAAAAAGTGCAGAAATAGTACCATGCAAGAGCAGCAAATGATGAGGGTGAAAGAGCATCAATATCATATATTAAAGAGCAACATATGATGTCAAAAATGAGCAATGAAATATCACAAAAACATGAGCAGAAATAATGATGAAATATGAGCAGCATATAGATGGAAATGTGCAGCAAATATATTGTTTGACTGTCATAAAAAAGTGCAGAAGTTTTAGTGTAAGATGTGCAGCAAATGATGACAAAGAAGATCAGCATTAATGCCAGTTAAGTGCAGCAAAAAATTTCATATTAAAGCACCTTGAACATTTGAATGCACATTCATACTAATGAAGGAAAATCATAACCAAATGGTGTTTGACTGTTTTAACACACAAGGGGCAGCAACTTGATTAAGCAAGTGTATGAACAGCCTTTAAGAAATAGAGATTACAAAGATGATCATGATGTGAAAGATCATGTTTATGACGAGAAGCAGTTATGTGATGACAATTTCAAAGGGGCAGTGAAATGATTAGAAGGATGAGTGTATGAAACAATTCCATTGAGCATTTTTGGATTTTGTTGAGCATTTTTGCTTTTGCTGCCATAATATTTCCTCTTTGACATGTTGGATGAAAAAGGACATTCTTTGTAGTCATCTTTTCAAAACAGCTCATCACATACTTGTCATCATGCCTGCTGTCATCCAAGGGTTTTCACAAGTCCAGTGGACATAACGCTCAATTTTCAAGCAATTTGAGGCAGTTTAAGCTTAGTTAACAACTCTACATTGGTGAGGTTGAAGTTAGGTGGAGTCAAAGCCTAAAATCATGCAAAAAAGATCAGTTTAGAGCCCTTAAATTAAGGCTTTTTGGCCTTACACGCCCAGCACTTTGAACATCATGCAAAGTATCAGTTAGGGGCGTAAAAGAAAGGAAATTTGGGGCAGATACAGCAGTTCCAGTTTAGTTCAGGACCCCTCATGGGTGCAGCACCAGTTGAGGCAACATTTCAGCCTACAAACAGCTTGTTTGGAGCAGTTCTAAACATTTTTTTGCAGGGTTTTCTCTCCTGCACGACCAAAAGGTGATGGATCATGCAAGTTAAAGAAGTTTTGAAGAAAAGAAGACAGTCAATTCATCTTCAGTTCCCCTTTTCAATCAGATCTCTTCTATATCTTCTTCTTTTCTTCCTTTTTGAAGTTAGTTCTTTCTGGTTGCTTGCATACACAGCAAAGCAAAAAAGCATTGTAACTCAGATTTTTCAAGTATTTTAAGTATTTAGAAGCATTTCTCAGTTGCAACAGAAAAATTCTTTTCAAGTTCAATATAAAAGCAACAGTTCTTTCTCAAACATCTTTTGTTTCAATCATAGCAAATGAATGATCTGATGATTTTATTGTGTTTTCATTTATGAAACCTTTAAATCTGTCTCATTTATGCACTATGAAAGCATAAGAATATATGTTGGATATGGGTTATGTGTTGTTTCAAAGTTGTTCCAGTAGTTGGAGTTGTGAAACTAGTTTTTCTTCAAACCAAAACTGAACAAAAACCTTCTCATAAAACATTTATGTATTTTCATGATTAGTTTTGAGTTATGAGCAAACAAAACTTTTGTTTGAATCTGATTGTGAGTTTAGAGAAGTTGGTTGAGTTTAGAAATTGGTGCATCACCTCATAGTTAGCCATAAAATTTCATTTCCAAAGCTTTCTATCCCTTTTCCAAAAAAACCAGCAGTAGTTTTAAGAGTGTTCTCAAAGGGAACCAGCCCATAATCTGGAGGTTCATTCTTGTCTTAGGCAACCCACAGGCTTGAGGATGTTCCCATGTTGCATAGGATTGTTGAGCTTGAAAGCTTAGCACTAGGGGCACGGTTCTTGTTGACAACAATAAGAAGAGGATAGTAAGGAGGTGGGAGAGGCATGATAAGTCGGTTGGGTTGGGCATGACTGAACCAAAACAAGAGGAATGTGATAAGGTGTCGATGTGAGGGTGTTGGGCATCAGAATTGCTACATTACCTTGAGGTGTATTGTGGACGAACATTTTTAGAGTGGATGGTTAGATGCTTTATGGTATGGAAATCTAAAGCTAAGCAGAGGATACAAGATCATGACCATGAATAGGACTAAGCCCTGATCCTAATCCCAGTGTAGGAATCAAAATGGGAGATGGTGGTACCTAGATCACTATAGCATTACCAAAGTCTAGGATAGGACCCCATGAATTCTCAAGAGGAGCTTTAGGGGTAGATGGTCGCACAATGTCTAATTATTGTGAGACGTCAAATCTTGGTGGAAATTTAACACCTTACATGAGAAGTTTAGCGAGGGTAGTTTTTGTGCATGCACTTATGATATAATCCACCATGCACACATTGGTGGGATTGTCATAATACTCTTGAAGACTAGGAGTAAGCTCAGGTTGAGATACCATCTCCTCCTCAATATAAATTATATTATGAGGGTAAGTGTGATTCGATGATCCCCTTGCATGTTGCGGTGTTGAGATTCTCCACTACAAGGAAAACTAGTAGTGTAAGGTGAGTATTTATGTTATTGTTTTTTCTCCATGCATTTTATAAGTAGTAATTACGTGGTGGTGAGCATGAAAGGTTGGATGATGATTGATTGAAAGGTGATGACTCTAAGCCCAAGGAAAGGACTAAACAAGAGTGAGTGGCTGAAGGATTCGATGTTTGATTCAACACTCAAATTATGATTGAGAACCTAGATTGATTATAATTGATTGGATTTATACTTGAGATAGGCAAAGTTCTCAAGAACAAGTGATAAGGATGGTTGGATTATACTTGAGATGGGAAAATTTCTCAAGCACAAGTGATTTTGATGCAAACTATACCTCTGGCTTGAGGTGAAATAGTTTGAATGAGAGAGATTACTAACTTAGGATATGAAAGCTTCCTAAGAAAGCATGTTGATGATGGTTTGATTTAGGATTTACATTCTCAAAATAGTGATAAGAGGCTAGATTTCTTAGTCTTTCTAAGGGTTCTTTATAAGGACTCCTTATATAATTTATAAGAAAGTTTTTGGAATTCCCCTTGTGTATCTTGACTTAGGCTATGCAAGAAGATACCATAAAGTTATTTGTGATAAATATGAAAGGTTCAATTTTAGTAATAAAAGACTTGTCTCCATTGGGTCAAGAAGTGAGTGATAGATTTGTTGTTTTCTTGATTTACATTTAGGAAATCTCTAATTTTAGTTTTGACTATCTTGTTCATATTGATTACTATTACAATCTATCTAATGATTTTTTAGAAGGAACAAATCGAACCTTTAATAAAATAGTAATACCAATCATGGGAAAATTCATTTAAAGATAATTGAAAAGGTTTGAATAGCTATTATGTTCTAAAGTAAAAATTCTCAAACAACTGCACAGCATAAACTTTGTTGTTAGCATTTAGATACCATTCTCTTTAAATTTTAGCATGTCATGGAGTGGTATAGGTAAAATTATTGTTTATATTGTGAGATCCAAAATTTCCTTCATATACTTTTTCTATGTCCTAGAAAAAGGATTCATAAGTGGAAGGTGATGGTCCTCCAAACATTGATCTTGTAAGTAAAATAGATTAACAATTTTGAAACCTTAGGTTTAATTATTTAAACCTTGGTGCTATCATGTAGTTTTGTTATCAAAGGTTCACCTATTGATAGTTGAGAGAAATCATGTAATTTTGAGTTTAGTTTTGGATAACTTGAATAAGTTAATGTGCAATTATAACATTGAATGGTGGTGGTGGGGTGGAGATAATAAAGTATTGTTACATATTTTTTGAGAATATAAGTTGAAATAGGGAGTTGTTGAATGGGTACATAATTTAGATCGAGAAGAATGGTAAGAAAATGATTGGTATTAATGTGAAATACAATAGATCTTAGCATCACATTATTGTACATAAAATTTTGTTGAGACTATTGGAAATGAATTAATCTTAGGTCAGTCCGAGTGGAAGTCTCCTCCCATAAATATCTCTATACTCAACACTTATATTTTAGATAAAGAAAAAATGCTCCATCTGGTAGTGGTGTCCCAAACTTCACTAAGTTTAAGAGAAATAAAAATTACTAAAGAGTCCCCATACCCCTGGTCAAAAGAAAGGACACTGAAAGCAGTCTTCCTAAATGCTATGATAGCTTTAGGAAAGCAATGCATACTTCTTAATTCAATCTTTCATAGATTTACAATGTACCTCCTAGAATGTCAGGGGACTTGAATCCACTAATATAAAACATATTGTGAGGAAGTTCTTAAATCTAATAAAGGAGAAAAATGTGATTTTTCTGTAAGAGGTAAAGGCCATAAATTCACACTTGAAACAAATTTAAATTTTATATGGAAAGACTCAATTCACTTTGTAACAAATCATGAAAGAGGTAAAGTTGGCTCTTTCATACTACTAGCTAATAAGTGGGCCAGATTTGTGGTGAAAGAGGTAAAGTTGGCTCTTTCATACTACTAGCTAATAAGTGGGCTAGATTTGTGGTGAAAGAGGTAAAGTTGGCTCTTTCATACTACTAGCTAATAAGTGGGCTAGATTTGTGGTGGATAGTGGCTCATCCCCTTATTAGAGAGCTTCCAAGATAATAATAGGAAAGGATGGATTTAGGTTTGGCCTATGTTCAGTGTATGCCCCCAATGACTACAAGAGCAAAATTCATCTTTGGCAGTGGATGTATAACCTCCACAATAGCCCTTGGATATTTGGGAGTGACTTTAACATGATAGAACATCAGGAAGATAAGAAAGGTGGTAAGAAATTGGATTGGAAAGGTGATGAATTATACTTTTGGTCAAGGATGAAAAGTAAACTCAATCTCTTAGACCCATTATTTAGCAATAAAAAAGAGAGCAAAGGCATTTGGTATACCTAATGCAACTTCCATAGAGGCATGTACAAAATTTACTGCATATTGGATAGATTCTATGTAAATAAAGACTATTTTCGCTTTGATAAAGGTGAAGAGGGTAAATTTATTAGAGTGTACCTCTACACTCTATCTAGTCACCACCCCATATTAACAAAAATCCTCTTAAGAAAAGGGGCCAATAGGAACCCAAAAGGGAAAACATGTTCAAAATTAGCACCAACCTGCTAAGAGATAATGATTGCAATGATGCAATCTTCACTCTTATGAAGATCAGCCATTGGATGCATAAGGATAAGACTATGATTGAAAGATGGGAGAAAAAAGTGAATGGATGGAGGAATATCTATCAAACCCTGGGCACAAAAAGAGCCATGGATAGTAGCCAAAAAGAATTATAGCTACACAAGAATCTACTAACCACTGAATCCAATCTCCAAAATGATCCATCTAATTTAGTGGTATCAAGAGAGGCTAATATTATCAAGGAGTCAATAAGAATAATCGAAACCAAAATAATCCAAGGGCTAAGGGTGAGAGAAAGATTAAAATTGCTAAAGAATCGAGATAGGGGAACCAAATTCTTCTCCAATCTACTAAAAAGTAAGAAGGAAAAAGAAAGTATTGAAAAGATTTGGGAGGATGACAATGCCATAATGGATCAAGATTAGATTGAAGAGTCCTTCCTTAAGTTCTACAGGAACCTATTCTCTTTAGAAGGTAACAGTAGGGACACCCTAAAGGAAAGATAATTATGTAATCAGGTCATCCCAAAGAAGATAACAAAGGAGTATGCCACCAATCTAGAGAAGGAAATCACTAGAGAGGAAATTATAATTTTAATCCAATCTTTAAACAATGATAAGTCCCCAAGAGTGGATGGCTTACCAATAGAGTTTTATAGACAAAATGTGGAATAGATTAGTGATGATCTTCTCCAATTGTACAAAGAAGCTGCTCTAGCTGGGTCTTTGAGGAAAAACATCAATAAAGGGATAATCAAGCTATAACAAAAGGAAGGAGACAAAAAATATTCTAAAAAATTGGAGAATGATTACACTACTAAATATCTCCTACATGGTTTTGGCCAAAGCACTAGCTAACAAATTCATGAAAATCCTACCAAAAATCATAAGTAGTACCCAAGAAAGCTTCATTAAGGGAAAATACATCCTAGAAAACTTGATAACCAGTTGGGAGGCCATGAATTGGGCCAAACTCTCCAATCAAAAGGTAGCAATATTTCTACTAGGATTTGAAAAAGCTTATGATAGGGTTGAATGGGACTTTGTGCTCTTGGTATTAAATGCCTTTGCGTTCCCTGTTGGTTCCACGGCCTAGCTTTTTCCTTTCGCTATGTGGTTCTTTCCTTGCCTAGGCTCGGGTTTGGTGTTGGGATTCTCATTTTTTGTGAGAGCTTATGTTTTACCTTCCTTCTTTGTTTGGTGACTAAGCCCCTGTTCAGTGTTGCAACCCCTCTTTAGTGTTCCCCAAATTTATGGGGACATTAGTAAAGTGGTGGTGTGTGGTTTTTTTGTGGTTTTCTCACCATTGTTGGAGTTGGGTTTTTCTCTTTGCTCTCTTCAGTTTGTTTCTTCCTATTGGTTCTTGGGTACTGTTGGTGGTGCCTTGTTTTAGTTGCTTCTAGTGTTTTTTCTTCCTCTCTCTATCTGGGGATGGTGGGTTTTGTTGATGTCATTTTTGTGACTACACCAATCAGCAGAACAAAGTATCTGAAGGCTACTCCATTCTCTCTTGATCAAAGAATTCCGTATGCTAAGATTGCAAGAAAGTTCATACATTCAACTCCAAGGTTCCGAATATGCTATGGAATACCCTCAGTTGGTTCGTTGTGATTTGCTGTTTTTACGAGGGGACTTACACAATTGTTCAAAATGTTTGTAGCTGACAGCAGGTTAATGATTGGAAGGGGATTTTCGTGAGTGATGAGAATGATTTGGCTATGAGGTACGTGTTTCCTAAAACTAACCAGAAATTGCAATAAATTGAAATAAGTACAAGGTTTAGAAGATTTATGTCCTAGTCTAAATGCAAGATGTGCGGGGTTTGGCTTCAACAAAATTCAACCGGATTTTGCCTTGCCTCACGTTGGACAGCTTCAACAAAATCGATGCAATCTTCAAGGGAGCAACGAAAGGTATTTAGATTACAACTCAACATGCAAATACCGTCAGGACGATGCATACGAACACATGAATCGCAATCGAAGTTAAGTTTGAAAAGGATTCCAGTTGACCACACAAAGAAAGCTTACCATCAGAAAGCTTACTAGTGGTATGGATTAAGTGAAGCTGCTTCAATCAAACACCACAATCCACGACTAACAACTTGCATGAAAATGAAAATTATTTCTACTTTAAGTCCTACTTGAAGTAGAAGGACGAAGAAGTCTTGCTAGCTGCTCATAAAGAAAGACAAAATCATCATCAATGAAACTCTTTTTATTATAATAGTTTTCACAACAACCTCTTACAAAGTTCTCATGGGAAAACTTTCCCTCTCCTTCAAACTATGCTATGCAAAGAAACTATGCTAACTCTAAACTGTCTCTCTATGCTCTATTCTCTAATCTATAATCTCTAGTCTAATAATGTACAAATGAGGGGGAGTCCCCTTTATATAGCTGGCCAATCTCAATAGACGATCCAGATTAAATTACAATGGACGACTCAGATTGAGCCACATCATCCCTAGACTAGTTTCTGCCCTAAAAACCGCTAGAAGGTGGAGGAGTGGTGCAATTAATGAGCATAGAAATGGCAGATTCCTCCTTTGACCACTATGGGAAATTAATGCCCACTATCCTTCCAGAATATTCTCGTCCAGGGTCCTGTTCCCATTGTTCTTTTCTTTGACCGTGAAAGCAACAAATCGGGCCAACACTGCATCAACTTCTTGTTCAGAAATGGTTGGAGTAAGATTAAGCTGGTACTCGAGGACGACAACTGTTTGCTCCTACCGGATACAAGACTTTCTCTAGGTCTCAATGGATTCCTGTGTGCTCTGAATAATAGCGGAGAACGTGGAGATATTCTCAAAGTCCACCTGAGCAAATACTCTCATCTCAGAGAAGAATGGCTGCAATCTGCCCTTTGATCCATCCACTGTCACCTCCTTGGGAGTTAGTCGTTTTGTGAACAATGCCTCCAGTGTGTTGAAGACGCCCTCTTGAATATTTCCCATGGCCTTCCTAATCTTGGCCGACTCTATTCTTGCCGTGTCAAAGAAACCTCGGCTAGTGAATGCAGCAGAATACCAACTTGGAAAATCATATCTATCTCCAGCCTGAATCACCCCTTCCTCAATCAAATTCTACACTGGCATATGCATCAGAGCAGCTAGGCATGGAATAATCTTATCCTAGAATATGTGAGTATCACTCCATGCCTGTTCAATGTTTTCGAAACGAGAGAGGATGCTGGAAGCATGCTGGAAAGAGGAGAAAAGATCCACAATGAATCTCTCAGCCTCAGCACAAACACCGCCAATCCATTTGTCTCCTTCCTAAATTGCCTTCTTCATCTCCTCGAGCCCACTAATTGATTCTCGTGGAAGCTCAACTGGAAGTTCCACCATTGGGTCTCTTGAGCACACGGACATGCTAGATGCTACACATACCCAACTAATGCCCTATGCTCCCTTTTCAGCCTCTTGTATTTTTCTCCCTTTCGAAGTAGCCTATCTTTCAGTGCCTGGAAGGAGTTTTCAGCTTCCTCGATTACTTGTACTCCAGTAGGGCACCCCAATTCAACCATAGTGATCGTGTACTTTTTCAGGCATTACTTCATCTAGATCACATTCTTCCCTCGAAACCGCAACATGAATAGTGTGAGAAAGGGACTCGTCTATCTCCACCTGAGAGTACTTTCTGGCTCTCTTCCTCGTAGGTGACCCGCTTATTCTATTAAGGAGATCCTCCATCTCTACTGTTGGGTCGGTGTTGTCCTCCTGATATCTTCTTATTGCACTTGTGAGTGAATTTGGGACATCTAGTTGAGCACTACAGACAACAAGAGGTTGCTCTTCCGTTGCTGCCACTTCATGAAGTTCCTCTTCAGCAGCATTCGGTTGAGGCTCATCCATTTCCATGTGCTGACTATCTTCCTCAAGACCCCGAACTTTAGGCTCTGTAACGTCCTCATCCTCAAAAGCTGCCTCGATTGCATGGTCCAGGCGAGTGTCTGCTTTTGTTTCTTCATCTTCATCCAACTGATTAGCACTCCTGGGAGCATTAGTGCTCTAACTATCGGGCTCGCTAGGCAATGGTTGGTTGACTTCCCCCAACTCTTGCTCTTCATTCACTCTAACCCTTTGATTTGCAAAGATCGAAACTTCTTGGATGCTAGAAGAGTGATCCAACAGTTGTGTAGGTGATGTTTCCTCCATCCTCTGAGGCTCAGGCTGAACTGGTTCCTCTTCCTATGGTTCTGTAGCTTGGGTGGCCTATTTTCTCTTTCTTGTTGATGTCGTTGGCCTGTGATCTCCAATGAGGTTGTAGGTGAGGGAAATTGGTCTTATTTTAAACCTGTGAACATGTCTATCCACCCAACCCCTTGTGAAAGTTAAGACAGGCATAGACAATGTGTCTAAGTCTATGATTTCTGGTTTTTCCCAATCACGTGGTGGGACTAGCGTGCCTCTCACTAATTCATAATTAGGTTGTGTAACATGGACATCCTCGTCCACCTGATCAAGAACCTGGACAACCTCGCATTCCCTAATTAGTTTCAGAGGTAATCTAGAGAACATCCTCCTTCTGATCTCAGTTTCATCTTCTGCATTCGCCCAAAAATCTTCTACATGAGCCTTGTGTCGATATTCTTCACCTTGTACCATTCCAATCCTTATGTGAGGATCAAAGTCCTATTGGCCAGTGTGGAGAGTGAGGAGATAAAATTGTAGTTCCTCCTCTGCTTCCTTGGTTGCTTGTAAAGAAGGGCACTCCTCAAGTGAATTTCGATAACAATAGGGAAGTGCAATCCTCCTTTATTCTTTTTCCTTATGATTTTTTCATAGGCCATAAGTTGCCTAGACACTTTAAGCATCACCATCCTATCTGTGGGGTACCTTGGCAGTCTGTAGTCGTATGAATGGAACCCCGACATCCTTATGTAAGTGAACTTCGAGAACTGAATAAACCAATACCCGTACTCTTCAATCAACTTTTGTGCATCCTTGGATATTCTTTGATGTGTTCTCCGTTGAAGAGTCCTGGTGATGTGCATAGTGAAAGCATTGTTCACTCTCTTGAAGCTAGAGGTATGAGTCAGGTGCAACTGCTTGCAAGCTTCATGGATTTTAAATTGACCGGAACCACATCTAATTGGCTCCTAGTATGTCATTCCCTTATACTTCGTCATCTAAGCTAGCATATAGATGACATACAAGGTCATATAAAATGTCTTTGTTCTCCTCAGGCTTCTGAATTGCTCATCTATGTTGTCGCTAATCATTCTTTCCCAATCCACATATTCTTTCTCCTCCAACACCACGCTGATGTAAAAGAACATCCAAGGCTCAAAAGCGTATGCCTATGGGCTGCCATTCACTCGGCAAAGCATCATGATTAAATCACAATACTCTTGCCTCAACTCCTCTGAAATAATCTGCTTTGGCAACTTGGCGCAGGAGGCTTTGGCTTTCTCATCCATGATGTGTTGATTCTCTTTGCACACCTATCGAAAGATGAGGCATACATTTTATCAGCCCTTTCTTTAGACTTGTACAACATTTTTTCCACAGCTGGAATCCCAAACGCTTCTTCGATAGCCTTAGGTGCGAAGTTGGCCAGCAACATGCCTTCCGGAGAAACAATTGTTCGGTGGTCCGGCCTATAATGATTTGCACACTCCATTATCAACTCAGAACATCGAACTGCTGGTGGAAAACCAGCAGCTGCATACAATCCACTTCTCACAATGTTGTGCGATGTCACTAATGGAGGATAACTACCTTGCCCATATATTCTTCTTTTGAATGCCTCGAGGTTGAATGAAATGAGATTGGTATCAGTCAAACCTCCCAGCTTTGACATAAACTTTGACTCAAGAAGAAAAGACTTCTTCAGTTGCTTGATGATGGCCTTCTTGGAGGCATTCTCTTTGCCTACTTTAGTATTTCCATCTCTACCTACAGCCTTGCTTGTTTCGGTAGCGTCTCCTCTCCGAACTTCAACCATCTACAAAATAAAAATCAAGCATTAAAATTCCAACTTAGAAAATAAAATTACCGCGAGATGGCTGGGAAGTGGAGTTAGCTTCAAAAAATAAAAATCTTCAGCATTAAACCACCAACTCCAAACCTCGAGAATTATAACACCGAAATTCAAACTTCGAGCTTCAACAACTTTCAGCAATACCACTTTCAGCACTTCGAAAAAAATCAAGCTCAACTCCCTTACTTCAAAATTTTCTCCTTCTCAACACTCACTCACTTCAACTTCAGCACTTCAACACTTAGAAAAATTATTTACTCAACTCAAAAATTTCTCACTCACTCAGCAATCACTTTCAGCTCTTTCACAATCTCAACTCTACAATTTGTGAAGAAAAATGAATAGTTTGAGAGTTTATATAATTGAAAGAAGGCGCCCAGTTTAGCAGTTGTCATTAATTCACTCCCCCACTACTTGGAAAATTCCCAATTCAGGAGAGAATATGCTCAGTCGTCATAGAGTTGTCATAGGAATTTACTATTGTTGGAGATTCTTTCCTCATTTGAAAATTTAAATTTCCCTCCTTAACTGCATGTAACGTCCAGTTGACTGAAGCATTTTTGAGAAATTTGTTAAAATTACTCCAGCATAAAAATTATCTCATATTCGAACAATGGTGCATTTATTATTAAAATTTAATCTCAATGCCTTAGGAGAATTTTATTTCATTTGAGAAATTTTATTTATTTCCTTCGTCAGTGCCTTTTAAAAAAAGAAAAATCTATATTTCACCCAGAGAAATTTCACCAGTCGTGAGCTCCAGCATTTAAAAAAAACACAAGGCAAAATTATTTTCCAGAACATTTTTCAAAATAAATTTTCCCTTTAATAAATGTTTCTCAACTTCAAAATTTCATGTGTCCAACCGAAGGGGAACATTTAATTTTTAAACTTTGGAAAATAATTTTAATTGAAAGTTATTTGACTTCTCCAGCATGGGGCATTTTTTTACTAGGCCAACTTTCATTTCTCACTTAAAAAAAATCCAAACTTCATGTTAGGCGCATATCCACTCTTGAACCTTTAATTCCAACACCTTAGAAAAAAAAATTCAAACCACACTCAAGCTTAGGTGCATTTATCATAGTGGACTTTCAATTCCCCACACTTAGACGATTTTCCACTTTATTCTCCAGTCTAGGCGCAATCAAGGAGTCAAACTTTCATTTTTCATCACCTAGCCAAAATAATCTTAACACATCTTCCTTCTTGGTCTAGGCGCATCTGAGAGGTGGTACTTTAAATTTCAAAGCCTTTAGAAAAATCTCCAATTATCTCAATCTTCAAGGGCGCATTTGAGCCTTCATACTTTGAGTTTACACGCCTTAGTGAAATTTCCTTTATTAAAAATCCTCTTGGGTGCAAACAAGGGTCTCTACTTCAAATTTTGAACACTTAACATTTTCAAAGTTCTTTCCACAAGTCAAGGCGCATTTTATAAACCCTCCTTCCAATTTATGACACTTAGAAACATCTCCATCACTTCTCCTTGGGTTAAGGTGCATTTAGGTAGTCAAGCTTCAAATTACATGCCTTAGAAACCTTTCTAACTCTCTCAGCTTGTTGGGCACATTTAGGGGTCCAAGCTTTCAGTTTACAACACTTAGTATGTTTTCAGCCTTCAATGTTTCCTTGTTCAAGCCAGGCACATTTGGAGTCTTAAGTTTTCATTTTACTTTCCATAGAAATTTTCATTGACTTGCTCTTACTTTGGGTGCATATAGGGTCCTCCAGTTCAAGTTTGCATGCCTTAGACATTTTCTTACCCCTCCTCAAGATCAAGGTGCATATAGGGGGTCATGCTTCAAGTTTCCAATACTTAGAAAACTTTCCAAGTATCTTTCTCTCCAAGGGCGCATCCAAGGGTAGCTACTTCCAATCTTCATGCCTTAGAAACTTTTAACCACCCTCTCCTCTTCTTAGGCGCATATGGAGGTCCCTTCTTTCAATCTTCAAAACTTAGTCAACTTTCAATCACCTCCTCTTCTCCTTGGGCGCATATGGAGTGTCAAGCTTCTAATTTAAATGCCTTAGAAAATTTCAAGGCCTTCTCTCTTAGTTGGGCACATATGACCTCTGGAGCTTTCAATTTACAACACTTAGTGAGATTTCCATCAATCTTCAGCTTCCTAAGGCGCATTTGAGGGGGTAAGCTTCAAGTTTATAACACTTAGTAAAATTTTAATCACCCTCTTCTTCCCAAGGCGCATATGAGGGGTTGTGCTTCAAGTTTTGGATACTTAGAAAAAATTTCAACTCCCCTCAAGTTTGCAAGGGTGCATATGGAGGTCCCTGCTTCAAATTTTGATAACTTAGAAAAATTTCCATCAATCTTCAACTTCAAGGGTGCATTTCACCATGCCTACTTCCAATTTCGAGTACTTAGAAGAATTTTCAGCCATCCTCAAGTAGCTAAGGCGCATTTGGCATGCTGGACTTCAAATTTCTCAGACTTAGTGAATTATCATGGCTCTTCAAGCCTCTGGAGCGGATTTGAGGGTGTCCAGTTTTCAGTTTATCAAACTTGGATGAATTTTCAACCCTTTTGATTGACTCAGGGCGAATTGTTCATGGTGCCCTCAGCTTGCCCTAACCTTCTATTTTTAGAAAGTTTTGCAACTTTTGCATTTCAAGCTGATTTCTAGCTCCGGAAGGCTGGATTTTTGCTTTGCCTCGAAACTCGTGGCGTGACTGAGCTGTGGCGCCTGACTTCTGCATGTACCTGCTATTTTTAGCAACTTACTAAAAATAGTAACTACTCAAAATGAGCTCAAATTTTGTGAGTGGATTTCCTGAAGGATGTTGATCGTGATTGGATGTTGCTTCTGTGTAACCCTCGTGTTTCGCCCTACTTTTTAGGAAACCCTAATCTTTCTACATGGACCTGCTAAAAATAGTAAGTGCTTGATTTTTTAATCTCTACAACTCCGTTTGATCTAAAATTCGCGCCATGGGGTCCTCATCACTTGCTTGACCTGCTCACACTAGTGTCTCGCCCTAACCTGCTATTTTTAGCCCTGTTTGAGAAGTGACTTACTATAAATAGTAAGTGCTCAGCTCGCCTTCAAATTTTACCAACGAGTTCCTTGGAAGATACTGATCGTGATGGGATACCTTAGTTTTTGGAAATTATGGCGTTTGACCCCTCATTTTGGGTCCTGAAACTGGAAACCCTAATCTGACTTGCATGTTGCTCAAATGGTCTCCGTTTGACCCCGTTCCTGTTGCATGTCACAGTGTTCGTGATTCTGAAGTGCTGGGCAGCTGTCGGAGTGGTACTGCTAAAAATAGTAAGTGTTTGAAAAAGTGACCAATTAGCTGTCGGATGTGCTTGCAATGCACACTACCCGAGAAATCTCAAAAAACCCAGAAAAACCCAGAAAAATGATCAACATGCGAGCATTGGCTAAAAATAGCGAGTCCCGAAAAAGTGATCACCTTTGTTTGCATGTTAACTCATTGTGAAGCTCTCAGAAAACCCACAAGGATTATGCTGACATGCATTGAAAATTCCAACATGCAAACCCTAAAAATGGCCTCTAAAGGCAGAACTGCTAAAAGTAGCAAGTTGTTTGTTTCAACTCAAATTTTGTACATAGGTATCTCACAATGTTCTAAGTGCAGTGCAATTGTCAGAATTTGAAAATCCCAAGAAAATAGGCCCCAAATTGGTACTTACTAAAAATAGCAAGTTACTATTCAGTGGGAGCCTGCTTGAAGCATCCTAATAGCAGTGTTAAGCTCATAATTTGATTTTCCAACCCAAATTGACCTTAAAGTAGCCTTAAGAATGTAAACCCTAATTCATCAGAAATCCCTCCAGACTTCGCCAAAATTCAAATCTAGGTCAAATGGTAAGTACATCATTAGAGAAAAAGAACCGACAAAGAGAGACAGACCCAAAACCAAAGCCAAAAGACCCGAATGAAGCAAAAATTAGGGGGGTCCCCATTTTGAATGGGGTGATGTGTGAAAAGGTCACAACAGGTTCTTTTAGTCAGTTTCTTCAGTGGTTGAGGAGTCCCAGACATGTGTTGTGGTGGCTTGTTTCGTGCCTTGGAGAGACTTCCTTGTATGTGATGGTTTGTGTTTGTTTGATTCTTGTGAATGTTTGGTGGTTGGGGATTTTCCCCCAAAATGGATGTGTGCAATTCTATTTTTTTGGCCCTAGAAGTTAAGGGGCTCGAAGTTTTTTAGGCTTATTTGTGTAAGGTCCTGGATGGTCTGTTGATGATTTTCAAGGGTGCTAAGAAATCTAAGGTTTTGGGCTTCTTGTTCTTGGTTGGCCTACCTACTATGTTCCTCAAATTGAACCCAGTGCTTTTGCTTATGGTTGCTAAGTGTAGTCTCTCTGTTGGAGAATTTTCCTTCTTATTGACTCTGCAAATAGTGTCTCCATTGAGGTGGAAATCTCTCCTTTTGAGGTGGAGTCAAGTTTTGTGAGTGTAGTGGGTTGCTTATGCTTCCTCAGCAAATTTTCTCCCTTGCAGCTCCTATTGAGACAAAGGCCACTCCTATGGAGGTGGAGTTTGGGTTTGTTGGTGAGGATTTGCTTCTTTGGATAGGGTACTTTTGGTGACTTCTCCTATAGAGGTGGAGTGGTAGGTCAGATGTTGGGGGTCTTCTGCTTCATCAACTTCATTGCTGTTTTGGCTTGGAATTATGGTTTTTTGAACAATAATTTGTTGATAGTTGGCTAGTTTAAGGAGTGTGTTGGGCTCAAATTTTTTAAATTTGCAGTACTAGGGATTTGGACTCCAAGCCTCATTAATATTTCTTGTTTTGGTCTAATGTCCAGATTGTTTGTCCACTCTTGGGGTGGTTAATGTGGAATGTTGCTATTTTGCAGCTTCGTGGATGGCCTATTCTATTGGCTGAGAGGCTTGTTGAAATTTGCTTTGGCTCAGTGCTGCTAACATTAAGCGATTGGTTTGCTACAGCCCGGCAGTTGTTTTTCCCACCATTGGAGAGGATGATGTTAATGATTGTTGTGTTCACGATTTTTTGGGTGGCTTACAAGCCGGTATTGCTGGCCATGAGGCCTATTCTGAAAGTTGATTGGGTTTTGGACCCATTTATACTTGCTTGTAATGGTTCGATGTTTATCTAGTTTTTCCACCCTTGAATTGGTTGTTGTTTTGTAGCATTGTGAGTGACCTTCTAGCTTGTTTTTCTAGCACTATTTCCCATTCTACCTTGCTATTCTGCTGGCAATGAGAGCTATTTCTTGTTGCTATTTCATCTTGTGGCCATTTTTATCTTCTTGTACTTATTGCTAAATCTTTCTTGTTGTAAAAGGGATTGGGGCCCTTTCAAAATCCATGCTTGATAAAAAAAAATAATGATGTGTTTAATTATCTCAATAAGAAATGAAATATCTCTCTAATAGAAAGTGTCAGAGTGTTTTTTATGAAAAAAATGGTCTAATTACATTGAGCCAAAAAGGGCTTTCTTTAAATGGTTATTAATTCTTCAAAAATTATCTTATAAGATTAGTCATTCTAATATTGAATTGTGCAGCTCTTGTAGGAAGCCTAAAATTGTTAAGCGTATTTTCTTTGAATTTCTTTATGCAAAAGAGATTTAGAATTTATTAAGTTATAATCTCAAAGGCTGGAAAGGTAACATAAAATGGATTGAAATTTTACTTAGAATTATAAAGAGTCTAGATAAAGAATGCAATTTATTTTGGCTAATACTTACAATTGAAATTTTATGGAGAATTTGGAGCAAAAGGAATGAGGAAAAATTGTAGGATGTCAAGAGCTTGCTTACTAAGTTTTATAAAAAACTCATCTTTCGCAATGTTGTTATGTAGGTTACATTAACAATGGAGATCTCCAAGCACAAAGTCATAAGGTTGTTAGAGGATGCCATGGTTTGAAACACCGAGGAAATCAAATTTGGGCACACTTGGGATCTCAATAAGGAGAAAAGAATTCCCTTCTTTAAGGAATACCAGAGTTGGTTAAGAATTACAAGAAGGAGAAAGAAAACCAAAACAAGAAAGTAAAACACAACACAAAGTTCCATGTTAAAGAATAACTCTTAGGCATTGATCCCTCAATCGGATGGGTGGAGTGGGAAACATACATGAATGACAAGCCTTAGTTTTTATATCTATTTTTTACCACAATTAGTATATCAAAGGAATTTGAAATATCAAGTCTATGTTTGTTGAAGGTTGTTTAACATAGATTTTGTAACCAACAATGGAAAGGATTGTACATCAATGGTTACAATAGGCTGTCAATCAGAAATACTTGGCTGATTATTGTAATCAGGTCTAGCATATGATGCATAATGCGTCAAAAAATAGTGTATAAATGTTTATTCTCTATCTTTATTATAAAAAATATACATCAAGTTTCTAAAAGAATACATAAATTTCTAAATAAACATAAAGGTTACAAATAGGCTTCTAAAGAGTCTTGAAACTGATTTTTTTTTTTAAAGGGAATTTTAGTACTGTGGTGCTTTTGTTTAGTTGATCTTTGGGTTTCCTTAAAAATTATATAATATTTTATGAACTTAGTTTTCCAATTTAAAAAAGTATAGGTTGAAGACATGCCTAAGATAGAGTACAAAAAGACTCCTCATCCACATATTGACTAAAGAATTGTAGAAAAAAATACAACATGAAATCCATGTGCAAATTTAAAGAAACACCAACATGGTCTTGGTGGAACCCCTCAAAAAAAAATTGTGTTCCACTAATTCTAAATCTTATTTGGCTGATTACTTGGTCTTGATGGTTTGTCCTCTGGCTAAGGTTTTATGTGTTCCACTAATTCTAAGTCTTATTTGGCTGATTACTTGGTCTTGATGGTTTGTCCTCCGGCTAAGGTTTTATGTGTCTGAGGTTTACGATTTATCGACTTCTCTTTTAAAACCTTAGTCCCTTTTTAGTCTATTTCTGCATTGATATGTTTTTGGTCTGTGGTCTAATGTTTTCCTATGATTGGCACATTGAAATATTTGTCCATTATCCTAAGTTTGATTTTATGCTTCAGGTATGTTAAGTCATGAATCCCTGTATTGCCTAGGCGGTCCCTTTTTAGAAGAACTTATTGGCATGTGCTAATTTTTTCACTTAAGTGTATCATCGCACGCTCCATTTCTCGTCGCATTTTCTCTTCAGTCTGTTGTTCCCATTTCCGTGATGTGTGCTGCCTTGCCAACCCTTCAAATTGTGCCTCAACCTCATATCATTGATTTCATACCACTCGTTTGTCTCAAAACAATGATGTGCGATGTGCCCTTTGATTTCATTAAGAGGTACACGTGTCTTAATCCTTCTTCATCGCTACAACCCTTCATATCGCTCATAGCTTCCTTGCTTGCTTAACTCTTTGAGCGATGCACGATGGGCATATATGATCATGCCACGTGTTTCAATCCTATGCTATCATGCTATCCCCTTGTATCACTAATTACATCCTTTGAGCGAGAAAACAAACATCGATGAGCGATGAGAATGTTGAGTGGTCCCCTCATCGCTTGGTTTCAATGCATCACAAATATGTTTCTAAGAGAGAATGGAAAAACAATGATGAGCGATGATTTAATACAAATAAGGAAAAAGGAGGAGTATATCAAAAGGGATATTCCAATCACAAGGTTATAAATTCATCACATACATCCTTTGTATCGCAATTCGAATTTCTTTAAAGGCAAGTGAAATAGTGATGAGCGATGAGAAGGTTATGCTAACCTTTGATCACTTAGTCTCAACACATCGTTGATACACTTTCAAGCATCCAAAGTAAAAAAATGATGAGCGATGGGTATCTGAGGATATTCTCTTGAATATTCCTCCTATTGCGAAGATCTTTCACATCACAGATTCATTTAACCAAGTCAAAAACATTTAAGGGATGGGTGGTGGATTTACAAATAAGGTGGTGAAAAACTTGAAAGCATGTACGTGGCAGCACCTCAGGACATTGTGCACATTACTCACATCGTTGATTCATGAAAATTTAGAAAAAGCAAAAGGCGATGCATGATAGACATGAAGAGTTGTTGATCATGTTTTTAAAAAAATTGATCAATGATTGAAATTTACAATTGAACGGCTAACTATTAAAGCACCTCATTTCGCTCGTGTGCGCCGTCCCTCACTATTAATGGTGAATCTGATCGACTTTAAAGCCATAAAAGAGATGAATTATGTAGTTTTTCATTACCTTTGCAAAAATTTGAGAACAAAGAAGAGAGCGGGAGCTTTAGATGAACAAAATTTGAACAGTTTTTGAAGGATTTTGAAGAACAAATTGCTAGAATTCTCTCAAGTAAGTGGTCTTAAACTTTCTCTCTCTGTACAAAATTACAGAAAAGGGGAACTAGTAGAGGAATTGGGTTTTTACTTAAAGTGCTTGTAAAACCTAGGTTTATGAGTTCTCTGTTCTAAATGGAAGAATTTGTAGGATTTGGTTTTTGTCTAGCAAACTCAAAGTGGGTTTTCATTGCATATTGTAGCATGAGAAATCCTCAGACTAGTTAGCTTAGCCCTAGTTCAATTTAAATCATAAACCCTAGTTTTCTTGAGTCTTTCAAAATGATTCAAGCCAGCGGGCCATCAAAACAAAAGGGTAAAGAAAAGAAAACAAGGGCTAAGGTTGCAAAACCTAAGCAAGAAGTTTCTGAGATAGTAGAAAAGAAAAAAGGTGTCAAGAGAGACTACACTCGCTTCATGGAAGGGGATTTACAAGAGTCATTTCCTAAGATGAAGCCAATTTGAAAAAGGCCAATAGTGGAGGGGGTGTTCTCACCTCACATGCAGGATTTAACAAGAGGAATTGGAGAGGTTGCTCTACCACAAAGTGGATGGGAGCTTTTCTTGTACGCATTCAATCAAATATTTGCTCCTCGTCCTACTTGCCACCTATGGACTTGTGATGTTGGGAAGCTTGTGGTGCCAAATGTATTTGTGGAGGTGGACCTAATCATGGAGATAGCCAAACTCTATGACCCATAGGATAAGCTAATAAAAAATACACATGGGCAACGAATGTTGGAAATCTCCAAACGCAAGATTGTGGAGATTTTCAAATTAAACCCTTCTACAACTGTGTCTATTAGTTTTGTTGCTTTATTTCATGAGTATGAGAAGGATAAGATTGGTTACAAGAGACATGCACTACCTAGGCACAAGAAAAAGGACCAAGGGAAAAGAGATGTTTGGTTTGGTCCTAAGGATTTTGAACCCTTTGATTGCAATGAACTCGAGGACTATTTTAAGAATACAAATTACAACTTGTGTCAAGTCCTAAGGAGGAGATTTGATGTAAAATTGAATGTTCCTTTAATGGTGATGGTAATGGATATCCAAAACAAATATCAAAATAAAGGTTGTGATTATGTGGCCTACATTGCTAAAGAGATGTATAAAGAATTATTGGGATTGAAGGATGGAAAGCCTCCACTAGGATTCATACATTATTCATTGTTGATGCATATGATGTTGTGGATGGGTAGGAAAGTTTTTAGAAACTTCATGAAGTTGAGGGAGAAGGATAACAAGGAAAATGACTTGCCTAGACAAATTTGGACACACATTTGGGATTAGGATTGTTCGGATTCTAATTACACTAGGTTTTGCAATGGTTTTAAGTTTGTTGTTTTGGAACAACTTGGTTTGAGGCCTGTGTACAGAATCTCTAAGAGCATTAAAGAGATTTTAAGACCCTTGGAATTCAAGGAGGGCACCAAATATGATCATAATTGGGACGATGGGTATGTATACCCCCATTGTACTTTAATTAGAGTTTATGGAGCTAATGTGCACCCCCATTGTTTACTTGTATATGTTTATGATCGATTAGCCTTTATGGAAATAATGTGGTAGCTTGATGCCATGGACAAGGAGCACTTCAGTACTGCTAGAAAGGGTTCCCTAATTGCTGCACAATTTTCTTTCTCTTATTTTATTGTTACTTCAAAGGAGAGTTATGAAAGATTTGGAATCATGGTTAACAATTACATAATGAAAATGGATGTGTTCAGAAATAGTGACCTTGAAGGATTCATTGATAAGGAAAGAAAGGCCATTGGGAGGTCTAGATTCAACCATGAATTTATGTATAGTGAAGATGTTATTAGAAATCTTCCTTCTGAAAGTGTTGTGGAAGAAAGAAAGAAGGAATGGATGAAAATATGTAGCATTGAAGAGAAAATTGTGAAGAAGAATCCTTTTCATGTCATCCCATATGCTAAAATCAATGATTTATATAAAAGGGATATGGCAATGATAAGTGCATTCAAGGATGGGAATTTCTTTGAGAAAGTCAAAGAGGCTAAGGATAAGGCTAGGACAACCAAGGATGAGCATGATGCCAAAGTAAGGAGCCAACTGAGTCAATCCTTTGCTCATGGAACACAAATGCAATCTCTGGAGCCAAGAGATGCACCAGTGAAAAATCCTTTAGTTGATTATGCTGAGACAAAGCAAGGAGGAGAAGATGAGATGGAGAAATAATCAGTTGATTATGTTCCTACAAAACAAGAGGTTGAACATAGATTTCCTTCCCCTATGGTTGGTGATGCAATGGAGCCATTTGTTCCTGAAGATAGAATTGTGACATGGGAATATAATGAAGATGAGGAGGATGTGAGGGTTAAAGCATGGAAGAAATTCATGGATGATGATTGCTTCATCCAAACCAAAGAATTTAGGGATTTTGTTATTGAGATAAAAAGAAATCAAATCAAATAAAAGATCGAAAAGGCCAAAGCTGAGGTAGACCCTTCATTGCATGAAGAGGTTGAGAAAAAGGTAGAAGAATAATTGATGAAAGAAATTGTTGCAATTACTCCAGTAGAGGCAATGAGACTAGTAAAAGATAGTGGAATCAAATTGTGGGGAAACAAAGAGCCATGGATAGTAGGCAAAAAGAATTACAGCTACACAAGAATCTACTAACCATTAAATCCAAACTCCAAAATGATCCATCCAATTTAGTGGTATCAAGAGAGGATAATCTTATCAAGGAGTCTAAGAATAATCCAAACCAAAATAATCAAAGGGATAAAGGTGAGAGCAAGATTAAACTAGCTAAAGAATGAGGATAGAGGAACCAAATTCTTCTCCAATCTACTAGAACTTAAGGAGGCAAAAGAAAGTATTGAAAATATTTGGGAGGATCTGACAATGTCATAATGGATTAAGATTAGATTAAAGAGTCCTTAAGTTCTATATGAACCTATTCTCTTTACAAGGTAACAATAGGGACACCCTCAAGGCAAGACAATTATGTAATCAAGTCATCCCAAAGAAGATAATAGATGATTAGGCCACTGATCTAGAGAAGGAAATCACCAGAGAGGAAATTATAATTTGCATCCAATCTTTAAACAATGATAAGTCCCCAATACTAGATAGCTTACCAGTGGATTTTTACAAACAAAATGTGGAATGGATTAGTGATTATCTTCTCTAGTTGTATAAAGAAGTCGTTCTAGTTGGGTCTTTGAGGAAAAACATCAATAAAGGGATAATAAAGCTATAACAAAAAGAAGGGGACGAAACTCTTCTAAAAATTTAGAGATTGATTACACTACTAAATGTCTCCTACAAGATTTTGGCCAAAGCACTAGTTAATAGATTCACGAAAATCCTACTAGAAATCATAAGCAATACCCCAACTGGCTTCATTAAGGGTAGATACATCCTATAAAACTTGATAACTAGTTGGGAGGTTATTAATTGGGGCAAACTCTCCAATCAGAAGGTGGCAATGTTTCTCTTAGTCTTTGAAAAAGCTTATGATAGGGTTGAATGGTACTTTGTGCTCTTGGTATTAAATGCCTTTGGGTTCCCTAGCAAGTTCTGCCAACTTGTAAAGACTCTCATGAAGTATTTTGTGGCATAGATAGAAGTAAATGGCTCAATGACTAATGAGTTCATCCTTGAAAGGTTAATCAGACAAGGTTGCCCCTTTGTTCCTACACTACTTGTAATTTCCTCTAATGTAATATATTACCTCCTAAGGGATAGTTTATCTTCTCCCAAAATTAGAGGCATGTCCCCAACAAGTATGAACTTTTAAATATGTAGTTTGCAGATGATATAGATCTCTTCCTGGGACTTGAGGAAGAAAATATGGAGGCCCTAATTAGAAAATTGAATATATTCTATAAAGCTTCAGTAGCTAAACTATCAAATGCTAAGTATGTTATGCTAAGATGGTAGGAAGCCCCACCAAGTTGGTTAGGAAAATTCAAATTTCAATAGGGAGGTCCCTCCAAACAAGTAAGGTACCTTGGAATCCTATTTGCTATGAGCCCGTGCCTTAAGAACATGTGGCAATGGATTAAAGGAAAAATGGAAAATAAACTTGATAAATGGGATAAGTAATACTTCTCACTAGCAAGAAGGATGCAAGTATTCCAAAATATTTGTGCATCATACATTTTATATTATTCCTTTGTGTGGTTATTCAGTAGCTACTAGGGAAATGAAATTCATAAAAAATTCATATGCTTCCTTTCAAGGTCAGATGGTAGAGGTGCAATAAAACGCATCACTTAGTTAAGTGGTAGTGGTCTTGTGTGGAGAAAGGTAGTAGGGGTTTGGGACTAAAGGACCTCAAACTTCATGGGATGGCCTTGGAATTCAAATGTTTTTTAAAATCTTTAGAAGCAAATGAACCCTGGAAAGTGCTTATAAGGAATAAAATTTAGTTAGTTGTGCAAAAACATGCAAAATCATGGAAGGAACTCCCACTTAGTGACCTATTAGCCGGCACATTTCTAATAGTCCCTACAGGATTTGCATTCTTCAAGAGCATATGGAAGGCTTGGGAATCTATCTCTAAAAACATTAGCAATAGGGATATCTTTGATAGTAATAAAAACCTTCTTGAAAATAGGTCCATATGGTGGAACCTAATGCATAAGGATAAGGCCCTTTCACTTATACAGGGATGTTTATCAAAAATTTGGGCAACCAAAGGTATAAACTGCTCTAAGGATATTTTATTTGATGGTCAAATCAAGTTTTTGGCATGCCTCAGTAGAGAATATAGCATCCTCCCGCTAATTGGAGAACATACTCCATGATTAGAGGGGCTTGTGAGGTGCTTCAGTTACCCAAGGTGTGCAATAAAGAAAAATACTATTATAAACTCTTTAAATGGAAAGATGGTACCTTTTTCATAATATGAACTCAAAAAATATTTATAATCTCTTAAGTAACAATAATGATGTGTTTGATTATCTCAACCAGAAGTGGAATCTCTCTCTAATAGAAAGTGGTAAAGTGGTTTTTATTAAAAAATTGGTCTAATACATTGAGCCAAAAAAGGATTTCTTCAAATGGTTATTAATTCTTCAAAAATTATCTTATAAGATTAATTATTCTAATATTGACTAGTGTGGCTCTTGTAGGCAGCCTGAAATTGTTAAGAATTTTTTCTTTGAATTTCTTTATGCAAAAGAGATTTGGAATTTATTTTGTTCTAATCTCAAAGGCTGGAAAGGTAATACAAAATAGATTAAAATTTTATTTGGCAATATAGAGAGTAAGAATGAAATTTATTTTTGCTAATACTTACAATTGAAATTTTGTGGCAAATTTGGATCAAAAGGAAAGAGGAAAAATTGTAGGATGTCAAGAGATCACTTACTGAGTTTTATAAAAACTCATCTTTCACAATGTTGTTTTTTAGGCTACCTTAACAATGGAGATCTCTAGGCACAAATTCTTAAGGTTGTTAGAGGATGGCAGGGTTTAGATAAACACTGAGGAAATAAAATTTGGGTACATTTGGGACCTCAATAAGGAGAAAACAATTCTCGTTCTTAAGGGAAAGGAAAAGGTGGTTAAGAATTACAGCAAGGAGAAAGAAGACCAAAAACAAAGAAAAAAACAACACAAACTTCCATGTTAAAGAAGACCTCTTAGGCATTGGTCCCTCAATTGGATGGGCAGAGTGGGAAACATAAATGAATGAAAAGCCTTAGTTTGTATATCTATTTTTTACCACTGGTAGTATACCACAAGAATTTGAAATATCAGGTCTGTGTTTTGTTGAAGTTTGTTTAACATAATTTTTGTAACCAGTAGTGGAAAGGCTTATAGATGAATAGTTATAGTAGGTTGTCAATCAAAAATACTAGTCTAATCATTATATTCAAGTTTGGAATATGATGCATTATGCATCAAAAAATAGTGTATAAATGTTTATTCTATATCTTTAATACAAAAAATATATACATCGAGTTTCTAAAAGAATACATGAATTTCTAAATAAACATAAAAGTTACCAATAGGCTTCTAAAGAGTTATGAAACTAATATTTTTTAAAAGGGAATTTTAGTAGCATGGTGATTTTGTTTAGTTGATCTTTAGGTGTCCTTAAAAAATATGTAATATATTATAAACTTATTTTTCTAATCTTAAAAAGTATAGGTTGAAGACATGCCTAAGATAGACTACAAAAAAACTTCTTATCCACATAGTGACTGAAGAATTGTAGAAAAAAATACAACATCAATTCCATGTGCAAATTTAAAGAAACACCAACATGGTCTCTCTCCCTCTCCCTCTCCCTCTCTCTCACTCCCTCTCCCTCTCCCTCCTCTCTCCCTCTCCCCCCTCTCTCCCCCATCCCCACTCCCAACCACTCCCACAACCACTCCCACTCCCTCTCCATCTCCCTCTCTCTCTCCCTCTCAAAGTATGATAGATTAGTTTGCAGAGTTCATGGGGCCTTAAATGTTCCATCTAGATTTATAGGTGGATGTTAATTACATCTAGAATAACCTCTCTCAATTTTAATCAGCTCCACATCATTTGACCATGGAAAAATTGAATGAATTCTTGCAAAAAGAGTCATTTGAGAGTAGTGTAAAGGTGTTAGGAGCCATATTTTTATTCCACACCTTGTGGGGCCAAATAAAACATGTCAACACATCAGGGTGGGTTGGTTAAAGATAGTAGAGACCTTCCTCAAGTGTGTTGATCCCTCCAAGCTACATGGTTTTGACAAGGTCTCTTAAGATCCTTGCGAGTAAAAAAACTGTTAAATTATGACATAGTAGTTCTTAGATTTTATGGGGCATATGAATGTTTCATATAGATGTACAAGTATATGTGGGATCCTTTAAATATAACCCATCTTATTTTTGTGAACTCTGCATCGATTGACCATGGCAAAGATCAAATGGATTCTTATAAAAAATTCATTTGCGAGAATTATAGAGGTGCCAAAAGCTATATTTTTTATTCTACATATCATGGTTCCAAAAGAAACATGAAAAAATATTCAATGAGTGGGTGAATTTTGAGGGAAGCACCATTTCATTTCACAAGTGTGTCAATACCTCTAGTTTATAAGGTTCTAACAAGGTCGCTTAAGAGCCTTGAGAGAAAAAAAACAACCAAACTATGATGGAGTAGTTCTCAGAGTTTGTGGATATTATGAATCTTTTTTCTAGACCTAAAAGTGTATGTGGAGTCCCTCTAAAATAACCTCTTCCACTTTTCATCAATTCCACGTCATTTGATCATAGCAAGATCAAACACATTCTTGCAAAAAACATCATTTGAGAGTACTATAAAGGTGCCAAGAGCTATATATTTTTTTCTACACCTCATGAAGCAAAAATTATTGCACCCAAAAATTAGGTTGGTTAAGTGAATACTAGGGGATATCTCATTTTTCCCCCAATGTGTTGATCCCTCTAGGCTACACAGTTCCAACAAGGTCTCTTAAGAGCCTCGAGAATAAAAAACTACCAAACTATGATATAGTAGTTCTCAATAATTTTGGGGCGTACGAATATTCCACATAGACTTATAGGTAGATGTGGGTTCCCTAAAAACAACTTCTCTCATTTGTTTTCAGCTACACATTGTTTGACTATGGCAAAGATTGAATGGATTCGTGTAAAAAGTGTCATTTAAGATCAATGCAAAGGTTCCAAGAGATATATTTTTTATTTTATGCCTTGTAGGCTACAATTATTGTGCTGACATTTAAAGGTGGATGGGTGAATTCTATGGAAGTCACCATTTCATTCCCTAGGTGTGTTGATCCCTCTAGGCTACACAATTTTGGTAAGGTGTTTCGGTAAGGTGTCTTAAAAGCCTTGAGAGAAAAAAAATAACGAACTATGTAAAAGTAGTTCTCAAATTTCACGAGGCATATTAAAGTTTTATCTAGTTCCTTGAGGAGGATTTAGGTTTCTCAAAAATAACCTCCCTCAATTTTCATCAACTCCACACTATTCACCCATATGAATTGAACATATTCTTACAAAAAGAATCATTTGAGAGTAGTGTAAAGGTTCCAAGAGCCATATTTTCTATACTAAACCTCATGGGGCTAAACCAAATATGAATTTTGTTTTGGTATGGGTGGGTGAATGTTATGGGAAGACCTAATTTATTCCCCAAATGTATCAATCCCTTCAAGATACATGATTTTGGCAAGGTGTACCAAACTATGCGTGGGGAATTTTAATGTTTTTTGCAGACCTACAAGTGGATATGGGATCCATTTAAAATAATTTCTTTCATTTTTAATCAACTCTACACTGTTTGATCATGGTAAATATTGAGCATATTCTTACAAAAAGTTATCACTTGTGAGCAATGTAAAGGTGTCAAAAGCCATATTTGTCATTCTATGTCTTATGAGACTAAACAAAATATGAAAATATATCAAGTTATGTGGATTAATACTATGAGAGCCCCAATCTTATTCCCTAAGTGTGTTGTTCTCTTGGAGCTTCACAATTCTAAGAAGGTCTCTTAAGAGGCTTGAGAGAAAATAATTGTCAAACTATGATCCAGAGTAGTTCTCAGAGTTCATGGGTACTATGAAGGTTTTATATAGATCTATACATGGATGTGGACTACATAAAAACAACTTGTCTATTTATTTCAACTCCACATTGTTTGACTATGGCAAGATCAAACATATTCTTACAAAAAGCATCATTTGAGAGTAATACAAAGGTATCAAGAGCCATATTTTGCATTTTGAACCTCATGGGGATAAGGAAAGTATTCCAACATGTTGGGGTGGGTAGGTGAATGATTAGAAAAGGCCCAATTTTCCCTAAAATGTGCAAATACCTCCATGCTATATGGTTTCGGCGAGGTCTTAAGAACTTTGAGAGAAAAAAACTACCAAAATATGACATAGTAGTTATTAGAGTTTGTGGGGCATACAAATGTTTTGTCTATACCTCTAGGTGGATGTGGAGTCCCTCCAAAATAACCTCTCTCAATTTTTATGAACCGCACACCATTTGACCATAGAAATATTAAACAAATTCTTATAAAAAGTGTCATTTGAGAGAAGTGTAAAGGTTTCGAGAGACATATTTTCTATTTTATGTCCTATGGGGCCAAACCAACTATGCCAACATGTCAAAGTGGGTAGATGAATTATATTTGAGGCCCTATTTCATTCCTTAGGTTTGTCAATCACCACGAGCTACAAGGTTCTAGTAAGGTCTCTTAAGAGCCATAAGAGCAAAAATTTACCAAAATTTTTCCTATCTATTTTGTCAATCCTTAGCACCTATGAATGTCTCATATGCACCTAAAAGTGGATGAAAAGTCTCTCTATAGTACCATATCTCAAATTTTTCAACTCTAAATTGTTTGACTATGTCAATTATGAATGCATTCTTGCAAAATATCACATTTGAGAGCAATGTATAGGTTCTAGTAGGCATTTTTCATTCTTTTGCACCTCTTGGGACCAATTCAACTATACTATTGCATTGGGATAGGTAGGTGAATGCTAATATAGGCCTTATTTTATTCTATAGGTATTTGAATCATTCTAGGCTACATTGCATTAAGGAAACCTCTTATGAGCCCTAATAGCAAAAAGTTTCCAAATTTGTGGCACCTACAAATATCTCATTTGTACCTACAAGTGGATATTGAGTCCCTCTATAATGATTTATATCAATTTCTTTTTGCTACTTATAATTTGACCATGCGAACAATGAATGAATTCTTACAAAATTCTTCATTTGAGAGAAATGTAAAGGTACAAATAGGAATTTTGTATTCTTGCACACCTTTATGAAAATGAATCCATTTAGCTGTCACATTGAGGTGGGTGGGTGAATGTTACTAGAGTCCTTGGTTCATTCTATAGGTCTATTGTTTTCAATGTTTTTCCCATCCATTCTCTCAATTTGTGGGACCTACAAATATCACATTTGCAACTATAGGTTTATGTAGAGTCCCTGTATAGCAACCTATCTCAAATTTTCAACTATAGAACATTTTATCATGCCAACAATGAATGAATTCTTGCAAAATGTCCCATTTGAGAGTAATTTATAGGTTCCAATATGATTTTTTGTTCTTCTACACTTCGTGGGATCAAATAGACTACACTAGCATATTAGGGAAGGTGGGAGAATGCTAGTAGAGGACTCAATTCATTGCATAGGTCTTTAAACCCATTCAAGATACATTGCATTGAGGTAGTATCTTAAGGGCCCTAAGAGAAAAAAGTTACCAAACTTTCATCTACCTATTCTCTCAATTTGTGGCACCTACAAATATCTCATTTGCACTTACTTGTGGACATTACTTTCCTCTATAGTACCCTATCTCAATTTTTTCAACTCCAAACCATTTGACTATGCCAATGATGAATCCATTCTTGCAATATGCCTCATTTGAGAGTAGTTTAAAGGTTGTAGTAGGCATTTTTTTTCTTTTGCACCTTGTGGGACCAAACTAACTACACTAGCACATTGAGGTGGGTAGGTGAATGCTACTAGAGGCCTCAATTATTCCATAGGTATTTGGATCTTTCCATGCTACACTTTGAAAGTTCCTTAATATCCCTAAGAGAAAAAAATACCATTTTTACACCTACGGGTAGATGTAAAGTCCCTCTATAATACACTATTTCAAAATTTTCAACTCTAAACCACTTGGCAATGCCAACAATAAATGAGTTTTTACAAAATTCCTTATTTGAGAGTAGTGTAAAGGATATAATAGGAATTTTTTGTTCTTCCACACCTTGTGGGACTAAGCCAACTATGTTAGCACATTAGGGTGGGCAAATGAATGCTATTGGAGGCCTCAATTTTTTTGTAGTCTCTAGATCCTTTTAGGCTACATTACACAATGAAATTGAGAGGACAATATCAAACCTTGATGCTATCATGAACATGCCTTACCTAAGAATGTAATTATGAATTCCAAATGTCATTAATATGGCTCATTAAAACCCTACAAAATTCCTAGAGGTTGATGAAATGAAATAAACCATACTGATCTGTATAGGATCTAGACTATATGCAGTATTGAATGCTTAACTTTTACAATGATTATTCCAAGTTAATTAGAACAAAATTAACTCATGGAAATAATTACAATAATTAAAATGACAAGGTGATAACAAAAGAATGAAAGAAAATGAGAGAAAGAAAGAGAGAGATGCAAACAGAGTTTGATTACGGAGTTTGCCACAATGTGACTACGTCTTCGGGTCCGCTCCAATGGAGTAAGACCAATCCGATTAACCTCTAGAAAAAGAGTGTACAATGAGTTACAATATCACCCCTATCCACACAACGCCACTTTTCGAAGTGCAGGAGTGAAGAACAAAATCTCCAGAATAGCCTCCTCTTGCTTCACCAAAAATTCCTTCCAAACTGCTTAGACAAAACACCTAGCCAAAATTCTCCTCCAAAAACACTTCAAATCACACTTGAAAATTATGAGTCTTCTAGCATGGACACTCACCTACACTCCCTTTTAAATACAAAAAAATGGCTCAAATTGGTTATTAACCAATTGATTTGCAATATTTTCCAAATCCCACATAATCCCCCCATTTCTTCATAATAAATCTTTAATAATCTCCTTTTTTTACATAATAATTAATAATATTTTAGCCCTTATATTCTTGACTCGGGCTTTACAAATTTGGGAGATTATTTTTTTATAAAAATTTGTTTGTTTTATAATTTTAGGGGAGTTGGTTTTAAAAATAAAGCATTCGATTTTACATCATACAACAAAACAAAACAGATGCGACATACACTTTAAAGGAAATCGGTGGCCGAACGACTACTTATATTTTTAGCAGCCCAAACATCCAGGTTCAAATCCCAGCAGTCACATTTAAATCTCAAAATCCCGTCGGTTCCTTAACAAAAAAAATCGGCCCTATTAATAGTATAGAGCGCGGGTTTGGTGGAATGGCTAGGGGCTAAGTTCGGTGGAGAGAGGTTAGGGGTTCAAATCCCCCAACAAAATTTTTAACAAACAAAACATCCAAACCGCCAGAGGATTGAAGAGAGGCCACATGGCACGCCGAGGAGGTGCCACGTGTCAACTTCTGATTCGCTGACAGTGCCGACTAAACCGCTGACGTGTCTGCCATTGGATGATGACGTGTTCTGCTGACTGTACGCTGATTCGTGTACGGATGACACGTGTTTCTCTACGATTGGTCCGTACAATGCTGAAATGGATGCCACGTGTCAAATTCTGGTTCATCCACTTCACCGTCCGTACAGTACGGAATGCGACATCGACATTCGTATGGTCCACCTCAAAAGTCAACTGAAAGCTTTGACTGCTGATAACTCTTGCGTACGATGTCGGATTTCAACGAAACAAGTTGCGTTGGAAAGCTAACGACGAGCTCTTCGCGATGACGCCAACTTTGAAAATTTTTGACATCATTTTTTTCCGCTTCCTAGACGCCCTCTAATCCCAATTTGACCGAAGGTTTGACTGGCCATAACTTGCACAAACAGACTCCTTTTTGCTCCATTCAAGTTGCGTTGGAATTAGGATGTTGAGCTCTTTCTGATGGTGCAGATTCTGGAGAAAAATGAGACACTTCAATTTCTACTGAAAATATCCACTGGATCACATACACATCCGGAGTCATGACCAAGATGGGGCTATCATAAATGGGTGAAACACTAGTAGAAATTGGCAACTAAATGACTACATGACTAAAAAATTTAGTCACAAAAAACTAAAAATGATTAAATTCTAGTCATTTTTTGCAACATAGCTATGCATGACTAAATAAATGACTAATTTGATCATGGGGTAAAAAAAAGGAGATATTAGTGAAAGGCTAAGTTTCTTTGGGCGCCAAACAATGAAAATTTTAATTTTGGCTAAGTTCTTTTTTGGGTGCCAAACAATGAAAAAGAGAATTTTCATTCCTTGTGTCTATTGAGCCACACAACAAGAGGAAGGTTAGGGGTTTTTTAGTTTGCTGGTTGGAAGAAGTCCAAATATTTTTTGAGGGCATGGTGTAGAACCAATAGTTGGTTGCACTAGCATATATCCACATTTTTGAGAAGACCTAGGATAAAGGAATGTTGAGTTTGATTTGAAGAAACATTTCTTTGTTGGCTTTGACTTCATCCACACTATAGAGATTCACAAGGGTTTGAAGACACGTTGTATGAATGAGGATATTGTACAAGGTTTTGAGGACAAATCATGCCCATGTTGAGTAATATTCGAGGTTTTCTTGGAAGCCTTCATCCTCACATCTTGCCAGGTATACTCTATGACATTAGGGTTTTTAGTTTTGTTTGAAGTTTTGAGGAAGAGCTTGCTTGTCTCCACATGAAGGTTTTATCCCTATCATAAGCCCAAACTAGGAATATAAAGCTCTTATTAGGAAAACAACCACCTTCATAGGTGATACTTTCATATCACAATGTAGATCTTTTGACAAGATCACAGACCATGATATGTTTAAGACATGACAATAGTCTCATTGTTGAAGTGTCAATGGGTTTTACTGTTTATGAGGATTTTTTCTAGTTATGAATGGCAATATCTATGTCTTTGTAAGGAAAATAATGACGAATAAATGGAAATATGTATGTTTTACTATCTTGATATCACCCATGTCGACCACCATTAAAATTTAGCCACGACCTATGGGTGAGAACCACTTCTTTGACCAATAGGTTATTGTCCTTGGCCATTTACAAACTAGTAGGGGTTCTCTCCTCTAGTTACTAATAATCACTAATAATCATAAGATACTTTAGATATTAGACTTTATTCACATAGATGAGAGAACCCTATTTAAGGGTTTTTAGGTCCTATTTATTGTGATATCACCCAATCTAATAAAAAACAAAACTTGAAAGCATTATTGATGAAGAATAATTACTTGGCTATTGATTTTTTATTCTTCTAATTCAAATTAATAAATAATTTTTTTGTGCAAGATTTTTGAAGTACCTCTTTCCTACACATAGTAGTATGAAATTTTAATGGTTTCTCTATTAGGATCTATTTTTAATATTTTTCATACACTACATCATAGATAAGAATTGCATGTGCAATTCCAACAATAAATTATTAATTGTTGTAAATGGAGTTGCTTTTAGGGATATGTTAAACTTTATAAAGCCTATATTAAAACATGATGTCATAGTTTCCAACAAATGGTTGTAGGATATTGATGTTTGAGGTAATAAAGGATTGGGCTACTCAAGACACAAACTTGCCAAAACTAAAGAGTGTTTCAAAACACACACATAGTTACCCACATGATAGAAAATAAGTAACAATTTTGATGTGTAAGTTATTTGTTAATAAAGTTTCTACACCTAGATTCTACACCCAAGTTCCCTTGTTACTCTTGATTCTAGAAAAAATGTGATTTTGAATTATGGGGACTTAATTATTGTGGTCATTCTAAGAAATAACTTTTTACAAGATAAGGTTGGAGGATATTTTTACATGGAACCATACCTAGCATGTGTTTTTTTTTTTATGATGATTAAGTTTACTCCTTTGTTAACCAATTGCAATCTAGTTTCCAAGATCTTAGTCCACATGAATTTCAACGAGTTACATATAAATGAGTATGAGGATGAAATTATGACTATTAGTGATAGTTTTTCTCATTCTTCATGACATAATCTGTCAAAAATGATTTTTCTTAGAATGCATCATGTCTTAGCCAAGGAGTTAAAGGATAAGAAGATTTTCAAATGGTAGATACATGATAGATATAATATCATTGTACTAGAGAGAGATTTCAGAGGTTCACAATAATCATTGAGGCACATGTTGCCTTAAAAATTGCTACATATGAAATCTCTTCTCAGTTATCAAATATAGTGGCATTAATGTTAAGTTTGAAGAAAATGGCCATAATTGTTTCCACTCCATTTCATCTAAGAGGATTTTTTTATTAAATCCATTGGGTTTAGTCAATTATTACTTGGAAAAGAAGCATAGATATAGGGATCAATTATGAATTACCATTAGTGCTTATCGATTCCCAAGAAGTGATAGGTAGGGTGTAACGTATCCCAAAATTTACCCTATTAATTTCACCTAAGCTTTAACTCAAAATGTGAAAAGATCATGTTCACAATACATATAAATAAAAAAATTCCTTTTTATTAACACATTGCACATTTGAAATAAACCCATTCTAGATTGTATTGCATAAATAAGATAACATTACATAATCCCAAGTAATGAATTCATCTTTCGTATATATTTTCCAAATAGATTCAAGATCATAATTACAAATCATAGCTTACAAGATCTTACATAGCTTTCAAGAGCTTAATGGTACAAGAGTACAATGGTCAAGTTGTTCACATCTGGAACACATATATTCATCTTCTTCAGTTTCACAAGCTTCAACTACCATCTACATGAGGGAGAGCACATGAACTTAATGCGGTCCCCCACACATCTTCCTAACTGGTAAGATGGTCCTACCCTTCAACAAATAGTTTGGTAGGGAAACCCTCTAATATAATGCCTACTTGAGCATGGTCTTGTGTCCTACATAACTAGTGTTGGCATACATTGGATACCCAACTAACATGCATGACACTCCCTACTAGCTATGCAATACTAGTTCACACTAAACCCATAAAGTGTATGTAGTGGCAGCTACACTTACTTCTCCCTCTACCCCTCACCCCTCCCTCTCCCCTTCGCCCTCCCTATCTTGCTCCCCCTCCCCCTTTCCCTCTGCTTCCCTCTCTCCCAATCCCACTCCCTCTTCCTCTCTCCCTCTCCCTCTCCCTCTCCTTGCCTCCCTCTCCCCCCTCTCCTTCCCCATCCCTTTCCCCACTCCCCCTCTCCCACTCTAGCTCCATCTCCCTCTCTCATTATCCTTCTCCCCCTATCCCTCTCCCTCACCCCTTCCTCTCTCTCTCCCCCTTTCTCCCCCTCTCCCACTCCCTCTCCCTCTCCACCTCTCACACCCAACCCCATTCCACTCTCACTCCCCCTCTCTCTCCCTCTCCCTCTCTCTCCCCCTCTCCACTCCTCTCTCCCACTCCCACTATCCCTTCGTCTATCCCTCTCCCTCTCCCTCTCCCTCTCCCACTCCCTCCCCCTCTCCCTCATTTTATCCCTCTCCCCACTCTCCCCCTTCTCTTTCCCCCTTTCCATGTCTTTGTCCATATCCGTATTCCTCCTCTCTCTCTCCCACTCCCTCTCCACCACCCACTCCAACTCCCTCTTCCTGGCCACTCCCACTACCACTCCCTCTCCCATTCCCACTCCCATCTCCCTCTCCCTCTCGATCCTGATCTCCCCATGGATGCTGATCCGGTTCTTTCCGGATTCTCTCCGATTTGATTCCTCTCCTCTGATCTCTCGATGGATCGCTGATTGATTTTTTGATTTGATCGCAGATTTTGATTTTGATTTGAAAATGGTGTTGATCCTGATTTGATTTTCTGCGCCTGATTTCGATTCTGCGCGTCCGGATCCTGATCGTGATTTGATTTCTCCTGATCGATCCGTGATGCGCCTGATTCCTGACTTGATCGATGATTTTGATCGATCCGTTGATCAGCCGTTCGGGCGTGACGGAAGATCCCGGACGTCGACCTGACTGACGATCTCGATCGATCTGATTTCTCCTGATTGATCTTGATTTTGATTTTGATTTGATTGACGGATTTGATTTGATTAACGACGCAGCGGATCCTGATCGATCGGCGGATCTGATCTGACGTCTGATCGATGACGATCGATGATTTTGATTGACGCACGACGCGCAAACGCAGCAAAGATCCTGATCGATCGATTTTAAAAATGGATCTGATCTGATCTGATCCGATCCGATGTTCTGGTCTGATCGACTGACGTGATTTTGTTGATCGACTGATCTGATCTCCGGATCTGACGATCTGACTGATCCGGATAACGCCGGAATGCCCATCGATCTGATCGATGTTGATGCGCTTTTTAAAATTTTGCCAAGATTGATCGATCGATGACGCAAAATGGATCGCGCGGATTTGATCGATCTCGACTTGATTTGATTTGATTTTGATTTTTGAACGGATCCTGACTTGAAAACTGATCTCGATCGATTTGCGCCTGATCTACTGATTTGATCTGATTTTGAAGCGTGATTGACGATCGCACTGATCCTGATCTGGTTGATCGACGGATCGCACGGATTTGCACCGATCTGATCCGGCGTCGATCTGGCACGGATCGGCGTTTTTGTCGATCTCGATTTTGCCCGCAAAATGGTCTGATTTTGATTGATCCTGATCTGATCGCTTGTTCGATTTGATTGATCTGATTGACGATCGATCTGACGCAACGTGATCTCCTGATCGACGGTTCGATCTGATTTGATTTGACGCAAAATGATTCTGACGATGTCGATCGACGTGATCCGATCCTGATCTGGTCGATCGATTTTGATTGATTTTGATGATCGATCCAACTGATCTGATCTGATCCGAAGATTTTGATCCGCCTGATTTCCTGACTGATCCGGATATCTGATCTGCAATTGATCTCTGATCCGCGCCTGATCCGACGCGCCAGCGTCTGATTTGCCGATCTGATCTCCTGATTGACGTCTGACGCGTCGATTCCTGATCTGATCTGATTGATTTTTGTCTGACGGATTGTCCGTTCTGATCTGATTGATTGTCCGCTGGATGTCCGCCTGATTTATGGTGCCTGTCCTCCCCTCACCCTCCCTCCCCCCTCTCTCCCTCCCCCTTGCCCTCCCACTCCCTCTATCTCTCGTCCCCTCTAGTATATATATATATATCCCTCTATCCCTCTTCCCCCTCTCCCTCCCCCTTATAAATATATATCTCTATTAAATAATATATGCATATATGAATATAAATATACAAATGCAAATATAAATGCAATACATTTACATATTTATTTATAAATATAAGCTAGATCAAAGCATGACTAATCATTTTGAAAAGAACGAAGTAGATAATTTGCTTCAATAAATATAGAACTCAACTTTTCCAAAAAGTTATAAAAAACTTAAGGTTATCATCATGTGATTACATATTATTAGCTTTTTTCTTATCTCAAAAATGTAGTTATTGGAACTTAAGAAAAAGAATGTAGTTATCAGTGATAAGCATGTTGTAAAGAATATTTGTCAAATGCAAAATAGCAAAATGAACAAGATTATCAAGATATATTTCTATATCATAATAATGATAAACAAGCAATTGCACACTCCAAAATAATCCAAAATAGCCACTAAGCGATTATTCTATAACATATCATAAATAAACTAAATTCTAAACAGAATTATTCAACAAAACCGTTCTAAAATGAACAAGACTATCAAGCACGTGATAAACACATGTACGCACATACAAGCAACTACACACTCCAAAGTAACCCAAAATAGCCACTAAATTTTTATAAATCATAACATCATAAACTGATCTAAATTCTAAACAAAATTATTCAACAAAACCATTCTAAATAAATTATAAATTGGAAATAAAATGTGATTCCCTGCTCTGCCACATTATGGAACTTAAGAACAAAGAATGTAGTTATGAGCATGGATAAAGAATAATTTGTGAGATGCAGAACAACAAAATGAACAAGACTATCAAGATATATGGTTCTAAATCATAGTACACAGTATACAAGCAATTGCACACTCCAAAATAACCCAAAATAACCACTAAGCGATTATAACTCATAACATATCATAAACTGATCTAAATTCTAAACAAAATTAATTAACAAAACCACCTAAATTACACACATTGGATCAAAAGTTTAAAAATTCTTAAAATTGCATGCATGTTTGAACATGAAAACCAAATCAGACAATACAAGAATAAACCAGCAGCAGAATGCAGCCCACACATACATCCAATTTGTCAAATCAAAATACAGACAAATACAGAGGATAAGCCATAAATGATTTATTTTATATATTTCTAAATATACCAACTTCATTACATTCACAGATCATAAACACACAAGTTGCTGCTTCCAATACACTTTGAAAAATAAAACAAAATAGAGTTCCTTCTCGCTGGCTAAACCACCTACAGAATAATTAACTTCACTCTCTCTTTTCTCATACATTCCTCACAGAAGACTCCTAAACCTCGTATTGCCCAACAGGAGGACTCTGCTCTCTCATTAATTGCAATTAAATGAGCATCCTCAAACGGAGAGGGAAAATCTGAGAATGAAGATTTGTACATGTCTGAATATAAAGAATGAGAGGTTGTCATGGATCTGAACTGGTGATTGAAATCTTGCATGCTTGAATGGACAGACAAAATATGCTGACAGCGGGGAGAGTGAACAGTATACAGAGGACTAAAGGAAGGTGCATGGAATTACTTCCAACAAGAGTTGTAGGGCTGCAAAATGAGCTGAATGAAACAAGAGTGTTGAGCTTGAAACATGAAGAAGCAAGCATTCAACAACTGGACTTTGATGTTAACAGTGACAGTATAAGTTTTAATTTAATTCAACTAAGACATGAAAAAATAAAATTAGAAGACCAGTTGAAAGAGTTGAATAATAGGAATAAGGAATTACATACATAAATGACTAAAAATGGTTGCTTTTGGGATGATATTTGTGAGGCGAATTTGAAAGGAACAGTTGTAAATTTATCAATTGATCCAAAAAGTTAACTACATAGACATAATATATAATAACAATTGACGTAGCTAATTTAGAAGTAACTTAATTATGGCCTATCCCTTTAGTACTCAAAACAACATCAAACTAAACCTTATTTACTTCACTATGACAATCAAAGCACCATTTTATTTCTAAAGAATCTTGTGTTTCATGCTAGAATAGACCAAATAGAGGTTTATCCCATTGCATGAGTTATCTCATCCAAGAACATATGAATTATGTTCAATATTGTAAGATAGAGAAGTAGATAGTTGATATTTCCATCAAGACTTTTAAGATTAACAAAAGTCACATGAATACCTAATGATTGTCATTTGTGGGGATTGTTGTGAATGTATAAGTGGGTTTTGTTGTTGTGAGTCATCTTATGTAATCTCTAACATTAAGAGAGATGTCAACATAGTTAATGTTAATGGTTGTGAAGTTTGACAAATAATTAAAAAAAAAACATAGATGATTGAATATAATACATCTATAAATTCTATATATGTGTGTTAAAAGGGGAGATTTAGAATAAGATATAAACATGCATGAAAGCACTATGAAAGGGGGATTTTGCTCGCTATGTTTTAGGGCAGCTATATCTTATAGATGCATGTGCCCTACTAAACATGTATGCCAAATGTGGAATCATATACAGGGCATAAAGAGCTACATAGGAACTTCAAGACAACAATCAGCACAAAAGCTACATAAAAAATGAATGTTAAGTCTATAACTAGTTAAAGATCACTGAATATGTATGTATTTTTTTTGTGTTTTTCCTAACAATGGTCCTACATAATTTCACATCCAGTTAGAATGATAAGAACTAGCAAAATGCATAAATCAACAGAATTTTATCAATATAATATATAAAAATTCCATCCCCATGGGGCTAGGCTTGGATGATTGAATATACTATTGTATCAGTTAAGCTAGAAGGAAAAAATAAAGTTAGGTGTGGATGTGATAGAATTACATGCAAAAGGGAGAAAATTAGCAGCACAGTTTAAAAATTGTAGCAGTTTTGGGTAACGGTCATATGCTCTAGGAAGGTTGATCTGATTGTATCCATGGGATTTGGAAGATGTACTCACCATGCTTTATTAAAGAAAGTTAAGCAGGCTAGAATCCATTAAGGTGGCTAATGTGGAGAGAAATATTTGATGCACAATTCCTTTTGTATGGGACAAAGCTTGGATAACAAAATATACTCTGTCTATGAGCCAGAAAACTGTTATAGAAATCCATAGTACAAACATGCCTTGGAAAGCAGAATATACCCCGTCCATTAGGCAGAAAGCTACTCTAGAAATCCACGATAAAGGAAAACAGTTACTAGCCGGTATTGGGTGATTGGCAGAATTATAAATTAAGGTAGGGGAAGATAGTAGAGATCAAAGATTACTAGAGATCAAAGATGGTGGGCCAGCTATTGTTAGCTGTAATGTGAGAATATTCTAGTGCTTCCACCAATTAATCCTTAATCTTTGTTGTGACAATTTCACTATTACTAATGCTATATTATGTTTTATGCTATTTGTCTGTTTTTACTTTTGGTTGCAGGAGTGATATCTGGTGTTGCTCTCTACATTCTTGCTGGTAGTAAAACGTGCCAAATTTCATGACTTACCTTATATCTAAACATAGATTCTTCTTATTTTGCAAACTTCCTTTTACATTACTACCCCTAACCTATTTTAAGAGAGGTATATACAGTTTTCTCATGCAAGCCTGTAATTAGCTTCTCTGAAAGGTTTTATTATTGTCACAGGAGACTATAGTGAGCGTGACAATTGTAGTAGCTATTATTGGATCGGCAGTAGGAGGGTATATTAGTGATTTCTTTGGAAAAAAGAACGCAATACTTGCTGCCAAAATCGTCAATATTAGTGGCAATTTGATACGCCAACCATTCACTATTGGGGAGAAAGGACCTAAAAAAGCATTGTATGTTGCAATCTTAGAATCTTTCATTTTCTGCTGGAGAACTCTACCAACTAAGTTATTGGTGTCTATAGAACCAGTCCATCGATGGTCCGGGTTTGACTTATTATTGTAGATTTTGAAACACACAGACAATAAACAAGAATCTTTTATTCATTCAAACAAATTACATCATGATTCAACTCAATATAGAGGTTTTATTTTGGCCGAGTAAAAGTACAATAAGGCAGTATTTTATAGAGGTTGCAAAGTCTAAATAAAAACAGTTTGCAGCCTTGCATGCAGGGGATGACATGCACTTACAAACAATTATTTAAAACTAATTTAAATGCAGACTATTCCTTAAATTAGTTGTCTAAAAATAGAGCTGCACATTCCAGTGAAGATGCGTGGAGCATGGCGGTGAAGCTCATGCATTAATTATCATCAATTACAAACACCTTCTTTAAGCCATTCTAATATAATGTTTGGAGTTCCTAATCTGGTCTCGCTACTAAACCTTCCTTTTGTTACTAGAGTGCCCTACCAACTAAGCTACCAACTAAGCTACTGGCCCTTATAGGATCAACCCATATTTGACCAAGGACTTATTATCAACAGCTTCCAAATAACAGTCATACTATGATTACTTTAATGGACATCTTCATTCGATATTTAATCCAAGATGGACAAATAGAACTGCACTTTTAGCCTACATCTGCACAAATAACTGATATCTTCACCAAAACTCTTGTAAAAGGATGTTTTACAGATTTGAAACTCTAATTAAAGATCACCCCATTGATCATCAGGAGAACGAAGATATTGCTGTCCCACATATTACAAACAACATTTAGCTTTTTTTAGCTTTAGTTTTATTAGCATGCTCCCTGGTTTTAAGCTAGTTCAATCCTCTTTATACTTCCTGGTTTTCTCCCTATTGTATTCCTTTTTGTAAAAGCAGTAATTAATTTTCAGTAGTCTGTAGCGTTGTGTAAAAGGCTTATATGTTTGGAAGTAAAAGTCTATTATGATATGTGAGACAAATACAGAGCTATTTTATTATTTATATCTCAAGAGCCTTGTGGAAGATGAAATATTGTGTCTAACGTCTCTCTCAAGAGCCTTGCAAACTCAAATGCATTTGATTAGCCATGAACAAACACATTTAAGAATTTTTTTCAAAGAACTGACTATTGAAATTGAATCTCTGAAGTTGAAATTAGAGAACTATAATCATAGACTTGATTGAATAAAAAATCAGAGGAACTCATTTAGATCTGTGTCAGCAAGCATGGAGGAAGCTTATCTTCAAAAAATTGGTTCAAGGAAACAAGAAGTCCATGAGCTTCAAAACAAGTTGAGCATGTGGGCTAGTTATGACAATTGAGTTTCCACTAGTGATATATGCGATTCAGCAACAGGAGAGAGGCAGTTACTCATATCTCTGGTTATAGAGAATAGAACAGTGAAACAAGAAGTCCTTCAACTTAATCAACAAAATCAACTGTACCACATATTATTGAACTTTTGAACTGTTATAGAGAATAGGACATATTGAATAAAACCATTATGCTAGACATATTCATAGGAAATAAATAAAATCTTATTCTAAGAACATCTTAAAAACAGGGTAAAAGTTGATGGCATACCTCAAGGCTTGAATATTTTCTAGAACAACCATCAAAGCAGACAAGTCTTTCAGGAAAGCGAATTCGACATTTCACTTCTACTCCATAGATAATATAAAGTCCACGGCCTCTTCCAGTGTCATGCTGGAGATTTCCAATGCAAGCTTCTTTTCTAGTGCTTCTGCAGCATCCTCGATCCCAACCATCCTCAAATTGCATGCACTCTTACACAAACCCCAAAATAAGCGAAAAAATGACTTACAACACTTACGTTAAAAAAAAGCATGTCGCCTAAATTACCTATCCATTTCCCACCAACATCTAAGATTAGTAAATTTTAAGAACAACTCCACTATAATTAAGAATCAAGATGTGTTGAATTTCAAAAAGGTTTACCTTCGGCAGTTAAATGGAAATCAGCATGCCATATTAACTACTGATTTACATTTCCACGGGCCAAATTAATATGGAAGATTCGTTTCCTTCCATATTAGGTCAAGTTCTCGATGTCTTACAAGAATGTTTAGGCACATTCTTATGAATTTTGTTTTGTTAGAAACCAATTTCATATGATAAATCAAGAAAGAATATGAAATAATTTCAAGACCGATTGGTACTACATAGCGACACAGAATTCCATTAACATTTTCCTTGGCCATTCAAATAAAAAATTAATTTGAGTACAAATTTCCACACAATTCCCCGTTTAAGGAAAATTTTGAGCAGAGGTTGCCAAAAAATGAATGCCGCAGAACTATAATTAATTTCTACAGGCCGGATCGTTCCACCAGACTAGTAAACCGCAAATGTAAATAACTTTTTTCCTACACTATAAGCCAAAGTACGATAAACGTTAGAGGCTTTCAAACAATTTAAAGAGGAATTTCCTGCATATCAAACCAATGTTTCATATCTTCACAAAATCCTTAAAACAGGGTTCAAATTTCTCATAAATCGTACAAAGATTATGCATTCAAAAAGTAGAATACAACCTAGCATCATCGGACAGATGATATGCCAGCATTAGAGCTATTTACACTTCGAAGCAAAGTTAAATAGCATTAGGATCCCTTTTTCTCTAGTTTTTAGTAAAATTTTGGCAGACATTTGAGATAAATGAAGGGAAAGCATCATCGTCAGACAAATGACAAGCATCGAAGAGCCTAGATTTTGGATTTGAAGTTAAATACCTGTGCGAGGATGCGTTCTCTTTCAAGTTTTTCTGTAAAAGCTTGGCCAACTTCACGTTGGAGAATGTCATTGAGAAACTACCGAGCAAACGAGAGTCATCCTCGAACGCCTGGAACGATATCTTCTCTACAATTTCGTCCATGGTGTCCTTCATGGTGTGTCGAGAATCGGACTTGGGTTGATCGCAAAGCAAATTGCTCTGAATACTACACTGCTGCAAAGTGTTCTTAACCCTTCATCAACACCCATCTTAACAAAATAAGATCTCAACTCTATCGTTATGACTTCCTACCGTTGCTTTCTTCTGCTTTTTTCCTGAATACGGGTTGTGATGCTTTCATTTCATTCTAATTTGAATTTTAAATTTAGCCAGGAGATTTCACCGTTGTAGTTTTTTATACATTATTTAGTTTTGGATTATTTTAGGGGAGTATAATTATATATCAATAAATGTTGTATTTTTGAAAAATCAGATTCATTTTATTTATTTATTATTATTTTTATTTATATATTTTTTTATATATTTTATCACGCCTTATTTGTATTTATCTATATTTTTAGACATTTGCTATTTATTATGTCTATATTTTTGTTCAAATATTCATGCTCCACATTAACATGGCTATTCTCTTATTTCAAGAAATCCAACAATGTGAGATTAATCTTGTATTAATTATATATTTTGTTTTGCATAAGGATGGTTTTCTTAGAGTCAAAATAATTTCAAGATTAAAATGCGTACAAGAAAAATGGTGTTTGAATGTGAATTAAATTACAATAAAATCAAACAAAACACACAAATGCTAAACAACAATTGGTTTAGGCCTAGAGAACTTAAACCTTGGTGAATTTCAATGAAATTCACATATGTCAAAGCCCTCGATGTGCAAATTGACCCAAGATGATCAATTTGTATGTGTGCTCTCTAGATTTAGGCAACATAACAATGCTATTTTTCTCAAGGTTACATGATATTGATAAAATGGTTGTGTTGTGTATATAAGGAGAGGAGAGATAAAAATAGATGGACAAGATTATATCTTAGAAGATGAGAGGTGATCTCTCAAGGTATGAGATAAGGCCAAGTGTCAAGAGGAGGGTGAAAGATAGGGAGTGTACCCTTGGAGTGTTAGTACATATAATAATAATAACAATAAATAAGAAACATCACATTATACTTGAACATGAGCTTGTTGGTAGATTACAAACTATAATTGGCTTGAATTATGTCTCTGATCATTTTCTTGTCTATATTGCTTGTTTCTAATTTTCCTTTTAATTTCCTTAGTTCTCTCTCGAGACTAAAAAAGAGAATAGGTTTCTTATAAATGAATTCAAGCACATCTTGAAATAAGCATTTGGAGAGGCCAAGAAGAAAAGTTATTTTCTAAATCAGAACAAGGTCAAATTTTAAATTTTAAATGTTGGGCATGAATAGCTCAGATGCTAGTACATTGTGTTAAATTTTGAGAATAACTTGTTATGCAAGGGATCAATAAATAAAGAATAAATTAAGTTTACTAAAAAGGGGATAAAACAAGCACATTACAAACATAATTAGACACATGCACCAAAGTGAGTGCCAAACCTAGCATAAAATTGTAAGTGGCAACAATTTATGATGCTACAATACCCTAAGTAAACTTAAGTGATAAGATGTGAAAGGGACCTAATAGTGGAACTATTTAGGTAAAACCCCATTCACACCAACAAAATTGTCTATGAGCCCCAACTTCTAAAGGCCATAACATTTGATCGAGGATCCCATTAGAGCCCTTTTTTAATTGTAAGGGTAAAATATATGTGTGCACTAGACATCATTGAAAGTGATGTCGAAAAACCCAAAAATAATAATTTTGGCCAAAAATGAACTTTGTAGCCTAGGAATTGAGTCTTTTATTTCTTAGTTTGAAAACTATATGTTTTATAATTATAAAATTAGGAGTAAAGTTGAGACACTTTTTCTACAAAAGAGAGAACATTGGGATTCAATTAGAGAAAAAACATTTAAGGTACATGATGAGGATAGGGGATATAGACTCCTATCTCCAAACCCTTGGATATAGACAAAGGACTAAGGGATGAGTTGAATTTTGTCTAATTGGTCACATTTATTTTACCAATATATATATATATATATATTGATTCTTAAGAGATAATTGTATTAAATTTCCAAAAAAGTTACATCGCTTTTGCAGAGCAAGTTGCAAAGTTTCTAGTCAGAAACCCTTGCAAACTGACCAAAACACAATTCATTTGACACAACCAACCCCACGACCACCAAAGTTATGGAATTTCCTATGAACACTCCCCAAACACCAAAGAGACAAAACCAAGAACATGCAACAAAATGAAGAAACCAACCACCACTCGTATGGGACTATACAAAATTTTATTATTTGACACCAGACCCTAAACCAACTACTCAACTACACAAACCAGCTAGAAACCGTTCATCTTTGCAAATTGATTGAAATTTGCCACCCAGTCAAAACCACTAACTGGCTCCAACAACAACAGCTTCTTCAAGAAACTGACCCTGTAGGTAGCAATTTGATGATGCCTAACCAATGCCATGCCTTTAATCTCCATAAGTAGGGGATAGACCTTTATGACCTCACCTGTCACCCTAACTAGCAAAAGATCATGGGGTCAAGGTCCGCCACGTCCTAGGACAGCTGATTTCATCACATTGTCCAAGCCGCCCAAGAGCTCTTTTTGAAGAGCTTGCAAACTATGATCTTTTCCTCAGCTTTGGGAGTCCTCACATCAAACACAAACACCAGAAAATGGGAGACAATATGGGTATTGACCTGAAATGTCTCTCGATTCCCTAGGAAATCCTTACCCAAAATCACCTTAATGACTACCACTGCATGAGGGTTAATCCTCAGCATAATCTTCTTCAACCATTGGTTGGTTATGTGTTTGAATGTCATTTGACAAACCTTGCAATCAAGTTGGATGGGAGTTTCATGTCCTATGCTCACCACTGCCTCAGATGAAACCTCCATGATGAATTTAGAATGCTCTGCCATGGCTAATGCTTAGAGCACACCAGAAGACAAGCCAAAGATAATGAAAAATAATTCCCAACTATTGATATATAATGAAACTCTTCTGCTAGGATTTCCAAATTTACCATGTTGTGCATTTTCCATCGTGCCCTACCAGATTTCCTAATCATCTTCCACCTATCCGGGATCACGTAATATGTTTCATTATTCCTCGCCAACTAGGAGATAGGTTGTATCGAGCCCAGATCATTGGTGAAGCTAACATCATTACTTAGAGCCATCAATCTTTGAGGCATATAACAACATTAAAGCTTTAATTATGATACTTCAATCCATCCTTAAGACTCAAGTTGAGTATGAAGGATAATTAATGAAACCTCTTCCAAATGCCAACTCGAAATCATCATGAGTTGATTGCCATCATCTGCATCCACATAGACCCTGACCCCCCATGTAGGCCTTAAATGGTAGCCAATCAAACACATTCACTTCATTTTTAGTCCACAGGAAAAGCGTCAATAGTCATGGTCTCTCCACATCCTTGTTGTGGAGAGACTCCCTCCTAGCCATTTTACCAATATACTTTTATTGAACCCTAATTTAGTAAACTATATATATGGTTATTTTGATGTATCTAGTGTATATTTTTTGTCTCCAATGATAGATCATTTTATACCTGGACATTGATTTGATATATATACTACTTTTTCTTTAACTCATGTTTCTCATTGATGGACTTGATGTGCACTACTTTCAATTTGTGCACATGAATGATTCATATTTAGCATCTTGATTAAGTATATATTTATTTTTCATTTAAATTTTACTATGTAAGCATATGTGGATGTGTATGAACGTATGGAAGGATAACATATTTCACATGTTTAACACTTTTACAAACATACACTTTTATTTATGGTAATTTATTTATTTGATGGTATAAATGTATGCAGATTTTGAAACAATGATAACATGATCTTTCCTAATTTTTACACTAGGATAATTGCAAGTTGAAAATGGAATTACATTATCTTATAGGTTACAAGGATACAATATCACATGAAGACAAGATGGAATGCAAAGTGTGGAAAAATAGATCTTAAATAAGGTCACAAGGGTAAAAAGATTGATTCTACCCCAACAAACTATAAAATAACAATAAGTAGCATCAATCATTTTCATCTTCATAGGTATCCTTTAGACTTAGATCATAGATTGTAAATAGGTCAAACCTAGGGTTGAAGTAGGACTCTTAGTTATTTCATCTAGCTTTTGCATGTGTGTGTGTTTTTCTTTGATACTCATTTTCTTATTTTATTTTTCTTTAAAATTGTTGTAGTAGAGACCAACCCCTTAGAGCTAGCCTCACAATACTAGGAGGAATTAAAATCTCATTTCGAAAATTACAAAAAAGGAGATTAAGGGGAAGCATTCAATAAAAAAGTACATACCCACTTTTAAGACACTCCATTATCTAGGATAATTAGGAAGACTAATCTATTATGTTACAAGTAGAACTACTTGATGGGAGTAATATTATAATATAATAATAGCTAGTACTAAGATCAATCTAGTGCTCAAAATTTTCTTATTCAAGATTTTTGGAAGATAGGGGTGATTGATGCATGATAATATAAATCTAAAATATATTGATAGCCTATGGTTCCTATTAGAATGAAAATAGAGAAGATCAATTTTTAAAAGATATAGCATGATGGAATGAACAAAATGAAATGTAGGTGGAATGTTTTGTTTTTAATATGTAATACTTTTTTTTAGGTGAAATGGATTGATGGTTTTACCAAATTATTCACCCTCCATTGTGCACAAGTGGAGAGCACCATTCTCAAATCTTTTTTACTAGGTATGGGAAAATCTAGTTGAGTTTTGATTTCCAACCTTTGTCGAATATATTATTAATCAAACTACCAAGTATTAGTATGAGGTCTCCTACATTGACAAGTTGCAGAGACACTATTGTGTTTAACTACCAACTTAAAACCAAAGAACGTAATAACATGAAATCCTCTCTTAACCTTTAAAAGGCCCTTTAATGATTTCATGTTGATTAAATGGCCCCTTCATGAGATAAGTGATCTTTCAATATTTTAGCCTTTTGTATAATTTTTTTATATACTTTTGCAATAATTAGTGTATTTTAAGAAAGTGTGTAGTTCATGTAGAGTTGAGGACAATGTAAATTTGTAAACCCCCATTCCCATGGGGATGCATTTCCATGGGTATTTTTTTTTATTCTCAATAGTTCTATGGTTTCTGATTTTCATTTTTTATTATAAAGTGAACCATTTGTATTAATAATAATTCTTCTCCACTTGCCTGGTCTTAATTATTAATTTTTCTATTTTTTGAACTTGAATCTAGAGTCCCTCCAAGTGCTCATTCAAATGCTCAAATTTTCTATGAGGAATCTCATTAATATGTTTCTCATTTACCTCTACTATAGTTTCTAACTATTTTTGGTCCTGGAATAATTTGAAACACCTCTTCTTTAAGGTTGATGAGGATCTTTATGGTGCAAATATTTATAATTATTAATGGGAACAATTTTTGAAATTCTTGAATGAGTTCCAAGTGGGAACCTAAATGGTTATAGATTGATTCTTCTCAAGTTCTTTCTTTCTAATAGGGCTTATAGGATTGGCTTGAGAATCATTATTTTCTTAGTGTAAAATTCATAGTTAATTTATATTCCTACTATATTCTTCATTTGGTCCATCTTAACCCTATCAAGTGGAATTAGATCTCCTTTTTCTATATTTTTACTTCCCTAGTGTAGGAATCTAACCTCATAAAACAATGTAGAAGATATGACTTTAATCTAATGTATCTAAGGTCATCCTCATATGGTTTTGTAACCCATATCCTTATCAATAACATAAAACAATATGATGATCATTTTTGAAAGAAGAGTGACAAAAAGGATGATCTTTACTATTATTTTATTTTTTAATTTATTATACCCCCACTGGGTCTCTATGAGATGTGATATTTTCCTTACAATATTTATAATTTCTAAAACAAGGAAGGGAATTACGTTTACTACAACTCTATCATAAACTAGATATTTCCTTATACACATTATAAATACAAAATTTTAAGTGTAATTCAAGGTCTCCTTCCATTAGTCCAACGTGTTGTTCTATCACTATAAATGATTTCTTAGTCTTTCTAAGGTTTCTTTATAAGGAATCCTTATATAATTTATAAGAAAGTTTTTGGAACTCCCCTTGTGTATCTTAACTTAGGCTATGCAAGAAGATATCATAAAGTTCTTTGTGATAAATATGAGAGGTTCAATTTTAGTAATAAAAGACTTCTCTCTATTGGGTTAGGAAGTGAGTGATAGATTTGTTGTTGTCTTGATTTACATTTAGGAAATCTCTAATTTTATTTTTGATTATCTTGTTCATATTGAATACTATTACAATCTATCTAATGAGTTTTTGGAAGGAATGAATCGTACCTTTAATAAAATAGTAATACCAATCATGGGAAAATTCATTTAAAGATAATGAAAAGGTTTGAATAGCTATTATGTTCTAAAGTAAAAATTCTCAAACAACTGCATGAAATAAACTTTGTTGTTAGCATTTAGATACCATTCTATTTAAATTTTAGCAAGTCATGGAGTGGTATAGATAAAATTATTGTTTATATTGTGAGATCCAAAATTTCCTTCAAATATTTTATCTACATCCTAGAAAAAGGATTCATAAGTGGAAGGTGATGGTCCTCCAAACATTGATCTTCTAAGTAAAATAGATTAATAATTTTGAAACCTTAGGTTTAATTATTTATACCTTCGTGCCATCATGTAGTTTTGTTATCAAAGATTCACCTATTGATAGTTGAGAGAAATCATGTAGTTTTGAGTTTAGTTTTGGATAACTTGAATAAGTTAATGTGTAATTATAACATTGAATGGTGTTGGTGGGGTGAAGATAATAAAGTATTGTTATATATTTTTTGAGAATATAAGTTGAAATAGGGAGTTGTTGAATGGATGATTAATTTAGATTGAGAAGAATGGTAAGAAAATGATTGGTATTAATATGACATACAATAGATCTTAGCATCACATTATTGTACATAAAAATTTGTTGAGACTATTGGAAATGAATTAATCTTACGTCAATCTAAGTGGAAGTCTCCTCCCATAAATATCTCTATACTCAACACTTACATTTTAGATAAAGAAAAATACTTCATTTGGCAGTGGTGTCTCAAACTTCATTAATTTTAAGAGAAAAAAGGGACTAAAGAGTCCCCATACCTCTTGGTCAAAAGGAAGGACACTGAAAGTAGTCTTCCTAAATGTTATGATAGCTTTAGGAAAGCAATGCATACTTCTTAATTCAATATTTCATGGATTTACTATGTACCTCCTAGAATGTCAGGGGACTTGAATCCAATGATAGAAAACATATTGCACGAGGAAGTTCTTAAATCTAATAAATGAGAAAAATGTGATTTTTTAGTAAGAGGAAAAGGCCATAAAATCACACTTGAAACAAATTTAAATTTTATATGGAAAGACTCAATACACTTTGTAACAAATCATGAAAGAGGTAAAGTCGGCTCTTTCATACTACTAGCTAATAAGTGGGCTTGATTTGTGGTGGATAGTGGCTCATCCCCTTATTAGACAGTTTCTAGGATAATAATAGGAAAGGATGGATTTAGGTTTGTCCTATGCTCATTGTATGCCCCCAATGACTACAAGAGAAAAAATCATCTTTGGTACCGGATGTATAACCTCCACAATAGCCCTTGGATATTTGGGGGTGATTATAACATGATAGAACATTAGGAAGATAAGAAAGGTGGTAAGAAATTAGATTGGAAAGGTGCTGAATTATACTTCTTGTCAAGGATGAAAAGTAAACTCAATCTCTTAGAACCATTATTTAGCAATAAAAAAGAGGGCAAAGGCATTTGGTATACCTAGTGCAACTTCCAAAGAGGCATGTACAAAATTTACTGCAAATTGAACAGATTCTATGTAAATAAAGACTATTTTAGTTTTGAAAAAGGTGAAGCGGGGAAATTTATTAGAGTTTACCCCTACACTCTGTCTAATCACAATCCCATATTAATAAAAATCCTCTTAAACAAAGGGGCCAACAGGAACCCAAAAGGGAAAACATGTTCAAACTTAGCACCAACCTGCTAAGAGATAATGATTGCAATGATGCAATCTTCACTCTTATGGAGATCAGTCATTGGTTGCATAAGGATAAGAATATGATCAAAAGATGGGAGAAAAATGTGAATGGGTGGAGGACTATCTATCAAACCTTGGGCACGAAAAGAGTAATGGATAGTAGGAAAAAAGAATTATAGCTACACAAGAATCTACTAACCATTGAATCCAATCTCCAAAATGATCCATCTAATTTAGTGGTATCAAGAGAGACTAATATTATCAAGGAGTCAATAAGAATAATCCAAACCAAAATAATCCAAGGGCTAAGGGTGAGAGGAAGATTAAAATTGCTAAAAAGTCAGGATAGGGGAACCAAATTCTTCTCCAATCTACTAAAAATTAAGAAGGAAAAAGAAAGTATTGAAAAGATTTGGGAGGATGACAATGACATAATGGATCTAGATTAGATTGAATAGTCCTTCCTTAAGTTCCATAGGAACCTATTCTCTTTAGAAGGTAATAGTAGGGACACCCTCAAGGAAAGATAATTATGTGATCAGGTCATCCCAAAGAAGATAACAAAGGAGTATTCCACTGATCTGGAGAAGGAAATCACTAGAGAGGAAATTATAATTTTAATCCAATCTTTAAGCAATGATAAGTCCCCAAGAGTGGATGGCTTACCAATAGAGTTTTACAAAGAAAATGTGGAATAGATTAGTGATGATCTTCTCCAATTGTACAAAGAAGTTGCTCTAGCTGGGTTTTTGAGGAAAAACATCAATAAAGGGATAATCAAGCTATAACAAAAGGAAGGGGACAAAAATATTCTAAAAAATTGGAGAGTAATTACATTACTGAATATCTCCTACATAGTTTTATCTGAAGCACTAGATAAAAAATTCATGAAAATCCTACCAAAAATCATAAGTAATACCCAAGAAAGGTTCATTAAGGGCAAATACATCCTAAAAAACTTGATAACCAGTTGGGAGGCCATGAATTGGGCCAAACTCTCCAATTAGAGGGCATAAATGTTTCTTCTAGGCTTTGAAAAAGCTTATGTTAGGGTTGAATGGGGCTCTATGCTCTTGGTATTAAATGCCTTTGGGTTCCCTAGCAAGTTACGCTAACTTGTAAAGACTCTCATGAAAGATGGTGTAGCATAGATAGAAGTAAATGGATCACTAACTAGAATGAGTTCATCCTTGAAAGGTCAATTAGGCAAGATTTCCCCTTGCTCCTACCTTGATGCAATCTATTACTTCCTAAGGGAGAGTTTTTCTTCTCCAAAATTAGAGGCATGCCCATCCCCAACAAGGACAAAAATTTAAATCCGTAGTTTGAAAATAACATAGCTCTCTTCTTGGGACTTGAGATAGAAAATATGGAGGCTCTAATCAGAAAATTGAACATATTCTACAACGCTTCAGGGGCTAAACTATCAAATTCTAAATCTATTATGTTGAGATGGCAAGAAGCCCCACCAAGTTGGTTAGGAAAATTCAAATTTCAATGGTGATGTCCCTCCAAACAAGTAAGGTACCTTAGAATCCCATTTTCTATGAGACCATGCCTTAAGGACATGCGATAATGGATTAAAGGAAAAAAATAAAATAAACTTGATAAATGGGATAACTAATACCTCTCACTAGCAGGAAGGATATGAGTATGCCAAAAGATCCTTGTATCATACAATTTATATTACTCCTTTGTGTGGCTATTTATTAACTAACAAGGAAATGAAATTTAGAAAAAAATCATAAGCTTCCATTGGTCAGATGGTAGAGGTAATAAAAAGCAGCACTCAGTTAAGTGGCAGTGGTCTTGTGTGGAGAAAGGTAGCAGGGGTTTGGGACTAAAGGACCTCAAACTTTATGGGATGGCCTTGGAAGTCAAATGGTTTCGAAATGTCTAGGAGGAAATGAACCCTGGAAAGTGCTTATAAGGAATAACATTTAGTTAGTTTTACCCAAAAAAGAAAAATCATGGAAGGAACTCCCACTTAGTGACCTATTAGTTGGCACATTTCTAATAGTCCCTGCAGGATTTACAATCTTTAAGATCATATGGAAGTCTTAGGAATCTATCTCTAGAAACATTAGCAACAGGGATTTGACAACAATAAACAACTTCTTGAAAATAGGTCAATATGGTGGAACTTGAAGCATAAGGATAAGCCCTTTTCACTTATACAAGGATGTTTAGCAAAAAGCTGGGTAGCCAAAGGTATAAATTTCTCTAAAAATATTTTGTTTGATGGTCAAATCAAGTCTTTGAAATTCCTTAGTAGTGAATATAGCATGCCCCCTCTAATTGGAGAACATACTCCATGATTAGAGGGGCATGTGAGGTGCTTCAATTACCCAAGGTGTGCAATAAAGAAAATGATTGTTATAAACTCTTTAAATGGAAAGATGGTACCTTTTTTCATAATATGAACTCAAAAATTATTTATAATCCATTAAGCAACAATAATGATGTGTTAAATTTATAAATGTCTACCGGGAAAGGGAGCGGGTCTATTTTCTTGAATTCTTTTAAGGAGGAAGCTGATGGCAATGCAGATTCAAATGATGAAGATGACTTTCTTAGTTTCTTGCTCCTAGTTTCCTTCTTGTTGGATGTTTGGGGGAGGTTCCATTGCCCTTTCTTTTTCTCTATTGGTTATCTTGTCTTTGTTGTTCCAAGTGAGTCTTTTCAAGTCCTTGCCCCTGTCAGGTGCTTGTTTCAACTAGGGGTCATCTCTACTCTTGTGTGCTTATGGAGAGTTTACTGGCTTGCGAGGTTGCCTAGAATCTTTTTTGCCAATGCTAGATGTTTGGGGTTTGTTGCAGTCTTGTCCCCTTTCTTACCACATTCTGCCTTTAGCAAGGTTGAACCTTTCTTGTGTCCTCTTGGTGTCATTTCATTCTTTTTTTCTCTGCTTGGTTCGTGCCTTTTTTCTGCTCATTGTGTGTTTCAACTCTTGTGCACAGGTTTGGTTGAAGGCTCTTGGTCAGTTGTTGGACACCCGTATCTTCCTTTTCTAGCTTGTTTGGGGGGGGGGGAGGCTTGGCCTTGTCCTTTGTGTTCTTTATTGGTTTCACAGCTTGGTTGTTGCCTTTGGCTCTATGGTTCTTTCCTTGCCTAGGCTCAGGTTTGGTATTGGGATTCTCTTTTTTGTGAGAGCTTATGCTTTACCTTCCTTCTTTGTTTGGTGGTTGAGCCCCTGTTCAAAGCTGCAACCCCTCTTTCATGTTCCCCAAATTTATGGGGACATTAGTAAGGTGGTGGTGTGTGGTTTTTTGGTGGTTTTCTCACAATTTTTGGAGTTGGTTTTTTCTCTCTGCTCTCTTCATTTTTTTTTCCCGTTGGTGCTTGGGTATTGCTGGTGGTGCCCTATTTTAGTTATCTTTGGTGTGTTTTGTTCCTCTCTCTATGTGGGGATAGTGGGTTCTTTTAGTTAGTTTCTTTGTTGGTTGAGAAGTCTCATAAATGGGTTGTGGTGACTTGTTTCATGCCTTAGAGAGGCTTCCTTGTATGTGGTGGTTTGTGTTTGATTCATGTGAATGTTTAATGGTTGGGGCTTTGCTCTGGTGTGAACTATGGAACCAAAATGGATTTCTACAATTATGATTTTTTGGCCCTAGAAGTTAAGGGGCTCAAAGTTTTTTGGGCTTATTTGTTTGAGGTCTTGGATGGTTTGCTGATGATTTTCAAGGGTGCTAAGAAATCTAAGGTTTTACTCTTGTTGTCCTTGGTTGGCCTACCTACTATGTTCCTAAAATTGGACTCAGTGCTTCTGCTAATTGTTGCTAAGTGTACTCTCTTTGTTGGAGAATTTTCCTTCTTATTGACTTCGTAGATAGTGTCTTCTTTTGAGGTGGAGTCGGGTTCTATGAGTGCAGTGGGTTACTTATGCTTCCTCAACAAATTTTCTCCCTTGCATCTCCTATTGAGACAAAGGCCACTACTATGGAGGTGGAGTTTGGGTTTATTGGTGAGGTTTTGTTTCTTTGGACAGGGTACTTTTGGTGACTTCTCCTATAGAGAGGGAGTGGTAGGTCAGACATTGGGGATCTTTTGCTTCATAAACTTCACTACTGTTTTGGCTCGGAAGTATGGTTTTTTGAACAACAATTTGTTGATGGTTGGATCATTTAAGGAGTGTGTTGGGCTTATATTTTTTAAGCCTATACTAAGGATTTGGACTCCAAGCCCCATTAATATTTTCTTGTTTTGGTCTGATGTTTAGATTGTTTGTCCACTCTTGGGGTGGTTAATGTGGAAGGATTCTATTTTATAGCTTCATGGATGGCATGTTGACCTATTCTATTGGAGGAGAGGCTTGTTGAAATTTAACTTTTGCTTAGTGCTACTAACATTGGTCAGTTGGATTGCTGCAATCTGGCAGTTTTTTTTCCCACCATTGGAGAGGATGATGTTAATGGTTGTTGTGTTCATGGTTTGTTGGGTGGATTACAAGCTAGTATTGTTGGCCATGAGGCCTGTTCTGAAAGTTGATTGGGTTTTGGACCCATTTATACTTGCTTGTAATGGTTCGATGTTTAACTAGTTTTTCCATCCTTGAGTTGTTTGTTGTTTTGCAGCATTGTGAGTGACCTTCTGGCCTATTCTACTAGCACTCTTGCATGTTCTACCTTGATGTTATGTTGGCAACAAGAGCTACTTCTTGTTGTTTCATCTTGTGGTCATTTTTATCTTGGTGTACTTATTGTTAAATCTTTCTTGTTGTAAAATGAATCAAGGCCCTTTCAAAATCCCTACTTAATCAAAAACAATAATGATTTGTTTGATTATCTCAACAAGAAATGGAATCTCTCTCTAATAGAAAGTGCTAGAATGTTTTTTATTAAAAAAATGATCTAATTACATTGATCCAAAAAAGGCTTTCTTTAAATGGTTATTAATTCTTCAAAAATTATCTTATAAGATTAATCATTCTAATATTGACTTGTGCAACTCTTGTTGGTAGCCTAAAATTGTCAAGCATATTTTCTTTGAATTTATTTATGCAAAAGAGATTTGGAATTTATTTTGTTATAATCTCAAAGGTTGGAAAGGTAATATAAAATGGATTGAAATTTTACTTAGCATTATAGAGAGTCTAGATAAAGAATGCAAATTATTTTGGCTAATACTTACAATTAAAATTTTGTGGCAAATTTGGAGGAAAAGGAATGAGGAAAAACTGTAGGATGTCAAGAGATCACTTATTGAGTTTTATTAAAAAGATCATCTTTCACAATGTTGTTGTGTAGGTTACATTAGCAATGGAGATATCCAAGCACAAATTCATAAGGTTGTTAGAGGATGCCACAATTTGGATAAACACCAAGGAAATCAAATTTGGGCACACTTGGGATCTCAATAAGGAGAAAAAAATTCCCTTCTTTAAGGAATGCTAGAATTGGTTAAGAATTACAACAAGGAGAAATAAAACCAAAAAAGAAAGAAAAACACAACACAAAGTTCCATGTTAAAGAAGACTTCTCAGGCATTGATCCCTCAATCGGATGTGCGGAGCGGGAAATATACATGAATGACAAGCCTTATTTTTTATATCGTATTTTTACCACTATTAGTATACCACAGGAATTTGAAATATCAGGTCTATGTTTTGTTGAAGGTTGTTTAACATAAATTTTGTAACCAACAATGGAAAGGACTATAGTTCAATGGTTACAGTAGGTTGTCAATCAAAAATACTTGGTTGATCATTTTAATTTTGATGCATAATGCATCAAAAAATAGTGTATAAATGTTATATTCTCTCTCTTAATATAAAAAATATACATCAATTTTCTAAAAGAATGAATAAATTTCTAAATAAACATAAAGGTTACAAATAGGCTTCTAAAGAGTCTTGAAATTGATTTTTTTTAAAGGGAATTTGAGTACCATGGTGGTTTTGTTTAGTTGATCTTTGGGTTTCCTTAAAAATTATATAATATAAACTTACTTTTCCAATTTAAAAAAGTATAGGTTGAAGACATGCCTAAGATAGAGTACAAAAAGACTCCTCATCCACATATTAACTAAAGAATTGCAAAAAAAAATACAACATGAAATCCATGTGCAAATTTAAAGAAACGCCAACATGGTCTTGGTGGAACCCCTCAAAAAAAAATTGTGTTCCACTAAGTCTTATTTGGTTGATTACTTGGTCTTGATGGTTTGTCCTCTGGCTAAGGTTTTATGTGTCTGAGGTTTACTGTTTATCAACTTCTCTTTTAAAATCTTAGTCCCTTTTTAGTCTATTTCTGCATTGATATGTTTTTGGTCTGTGGTCTAATGTTTTCCTATGATTGGCACATTGAAATATTTGTCCATTATCCTAAGTTTGATTGTATATTGCCTAGGTGCTCCCTTTTTAGAATAACTTATTGGCATATGCTAAATTTTTTCACTTAAGTGTATCATCGCACGCTCCATTTCTCGTCGCATTTTCTCTTCAGTTTGTTGTTCCCATTTCCGTGATGTGTACTACCTCGACAACCCTTCAAATCATTGATACACTTTCAAGCATCCAAAGAAAAACAACGATGAGCGATGGGTATTTGAGGATATTCTCTCGAATATTCCTCCTATTGCGAAGATCTTTTAAATCGTGGATTCATTTGGCCAAGTCAAGAACATTTCAGGGATGGGTGATGGCTTTGAAAATAAGGTGGTGGAAAACTTGAAAGCATGTATGTGGAAGCACCTCAGGACATCGTTCAAATTACTCACATCGTTGATTCGTGAAAAAATAGAAAAAGCAAAAGGAGATGCATTATAGACATGGAGAGTCATTGATCATGTTTCAAAACAAATTGATCAATGATTGAAATTTAAAATTGAACGACTAACTATCAGAGCACCTCACTTCACTCGTGTGAGTTGTCCCTCACCATTGATGGCGAATCTGGTCGACTTTAAAGCCATAAAAGAGATGAATTATGCAATTTTTCATTACCTTTGCAAAAATTTGAGAACGAAGAAGAGAGCAGAAGCTTCAGGTGAACAAAGTTTGAAGAGTTTGAAGGATTTTGAATAATAGATTGTTGGACTTCTCTCGGGTAAGTGGTCTTAAAATTTCTTTGTACAAAATTGCAAAAAAGGGAAACTAGTAGAGGAATTGAGTTTTTACTAAAAGTGTTTTTAAAACCTAGGTTTGCGAGTTATTTGTTCTAAAAGGAAGAATTTGTAGGATTTGGTTTTGGTCTAGCAAACTCAAAGTGGGTTTTCATTGCATATTGTAGTCCAAGAATTCTTCAAACTAGTTAGCTTAGCCCTAGTTGAATTTAAATCATAAGCCCTAGTTTTCTTGATTCTTTCAAAATGATTGAAGCCAAAGAGCCATCAAAAGAAAAGGGTAAAGAAAAGAAAACAAGGATTAAGGTTGCAAAACGTAAGCAAGAGGTTTCTGGGATAGCAGAAAAGAGAAAAGGGTTCAAGAGAGACTACACTCACTTCATGGAATGGGATTTCCAAGAGTCATTTCCTAAGGTGAAACTAGTTGGAAAAAGGCCAACAGTGGAGGGCATGTTCTCACCTCACATGCAAGATTTAGCATGAGGAATTGGAGAGGTTGCTCTACCACGAAGTGGATGGGAGCTTTTTTTGTACACCTTCAACCAGATATTTGCTCCTCATCCTACATGCCACCTATGGACTTGTGATGTTGGGAAGCTTGTGGTGCCAAATGTATTTGTGGAGGAAGACTTGATCATGGAGATAGCCAAACTCTATGACCCATAGGATAGGGTAATAAAAAATACACAAGGTCAATGAATGTTGGAAATCTTTAGAAGCAAGATTGTAGAGGTTTTCAAATTAAACCCTTCTACAATTGTGTCTATCAGTTTTGCTACTTTGTTTCAAGTGTATGAGAAGGATAAGATTGGTTATAGGAGACATGCACTACCTAGGCACAAGAGAAAGGACCAAGGGAAAAGAGATGTTTGGTTTGGTCCTAAGGATTTTGAACCCTTTGATTGTAATGAATTTGAAGACTATTTTAAGAATACAAATTACAACTTGTGTCAATCCTCAGAAGGAGATTTTATGTAAAAATGAATGTCCCTTTAATGGTGATGGTAGTGGATATCCAAAACAAATATCAAAACAGAGGTTTTGATTATGCGTCCTACATTGCTAAAGAGATGCATTAAGAATGATTGGGATTCAAGGATGGAAAGCCTCAACTAGGCTTCATACATTATTCATGGTTGATGCGTATGATGTTGTGGATGGGTAGGAAAATTTTCAAAAACTTCATGAAGCTGAGGGAGAAGGATAACAAGGACAATGACTTTCCTATATAAATGTGGAAACACATTTGGGATTAGGATTGTTCAGAGTCCAATTACACTAGGTTTTGCAATGGTTTTAAGTTTGTTATTTTAGAATAACTTGGTTTGAGGCCTGTGTATAGAATCTCTAGGAGCATTAAAGAGATTTTAAGACCCTTGGAATTTAAGGAGGGCACCAATTATAATCATAATTGGGGTGATTGGTATTTTTACCCCCACTATACTTTAATTAGAGTTTATGGAGCTAAGGTGCACCCCCATTGTTTACCTGTATATGTTTATGATCGATTAGCCTTTATGGAAATAATGTGGTAGCTTAATGCCATGGACAAGGAGCACTTCAAGACTGCCAAAAAGGGTTCCCTGATTACCACACAATTTTCTTTCTCTTATTTTATTGTTACTTCAAAGGAGGTTTATGATAGATTTGGAATCAAGGTTAACAATTACAAAATGAAAATGGATGTGTTAAGAAACTGTAACCCTGAAGGATTCATTGATAGGGAAAGAAAGGCTATTGGGAGGTCTAGATTCAACCATGAATTTATGTATAGTCAAGATGTTATTATAAATCTTCCTTTTGAAAATGTTATGGAAGAAAGGAAGAAGGAATGGATGAAAATATGCATAATTGAAGAGAAAATTGTGAAGAAGAATCCTTTTTATGTCATCCCATATGCTGAAATCAAGGATTTATATAAAAGGGATATGGCGATGATAATTGCATTTAAGGATGGGACTTTATTTGAGAAAGTCAAAGAGGTTGAGGATAAGGCTAGGAGAGCCAAGGATGAGCATGATGCCAAAGTAAGGAGCCAAGTGACTCAATCCTCTACTCATGGAACACAGATGCAGCCTCTAAGCCAAGACATGCACCAATGCAAAATCCTTTAGTTGATTATGTTGAGACAAAGCAAGGAGGAGAAGATGAGATGGAGGAACAATCACCTAATTATGTTCATATAGAACAAGAGGTTGAACAAATATTTCCTTCCCTTATGGTTATTGATGCAATAGATCCATTTGTTCCTGCTGATAGAATTGTGACATGGGAATGTAATGAAGATGGGGATGATGATGTGAGGGTCAAAGCATGCAAGAAATTTATCAAAGGTAGACCCTTCATTGCATGAAGAGGTTGAGAAAAGGTAGAAGAATAATTGATGAAATAAATTACTACAACTACCCCAGTAGAGGCAAGGAGACTGGAAAAAGATAGTGGAATCATGATACTACCAGGGTGGGATTTGAATTCGGTGATTGCATTAGATGTTGTGAGAAATGACATAGAGGCCTTTGTTTCTAAGGAGCACTTTGACAATAAGGTCTTTGGATTTGGTTTCAGCCCAAGTCTGCATACTTTAGTAATTTGGTCAATGGCACCAAATACAGGGAAACCAAGAGTTGCAAAGTTCATTGGAGAAATCACAGAAGTGAGTGTTAGAAGAGCAACTAAAATCACATCAACACAAGTGGCTAACTTGGCAATGCATGCAGCCATGTTGAGTGTGGATACAACTGAGATTTCCTAGGAGAGATATAATAATTTGCTTGAAAAATACAAAAAAAATTGGAGTAATTTAATAAAATGAGAGCCACTTGTAGCTCATGCAAGCTCATCTCTCCAACTTCTCCCTCTGAGTTGTTAGCACGGGACAGGGAAACATTGTCTTTAAGAATTAAGGGATTGAAAGAGGAATTAGAAGTGGAGAAAGAAAATGTAAAGAAAGCTAGGTTAGATACTACAATAGTGTCTAAGGAAATAATTGAAGATATCTTGTAGCATAGACTTTCTCGGGTATCACACAAGACATAAAACATTTGGAGTGTGTATAAGAGTATCCATGAAGCTCAACAAAGGTACACTTAGGTGCAAGAAGCTTTCTAGAATGTTTGGAGCAAATGTAGTGCAAGAGTTGGTGCTTTTAAATAAATGGTGGCCAACATGAAAGATGATCCCGAGGCACCCACACATGTCCCTAAACTAATAAAGGAAATTCAATTGTTGGGAGAAATATTAGCCTTCCATGGAAATTGGGTGTGCAGCTATAAAATAATATAAAAAACTTTAGAGACTTGGAAGGGTGTGGGGTGCTAAAGATTCTAAATGGAGAAGGGGTGATAAAGGACTTCAGTATATGGAAGGAAGAGTTTGGAGATCTCCTAAAGGTTTTCCCTCAAATTATTTATGTTTCTGGGAAACCTAACTATGTTGCATTAAATGTTGCAATTGATGATATGTTCAAAATTGAACTAAATATGGATACATTTGTTAAGCAGGCCAGAGTGATGATGGATGCAAGGTACAACCTACATGATTCCAAGGTGCAGAAGTTGTTGTATGTGAACTAAACTACTAAGGAGGAAAATAATACATGGCTTGAAAAGTTTACAGATTAAGCCTATGTTACAACAATGTTTAAATATTGTTTCCTTCTTGATTTAAAGTTGATGACACAGGGGTGATGATGTGGAAGTACTTTTCTCTTTGCTTTCTTCTTGTTTTCAAGCTTTTCGTCCTACATTTTTAGGAGCACGTGGGTAAAGTATTATTACTCATGGAAGGAGTGCCTTCATCAGCTAAAGAGCCTTTTAGAAAGCGGGAATATCTGCATCGACAAATGAAAATAACTTTTGTCTCACCTATTATATTCCCCCAGGTTTTCCAAATATTACAGTCTTTTGGGGATGAATTGTATTTGTCAAATGTAAATGTGACAAGTGTCAATTGGCTTGAAGCTTGTTTTGCTCCCTTATTTTTATAAAAGGGAATTCAGGGCTATTGACAAGTTGTTGATTGATCTCATGGAAAATTTTATAAGAAGAAATATAGATAATAGAGTTTTTAGTCTGTATCTAGGATTTTGAGTCATTTTATGTAAGCTTAATTTTGTATGATAGTGCTATTATTTTAAATATAAGATTGGAATTTCTCTTGAGCCAATTCTCTCCCTATGTACTTGTTATATGAATTATTAATGAAATTGATCAAGGATTGTTTCAAAAATCTTCATTTTGTTTCAATGAATGTGTGGTTTTGTCTTTGTCCTAATTCAAAGAATTAGTTAGAGTACTTTGATAGAACCATAGGTTTGTATGATTTGTCTATGGGGATATAGTAATGAGTTTTGGTTTTGGATGTTTGGGTATGGTATTGTAATGTAGTGTTATATTAGCTTTGTAATGCTCAACTTTAAAATTTTGTTATCCATTATGACTTGTATCTATGTGGACTCCCTGCCCTAGGTTAAGAAACAGGTTTGTGATTTGTATTTACATTACATTTACAAGGTCTTTCACAAACAATACATTAAAATTGTTAAATCTTTAAAGTCTTGTTGAAATGTATGTCAAGTGAAATCTACCGTGCTTCACTACTTGTAAAACAACTAGTGTGTAAAAGATTTGTCGAGTCTTTGAATTCATTAAATTTTCAAGTAGTTTTGTGTTGAGCTAATATGTTATTTACAATGTATAAGGTTAATTGGAATAGAGGATCTTAAATACATTATATGGGATCACCCTCCCAGGTTTTGAAAGAGTCCAATGTGTAGGAGGAAAGAATTATCATTTTCACTCATTTGTTGGCTATTGGAAGATGGAAATTCCATAGGTTATTTATGAGATCTATTTGGTTTATTAAAAACACCAACATGGCTCTCTCTCACACACTCCCTCTCTCTTCCCTTTCTCTCTCCCACTCCCTCTCTCTCCCTCTCCCTCTCCCTCTCTCCCCCCACTCCCACTCCCATCTCCCACTCTCCAACTCTCCCTCTCCCTCTCCCTCTCCCCCTCCTCCCTCTCTCCTTCTCCCTCTCCCTCTCCCACTCCCTTTACCTCTCCCTCCACCTCTCCATCTAGATCTCCCTCACCCTCTCCCTCTCCCTCTCCCTCACTCTCTCCCTCTCCTTGTCTGTTATGCCCTTAATATTAGTGTACATCGGGTTATGAATAGTCATCTTGTGGCTATCTTAACTCTATATTAAGTTATATTATCATTAGTATATTGTTATTTAGTTGTCTAGGGTTGTCTAATACTTATATAGGTGTTTCTAAGTCGGCCTAGGTGATAACCTAGGCATAAATAGGTATATATAGGAGGTTGTGAGTCTTATTTTCATAATCAAGTTGTGAAGTGTGTTCTCATTAGAGATATTTGGAGGTTTCCCCCCTTGAAGTGGCTTGTTATTCTCAATTATTATCAAGTATTTGCAAAATATTTCATATCATATTCTCCTATTGTGCAAGTAATTTAATAACAAGTGGTATCAGAGCATGATCTTGGCACCGTAGAGGCAAAGTTTTTTCTCAATTTGGTAGGCGATTTTGGGAAGAGCATATCTTTCAGATTTTGGTGATTTTTTTTCCAATTTTTAAAGGGTTTTTGAAGAACATATTAAAGAAGCTACAGTATATATTTTAGAAGAATTGGAGCAAAATTAAGTGAATTATTGCAAAATTAGAGTTTCTACACAATTTTTTTGGAATCTGCATATCTCACACATATTGTCAAATTGAAGTCTAATTTTTATTGGGTTTTTGAAGAAATACTAAAGGAGATTACAGTAAAAAATTGGAGGACTTGGGGCAGAAATAAGAAAGTTATTGAAAGATTAAAATTTTCATAATTATCACTCTCCACATTGCAAATCTACTTATTTCTTGGAGATTTTTCTAGGTGAGTTATTTTGACCCTATTAAGTTATCGTAAATTTTTTAGAGAATTTAAGTTTCATTTGTGTGATTTATTTCAAAATTAGTGGTTCCCATCATGATAGGGCTTGCAACAAGGGGCGAAAAGAATGTTGTCACTCCGGGCAAGATTCCTGATAAGGATGGGGTAACAATAGAGGATATTACTCCTAATGAGGAAATCAGTAAGGTTAAGGAAGACATTTCCTCAATGAAGATGGATATGTGTGACCTAAGAGGAGATATATCAGACATACAAAACATGTTAAGCACCTACATGGCTAAACCAAGAAAGGAGTTCTCAAGTGACCAAGGTGAAAATTCTAGGTTAGCTAACATTGATACAAGCTTTAGTACTCCTATGGGATCTAGGAATTTATTTCAAACGCAAGTTCGATGGCAAGGATCCTCTAACATGGATAAACCAAATGGAGAATTTTTTTGAAGTACACCAAATCCCAAATGGAAAAAGGGTCATGATGGCTTCCCCATATCTAGAACTAGATCAATTCATTTGGTATCATTGGCTTTGCACTCATCAAAGGAAAAAGGGGCTCACCATCTCATGGTCAATTTTTACAGAGGAACTCCCAGCACAATATAGCAATAGTGTGACAAACAACTTCTTCAGCTAGTTGGATAAACTTCAACAAATAGGATCAGTTAAGGATTATATTCAACAATTCCAAACTCTATCCTTAAGAGTGGATACAACTACGAATGAAAAATTAAATGATTTATTCTTGGGGGGTCTCAAGGATCAGATTCAACATGAGGCATGCATGTTTAGCCCTAGCTCCATAAATGAGTCTTTTATCTTAGCACACAGGGTAGAGGAGAAGTATTTGATTCCTAAGAAGCAAGGGGCTAATGTGACAAGAGAGAAAGGATATTCAACACAACCTATAAGGTTGACTCCACAACAAATTGAGGAGAAAAGAGAAAAAGGGTTGTGTTTCAATTGTGATAGCAAATATAGTTGAGGACATAAATGTAGTGAAAATAAATTGTTCTATATTGAAGGTCCAAGTGAGGAAGAAGAGGAGGAACCCATACTAGAGGATGAAAGTGATTCAAATAAGGAATCACATGATTCTCAACCAATCATTTCTTGTCATGCACTCTTAGGTTTTAGTGCTCGACAAACTCTCAAGGTGGTGGGGTTCTTAAAGAAGCAGAAGGTAATAGTGTTGATTGACTAAAGTAGTACTCACAATTTCATCAACAAAAAGTTAGCTACTCGTCTAATTTTTTTTATATATCCAGCTCCAGAGTTTTAGGTCTTGATTGCAGATGGTGGTATAGTTAGTTGTTCAGGGAAGGGTCATAGCATTAAATTATCCATGGGAGATTATCAACTTGATACCCCAATGTATGTGATATCCATGGGTACAACAAATATTGTTTTGGGATTACAATGGCTTACTACATTGGGAATGATTGAGATGAACTTCCAAGAACTATTCATGAGATTTCAATCAGAAGGAAGGGTAGTAGAGCTAAGGGGGTTGAAGGAAAAATACCCACAAATGGTAAGCTCTCATCAAATGCAAAAGTTGCTTAAGAAAGGAGTGGATGAATTTGTGGCCAAGCTATGTGGTCGCGCCCACAAAAGGATATGAAAATCATAGTAAAACCTTTCTTGGGAATTGGATATTCCAACAGGTGACTAATATCTCTCTATGGATATTCATTTACTTGTCAAACCAGGGGACGTATACTTTAAATGGCGCAACACAATATATGCACTAAGAACTAGTTTCGGTCAAAAATTAACAAAAATAAATACTTGAAAGGATATGCTACAGGAAGGTAATGCAAAGTTCTTTTAGCTCAACTATGATTTGATTAAAATAGAAACTATAATAGCTACGACTGAAACACAAACTGTGAACTGGCCTTATGCTACAGGAACAGACACAGGGATGGACTCCCTATGCTGCAGGAGCAATACAAGACTGAGTTTGTATGAAAACTTCAAAGATGAAAGCTAACTGATGATCAACAGAAAAGAACAACTACTAACTAGCTACATATACTTATTAAGTGGGCCCCCTTAGCAAGCATCTATTGATTACGCAGGTGCTAAACTCAGAACTTCATCAAACTTTATTCATGAAAACAGAATGGTATACATTATTTTGTTGATATAGAAACTAACAACAAACTCTGTCTCTTGTCAAATAGATTCTGCTTTTCATTATCATACTGACTCTTACATGGTATCTATTAACTTTCTATCACTATGCTTCTATCTTACTCTAACTATCATCTCTCTTCTTTTCCTCACGCAGGAGGAGTACTTTATTTAAAATCAAGAGAGCAACTAACTAACTAACCCTATCAAAGAAAGACATGGAAGTAAAGTGTATCCCAGAATCAAGGAACAAACTCCATAAATGAATTTATGCGTTCAACCCAATCCGGAGAGAATCTAGTGCTCCACTCTTTCCAGATTGACTATCATTAAAAATATTTTCCAACGGTTTCGGTCAAAGAGTCTTCGCTAGATCTTCCTTGAAGTCATGTAGGAAATAGACTTTACTGCAAGGCCGAGATCGGCTGCGCTTGACTCGATCATACTTCTTCAACAACCTGTGAAACACAAGCTAACAGATGCAAAAGAAAAGGCACATGGCACATACACAATATCCGTTCATTAATCACACATTTAAATCTATTTCATCATTCAAAAACTGTATGCGATATACCAGTCATTTAAGAAGTCACAGGGTAATAAATGTAGTCAAGTCAACACAATAAGCTGCAAGAATATGAAAATGTTTTGCTACAGGATATCCCCATAAAAGGTTTCAAAAGAATTTTAAACAACCACGAATAACAAAAGTAAAGGCATTAAAAGTTCATCATAATATCTAAACTATGAGCACATTTTGGGCTCATCACTACCCCCTACTTAGACTAATGTTGGTCCTCCAGCATTAACTTTCCTGGTGGTTTCTTTGAAATTAGTGGTTGCTGCATGACTCTAAAATGGAGTTCCAAACCTGTAATAAAATCCTCTGAAAGCCTAGCACCTTTCATACCTACGGTCTTCTAAATCATCATTAAGATTTGTAGCCTGGTGAGGATAGAGGGGCCACATTAGCATAGGAGGTTTGAATGTCAATGGCAACCATAGTTCAAATCTCTTTTGAAGTCCCAACTGTATATATCTGTTTGATCGTTTAAGAGCTGCTGTGAAATTTAGGGGGCTGTGAGGTTCAGACCTTCTTAGCCCAACAGTTAATCTTTCCCACCTTTTCTCACTTCTAATGTATGATAGTCTCCACAATGAATATGACTGTGCTTGAAATTCATCATATACCTATTTCCTGAGATCAAATATTTTCTCTCTGGTTGTAGTATTATTAATACCATATGTCAGAGTAAACTAGGTTTTCAACATTGCATGGGGGTTTGAACTTTGAGAGCATAATGGAACAGACTCATTCCTTTTGGCTTCCTCATATGTTTCCCATTGTCTGCCATAATTTACTTCATTTGCTGCCTATGACATAAATGATCTCAAATGGATATCACCAATATACATAAGAGGATTCCATTCTATTTCAAATGGAATTAAAAAGCCATGTAAATAAAATTCACATAGAGAATTTCTTAACCAATTAGGGGCTGCTTGGTATGCATCATAAAATTCTTTAGCAGTGTGAAGTATAGGATCTTGATTTTTAGAAATTCTCATTAGTTGGAACCATAAGAACTGTTCCTTAAGGCACAAAGCATAAACTCTGGGTGGTGGTCTACATTCCATAATCTGACCATTTATTTTTAACATTTCATCCATTTTTGCTTTTTACTCAGAAATTTCTTGTTTCTGACTTTCAATTTCCTTTTTTAGTTTCTTCCTTTCTACCTCCCATAGACTTTGTTGCATGTCAGTCTGGGCTAGGTGCCAGAAAGTTAGGGTTTGCAATGTAACTATTTCCCAGTTAGCTTTAACATATTCTAGAAACTCAATCAAAAACGTCTTCTTATAAACAACAATGGCTTTACAAGTTGCAGGGTGAAATATAGCTTCACTAGGCACATTCAATTGTTCAGTCTGTTCCTGATCTTGTTGCAAGATGAATTCTTGTTGCTGTAGTGGAGAAGACTATGCTTCCTCTGAGAACTACATAGCAGTGGTAGCCAAGTCATCAAGACTTGGTAACCCTTGCTCCATTTATTTTGTCTCAACTTGTTCCTCTTCAGGAACGAATGAACTCTGTGCAACATTTTTGAACACATTCTGAGAAACATCAAATTCAGAACCTACAGACCCTTTTGAAATTACAATAACCTCTAGTTGAGGTGAAGCAGGGGAGGTCTTACATTGTTTCCTTGTGGAAACTCTTCTTGACACTGGTGCGGCTGCAGGAGGTGTTCTAGTAACCTTTCTCTTTCTGGTCTGCTTAGAGGGATCTGCCTTGCCAGAGGATGATGGTGAACTAGTGTTAGCAATAGGTGTTGCTGTAGGAGAGACGGCTATAGGGGAAGGTGCTGCAGGAGAAGAGCATTGCCTTTTCTAAGAACAAGGGTCAGACTTTGGGGTTTGTTCTACCCCAGATGACTCACCTGCCTTTTTTTTTCCCTTTTCTCTCCTAGTGGCAGACCTAGTTTGTACCCGAGCAGAAGATTCTGGTGGGGGAGCTGTAGAACCAGGTGCTACAAGAGTAGATGACCCTTGCTTGGTTCTACTGGTAGACGCAATTTCTTTCTTCTTTTTCTGAAGTCGTGGGGTAAGTACCCTAGGGGGTTGTAGAATTTGCAAGCTCTTTTGGGCAATGAATTGTTGCCAGGAAAGAGGTGAGACATCTCTCAAAGAGCGTTCAATCAGTAATTTGATAAGGCCATGATGAGCAACGGAATTATCTTTCCCTTGTTGGGTTCCATGGGCACTTTGTTCCAGAAATTTTAATAGAAAATTCAGAACATTTATAACCAACCCATGCCTCATATGACTTAATAATTTGAAATGATAAGAATGCAAGTAGGAGAAACAACCTTCATAGGTTAAATACCTAATTATGTAAGTGGCGTATTCTGAATAAGGAGGAGGAAACGTTACCTGCTTGCATCCCTGCTTGGAGACTTCCAAAGGTCCATCAGTGGGCATTGAAAATGCAGCCCTTGCAGCGGTAGCATCTAAAGAAAATTTTCCTCCAATGCCTAGAAGCCTGATTACTTCAGCAATTTCGTCTTCAGTTGCAACAACCATTAGACCCCACATAGTAGCTTCCCCTTCAGAAAGGGTTCTAAAAAATTCTCTAGCAACCTCCTCATCAAAAGCATTTAAACTCAAGAAGTAGTTTAACCATCCACAGAGGCTGAATGTGTGGACTATTTGAGGATTTTGCAATAATAATTCATGAGCTATAGGCTCATGTCGCATCAGTTGACCACCCATATTCATAGTTTTCCCCTAGCTGAACTCAATTCTTTGCTGAAAATTCAAATTTTCTGTTTCCCTTTCTGTTCTGGTTTTTCTTCTGTCGTGCCATCACATTTCTTTCTTTTCCAAAAATGAACTTTTTGAACAAGCAGTTTTAATCGAAGTTTACAAGAAAAACATGCAATAAAAAGGACATGCAATCATATTTGGAAAGTACCAAAAAAATAATAAAGAAAGGTTATTTGCGCAGTTATAGCAGTGGTGAAAAGACAGGTTTTAAAAGGTGGATTACCCCACCCCCTACTTAGAATATGACATGTGTCCTCACATGTACTAAAGAATAGGTGGAGATTGGGTAATAATGACTAGTACTGTCATAGCAGTAAATGAATAAAATAAAATAAATCAAATATGCGATAACAAAAGATATGGCGTACCTTTGATAATTCCATGTACATGTGAAGAAAGATGACGTCTGCATGAGTTGATAGTTGTGAATGATATTATAATTAAGGGTGATGCGGATGGATGAAGTGGATGGGTGACGTGGGTGGACGAGATGAATGGATGGAATGGATGGATGGGATGGATGGATGGAAGATAAAGAAGTGAGATGGGGTGATAAATGAGAATGGAGAAAAAGGGGTTTCCTAAGAAAAAAACTTTTATTATGAGCATGCTTTTCAAAATTACAGTGAAGCTGCAGGAGAAAGGCTAAAGCTTTCGGCTATAGGAAGAGTAGCGGGAGGATCCTAAACAAACTGCTGCATGAATTGTTCTTTTGAGACTGGTTTATGGTACAACCGGAGTCAGTGTGGTACAACCGGAGTCGGTGTCCATTAACTAGTAATTTGAAATGGACTGGATCAATTGTCACCAGCTGTACAGCTCCGTTGTCGAACACATTCTCAACTTCATAGGGACCAAGCCAGCGTGTTGTGAGCTTACCTTGGTTTTCTTGATATTTGGAATCATATAACAAAGCCCAATCACCAGCAGAAAATTGTTTGGTTTTTATGTGTTGATCATGCCATTTCTTCCATTGTTATTCGAATACTTCTGTATGCTACAGAGCAACTTTTCTCATTTCGTCCAAAGCATTTAGCTATAGGAGACGGTCCTTCTGTGCTTCAGATATTTCCATATTGAGTTCAAGAGCTGTCTTCAAGGTTTTGTGCTCAAATTCTATGGGCAACATGGCTGTTTTCCCATAAAGCAGCTCAAAAGGTGTAAACCTAGTTGTTGTCTTCCATATAGTTCTGTAGGCCCAATCTGCTTTAGGAAATTTATTACTCCAATCTTTTCTATGGAGCTGCACTATCTTTGTGAGGATCACCTCAATTTTCCATTACCTCCGCCTGACCATTGGCTTGAGGGTGATAGGGGTTGGACTTCCTATGTTTGATTTTATAGTCATTCATTAGTGCAGTGATCAGATTCGATGTGAACTGAGCTCCTTGATCAGTTACAAGCTCTCTAGGAACTCCAAATCTAGTGAAAATTTGTTCATACAGAAATTCAGCAATCTTGTTATCTTGAGCATGAGTCATAGCTTTTACCTCAACCCACTTTGTTACATAGTCTGTGCAAACTAGAATGTATGACTTGCCATTTGATGGTGGATCAATTGGTCCCACAAAATCCATTCCCCATTTATCAAAAGGGGTGACTATTACCTATGAGTATAGTGGCATTTCATCTGACTTGGTTGGTCTTCCCATACACTGACATCGGTCACATTTTCTTGTATAGGCCACAACATCCTTGTGTAATGTTTGCTAGTAGTACCTTGATATAAGAATCTCCATTGATGTTCTCTTTGCTGCAAAATGTCTCCCACATGGTTCATCATGGCAAGCATCCAAGATATCATAAGTCTCATCTTCTCTTACACATCTTCGCATTACTTGATCAGGTCCAGTATAAAACAGACAATGTGCAATCCATGAAAAGTTAAATTTTTTCTCTATTAACAATTTCTTTTCTTTTGGAAAAAATTGGGCTAGTATTCTGCTTGCTGCTAGATAATTGGCAATGTCTACATACCATGGTATATGTGCAACAATAGAAAACAAGTGTTCATCTGGGAACCTATCATCAATGACCTTGTGTTCAATAGGTGCAACTAATTGAAGTTTTGATAAAAAGTCAGCTACAACATTAGCTCTTCCTGGTTTATCAATGATTGTAATGTCAAATTCTTGTAACAACAGGAGTCATCTTGCTAATCTACCAGAAATGACAAGTTTGTTCATCAGATACTTGATTGTTGCATGGTTAGTATGGATGAATATTTGATAACCTGTGACATAATGCCTAAATTTATTCAAAGCATACACTACTACGAGCAATTCCTTTTCTGTAACAGTATAGTTGAGCTCAGGACCTTGAAGGTTCTTGCTGATAAAGTAGATAGCATGCTCAATTGAATTTTATTTTTGACTTAAGACTGCTCCTATACCAAAATCAGAGGCATCAGCATGTATATGAAAAGGAAATTCTATTTTGGACCTTGAAGAACAGGGGCTTTAGTAAGCAAGTCCTTTAGTTGCAGGAAGGATTTTTCACAGGCCTCTGTCCACTCGAATTGAGAATCCTTAGTTAACAAGGCATAAAGTGGGCTGAAAATTTTACTGAAATATTTTATAAACCTTCTATAATACCCTACAAGGCCAAGGAAACTTCTAACATCCTTTTGTTTTGCAGGATTTTGTAAATTTAGAATAATTTCAATTTTAGTAGGGTCGACCTGAATTCCATTCTTTGAAATATGATGGCCTAGAACAATACCTTCTTTCATCATTAGAAAATATTTTTCACTGTTTAGGGACAAATTTTTCTCTCTGCACCTTTTTAATACTTTTTTCTAAATTCACCAGTGCTTCTTCAAATGTGACTCCATAGGTAGTGAAATTATCCATATAAATCTCCATACAGTCATGAGATATATCGGCAAAGATACTAATTACTGCTCTCTAAAATGTTGTTGGTGCATTACATAGACCAAAAGGAAAGAATGAGTAAGCAAATGTTCCCCATGGACAGGTAAAAGTGGTCTTATCTTGATCTTCAGGGGAAATTTTTATTTGATTGTACTTACTGTAACCATCCAAAAAGGAAAAATATCTTTTGCCAGACAGTGAGTCTAGTACTTGGTCTACAAAAGGTAGTAGAAAGTGATCTCTTTTAGTGGCATTGTTCAACTCTCTGTAATCTTCACACACTCTCCATTTTCCACCTTTCTTGGGGACAATAACTAATAGAGAAACCCATTGACTATCAGAGATTGGATAAATAAAACCAGCATCAAGCAACTTTTGAAGTTCATTTTTAACTATTTCTCTAAGTGCTGGATTTACTCTTCTTTGAGGCTGCCTAACTGGTAAACAATCTTCTTTGATATAGATCTTGTGAGTACAAATTCGAGGATCTATTCTTTGCATGTCCCCATATTCCTATGCAAAAACTTTATGCTAATCTTGTAGCATTTTTAATAAGTCAGCCTGTTGAGACTATGACAACTTGCTATTGATATTCAAATAGTGACCTGGAGACAATTCTATCTGCTTAGTGAGATTACTCATAGAATCTACAAGTGATGTTTGTACCTCTTGTGGAAGCAAATTATGAAAATTTGTTGGAAGTTTAGGCAGTACTCTCAGAATTTAGTTGCTGCCGAAAATATTGTAGATGGCTGCCATTTGGATTAGATAAATTATCCGTATTAGAGTTAAACTGCAGAATTTGAAAAAGCAAAGCATCCTCATTCTGAGGTTGTGAGAATGGATCATTTTGAAGCATTATTAATTGAGCCAATGAATTGGCTTCTTTAGTTTCTTCCCCCATATCTGGCCAAACAGGTTGGGACAAATCTGGTTGAGGTCAGAATACAAAGCCAATTTTTTTGTGGACTGTCCATCGGAAATTGTCATCTATCTCCAGAACGACATCCATATACGACATCCTATCATCAGTAGTTGCTAACCATGGTCTACCAAGGATAACTGGATACTCTCCTAAAGTTGCCTTAACTGATAATATTGTGAAATCAGCTGGATACTACCAAGATTCAAGAGTGACAATTACATCTTCCACCATTCCATCAAGTTTAACTATAGAGCTATCTGCAAGCTGCAGAACTGTAGGTGTAGACCTAATGTTTGAAATGTTCAAGGAGTCCATAGTATGCTTTGTCATGACATTAATAAAAACACTTAAGTCAATCAAAATATTTTTAACAATTTGGCTATTTATATGTATCTACACTACAGGACTTCTAGGGTCAATATACTTTGGGATGACTACATTTTCCAACATTATATCAGCCAATTTCTCTAAGACATGAATTGTTTGGGGATCCTTTTTCTTCCATCCAGGCTTCTTCAAACATGCCTCTTTAATAGCTTTTTCAAAAATGGGAACATTTTTAATAGCCTGAAATAAGGGGATTTGAATTTGTACATTTTTGAGCTGATCCAAAATGTCAAAAGTTGGTTCTTCCATGGATTTAAATGTAGTACTTTGCAACCTTTGAGAAAAAGGTGGTTTTTCTTGGTTTTGCAAAATAGGCTCCTTAGAAACTATATCAGGTATAGGCATATGCTCAGTAGGAACAACAGGTGCAGTGGATTCTTCAAGGGGAGAATTTGGTATTTCAGTAATCAGAGGCAGTTTTGGAGCAGGTAGAGTGGTTCCAGACCTCAAATGGATATCATTAACATTTAAGGTATAAGCTTGATATTGGTTGGCTTCAACAAGATACATAGGCTACTATGGCTGCTGCTATTGCTTATTATTGGGATTTGACAATGGTTGGGCAGGCATAGGTGTTTGCTTTGGAGGGCCAAGATTTGTGGTAGTTGATGCAAGAGGTGGCATGAGGGCTTGTGGTTGTGGCTGTGGAAGCTGCAGGAACCTAGGGGACTAGTTTTGCCATTGCTGAGGACTTTTTCATTGAGGATTTTGTTGCCAATTACCTAGAGGTGGGGTCTATTATCCTTGTGGCTACTGCCAACCTCCTTGAGGAGATTGCCATTGTGGGGTCTGATAATTAGGCCAACTTGGTTGAGGTGGATTCCAAGGTGGTGGTGGTCCATATGCAGGTTGCCATTGGTTATTATAGCCAGAATAAGGATTACCAAAAGTTAAAGGATCTTGAGGCATACCTTGTTTTTGGGCCCATGGTCTCCTTTGTGCAACAAAGAACACTTGATCATCATCACCTTCTACTAGCTTGAAGTCAGTAGGTAGTTTCTTAGCTTCCAAATTAGCCACCATCGTGCATCTATAGTCACGCTTCTTCTATCTACAATATGGATAAAACTCAGCCAAAACTGCCTCAGCTTCCTCATATTTCTTTCGAGCTTGCATAGTGTCTAGTTGTGTAGCCATATTATTAATGATGTCCTGCTTGAAGTCAGACAACAAATTTATTATCTCCATCCGAGAAACTCCACCAGAAGAAGACTTCCCCACTGTAGCATGATGACCTCGACCTTTCTTAACTATTGCTCGAGAGTAGTTAAGACATATTTTCTTTATATCATCCCAAGGCAGTTGGGTTATATCACCTCCTCCCATTAGGTCCAGGGCATCTATACAAGCATCACTGATTCCCCTTAGAAAGAGTAATTTCTGAGAGTCTTTATTGAGAGTATGGTTTGAGTTCCTTTTTAGTGAAAACAAGAACCTTGAAATATAATCTTCTAGACTTTCATCCTCCTTCTACTGAATTTGGAATATGTCATCACTTTTACTGGCACTCTTACAATATTCCTTAGACTTCTCAAGGAATTTCATTTGCATGGCTGCGCAACTATCAACAACACCTCTTCCCAGACTCATGAACCATCTGAGAGCTCTCTCCTTCAAGGTGGAAGGAAATAACTTCAGTTTATGAGTGTCTGAGTTGTAGTCATAACTGCGACAAAGGACATCAAACTCAAATAGAAAAGTTTCTGGGTCCTCCATAACTAGGCCATAAAACTTGGGAAGCAATGAAAAGGGAATATTTTTAAGATTGTCAGTATCTCGCTGGGGAACAATAGGAAACTCAAAAGCAGGAGGTGGATTATTAGGTGGATTATTTGCCATTTTTGCGTGCTGGAATAGCAAAGCAAATGGATTTTCCTCAGGTTCTTCGTCAACTGGGTTAAATGGTAGTTCAACAAATAGGTTTTCAGGGAGGACCCTTCCTAGTGCATCTCTTCTTCTTCTATGCATACAATACGATGAATGGTGGTTTGAAAGATTGAAAATTTTGACTAACAAACTAAACTAATATTAAAAATGACTCCCCGACAATGGCGCCAAAAATGGTCACACCCACAAAAGGATATGAAAATCACAGTAAAACCTTTCCTAGGAATTGGACATTCCAATAGGTGACTAATATCTCTCTATGGACGTTCATTTACTTGTCAAACCAGGGGACGTATACTTTAAATGGCACAGCACAATATATGCACTAAGAATTAGTTTTGGTCAAAATTTAACAAAAATAAATACTTGAAAGGAATTGTATCTACGCTACAGGAAGGTAATGCAAAGTTCTTTTAGCTCAACTATGATTTGATTAAAAAAAAAACCATAATAGCTATGACTGAAACACAAACTGTGAACTGGCCTTATGCTGCAGGAACAGGCATAGGGATGGACTCCCTATGCTGCAGGAGCAATAAAAGACTGAGTTTGTATGAAAAATTCAAAGATGAAAGCTAACTGATGATCAATAGAAAATAACAATTACTAACTAGCTACAGATACTTACTAAGTGGGCCCCCTTAGCAAGCATCTACTGATTACGCAGGTGATGAACTCAGAACTTCATCAAACTTTATTCATGAAAACATAATGGTATACATTGTTTTGTTGATATAGAAACTAACAACAAACTCTGTCTCTTGTCAAACAGATTCTACTTTTCAATATCATATTGACTCTTACATGGTATCTGTTAACTTTCTATCACTATGCTTCTATCTTACTCTAATTATCATCTCTCTTCTTTTCCTCACGCAGGAGGAGTACTTTATTTAAAATCAAGAGAGCAACTAACTAACCCTATCAAAGAAAGATGTGGAAGTAAAGTGTATCCCAGAATCAAGGAACAAACTTCATAAATAAATTTATGCGTTCAACCCGATCCAGAGAGAATCTAGTGCTCCACTCTTTCTAGATTTACTGTCATTAAAAATCTTTCCCAATAGTTTCGGTCAAAGAGTCTTCACCAGAGCTTCCTCGAAGTCATGCAGGAAATAGACTTTACTGCAAGGCCAAGATCGGTTGTGCTTGACTCGATCATACTTCTTCAACAACCTGCAAAACACAAGGTAATAGATGTGAAAGAAAAGGTGCATGGCACATACACAATATCCGTTCATTAATCACACATTTAAATCTATTTCATCATTCAAAAATTGTATGCGATATACCAGTCATTTAGGGAGTCAACGGGGTAATAAATGTAGTCAAGTCAACACAATAAGTTGCAGGAATATGAAAATGTTTTGCTACAGGATATCCCCATAAAAGGTTTCAAAAGAGTTTTAAACAACCACGAATAACAAAAGTAAAGGCATTAAAAGTTCATCATAATATCTAAACTATGAGCACATTTTGAGCTCATCACTATGTTCAATAGAAGTCTCTCAATCTAATGCTCCTACTCATCCAAATTTGCAAGATGTAATTGATTGTCACTCAATTGTTCTTGGAGATATGCCTAATGGAATTCCTCTTAAGAGGGATCATGATCATTCCATACAGTTAGTTCCAGGGATCCAACCACTGAACATAAGGCCTTACAGGTATCCACACATACAAAAGAGTGAGATAGAAAAAATTGTTGAGGAGATGCTAGAGGTAGGAATTATTAGGCATAGCCAAAGTGCTTATTCCTCGCCTGTGGTGATGGTGCGTAAGAAGGATGATACTTGGCATATGTGTCTAGATTATAAAGTTCTCAACATGTACACCATTAAAGATAAGTTTCCTATTCCATTCATTGATGATTTGCTAGATGAATTGAATGGAGCTATATATTTTACCAAGTTAGATCTTAGATCTAGTTATCACCAAATTCAGATTAAGGAGGAAGATATTTGTAAGACGACATTTCAGACTCATGAGGGTCATTATGAATTTTTGGTGATGCCATTTGGTCTTACCGATGCACCATCTACATTCCAAAGTTTGATGAATTCCATTTTTAAGAAGTTCTTGAGAAATTTTGTGTTAGTATTTTTTGATGATACATTGATTTATAGCAAGACTTGGGAAGAACATTTGCAACATCTGGATCAATCATTACAAATACTTGAAGATCATAAACTTTATGCTAAGCCATCCAAGTGTGCTTTTGGTCTTAAGGAGGTGGAGTATTTGGGACACATAGTTTCACATGAAGGAGTAAAGGTGGACCCTAACAAAATTAAGGCTATCATGGAATGGCCTATTCCAAAAACCATTAAGAAATTGAGGGGTTTCTTGGGATTGATAAGTTACTATAGAAGATTTGTTAATAATTATGGTCGTATAGCAACACCTCTCACCACTCTATTGAAAAAGGATTCTTTTCATTGGAACGAGTCTGCCAATACAACAATTGAGAGATTGAAGGAGGCTATGTGTACAACTCCAGTGCTTGCCACTCCTAACTTCACCAAGGAATTCATTATGGAATGTGATGCTTCTAGAAATGGTATAGGAGCAGTGCTCATGCAAGAAGTTTGGCCAATTACTTTTGAGAGTCATCAATTAAAGGGTAGGAATCAACTAAAACCTATTTATGAGAAGGAAATGCTAGCAATCCTCCATGTCATTAAAAAATGGAGGCCTTATCTATTGGGTAGACACTTCAAGTTTAAGATAGATCATGATAGCCTAAAATATTTTTTGGAACAAAGACTATCTTCTGAAGAGCAACAAAAATGGGTCACTAAGATGTTAGGATATGACTTTGAGATTATATATAAGAAAGGGAAAGAAAATATTGTAGCAGATGCACTTTCAAGGACGGATGATAAAGATGAAGCCTTTTTATGTGCCCTTTCAATATTACAAGAAAATTGGGTGGAGGAAGCCAAAGTAGAGTGGAAAAATGATGTTGCGACAAGTAATCTCATTGAACAATTAAAAAGTGATCGTAGTAGTTCAGATAAGTTCTATTGGAAGGGAGATACTCTTTGGTATAAAAATTATTTGTATCTTTGCAAGAATTCCACTCTTAAACACAATATTTTCACAGAGTTGTATGAGTCTCTAGTGGGTGGTCATTCAGGATTTTTGAAGACATATCATCGAGTCAAGCAAGATTTTTTTTGGGAAGGGCTAAAAGGTGATGTTCAAATTTTTTTGGTTTGTCAAAGGAATAAAGGGGAGACAATTAAGACACCAGGTCTCTTGCAACCCTTATCTATTCCTATCCAGCGTTGGGAAGAGGTATCCATGGACTTCATCACAGGGCTTCCCAAATCTAAAGGTCATAATGTCATCATGGTAGTAGTTGATCGCCTCACTAAATATGCACATTTCATTTCATTATCACATCCTTTTACAGCAAGTGCAGTGGCAAAATATTTTTTGGAGAATATCCAAAAGCTACATAGTACACCCAAGGTTATTGTTAGTGATCATGATCCTATCTTCACTAGTCACTCTTGGAAAGATTTATTCTCATGTTTGTGTACTCAATTGGCTCACAGCTCTTCATACCACCTTCAATAAGATGGGAAAACTGAGGTTGTTAATAAGTGTTTGGAAGGACATCTACGTTGTTTCACTTCAAAGAAACAATCTCAATTGGTAGATTGGCTACCACTTGCAGAATGGTGGTATAACACTTCTTTTCATAACTCATAAAAAATGTCTCCATTTTTGGCACTTTATGGATATCATCCTCCTTCTATCACATCATCAATAAAGGTGTCACCAAGAGTTCAGGAAGTAGAAGACCACTTGCTTCATCAACAACAAGTACTTTTAGGACTCAAGGAGAATTTAGCCATGGCACAAAATCGAATAAAACAATAGGTAGACCAACATCGTAGTGAAATAAGTTTTGAAGTTGGGGATTGGGACTTCTTGAGATTGTAGCCTTATAAGAAAATCTCACTAAAGCAACAAAAAAAGAATAATAAGTTGTCTACAAGGTACTATGGTCCATACTAAATCATGCAAAAGATTGGTAGTATTGCCTACAAGCTAGAGTTGCCACCAACAACAAAGATACATCTAGTTTTTCATGTTTTCTATTTGAAGAAGGTAATTGGGCATAATATTCTCACTCAAACAACACTACCAAAGCTTGATGAAGAAGGAAGAATCATTTTGGAACCAAAGTGCATTCGTCAAACATGCACAAGGAAGCTGAGGAATAAAACTCTCACTAACTATCTCATCCAATGGAAGAATTTACCAGTTGAAGATGCCACATGGGAGAACGAGGAGTTCATCCAAAAGAATCCAAACTTGATTAGCATTGAGGGAAATGCTTCTTTGAAGAAGGGGGGAATACTACACCCTTAATATTAGTGTACATCGGGTTATGAATAGTCAGCTTGTGGCTATCTTAACTCTCTATTAAGTCATATTATCATTAGTATATTTGTTATTTAGTTGTTTAGGTTAGCCTAAGACTTATATAGGTGTGTCTAAGTTGGCCTAGGTGATATCCTAGGCATAAATAGGTATATATAGGAGGTTGTGAGTCTTATTTTCATAATCAAGTTGTGAAATGTGTTATCATTAGAGATATTTGGAGGTTTTCCCCCTCGAAGTGGCTTGCTATTCTAGTTATTATCAAGTATTTGCAGCATATTTCATATAATATTCTCCTATTGTGCAAGTTATTTTATAACATTGTGCATATATCTCCCTCTTTCCCTTTCCCTTTCCCTCTCCCTCTCCCTCTCCCTCTCCCTCTCCTGCCTCTCTCCCTCTCCCACTTCCACTCCCAATCCCAATCCCTCTCCCTCTCTCTCCCCATCTACCTCTCCAACTCCCTCCATCTCTCCCTCCCCCTCTCACTCTCCCTCTCTCTCCCCCTCTCCATCTACCTCCCCCTCTCCCTCTCCCTATCCATCTCGCCCCCTCTATCCCTCTCCCTCTCCCTCTCCCTCTCCCTCTCTCCCCTACATCCCTCTCCCACTCCCACTCCCACTCCCACTCCCAATCCCTCTCCCTTACCCTCACCCTCTCCCCTCTCGCCCTCTCTCCCACTCTCTCTCTCTCTCCCTCTTCGTCTTCATCTCTATATTTGTCTTCATCCCTCTCTGTCATGTCCCCTAAAATTTGTAACATCAAGATATCAAAATACAACTAAATATCAACATAAAAATATGGAAAAATTATTAAAATACAAATATATAATTATACATATCATGATAATATTATAATATTAATAATAACTTAACCGTTATTATCTACATCATGATTATCATAGACACTCATTATAATCACAAAATAAATATTTTAGAATAACCCATATTATAATAATAAAGCTGATAATAGCGAAAATATGTAAAAAATTATAAATATCATTCTAAGAAACCATAGTAGAAAACAAATACTAAATGAAATAAAAAGAATACCAAATATAATATGAAAAATGCTAAACAAATACAAAATATAATATACAAAGTAAAAAAGATGAATGACTCCCAAATAAACGATAGTTAGGAAAAAAGCAATCAAACATTAAACTGATTCCCAAAAGGCACGATTCAAGTCAAGACCTTGACAGGCTATAAAAAGAGGACAATATAATCCAAAAGAGATCGATGGGAAAAAAATGTAAGGTAGGAAGAGATCGTCGCTATAGAAGAAAGGAAGCATTCTACAGATCGATGGACGGATGAGTGGAATTAAAGGAAGAATATAAGAGTATATTATGTACTAAAGGAAACACTGGATCAGTAATAAGAGGCATATTCAAATTTATATAGATTGTGGTATGCTCTAATATAGTGATAGAATGTGATTATATATTTTAGCTATTGGTGAATATTATTTTATCATAGTTATTATATTTTGTTATTTGTAATTATTATTATTTATGTGGTAGGCTTTATTGTCACTACAATTATATACATGTATTCATGCAATAGAATTATTGTAAGTTCAATTAAGAATAGTAATATACATATAGATTCTTGTATAGAATATATACATAATGGTATATAAACATTTATTAGAAATAGAGATATAAAGGGATAACATATGAGAAGAAGAGGAGAATATATGGGGAATCAGAAATGTAAATAAAAGAATAAACAGAGGCTGCAATACATTCAGGTAAAATTCAGATTTTATGGGTTGTGATCTGCTAAAGGTTAAAGGGAACCGATAGGCATAGCTATTAGTAATATTATGATATGCTTAGAATTTAGAGGATAGATCAATAGATATATCTATTGTCATTAATAATCAGAATCTAAAGATTAAGATTCATTTGTTATTATTTGCTTCTAGTTAATATATTTAGAATTTATTGAGTAGGGTAAATAGATGTGTTATTATTATTTGTTTCCCCTATAATATATATATTGGAAAATTGATGGAGAGAAGAAGACACAAAGAGGTTATGCTAACAGGGAACACACCTTGAAGTAATCAAATACAAAGCGACACTCTGAGGTAAGGATCTTTAGTTGTTTGAATAAGGTTGATAGTTATGTATTTAGGAAATATGATTGGCTACATACAATGGTGGATTACAGTATAATGACTAACCCACATCTTATTAGATTAAATATTAGTGGTTGTTTATAAATATTCTAATATGTGATGAATTGTGAATTCAATAGGATAAGTGAATGATGTTATGACTTTGCTACTACGAGAAGAGACTTTGGGACAAAAATCTCTTTCATAACGCTCGATGAGGATAGGGAGTGTGTGGAAGGGAAAGGCGGGTATATCCACCCAATGTTAGATGGAGCCCAAGATGGGTAACCAATCCTTGAGGGTGTCCAACTCAAGATGGTGCATGTGCCCTTGGCACAGTAAATCTACCATCTCACAAGGTTAGGAAGAGGAATGAGGCGAAGATCTATTTTCATCAAGAGTAACAAGTCATGTCGGATTATGTTAGTTATGCACTAGTTGATAATAATGCATTTAATTTGTCTTATTATTGAAATGTGCAATCTGAAATTATCTAATTGAATTTTTAACAAGGAATTTTGTGTGTGCATTTTTATGTCTCTAATAAGGGGACATTACACCCTCTCTCTCTCTCATCCCCTGCCCTATCTCCCCCTTTCTCCCCCTCTCTCCCTCGCCATAGCCCAATACCACTCCCTCTCCCTCCCCCTCTCTCACTACCACTCTCACTCCCTCTCTCTCACCCTCTCCCACTCCCACTCCCACTCCCAACCCCTATCTCCCCCTCCCCCTCCCCTCTCCCTCCCTCCCTCTCTCTCCCTCTCCCTCTCTCTCTCCCCCCTCTCTCCCACTCCTACTCCTTCTCCATCACCCTCTCCCTCTCCCCCTCCCTCTCTCTCCATATCTCAATCCCACTCCACCTTTCCCTCCCCCCTTCCAAATCTCTCTCTCACTCTGAATCCCACTCCCCCTCCTCTCCATCTCTCTCCCTCCCTTTCCTTCTCCCATTCTCCCTCGTCCACGTATGGTTATACTCAGAGGGGTACATCTAAGGCCAATATTTCTCATTCGTGTCTTAGGAATGAAGGGTATTATAAGCCCATTGTCATTTTTCCCCAGTTTCTGGTTTCTGTCATAGCCTATTGCAAGCATCATTTGCAAACCTTTGCTTCTATCATCCATTGGTAGATTAGTTGCTGGTCTATTATCTTGGTATTGGAAATGAGATGGGTCTTCCTCTATGACTTCTTGGTCAAGATCCCCTCAAATTATGAAGTTGGGATATTCTGGGTTTGTTTGGGAAGTGGCGGCTTGATTTGATTGTGAACGTCCTCGTGATCTAGGAGATTGTGGTAACTCTCCTACCACAAAGGCATTTTTGGGAATCATATAGTTTCTGCAGTTGTTGTCCTAGATGATGACTTTGATATTAGCGATGGAAAGGATGGCAGGAATGGCGAGTGTCTCTGTTGCAGAAGTGGAGGTGAGAGTGGTTGGATCAATGTACGGTGTTGATGGGCGTTCATCATTTTTAGGTACTTGAGGTATTTTGTAGTATTTTTCCTCAAGATTCTTGCAGTAGGAGAATGGTGCATGATCTCCATGGATGGTGACCTCTTGTCCTTCATATGTGAATTTGACACATTGATGGAAGGTTGATGCTACTACTTGCATTGCATGAATCCACAGATGTCCAAGGAGAATGTTATAAGGCAAGTTGAGCTCTAGGACCTGATAGGTTATTTCCATGATAGTTGGCCCTACTTGAATAGGGATTTGGATTGTGCCTTGGGACACTCTTTCTTAATCATCATATGCTCTGATTGTAATACCTTTTCCTTTGTCGATGGAATCCTCTGATATTTTTAGGTTCTTAATGATCTCGAGGGAACAAATATTCAAGCCTACACCTCCATCCACCAAGACTTGCTTGACTTTATTTTTCTGCACTAGGACCTCTAAATGGAGTGCACGGTTATGAGATGGTTGAGTGGGAAAATTTTGGTCAGAGAATGTAAGGAGATTCGGGGTGATGGTGTTTCTAACCATAGCTTGGAATTGTTTTACATCAAGATTTGTGGGGACAGTGGATGAATCCAATGCTTCCTCAAGGGTTTTCTTGTGGGCGGATGAAATTTTTAATAACTCCATGATGGAGATTTGTGTTGGGGTTCTTTTTAGCTGATCAAGGAAATTGTAACCATTGGGAACAAATCTGGGGTTAGGTGTGGGTGCTCTGTTTGGCTAAGATAACCCTTCGATGGTAACTTTTCCACCTCTTGTGGTGACGCCACAATCGGCATGGGCTCCTTTGATGGTGATGGTAGCACAATAGTCATCCAGGGATGCGACAACATGATTGCACACATGATTCACATTCTTGAAGGTACCTTTCCCCTTATCAGTGTTATTGTTCCCTTTATTGTTATGGTTAGGCATCAGATTTGTGTATATTTTGAGATTATGATTTCCTCTTGGTTGTTCTACATTTATGATTCTTTGATCAATGAGGTCTTGAACTAGATTATTTAACCTCATGCAATTGTTAGTGGTGTGCCCTTTGATTTTGTGGAAGTCATGGAGTTTATTTTCATTGTACCAAGGAGGTTTCACATCTGGTTCTTGGTAGTTCTCATAGGTGGGAGACTTGATGGTGTTTTTGTTTATCATTTTCTTCATGATGACTTCGAGTGGTTCCCCAAGGGCAGTGTACTTCCACTTGGTGAAGTTCTTGTTTCGTTGGGGCAGTCCCCTTTGATCATTAGAATTATTGATCGCTTGATTGTTTGTTTGTTGTGTTGTTGTGTTTGTTGGATTATTGTTTTGATGATGGTTTGGAATTTTTTGTTGTGGTGTGGGTGTGTTTTTCAGAGGGGCATTGATGACAACTTTGGCATCGACGACACCATCATTGGTAACATTTTTGTTTCTTGCCCATGTGTGAGATTTTTAATTATATCTTGTAGATGGGCGATTGTTCTATTGTTCAGGATATGAATTTGAACCTCCAGGTTGTGTCATGAGGGCTCATTCGATGTTGAGCGCCTTGGAAATCAACTGGTCGTACATGGTGATCCCTTAGACTTTGAGATGGAATTCCAAGAGGTCGTCAAGGTTGGATATAATAGTGCACACTTGTTCCTTGGGCATGACCCATTTTCTCTGATTGGCCTTGGATCACCATCATTGTAGGAATGAAGTGAATGATTCATTCTTCCATTGTTTCAGAGTTGAAAGTTCTTCTAGACTGACATCCATAGTGATATTGCATGCGTAGTTTTTGATGAATGCGTCTATGATTTCTTGGAATGTCCTGATGCCTGTAGGTAGGTGAGAAAACCATTCCATGGTGTGGCCAACCAGACTCCTAGGAAATAGTCACATCAAATAAGTATCATCATATGCAACTTCCATGCAATGAACCTAGAATTCCCTAATGTGATCTTCAGGGTTTCTTGTCCCATGGTATTTATCAAATTTGGGGATCTCAAATCCCTCTAGGAATGGTTTCATCACAAGGCTCCTATCAAATGAATAAGGACACAAGTTGTTGGATGTTTTCATGGTTTTCCCTGATTGAAGATCGAGCACTTGTTGTGAGAGTAATTTGATTTGTGCTACGACATCATTTTGCAGATCAGGGGGTGGGATGAAAGTGTTATGAGGTGGTTCATTTGTTGATGGGATGGGTGGATTGGTTGATATGTTGATTGGTGGTATTTTCACATTCTACTAAGCTATGTACGCTTGTATTTGTTGTTGTATCAACAATGCTTGTTGTTGGTCTTGTTGTTGTTGTGCCAGGATTGCCTGTTGTTGAGCCTGTTGTTGTTGTTGCACCAACAATGCTTGTTGTTGTGATGCTAGTTGGGATGCTTCTTATTGTTCTTGGTATTGCTTTAGCACTTTTTGATATGCTTGGTATTGGGCTACTTGTTGTTGTGTGAGATACTACACTTGTGCTTGTGCTTGTTGTGCTTGATATTGGGCTTGGGCTTGAGTGTGCACTTGAGCTTGAGCCTAAGCTTGTGCTTGTGTGGCTTGAGCTTGTGCTTGTGTAGATTGAGCTTTTGCAGCTTATTGTTGTTGTTGTTGCAATAATCTTTGGGCTTGAGCAACCTGTTGTGTTTGTAATGCAGCTTGGGCAGATTGAGCAGCTTGTGCAACTTGAGCGGCTTGCTGAGTAGCTAGTTATGTGGCTTGTTGTTTTGTACTTGTAGGAGTTCCTTTTGATAGGAAGCTTGCTAAGTGGCTTGCAATGCAATACTATATTGGATTGATGTATTGGAGTTTGGTGGTGGTGGTGGTGGTGGATTTAGAATGGTGCTTGTTGTGGTGATGAGAGGTATCGTTGTTTTGATGATTGGGTTTTGAGTGGTGGATGGTGCAATGGATATGCTTGTTCCTTGCGAGACCATGTTTTGAGATGTTAGGGGGGTGGTTGATGATGTGATGGTGGTGGTTTGTGTTATCAGGGTAGTTTCCATCTATTTTTGTGATGTCGATGACAATTTTTGAGAGTTTGGCATGATGCTTTGATTGATGTTTGGGATGTTGGTTTGATTTTGATTGATACTTGGTAAAGGGGGAAGCCCTAAGCGAAGAAGTGGTGTGGATGATGATGGAAATGGTGGACGTGGTGAAAATGTGAGGGATGTGATCTCTTGAGGAAATGGTGTGGTGTCAAAAATGCCCCCTGGTCTGAACATGTCACCCTCTCCTTGTGAGGTTGTGGGGAGAGAAGTTTGGGGTGTTGCGCAAAAGGATGATGATGATGGATCATTGGGATGATGAAAAGTTAGAGGGACATATGTATGTAATGTATTATGGGGTATGACTTTCCCCAAGATTGTATTTACATCCAAGTCTTGATTATTGAAAAGGGGGTGTTTTTGTAAGGCATTGAGAAATGCACTTCCCTTGTTAACATTGGGTTGAGTTGGAGCAATGGATGATGTGATTTGCGAAATGTTTTGAGTGATACTTTGGAATGGGGGTGTGGCTGAGATAGGGAGTGTGGATGAAATTGGAGGGACGACCTCTAAGGATGGTTCCACCATAGAGCTCACATCGAAATCAAAAGGGAGTTTAGCCACTTGCTTTGCTAATTCGAGCATGTATAGTGAAGGGTTGAGTCTCATCATGATATTGATAATCTTATGGTTCTCCAGATTTTGAATTATTTTAGTGATTTCCTCGTGTGACATTCCAAAGGGATTATTGGTAAGATCCTCTACTTGGCCTTCCTCTTGAGGGTTTTGTGATGATGAAGGAAATTTGATTAGAGGATTACTTGATTCAATGAGATTTGTTTCAAAATTTGTTTGACTTAGGTCACTTGTAGTGGATGTTTCTTTGTTGGCTTCCATGTTCCTCTTGTGTTGAGATCTAGTTTGCACCATAAAATAGGGATCAATTTTCAAGAATATGGGAGATGAATCTCTAATTCTTTGGATTGATCTAATCTTAGGCACAAAAAGAGAAAATTTAGGATGTTTTTAAAGATCAAAAGTGATATGATGAGGATGATGTAAAAGATGGATGTTTGAACTTTTGAGAAATCTTGAGGGGATGCTATACTTTTTAGGACCTTTTGGATTTGTTTTTGAAATTTGAATTGACCTTGATTTGATTTTGGGTTTGCTCTATTTTTTGGATTTATGAACAAATGGACCCTAAGATGTTGGATGATTATCTAGGGGGTAGATTTGCTTAAAGGATGATAATTTGAATATGTGTAGGGAGAAGGATGCATCTACCCACACCTATTCAAACAAGATGATAATTTAACCAAGCATATGAAGAAGGATGCATCTACATATACCTAGCCAAAGATGATTCACTATTTTGATTCAAAGATTTCAAGGATTTTGCTTCAAGGATTTGATGATTTTGATTTTTTGCCAAAAAACCTAGCATGGTGGATAATTTCAAGATTTTTCAAAAGATGATGGTGAGGTGGTTTTAGTTTGATGTTCAAGGATGGATGAAAAGGTTTGATTTTGATCCTAGGATGTACCTAAAAAGACACTTGTTTTACTAGACCTTGGTATTGAAGAACATACAATACTTCTAAGGACCTCTTAACCAAGAAGTGGTTCAAACTGAGCATACATTTCCAGATTGTTCAAAGGAATGAGTCTATAGAACCTTGTGAATTTTTTGCTTATTTTGATATGTTGCTTTTGATTGCACTTCCTAATGTATTTCTTGATGACCTTTCGAGTGTGATTCCTAAATTTTGAACTTTTGCTCAAGGACTTTTGCTTTGGGATTTTGACTTTCTTGGAAATCATGAGGAACTAACACATGTGTGAGAGCCAATTTTGTTATCTTTGCTTAGTGATTTTGTTTTACCACAAACACACTCTTTAGTTTTCAAACTAGATGTCTAATGTCTTAACTTCTTCTCATTCCACAAAGTATGTTATGTGGAACTTTGATGAAATCAAGGCAAGGGTTACCTATTGTTAAATTTATTAAGCAAATTAAGATATAATCCAAGTTTTTAGAAACCTCTAAGGATAAAATCCCAAGGGCAAGCAATAACACATGAATTTGGTGAATTGTATTTGCTTCCTAAAAGGTTTGAAGTTTTGATGACAATGTTAAATGTTTGTTTCCAAATGTTTTCGAACAAGCAAAGTGTTTTTGTAATGAAGAACAAGCACAATCCTATGGATATGAAGGACTATATTTGTTGAGTCCCCACTTGGACAAGTTCAACTACGCCTATTTTTAGTGAATGGTTAGATGCTTGACCCCACTAGCTCCCCTCCATGACACTCACTTCTCAGGGCAGCCAAGCATCAATACCCATGAAACTCTCATGGCATACTTTCCATTTCTACTAAAAATTGTAAAAGTGTGGGGCAGCTTCAGAACGACCGTTATTGCACCAACAAATAGATAGGGATTTTGGCCTTTCTACAACAAGGGTTTTAATTCAAACTTTTTGTTCATAGGAGTTGACCCAACGTGGAGAGAGACCATTTTTTCCCTTCTCATTGGAGCCAACCGCGTGATACTAGCCTTTGTTCCAGTACCCACTTTTATATCCCAACTGGAAATACTCTTGGCTTTAAAGTGTTACCACTTGAGTCATTCCCTTGGGTGAGTACTTTTTCCCCAAGGCAGGCCCTCTAAGATACAAAATAGCAAGAAAACATATTTGTAACTCGGTTGATCTCTATTCAGAAACAAAGAGAGAATACACGTGATAGGTTTGGCTCACACTTGCAAGATGTTTTGTTCAATTTTAGTTCCCAAAATGAAGTGTGGAGGCAATCACTTTATCCCAACCTAAGACCACCAAAAAGCCATTTGATTCACAAAATCGCCGTGAGGCGCGAGAGAAGCGGATACATTTTTTCAATGGTGTTAGTTTGAGTAAGCAATCATAAAACAAAGTAGCACATGATTCTTTTTAAACCAACAAAGCAATAATGACTCCTTTTTATAGCACCAAATGAAGTGTGAGAATTTTCCTTGTTCAATTATTAGCCCCAAACAAATCTAGTGATTTTGTGTCCTAAAGTTCATTTTAAGCTCCTTTTGTAACAAGAATTTAAAGAGTTATTTTTAGAGCCCAAAATGAAACTAGTAAGTCCTAAGCATGAAAGATAAAAAAAATTTCCTTAAGAGGAATAGTGAATCCTCTAAGAGTGTTGAACAAACACTAGAGTGTTTAAAAACACTTGGTATTATGAAATGAGGTCATCATGCTTCTTTTCCTCTTCACCTTTGATCAATCCAACCTACAAGAAAATTAGTTAGGTTCTACAAAAAAAGAGGTCAAGAAAGCAGCAAACAAACCAAATAACTAGAATTTGATAAAAAGCACGTGTTATAAATAAATTTTAACTTTCTACTTCCCTCCAGTGGTGCAATCCACGAAGGCATCATAGTTTGAAATTACCAACGGTGTTGTATAGCGCCACTTACCAGTCAATGTCGCTCTATAACCAAACTAGTGAGCATGAAGGCATCACTATGTTGGTCAGCAATGCAGTTTGGATTTTGAAAAGATTCTAGCAAACCGGAAAGATTTAGCGGTGTTGTTTGAAAATTTGAATTCTAGGCGGGAAGTATGGAGTGTCGTAGTTTGAAATTTGCAGCAGTTCAATATAGTGATGTTGAGTTCTCAACAATGCTAAATAGCGATGCTGAGCTTCTAGCAGTGGAGTTTTCTGTAGACATAAAAACAACAAAGGAAACACAAAATTTAGTGCAAAAATGTGATTATATTTTCAAGAGGGCCCTCCTTCTAGCACCAAAATGTGAACCAAGATTCCCAACCTACACAAACACAACAAACAATCAAAAAATTAGACCAAATGCAAGGTTAGAACCATGATTCCTCAAGAAATCCATTTGAATGCAAAAGAAAAGGAATGAGATGAAGAACACACCAAAATTAAAACAAAGATATCAAATCCCATTCTAATACAAAGAAAACTCTTAATCTCTTGAGGGAATTGGTGCCAATTTGATGTGACAATTGGCCATTTCCCAACTCCAATGATGTGATGAAGATGATTGATCAAAGATGCATGCTTGTGGTTATGACTTCAATGGAGCTCCATATTGAAAATCTGCAAAAAGCCTAACTATACTCGAATGAATTTGATGATAGATTGTTATAGATTTGAGTATAATAATTTTGCTCAAATTGTGGATGATCAAATGACAAATAAAGCCTCTTATTTATAGAATATCAAGTTAAAGAGATGTCCAAAATGGAGCAATGTGGGACTAATAATCAACAAATGGAAAGATGCCACTTGTCAACATGTGAATGGATGAAGGATGTGCAAGTTTTGGTGAATGTGCCAATAAATGCATATATTTGAAATTTGAAATTGTTGAAATGGCATGTAAGAGGGAAAGAAAATGCATTGAATGCCAGTTGGCTCAACGTAAAAGGACTTTTTAGGTAGAGTAAATGCCTTGTTGGAAGGACAAAGTCCACTTGGATTTTGAATTCAAATTTGAGGAATATTCCTTTATTATTCCTTTTGAGAGAAAATAGAGATTTAATAAATGAATTAAATTTATTTTCATGTGCAAGTTGCAAAAGCTAGAGGATGGGACATGAGAAGAGACTAAATTAATCAAGGTTAATTAATTTAATGAGAGATCAAAATGATGTGACATATTGATTTAGATTTATGGATTGATTTAAATCAAATATAAGAATATGATTTAGAGATAGTTAAATAAATATTTTTGATTTATTTAACTAAAGACAGTGAAAGTTAGATTAAATCAAACAAATGTTAATTTATTTAATTCAATAGGATGAATTTAGAGATTTAATCAAATAAAATGAATTATTTAATTAAATAGAGATAATTAGATCAGGTTGATTGATTTAATCAATGGAATAGAATGACTTAATTAAATAAATTATTTAATTAATTAAGGGAGGAAAATTGATGAATTTAATCAAACAAGGGAATTTGATTAAATGGTTAGACCAAACGATGATTTAGGATGAAATAGTGTTAGTAATCAGGATCGGATGTGCGGCGTTAATCAGTACATTTTCCATGTCTACACTTCTGGACAAGGATGAAAAGTAAACTCAATCTCTTAGACCCATTATTTGGAAATAAAAAAGAGAGCAAAGGCATTTGGTATACCTAGTCCAACTTCCAAAGAGGAATCTATAGAATTTACTCCAGATTGGATAGATTCTATATAAACAAAGACTATTTTAGCTTTGAAAAAGATGCAGAGGGGAAATTTATTACAATGTACCCCTACACTCTTTCTAATCACCACCCCATATTAATAAAAATCCTCTTAAATAAAGGGGCCAATAGGAACAAAAAAGGGAAAACATGTTCAAACATAACACCAACCTACTAAGAGATGATGATTGCAATGATGCAATCTTCACTCTTATGGAGATCAGTTGTTGGATTCATAAGGATAAGACTATGATTGAAAGATGAGAGAAAAATGTGAATGGTTGGATGACTATCTATAAACTGTGGGAAAGAAAAGAGCCATGGATAGTAGGAAAAAATAATTATAGCTACATAAGAATCTGCTAACCATTAAATCCAAACTCCAAAATGATCCATCTAACTTAGTGGTATCAAGAGAGGATAATCTTATCAAGGAGTCAATAAGAATAATCTAAACCGAACTAATCAGAGGGATAAGGGTGAGAGCAATATTAAACTTGCTAAAGAATGAGGATAGAGGAACTGAATTCTTCTCCAATCTACTAAAAAGTAAGGAGGCAAAAGAAAGTATTGAAAATATTTGGGAGGATGGCAATGTCATAATGGATTAAAATTAGATTAAAGATTCCTTCCTTAAGTTCTATAGGAACCTATTCTCTTTAGAAGGTAACAACAAGGACACCCTCAAGGAAAGATAATTATGTAATCAAGTCATCCCAAAGAAGATAACAAATGAGTAGGCCATTGATCTAGAGAAGGAAATCACCAGAGGGGAAATTAGAATTTTCATCCAATCTTTAAACAATGATAAGTCCCCAAGAGTGGATAGCTTACTAGTGGATTTTTATAGACAAAATGTGGAATGGATCAATGATTATCTTCTCTAATTGTATAAAGAATTTTCTCTAGCTGGGTCTTTGAGGAAAAAACATCAATAAAGGGATAATAAAGTTATAACAAAAATAAGGGGACAAAAATATTCTAAAAATTTAGAGATTGATTACACTACTAAATGTCTCCTACAAGATTTTGGCCAAAGCACTAGCTAATAGATTCATGAAAATCATACTAGAAATCATAAGCAATACCCAAAATGGCTTGATTAAGGGTAGATACATCCTATAAAACTTGATAACCAGTTGGGAGGCTATGAATTGGGATAAACTCTCCAATCAGAAGGTGGAAATGTTTCTCCCAGGCTTTGAAAAATATTATGATAGGGTTGAATAGGACTTTGTGCTCTTGGTATTAAATTCCTTTAGGTTCCCTAGCAATTTTTTCCAACTTGTAAAGAATCTCATGAAGGATTTTTTGGCACAGATAGAAGTAAATGGCTCACTAACTAATGATTTCATCCTTGAAAGGTCAATCGGATAGGGTTTCCCCCTTGGCCCTGATCTATTTTTAATTGCCTCTGATGTAATCTATTTCCTCCTAAGGGATAGTTTATATTCTCCAAAAATTAGAGGCATGTCCCCAACAAGGATGAACTTTTAAATCTATAGCTTGCAGATGATATAGCTCTCTTCTTGGGACTTGAGGAAGAAATTATGGAGGCCCTAATTCAAAAATTGAACATATTCTATAAAGCTTTAGGGTCTCAACTATCAAATGCTAAGTCTATTATGTTGAGATGGCAGGAAGCCCCACCAAGTTGGTTAGGAAAATTCAAATTTCAATAGGGAGGTCCCTCCAGAAAAGGTACCTTGGAATCCCATTTGCTATGAGCCCATGCCTTAAGGACATGTGGCAATGGATTAAAGGAAAAATAGAAAATAAAATAGAAAATAAACCTGATAATTGGGATAAGTAATATTGACTCTCACTGGCACGAAGGATGCAAGTATGCCAAAAGATTTGTGCATCATACATTTTATATTATTCCTTTGTGTGGCTAATTAGTGGCTACCAAGGAAATGAAATTCATAAAAAATTCATAAGCTTCCTTTCAAGGTCAAATGGTAGAGGTAATAAAAAGCATCACTAAGTTAAGTGGTAGTGGTCTTGTGTGGAGAAAGGTAGTAGGGGTTTGAGACTAAAGGACCTGAAACTTCATGGGATGGTCTTGGAATTCAAATGTTTTTTGAAATATTTGGAAGCAAAAGAACCCTGGAAAGTGCTTATAAGGAATTAAATTTAGTTATTTTTTCCCATACAAGCAAAATAATGGAAGGAACTCCCACATAGTGACCTATTAGTTGGCACATTTCTAATAGTCCCTACAAGATTTGCATTCTTCAAGAGCATGTGGAGGGCTTGGGAATCTATCTCTAGAAAATTTAGCAACAAGAATATATTTGATAGCAATCAAAACCTTCTTGAAAATAGGTCCATATGGTGGAACTTGAAGCATAAGGATAAGGCCCTTTCACTTATACAAGGATGTTTATCAAAAAGTTGGGAAACCAAAGGTATAAACTACTTTAAGGATATTTTATTTGATGGTCAAATCAAGTCTTGGGCATGCCTCAGTAGTGAATATAGCATCCCCCCTCTAATTGGAGAACATACTCCATGATTAGAGGGGCTTATGGGTGCTTCAGTTACCCAAGGTGTGCAATAAAGAAAAAGACTATTATAAACTCTTTAAATGGAAATATGGTACCATTTTTCATAATATGAACTCAAAAATTATTTATAATCCCTTAAGAAACAATAATGATGTGTTTGATTATCTCAACTAGAAGTGGAATCTATCTCTAATAGAAAGTGGCAGAGCATTTTTTATCAAAAAATTGGTCTAAGTACATTGAGAAAAAAAGACTTTCTTCAAATGGTTATTAATTCTTCAAAAATTATCTTATAAGATTAATCATTCTAATACTGACTTGTGCAACTCTTGTAGGCAACCTAAAATTGTTAAGAATATTTTCTTTCAATTTCTTTATGCAAAATAGATTTAGAATTTTTTCGTTATAATCTTAGAGGTTGGAAAGGTTATATAAAATAGATTAAAATTTTACTTGGAAATATAGAGAGTCTAGATAAAGAATGCAATTTATTTTGGTTAATACTTACAATTGAAATTTGTGGCAAATTTGGATCAAAAGGAATGAGGAAAAATTGTAGGATGTCAAGAGATCACTTACTGAGTTTTATAAAAAACTCATCTTTCACAATGTTGTTGTGTAGGTTACCTTAACAATGGAGATCTCCAGGCACAAATTCCTAAGGTTGTTAGAGGATGGCAGGGTTTAGATAAACACTGAGGAAATCAAATTTGGGCACATTTGGGACCTTAATAAGGAGAAAATAATTTCGGTTCTTAAAGGAATGGAAGAGCTAGTTAAGAATTACAGCAAGGAGAAAGAAAACCTAAAAAAAAGAAAAAACACAACACAAACTTCCATGTTAAAGAAGACCTCTCAGGCATTGATCCCTCAATTGGATGGGGCAGAGCGGGAAACATACATGAATGACAAGCCTTAGTTTGTATATCTATTTTTTACCACTAGTAGTATACCACAAGAATTTGAAATATCAAGTATGTGTTTTGTTGAAGTTTTTTTAACATAATTTTGTAACCAGTAGTGGAAAGTCTTATAGATCAATAGTTATAGTAGGTTGTCAATCAGAAATACTAGGCTAATCATTATAATCAATTTTGGAATATGATGCATAATGCATCAAAAAATAGTGTATAAATGTTTATTCTATATCTTTAATACAAAAAATATATACATCAAGTTTCTAAAAGAATACATAAATTTTTAAATAAACATAAAAGTTACCAATAGGCTTCTAAAGAGTCTTGAAACTCATATTTTTAAAAGAGAATTTTAGTAGCATGGTGCTTTTGTTTAGTTGATCTTTAGGTGTCCTTAAAAAATATGTAATATTTTATAAACTTATTTTTCCACTTTAAAAAAGTATAGGTTGAATAAATGCCTAAGATAGACTACAAAAAGACTTCTCATCCACATAGTAACTGAAGAATTGTAGAAAAAAATACATCAAATGCATGTGAAAATTTAAAGAAACACCAACATGGTCTCTCTCTCTCTTCCTCTCCCTCTCTCTCACTCCCTCTCCCTCTCCCTCTACCTCTCCCTCTCCCTCTCCCTTCTCTCTCCCTCTCCCCCTCTCTCCCCCATCCCCACTCCCAACCACTCCCACAACCACTCCCTCTCCCTCTCCCTCTCCCTTGCCCTCTCAAAGTATGATAGATTAGTTCTCAGAGTTCATGGGGCCTTGAATGTTCCATCTAGATTTATAGGTGGATGTTAGTTACATCTATAATTACCTCACTCAATTTTAATCAACTCCACATCGTTTGACCATGGAAAAATTAAATGAATTCATGCAAAAAGAGTCATTTGAGAGTAATGTAAAGGTGTCAAGAGCCATATTTTTATTCCACACTTTGTGGGGCCAAATAAAACATGTCAACACATCAGGGTGGGTTGGTTAATGCTAGTGGAGGCCTTCCTCAAGTGTGGTGATCCCTCTAAGCTACATGGTTTTAACAAGGTCTCTTAAGAGCCTTGCGAGTAAAAAAATTGTTAAATTATTCATGGCATAGTAGTTCTTATATTTTATGGGGCATATGAATGTTTCATATAGATGTACAAGTATATGTGGGATCCCTTAAAAATAACCTATCTTATTTTTGTAAACTCCACATCGATTGACCGTGCAAAGATCAAATGGATTCTTCTAAAAAATTCATTTACGAGCATTATAGAGGTGCCAAAAGCCATATTTTTTATTCTACATATCATGGTTCCAAAAGAAAGATGAAAAAATATTCAATGAGTGGGTGAATTTTGAGGAAAGCACCATTTCATTTCACAGGTGTGCCAAGACCTCTAGTTTACATGGTTCTAACAAGGTCACTTAGGAGCCTTGAGAGAAAAAAAACTACTAAACTATGATGGAGTAGTTCTCAGATTTTGTGGAGATTATGAATTTTTTTATAGACCTAAAAGTGTATGTGGAGTCCCTCTAAAATCTTTCACTTTTCATCAATTCCACATCATTTGATTGTAGCAAGATCAAACACATTCTTGAAAAAAACATTATTTGAGAGTACTATAAAGGTTCCAAGAGCCATATATTTTGTTCTACACGTCATGAGGAAAAAGTTATTGCACCAAAAAATTAGGTTGGTTAAGTGAATACTAGGGGATATCTCATTTTTTCCCCCAATGTTTTGATCCCTCTAGGCTACACAATTCCAACAAGGTCTCTTAAGAGCCTCGAGAATAAAAAACTATCAAACTATGATATAGTAGTTCTCAAGAATTTTGGGGCCTATGAATATTCCACATAGACCTAGAGGTAGATGCGGGCTCCCTAAAAAAAACCTCTCAATTTTTTTCAACTAAACATTGTCTGACTATGGCAAAGATTGAATGGATTCATGTAAAAAGTGTCATTTAAGATTAGTGTACAGGTGCCAAGCGATATGTTTATTTTATTTTATGCCTTGTAATTGACAATTATTGTGCCAACATTTCAAGGTGTATGGGTGAATTCTATGGAAGACCTCATTTCATTCCCTAGGTGTGTTGATCCCTCTAGGCTACACAATTTTGGAAAGGTGTTTCGGTAAGGTGTCTTAAAAGCCTTGAGAGAAAAAAACTTGCAAACTATGACAAAGTAGTTCTCAAAGTTCATGAGGCATATTAAAGTTTTATCTAGAACTTTATGAGGATTTAGGTTCCTCAAAAATAACCTCCCTCAATTTTTATGAACTCCACTCTATTTACCCATATGGAAAAAAATAAATCATATTCTTACAAAAAACATCATTTGAGAGTAGTGTAAAGGTTCCAAGAGCCATATTTTCTATACTAAACCTCATGGGGCTGAACCAAATATGATTTTTTTTTGGTATGGGTGGGTGAATGTTATGGGAAGACCTAATTTATTCCCCAAGTGTATCAATCCCTTCGAGATGCATGATTTTGGCAAGGTGTACCAAACTATGACGAAGTAGTCTTAAAGTGCATGGGGAATTTTAATGTTTTTTGTAGACCTACAAGTGGATATGGGATCCATTTAAATAATGTCTCTAATTTTTTATCAACTCTACACTATTTGATCATGGTAAATATTGAACATATTCTTCCAACAAGTATCATTTGAGAGCAATGTAAAGGTGTCAAAATACCCATATTTGTCATTCTATATCTCATGGGACCAAAAAAAATATGAAAAGATATCAATTTATGTGGATTAATACTTTGAGAGCCCCAATCTTATTCCCTGAGTGTGTTGATCTCTTGGAGCTTCACAATTCTAACAAGGTCTCTTAAGAGGCTTGAGAGAAAAGAATTGTCAAACTATGATGGAGTAGTTCTCAGAGTTCATGGGTACTATGAAGGTTTTATATAGATCTATACATGGATGTGGAGTACATAAAAAAAAATTGTCTTATTTATTTCAACTCCACATTATTTGGTTGTGGCAAGATCAAACATATTCTTTCAAAAATCATCATTTGAGAGTAATACGAAGGTGTCAAGAGCCATATTTTGAATTCTAAACCTCATGGGGCTAAAGAAACTATTTCAATGTGTTGGGGTGGGTAGGTGAATGATATAAAAGGCTCCATTTTCTCTAAACTATGCAAATACCTCCATGCTATATGGTTTCGATAAGGTCTTAAGAACTTTGAGAGAAAAAAAACTACCAAAATATGACATAGTAGTTATTAGAGTTTGTGGGGCATAAAAATGTTTTTTCTATACCTATAGGTGGATGTGGAGTCCCTCCAAAATAACCTCTCTCATTTTTTTATCAACTCCACACCATTTGACCATAGAAATATTAAACAAATTCTTATAAAAAGTGTCATTTGAGAGAAGTGTAAAGGTTTTGAGAGCCATACTTTATATTTTATGTCTTATGGGGCCAAACCAACTATGCCAACATGTCAAAGTGGGTAGTTGAATTATAGTTGAGGCTCTATTTCATTCCTTAGGTGTGTCAATCCCTGTGAGACACAAGATTCTAGTAAGGTCTCTTAAGACCAATAAGAGCAAAAATTTACAAAAATTTTTCCTACCTATTTTGTCAATCCTTAGCACCTATGAATGTCTCATTTGCACCTAAAAGTGGATGAAAAGTATCTCTATAGTACCATATCTCAAAATTTTCAAATCTAAATTGTTTGACAATGTCAATTATGAATGCATTCTTGCAAAATATCTCATTTGAGAGCAATGCATAGGTGCCAGTAGGTGTTTTTCATTCTTTTACACCTCTTGGGACCAATTTGACTATACTATTACATTGCGATGGGTAGGTGAATGCTAATATATGCCTTATTTTATTCTATAGGTATTTGAATCCTTGAAGGCTATAGTGCATTAAGGAAACCTCTTAAGAGCCCTAAGAGCAAAAAGCTACCAAATTTGTGGAACCTACAAATGTTTCATTTGTACCTACAAGTGGATATTGAGTCCCTCTATAATAATTTATATCAATTTATTTTAGCTACTTATAATTTTACCATGCGAACAATGAATGAATTAGATTACAAAATTCTTCATTTGAGAGCAATGTAAAGGTACCAATACGATTTTTTTTATTCTTGCACACCTTATGCAAATGAATCCACTTAGCTATCACATTAACGTGGGTGGGTGAATGCTACTAGAATCCTTGGTTCATTCTATAGGTTTATTGTTTCCAATGATTTTCCTATCCATTCTCTCAATTTGTGGGACCTACAAATATAAAATTTGCAACTATAGGTTTATGTAGATTCCCTTTATAGTAACCTATCTCAATTTTTTAACTCCAGACCATTTTACCATGTCAACAACGAATGAATTCTTGCAAAATGTCCCATTTGAGAGAAATTTATAGGTTCCAATATATTTTTTGTTCTTCTACACCTCGTGGGATCAAATCGACTACACTAGCATATCAGGGAGGGTGGGTGAATGCTAGTAGAGGACTCAATTCATTACATAGGTCTTTAAACCCATTGAGGATACATTACATTGAGGTAGTATCTTAAGATCCCTAAGAGAAAAAAAGTTACCAAACTTTCATTGACCTATTTTCTCAATTTGTGGCACCTACAAATATGTTATTTGCACTTGCATACATTACTTTCCTCTATAGTACCCTATCTAAATTTTTTCAACTCCAAACCATTTCAATATTCCAATGATGAATTAATTCTTGTAATATGCCTCATTTGAGAGTATTTTAAAGGTTCTAGTAGGTATTTTTTGTTCTTTTTCACCTTGTGGGACCAAACTAACTACACTAGCACATTGAGGTGGGTAGGTGAATGCTACTAGAGGCCTCAATTATTCCATAGTCCTTTGGATATTTCCAAGCTACATTTCACAAGTTCCTTAATATCCCTAAGAGAAAAAATCTACCATTTTTACACCTATGGGTGGATGTAAAGTCCCTCTATAGTACCCTATTTCAAAATTTTCAACTCTGAACCACTTGACTATGCCAACAATAAATGAATTTTTACAAAATTCCTTATTTAAGAGTAGTGTAAAGGATATAATAGGATTTTTTGTTCTTCCACACCTTGTGTGACTGAACCAACTATGCTATCACATTAGGGTGGGCAGATGAATGCTATTGGAGGCCTCAATTTTTTGGTAGTCTCCAGATCCTTTTAGGCTACATTGCACAATGAAATTGAGAGGATAATATCAACCCTTGATGCTATCATGAACATGAATTACCTAAGAATGTAATTATGAATGCCAAATGTCATTAATATGGTGCATTAAAACCCTACAAAATTCCTAGAGGTTGATGAAATGAAATAAACTATATACATTTGGAGTCATAAATGGGTGAAATACGATTAAATACACTTATCTTTTGGGTGTCTTAAACCACTGTGTGTGTCCCTATCGCCATTCTCATCTAGGTTATTAATGTTCTAGGTGGTTTGTCATGAGACCCTTTTGTTTCCCTAACCCATAATGAAGATTCTTATCTTTGAAGAGATAAAATATATATCCTTAATTTATTTATTTGAATCAATTTATACATAAATTGAAGATACAAAATAATATATTTTAAATTAAAAAAGCTATAAATCTACTAGTTCAAAGTATTGAGATTTTAAAATCCTAAAAAATATTTAAGAAATTTTGAGCATAGTAAATGTTGTAACACTATAATTCAAAACATTTAGGTTTTAAACTCCTAAAAATGTTCTCTCCATATTCAAAACTATCCTTATATTTGAGTACATTTTAGAAAATCCCATGAATAATATGTAATAGAGGAAATAAATAGAATCTCTCTCACACAAACATAGACAGACACACACATGCAAATATGAGACATGTTGAGCATGATATTTCAGTTTTGTAAATCCAATGAATAATAAGTAAAAGAAGATGCAATTAAAATATTTCTCTCTCTCACACACACAAATATGGTACATGTTGAAAATGATATTTCATCTTACGTGGACTACCTTGTTCATAGGATTGATAAGAGTTCATCATATGGTTCCATTGTCAAAGTATTTCAAAATCACTTAGTATAAAAAGCCTTGAACTATCCTTCACCAAGTTGATTTCAAAGTATTAGGACCAATCCTTTCAATAACCATGACTTGATGAACCAAAAGATACTTATATAAAATGATTTTTTTTTGGATTCATGTTTGGAATAGGAAGTTTTAAATAATATACCATCCACCACATGTAGGATGTTTATTAGAACTCATGTTTGGGAATTAATGAACTCAATTTTGAAGCCCCAAAATATTCAATATAGCTTTAATCATTACAAGATGTAGTTTATAAGGTGAGTTCATGTATATGTTTAAAACTTTAAATAATATTCATAATCAAACACATGTTTAAAACTTTAAATAATATTCATAATTGACCAAAATTAAGGTGTTTATAAAGAGTAATTTGCAGGGAAGTTCACATCCATGTGAGTGAACTCTAAGATCTCAAAACATTAAATAGGATTTTCTCCTGGCAAATGAGATAGAAACCATCACTAATAATCATAAGATACTTTAGATATTAGAGTTTATTCAGATAGATGAGAGAACCCTGTTTAAGGGTCTGTAGGTCCTATTTATTTTGATATCACCCAATCTAATAAAAAAGAAAACTTGAAAGCATTATTGATGAAGAATAATTACTTGGCTATTGATTTTTTATTCTTCTAATTCAACTTAATAAATAATTTTTTTGTGCAAGATTTTTGAAGTACGTCTTTCCTACACATAGTAGTATGGAATTTTAATGGTTTCTTTGTTAGGATATATTTTTAATATTTTTCATACACTACATCATAGACAAGAATTGCATGTGCAATTCCAACTATAAATTATTAATTGTTGTAAATGTATTTGCTTTTAGGGATATGTAAAACTTTCTAAAGCCTATGTTAAAATATGATGTCATAGTTTCCAACAAATGGTTGTAGGAGATTGATGTTTGAGGTAATAAAGAATTGGGCTAGTCAAGGAACAAACTTTCCAAAACTAAACAATGTTTCAAAACACACACATAGTTACCCACATGATAGAAAATAAGTAACAATTTTGATGTGTAAGTTATTTGTTAATAATTTTCTACACCTAGATTCTACACCCAAGTTCCCTTAATACTCTTGATTCTAGAAAAAACACGATTTTGAATTATAGGGACTTAATTGTTGTGGTCATTCTAAGAAATAAATTTTTACAAGATTAGGTTGGAGGATATTTTTACATGGAACCATACCTAATATTTGTGTTTTTTATGATGATTAAGTTTACTCCTTTGTTAACCAATTGCAAGATAGGTTCCAAGATCTTAGTCCACATGAATTTCAACAAGTTACATATAAATGAGTATGAGGGTGAAATTATGACTATTAAAGTGATAGTTTTTATCTCATTCTTCATGACATAATCTGTACGAAATGATTTTTCTTAGAATGCATTATGTCTTAGCCAAATGGACATATGATTTTCAAATGGTAGATACATGATAGATATAATATCATTGTAGTGGAGAGAGATTTCAAAGGTTCACAATAATCATTCAGGTACATGTTGCCTTAAAAATTGCTACATATGAAATCTCTTCTCAGTTATCAAATATAGTGGCATGAATGTTAAGTTTGAAGAAAATGGACATAATTGTCTCCACTCCATTTCATCTAAGAGGATTTTTTTTATTAAATCCATTGGATTTAGTCAATTATTACTTGGAAATGAAGCATATAGATAGGGATCAATTATGCATTACCATTAATGCTTATCGATTCCCAAGAAGTGATAGGTAGGGTGTAACGTACCCCAAAGTTTACCCTATTGATTTCACCTAATTTTTAACTCAAAATGTAAAAAGATCAAGTTCAAAATACATAGAAATAAAAAATTTCCTTTTTATTAACACATTGCACATTTGAAATAAACCCATTCTAGATTATATTGCATACATAAGATAACATTACATAATCCCAAGTAATGAATTCATCTTTCATATACATTTTCCAAATAGATTCAAGATCATAATTATAAATAATAGCTTACAAGAGCTTACATAGATTTCAAGAGCTTAATGGTACAAGAGTACAATGGTCAAGTTGTTCACATCTGGAACATATATCTTCATCTTCTTTGTTTCAGAAGCTTCAACTATCAACTACATGAGGGAGAGCATACGAAATTAATGCGGTCCCCCACACATCTTTGTAACCGGTAGGATGGTCCTACCCATCAACAAAGAGTTTGGTATGGAAACCCTCTAATATAATGCCTACTTGAGCATGGGGTTGTGTCCTACATAACTAGTGCTAGCATACACTAGATACCCACCAAATATGCATGACACTCCATACTAGTTATGCAATACTAGATTACAGTGAACCCATAAAGTGTGTGTAGTGGAAACTACACTTACTTCTCCCTCTCCCCCTCACCCTCCCTCTCCCCCTCATGCTCCATCTCCCCCTCATGCTCCCTCTCCCTCTCCCTCTCCCTCCCTCCCTCTCCATCCCTCTCCTTCCCCATCCCTTCCCCC